>OY882861.1:94049023-94713189 GCA_963693515.1 Pipistrellus nathusii
TAAAATAACCAACATAAATGGAAAACACTTAATGTGCGTTACCTTCCGGGCACGTTGCATGTTAAGACTTCAAGTTATTTATTCGTCCCAATCGCCCTGTGGAGTAGGAGCTATTGCTAATTCCACGTTATAAGCACAGAAGCTGAGGCAGTGAAGGAGTGACTTGCTCGGGGTCACTGGCGTGAGTCTGAGCTGTCACCTTCCATGGAGCGTGTGTTAGAACGCAGCACGGAGGCTCCCCGCCGGCCCGGACACGGCCCAGGAGCACGGGCAGCGACGGACCGGCATTCAGAAACAGGCCCGGCGGCTCAGGAAAGAACACGGGTTCCTCGGGGGATGGCGCTGGGACAGGGTTAACCCTCGGAACCAACACTGACTGCCTCGGGCCTCACACCTCCCACTGGGATGCCTTACGGGCAAGACCCAAGGGAAGCGATAAAACTGCAGCAACACTGAAGTAAACCGCGGCAGAACTGGCTCTTTACGCTCAGAGAGGAAAGGCCGAGCTGTGGCACAAAACCTAGGCTGACAAACTCAGGTTGACCAACTCAGCTGTATAAAAATTAAAAAGTCCTCACGGCAAAAGGCCCGTGAGATAAACAGTGTAAAGGTCAGGCGATGTGAGGCCTGACACCTCTCCATGTGTGTCACACGTCAGAAGGTGGCTGAGCATCGACCTATGAACCAGGAAATCACGGTTCAATTCCTCGTCAGGGCATGTGTCCGGGGTTGTGGGCTCGGTCCCCAGTGGGGGGCATGAAGGGGTCAATAATTCTCCCTCATCATGGATGTTTCCATCTGTCCCTCTCCCTTCCTCTCTCTGAAGTGAATAAAACATATTAAGACAAACAAACAGCCGAGACTGGTTTGGCTCAGTGGATAGAGTGTCGGCCTGGGGACTGACAGGTCCCAGGTTCGATTCCGGTCAAGGGCATGTACCTTGGTTGCAGGCACATCCCCAGTGGGGGGGTGTGCAAGAGGCAACTGATCGATGATTCTCTCTCATCGATGTTTCTAACTCTCTGTCTCTCTCTCTTCCTCTCTGTAAAAAAATCAATAAAATATATATTTTTAAAAAGACAAACAAACAAACAAATAAATAAATGGCAGAGCGTGGAGATGAGAAAGTGACAGACCGGGAAATATATTTGCTCCTCGAATCCCAGATGAAGCGTTCCTTTTCCTACAACATAAAACATTCCTGGAGAGAAATAAGCAAAAGGCAAACTGCTTAAAACAGCAGAGGCCACAGAACAGACAGGTCGCAGGCAAGGAAGCACCAGGGACCCTTAACCCACAGCACGATGCCCACCTTGGCTTGTAATAACAGAGAAGCACCTCAGACCTACAGAGAGACGCCAACTGCACCTGACAGGCGGGCAGAGGGCAGCTTTCGATAGCACTCTGAGCTGGCAAGGATGTGGGAGCGGGCGCGCGAGGGGGACCCTGCCGAGGGGGAGTCCGGGCCCCTCCCCCGGAGGGGAATTTGACAGATCCTATCAAAATAACAGGCCCCTTCACTTCCACCAACGACTTCACGTCTAGGGACTCATTCCACAGAAACACTCCCACGTATGCAAAATGGCCTGTGAATAAGACCGTTGGTGGCAACTGTTTGTTTTGCACGGGGGAGGGGGGAGCCACATGGCGGGCACCAGAGAACCAGGCCGGGTGCACCCAGGATGGGCTGCTGGAACAGGGCATCGTCCGGGGCCTGGCACAGAACAAGCTCCAACAGACAAGGAGCATGAGAACCACACATTCCTGTGAAGGAGGAGGTGCACCCGCCTGGACGTGCTCCCATTCGCATGGAAGGTCTCTGGGAAACAGAGCGCCGTTGAGCCTGGGGCAGGACGGTGGGCGGGACGGGGCGGGAGAGAGCTGGCTCTGTACACTCCGAGCCCGGGAAGGTCATGCCCATCGTAAACATGGGTCGCATTTTAATTCGAGGCTTGCTCAGGGTAGCTCAGCTGCTTAGAGTGTCATCCCCATATGTCGGGTTCAATCCCTGGTCAGGGCACACACAAGAAGTAGCCACTGAATGCATAAATACGTGGACCAACAAATGGATATTTCTCTCTCTCAGAAACAAACAAATAACACACACACACACACACACACACACACACACACAAAAGCACAGTAAATAATTTTTTAAATTATTTATTTTTAAATAAATGAATTATATGAGACCCCATCCCCTCAAGCTGTGCACAGAGGCTTTTGCAAGTCTGATCTCATAAGGGTGTCTCCAGCACAGAAGTTCTCCCAGCATAGACACAGCTGCCTCACAGCCAATTGGCCTGGAGGTCAATTTTTCCCAGTGATCCCAACAACAATCAAGGCTTAACTACAACAAGACTGTGCACACAACCCACAAAGGGGTGCACCAAGAGTGTCCACCTCAGGTAACTGGGGAGACTGAGCCATTGGGCCCTATAGGACACCTAGCACCCAAAGCCACTCTATCAACACAGGAAAGCAGCCAAAATGAGGAGACAAAGAAACAGGTCACAAATGAAAGAAATGGAGGAAAGCAAACAATTGGATATAGAGTTCAAAACCACGGTTATAAGGTTTTTCAATAATTTTCTAAAAAGGCTGAAAAATTTAGTGAGACCCTCAAGGATATGAAAAAATACCAACTAGAAATTAAGCATACACTGGCTGAAATAAAAAATAATAAACAGAGATTCAACAGCAGGCTAGAGGATCACAACAATCAAGTCAAAGGTTTGAAATACAAAGAAGTAAAAAACACCCAACCAGAAAAGCAAAAAGAAAAGAGAATCCAAAAATATGAAGATAGTGTAAGGAGCCTCTAGGACAACTTCAAGCATACCAATATCCGAATTATGGGGGTGCCAGAAGAAGAGAGAGAGCAAGATATTGAAAACCTATTTGAAGAAACAATGACAGAAAACTTCCCCCACCTGGTGAAAGAAATAGACTTACAAGTCCAGGAAGTGCACAGAGCCCCAAACAAAAGGAATCCAAAGAGGACCACACCAAGATACATCGTAATTAAAATGCGAAGGGCAAAAGACAAAGAGAGAATCTTAAAAGCAGCAAAAGAAAAATAGTTATTTACAAGGAAGCACCCATATGACTATCAGCTGATTTCTCAACAGAAACTATTCAGGCCAGATGGGAGTGGCAAAATATATTCAAAGTGATGAATAGAAAGAACCTACAACCAAGATTACTCTACCCAGCAAAGCTATCATTCAGAATTGAAGGTCAGATAAAGAGCTTCACAGATAAGAAAAAGCTAAAGGAGTTCATCACTGCCAAACCAGTATTACATGAGATGCTGTAAGGTATTCTTTAAGAAGAGGAAGAAGAAGAAAAAGGTAAAGATAAAAATTATGAACAACAAATATATATCTATCAACAAGTGAATCTAAAAATCAAGGGAATAAAAAATCTGATGAACAAAAAAACTGTTGAATATAATAGAATCAGGGGCATAGAAAGGGAATGGACTGACAATTCTCAGGGGGAAAGAGGTGTCTGTATAGGGGTTATGGGAAGAGAGTGGACAAAAATTGTACACCTATAGCCGAAACCGGTTTGGCTCAGTGGTAGAGCATCGGTCTGTGGACTGAAAGGTCCCAGTCCCAGGTTCGATTCCGGTCAAGGGCATGTACATTGGTTGCAGGCATATCCCCGGTAGGGGGTGTGCAAGAGGCAACTGGTCGATGTTTCTCTCTCATGGATGTTTCTAGCTCTCTATCTCTCTCCCTTCCTCTCTGTAAAAAATCAATAAAATATATATATTTTTTAAATTGTACACCTATGGAATAGGACAGTGGGAGAAAGAGGGTAAGGGCAGAGGGTAGGGTGGGAACCGGGTGGAGGGGAGCTATGAGGGGGAAAAGGGGAACAATTGTGATAATCTGAACAATAAATATATTTTTTTTTAAAGACAAACATATAGGCCAATGGAACCGAATGGAGAGCCCAGGAATAAATCCTGTAGACATGGTCAAATGACCTTTGACAAGAGTGCCTAGACCACTCAACTGAGAAAGGATAATATTTTTGTTTTTTAAGAGAATTTTTATAAAATGTATTTAAGCCATGCCTGGCCAAAATGACTCAGTGGCTGAGCATCATCCTGTGCACCAAATGGTCACCGATTCGATCCCCATCGGGGCACTTGCCTGAATTTTGGGTTTGGTCCCCAGCCGGGCCTATAGGGATACAGAATGCAGTCAATCGATGTTTCTCTCTCTAAGCAGGTCCTTGGGTGAGGATTAAAGGAGCACACACACACACACACACACACAACTTTAAAAAAAAAAAAAAAAAAGTGTGTTTGAGCCAAACTGATGCCATTTGTCAGAGAGCAAGATCTCAAACGCTCTCAAGGAAAGTGTTTCCAACAAATGGTGCCGGGGAAATGGACGCCCACATCCAATGAAGTCGATCCCTTACCTAACACCATACAGAAAAATTAACTCAAAATGGGTTCGAGACCTAAAACTATGAAAGTCCAAGAAATAAAACAGGGAACGCTCGAGCACCGGGGTTGGCCGTGAGCTCTGTGAGGCGACAGGAAGGCGCAGCAGCCCAAGCGAAGCCTCTGTCTGTGCATCAAAGGACACAGTCGACAGAGCGAAAGGCAACCCTCAGGCAGGAAAACATGTTTGCAAATCATACATCTGATAAGGGGTTAATGCCCTGGCAATTTAAAGAACTCCTGCAACGCAGCAGCAGAAAACAAATAACTGGGTTTAAAAATGGGCAAATAGTTGAATAGACGTTTTCTCAAAGAATATACAAGTGGTCAACATGCATATGAAGAGATGCTCAACATTTCCAACCATTAGGGAAATGCAAACTAAAACCACAATAAGAGCCCTCACAGGTGTGGTTCAATGGCCTGTGGACCAAAGGGTCCTGAGTTCAATTCCCATCAGGACACCTACCTTGGTTACAGGCTCCTCCCCAGTCTGGGCCCTGGTTGGGGCTCATGCAGGAAGCAAACAATGTGCTTCTCTCCCATCACTGTGTCTCTTTCCCCCTCTCTCCCACTCTCCCTAAAAAAATCAATGGAAAAATATCCTTAGGTGAGGGTTAACAAACAAACAAAAACCGCAATAAGATATCAGATCAGTCCTAACCGGTTTGGCTCAGTGGATAGAGCGTCGGCCTGCGGACTGAAGGGTCCCATGTTTGACTCCTGTCAAGAACATGTACCTTGGTTGCGGGCACATACCCAGTAGGGAATGTGCAGGAGGCAGCTGATCAATGTTTCTCTCTCATCGATGTTTCTAACTCTCTATCCGTCTCCCTTACTCTCTGTAAAAAATCAATAATATATATATATATATATATTTTTTTTTTTAAGGTATCATACCAATTAAGAGAGCTGCAATGAAAATAAAAGTGTTGGTGAGGCTTCAGTGAAATTGGAACACTGTGCGCCTGTTGATGGAATGTAAAATGGTGCAGTCACTATGAAAATAGCAAGGAAGTTCTTCAAAAAGTTAAAAATAGAATTACCATATGATTCAGCAATTCCCGTTTGGGTATATACCCAAAAGAATGAAAAGCAGGATCTCAGAGAGATATTTGCACACCCACATTCGTAACAGCATTATTCACAGTAACTAAGAGGCAGAGGCAACTCAAGTGTCCATCATCAGATGAATGGAAACACAAAACGTGGTGTATACACTTATATAATGTATACATGTCAGGGCTACCTTGAGGACACCCTGCTAAGTGAAATAAGTCAATCATAAACAATAATGCTCAGCCAGGATGGCTCAGTGGTTGATTGTCGGCCTATAAACCCAATCAGGGCACATGCCCAGATGGCAGACTAGATCCCCAGGTGGTGGGCATGCAGGAGGGAGCGGATCGATGATTCTCTCTCATCATTGATGTTGCTATCTCTCTCTACTTCTCCCTTTCTCTCTGAAATCAGTAAAAATATATTTATGTTTGGCTCCACACTCATGCGGTATCCACAGAAGTTGAGTGATAGAAACAGAAAGTAGAATGGTGGTGAGTTGCTGTTTGGCTGTGGGTATATTTTAGTTTTGCGGGATCGAAGTGCTCTGGTGATCTCTTACAGAACACTGTGAATATACCTCAGACTGCTGAGTGGGGGGGTAGGGGCTGGAAGGAGGAGGGAAAAGGTGGAGAAATGAAAGATATCTGTAATACTATCAACAGTAGAAGTTATATTTTTTTTTAAAGATTACTGAATTGTACACTTAAAATTAGTGAAAATGGGGAGTTTTCTGTTTTTCTCACCACAATTAAAAACAGCTTAACCAGCCGGGACCGGTTTGGCTCAATGGATAGAGCATCGGCTTGGGGACTGAAGGGTCCCAGGTTCGATTCCGGTCAAGGGCATGTACCTTGGTGGCGGGCGTGTCCCCAGTAGGGGGTGTGCAAGAGGCAGCTGATCGATGACTCTCTCTCATTGAGGTTTCTAACTCTGTATCTCTCTCCCTTCCTCTCTGTACAAAATCAATAAAATATATTTAAAAAAAAAAAAAACGCTTAACCAGTATGGGGGCCACCAGTCTGCAATCTCTCCTTCAGAGACAGCTTCCGCGGGCTGCAGGGACCTAGGGAACGTGTGACTTGGGGGCTCACAGGCTTCCTTCCCTTAAGACCTCTTTTCATTCATCCCTTTGACAGTGTTTACGGAGCACGGGCCCCTGACAGGAACGGGCAGGGAGCTCACCACTAGAGCGTGACAGGATGAGCGTGACGAATGTACAAAAAGATGGGCATTGTGACCCCGTTCACTGGGCGACAGGGTGCGGTGGCTGGAGGGGGACACGCTTACAGGGAGCAGCCGGGAGAGGGGCCGGAGAGGGCGCGGGGCAGCTCCCGCCGAGGCGACCCACGAAGAAGACTCGGTGGCAGGAAGGAGCAGCCCGCCGGCGGACGGCAGAGAAAGGCCAGCGTGACCGACACAGGCAGCCAGGGTGGCGGGAGGGCTCAATGCTGCCAGCGGCCCGTGTGCAGGAAACAGATAAAAACAGAATTTTATGAGCACAAACTTGCTTTGTGAGTTCAAATGTATCATTATCTTTCTTTTTTTAAAAAAAAAGAAGTATATTTTATTGATTTTTTACAGAGAGGAAGGAAGAGAGATAGAGAGCTAGAAACGTCAATGAGAGAGAAACATCGACCAGCTGCCTCTTGCACACCCCCTACCGGGGATGTGCCCGCAACCAAGGTACATGCCCATGACCGGAATCGAATCTGGGACCTTTCGGTCCGCAGACCGACGCTCTACCCACTGAGCCAAACCAGTTTCGGCTGTATCATTATCTTTCATATAAAAAATAAATTAGCCCTGGCTGGTTTGGCTCAGTGGATAGAGCATCAACCTGCGGACTGAAGGGCCCCACATTCCATTCTCAGTTAGGGTACCTGCCAGGGTTGCAGGCTCGATCCCCAGGAAGGGGCGTGCAGGAGGCAGCCAATTAGTGATTCTCTCTCATTATTGATTTTTTTTTTCTCTCTCTCTCCCCCTCTCCTTTCCTCTCTGATATCAATAAAATATCCTTTAAATAAATAAATAAAGCCAACAAACTATTTTGCCCTGGAGGGCGGCTGAGTGAACAGCCAGCCTCAAAACGGATGTGCCATGTGGTACCGTGTCTGCTGAACCCGTGAGCACCGTGGACGGCTTTTATCCACTAACCTGCTGGCCCCTCGCCCCCTCAGCAGGGCCCAGGGTGAGGCAGGGCAGGAGCGAGGCCTGTGGGAGGGGCGGTGGCTCCCAGTCAGGCGGGGAGGGGGCCTGGGGGAAGGAGGCTCCACAGGCTACGGCCCTCCCTATGGAGGGAACCACAATGGGGACGCTGCAGGGCCTGGGCCCCTCTTCTCTCATGGGAAGAACCCCTCTCCCCGCCCCCAGGTCCCCAGGCAGCTGGGAGTGATGTGGGGCCTGGGCTGGGCCAGCGGCTTGATGCAAGTGACCAGAGACGGAGGGGCAGTTGGAAGTCAAGCCAGGGTCCTGCTGGCCGCGCTCCGGGAGCTGGGCACAGCCACCTGCTCCTCCGCAGGACTGACCCTCACTGTCTGCGGGCTCTCAGCCCGGTCCTGTCCCTCGGGCCCGGCTTCCGCTCCAGGGACCCTCTGAATCCGCAGCAGGTGCTCTCCGATGCTGGCTACCAGGAGCGCAGGGTCTCCCAGGCCTGGAGCCGCCACAATGCCCCCGCCCCGACCCCGGCATCCTCGGCTCTGCGGCTGCTGACTGACCCCGTGGCCTCGGGCAGGCCATGGGGGAGGGGGAAGGGGGCGGGCGGAACGCGCTTCTCCGTGCCTCGGTTTCCCCTTATGTAAAGTAGGACTGGTCGCAGTGCCCACCTCACAGGAATGCTACGAGAATTAAAACGGGGAATAGCAGGCAGGACCCGTCACACAACGCGTGCTGCCAACCGCGGTGCAGACGGGGCCACTGAGGTTCGAGGCGAGGGGACTGGCCAGGCGCACCTGGGGGTCCCCGTCCTCAGCCCCTCACAGCCCCAGCCAGCCTCGCCCTCAGATGCCCCGGCCGTGCCCCCCCGCCGGCCCCTCGTTCCGGACCTTTGAGCCTCGCTCTGGCCAGGCGGCCTGGTTTGGTTCAATTCTTGCCCCAGCCTGCTGGGCCCCGACCACGGAGGACGGGACTGAGCCCCGAGAAGTGACAGGATTCCCCCTCTCTGTGCGCCGGGGCTCAGGGCTCGGAGGGAGACGCAGTAAATTCTGGGCTCCCCCGATCCAGCCCCAGTCCTCCCCCGCCCCCAACACACACACACACATACACACGCACACACTATCTCTAGGCAGCAGCAGCTGAGCCTCCTGGTATCTCTGATCCCCCAAATTTCCGGTTCCCCAAAGACAACTCAGGATGTGGGGAGGGAGGGGCAGGGAGACAGGAGAGAGATCAC
Organism: Pipistrellus nathusii; assembly: GCA_963693515.1. NCBI lineage: Eukaryota > Metazoa > Chordata > Mammalia > Chiroptera > Vespertilionidae > Pipistrellus > Pipistrellus nathusii. Next base: position 94,057,939 of record OY882861.1, read on the forward strand.
AGAGAGAGAGATGAGAGAGGGAGGGGGGGGGGGAAGAGAGATAGAGAGAGAGAATCCAAGACAGAGACAAAGAGAGGCAGGGCAGAGAGACGGAGGACGGATAGAGCACAGGGTCAGGAAGGGGGCTGGGTGACCCCGAGACACACAGAGAAAAGGGGGGTCGGGAGGGAGAGACTGAGACTGAGGCCCAGACAAAAGCAGCAAGTGGGGCAGGGAGAAAGGGGGCCAGAGTCGGGGGGTGGGGTGGCGGGGAGGTCCCGGAAAGAGAAAGAAAGTTGGTGAGCCTGAGAGCCACGTGGGAGAGGGTGAGAATGCCGAGAGGCCCGCCAGGTGCACAGAGCTGCCGGGATGCGGACCTGGGCGTGCGGGCAGGAGGGGCCGGGAGGAAGCCAGAACCCCACAGCCCCTCTTCCCTGGAGCGCCAGGGCCCCCCAGCCCCAAGGGGCCACAGTGCTCCATGCGTCCACCCCTCAGAGTCCTCCAGAGAGGGATCAGCTGTGGCCCCAGGCCAGAGCCCGGGCCCCGGGTCAGAGGTCAGGTGGGGGAACCGCTTTGGCCCCCCAGGGAGGGAGAGAGCCTGGGGGCTGGAAGGGAGAGAGAGCAGGCTGGGAGCAGGCCGCCTTGGCCTCGGGGAGAGCGCCAGCACTCCGTCTGGTCTGGCCACCTGTGCTGAGCCTCAGTTTCCTCCCTGCGAAAGCGTGATAGCGAGAACTGACTCAGTGTTCCAGTAAGAGCCGAACGCGTGTGAAGTGTGTGGTGCGCCGGGCGGGCACGGGTGGGAGCTGCGAGTGGGAAGGTCGCTGCCCGGCATCCTGTATAGATGAGTCAGGGCCCTTTCATTCGCAAATGTCTCCGCGGGGCTGGAGGAGGGTGTCAGCTAACCCCCGGCTGAGCCACCGAGGGGGACCCGTCCCCACCAGATGGTCCAGGGCCTCCACCCGCCAGCTCAGGAGCTGAGTCCCCGCCTCGCTCCTCTCCCGCTGCTTCTCCCTCCCAGTGCCCTCCACGCCCGCCCGGCTCGTCCCGCCCTGCCCCCCGGAGAGGGCTCTCAGAGGCCCGAGGGCTTGGGCAGAAGCCCTGTCTATGGACTCTCTCCTTCGTTTTGCCTCTTTGCTGTCTCCTTTCACACTGTGGGGTCGGAAAGAGTCACCCCAAGGTGTGCCTCTTTTTTGAGCAAAAGGCAGTTTAGCTTCTGGTTTACGAGAACCTTCTGCCCCTCCCCAGCTACCCAGAAGAACTAGAAGCTGAACCGGGGCCTTGCCCGCAGTGAGAGACTATCGGAGATACCTCCTGACTTAGCTGAGGGCAGGGAAACCACCAGCTACTGAACACCTGCTCCCTTATCCCACAAGGACCCTGTGAGGCCCCGAGCACCTACCCCACCCCTCACTCAGAAGGTCACGTGCGCCCGTGTTCCTTCTGTCTGAGCCTCTCACCATGCGGGCCTCTCACTCTCTGTGTGTGGTGTCCCCGTACGTGTGTGCGCACTGGATTTTCTCTTGTTTGTCTGTTTGATGATGAGACCAGTGGGCACGTTCCCCCTTCCCGACAGCCCCGACTTCAGCGGGCACACGGCCTGCCTCCCTCCGCCCCGGGCAGGCTGCACTGCCTCCGGGAGCTTTGGAGTCTGCTCTGTGGCCCCTCCTCCCTCAGGCAGGAAGGTGTGAGACAGTGAGATAGCGAGTGTGGCGCACAGAAAATGTGGAATGGATGCATCTCAACAGCCCCTTCCCTTCGCCAGCAAGAGCCGGGTTTGGGGGTGCCTTCCCTGTCTCCGTCCCTCAGAGCTGGCGGTGAGGCCTAAGTCGGGCATGACGTTCTCCTGGCCAGTGACCGGTCCGAGTCCTGTGTCCCCAGCCAGGGCCATTAGAGTGAGTTTGGGGCTTGGCTGGAGACGCGGAGATTTTGGCCCAAGGAGGGCAGGCTGGAGGGGCATGGAGCTGCTGGTACCTCCGCCTGAGCCCGCGGGGAACGGAAGATGGAGTCCACAGAGAAAGGAGGGGGGGACTAGACGTGGTGACACCGTGTAGGCCTCGGCGTCAGCCGCCCCTGCGTGTCCCGCCTCCCCCGCAGCCAGCGGTCATTGCCAGGGAGCCTTTGGGGCGAGGGGCCCAGAAGGTCTTCACATTGAAGCCCAACGTCCTCAAAAGTCCCCACCGCCCCGAGAGCTGGCGGCGGAGTGGGGCTGTCTCCAGGGCACGCGCCACCGAAAGCAGTCCCCTTCCTGGAATACTCGCCAGCCCCGAGCCACCGACACCATAAACCAGGAGCGAGGGAGCCCAGAGATTTCCCCTCGGGCCCGGGCCGGCGGAGCTGGAAGGGCATTGGGCTGTGTGGGCAGCCCCGGAGGGGAGCTGGGTGGCCCGTCATAGGAGCTCACTCAGCCTCTGCGGGCGGGTGGGTGGAGGAGAGGGCGAGTGGAGGAGGGAGAGGGCAAGTGGAGGAGGAGCAGGAGGGCAGGTGGAGGAGCAGGTGGGTGGGTGGAGGAGCGGGCGGGTGGGTGGGCAGGCGGAGGAGCTGGAGGGCAGGTGGAGGAGCGGGTGGGTGGGCGGGCAGAGGAGCTGGAGGGCAGGTGGAGGAGCAGGCAGGAGGGTGGAGGAGCTGGAGGGCAGGTGGAGGAGCAGGCAGGAGGGTGGAGGAGCAGGTGGAGGAGCGGGCAGGAGGGTGGAGGAGCGGGTGGAGGAGCTGGAGGGCAGGTGGAGGAGCGGGCAGGAGGGTGGAGGAGCGGGTGGAGGAGCTGGAGGGCAGGTGGAGGAGCGGGTGGGTGGGCGGGCGGAGGAGCTGGAGGGCAGGTGGAGGAGCAGGCAGGAGGGTGGAGGAGCTGGAGGGCAGGTGGAGGAGCAGGCAGGAGGGTGGAGGAGCAGGTGGAGGAGCGGGCAGGAGGGTGGAGGAGCGGGTGGAGGAGCTGGAGGGCAGGTGGAGGAGCAGGCAGGAGGGTGGAGGAGCTGGAGGGCAGGTGGAGGAGCGGGCGGGAGGGTGGAGGAGCGGGTGGCGGAGCGGGCGGGCGGGAGGAGGAGCAGAGAGCACAAGAAACCCTGTGTCAGACAGGGTTTGCCCCAGAGGCTCGCTGGGAGGAGGAGGAGGAGGAGGAGGAGCACATGCTGGCTGGCGGAAGCTGTCTCCCAGCGATGCCAACGACATCTTTATAGTGGTTTTCTCTCTCTCAGCTGGTGTGTTTTGTTGTTAATAACATTTTTAAAGGTTCCGCTGTCAAAGGAGCCTGGGAAACACCAGGTCAGGCAAAGAGAAGCAGAGACACTATTACCGGACCTCTCAGCCATCAGCTGATGATACGAACTTTGACCCCCCAGAGGGGAACTGGAGAACAGGCTTTCCCGGGATTCCACCTGCAGTTCCTCCTGGAGAAGCTTCTCCCGGACACACGGGCCACCGGGCAGCCTGCTCCCTCCGCTCAGGCTGCTCTGGCCCTGGGAGCCCCTGTGCCCGGGGGCCGGACGGGCAGAGAACACCCTGGAAACAGCCCTCCACGTGGCTCCTGGGAGGGCGGAGTAGGCACAGCCCTCTCTGGCAGGAGACCCCACTGCCTCTACAACGCACCCACCCCCACCCCCGCCCTGGGACCACCTCTCGGGTCCTACTGCTCTGGCCCGGCCTCAGGGCTGCTGCTCCCTCCCGTGGCCTCTGGAAGCGCCCAGGGGTCTCCCCCGGCAATTCGGGGAACTCTTATCCCTGAATCTACCTCCCCCGCGCCCCCCGCCCCAGACCTGGCGAAGAGAGCCATTTCTGCCTCTCCCCGCTGCGTGCTCACTGGCTGTGGAAGCAAAGCCACCTCCTCTTGCTGGTCCGAGAGACACAATGGGAGCTGGTTAGTGCCTCACAGAACGCTGCCTCCCCCGCCCCCCCCCCAGCCCACCAAAGCACGCCAGGGCCCCTAGCTGCCCCATGCTGAGCAACCTGTCAGGCAACCTGTCCTCAGCTACTCCACGAGGCCACACCTTCCTCACTGTCCCCTCAGCGCCTTTGCGCAGCTGCTCTAAGTCCCGGAGCGCCATTTGCAGCACCGATTGTCCCAGAAAGACCAGGGTCAGCCTCCTGGAGCTGCCCACCCTCCCGCCCCCAACCATTCCCTGCTTGGGCCCTGGTCTCCCTTCTTCTTATGGAAACAAGAGAATCATATACCAAACACTGTGCATCCAGCTCTGCTTAAGAATAAGGCATATGGGCCTGACCAGGCACCTCAGTTGGTTAGAACATCGTCCCCCCTACACCAAGGTTCTGAGTTCGATCTCCATCAGGGCACATTGAAGAATCAGCCAAAAAAGTAAATTAAATAAACCAACCAATGAATGCATTACTAAATGGAACAACAAATCGACCTCTCGATCTCTCTCTCTCTATCTCTCTCGAATCAATATATAAAAATTAAGGCCTTCCTGAACTCCTTCCCAATACCCCCCCCCCCCCCCCATTGCTTGCCCCAGAGTCACCTCTCCTGAATTTGGGATTCCTGAGGGAGGAATCTTTGCCTATCCTGATATCCAGCCATAATGTGTATTCCCAAGCAATGTATAGCTTTTTCTTTTTCATATATATATCGTGTTTCCCCGAAAATAAGACCTACTTACAGGTTTCCTTCTGAGTGAAATATAAGGCATCCCCCCGAAAATAAGGCCCCCCTAGGCTAAACATGAGAGATTTGGTCCACTGATTCTGAAAGAAATGGAGTCACAAGAAATTCGCCAGGAAATTCAGGAATTGGGTTGTTATGATGATGTTCCAGAAGATGATGACATGATTGTCATTGAACAAATGAGTAAATTCTTGATACTGTAGGATTCACAGTTTGTCTGGTTTGTGTTGACAACTACCGTACTACTGTACCATATACAGGTAATAAATTTCCTTTATTTTCATTTAACAATAAATGTGTACCGTATTCTTCTTCATGGAAAAATAAGACATCCCCTGAAAATAAGACCTTGCGCATCTTTGGGAGCAAAAATTAATATAAGACACTGTCTTATTTTCAGGGAAATAGGGTGTGTGTGTGTGTGTGTGTATATATATTTTATTTTATTTTTTTTTCCCCCACAGAGAGGAAGGGAGAGAAATAGTTAGAAACATTGATCAGCTGACCCCTGCACACCCCTTCTGGGTATGTGCCCACAACCAAGGTACATGCCCTTGACCGGAATCGAACCTGGGACCTTTCAGTCCGCAGGCCAACGCTCTATCCACTAAGCCAAACCGGTCAGGGCAATGGATAGCTTTTTCATTTTTTTTTAGCTTTATATAAATAAAATAGCTGGTTCTCCTTTCCTCGCCCACATGGTTGGCGATAGTTATTGGAAGTGATAGGTGCTGGTCCTCCTCATTTTTATCCGCTGGTGAGTCCTGACGGTGCGTGTCCATTCTGCTGGTGACCAGCCATTCCCGTGCAGCCCAGAGCCTCGTGCCGCCCCCTTAGCCCACGCGCCAGTAGGTCTCTCCCCGGGAACGCGCTGGGAAAGGGACACGCCGTCTGCAGCCTCGCTGACGTTGCTGCCCTGCTCTCCCCGGTGCTAGTACCAACTATCCTGATGGCAACCGGTGTGTCCCTCAGCCCTGCCCAACGAGCTCCCTCCGCCCATGTCCATCCCCAAGCAAATGACTCTTTGATGTCCAGCCAGTCCAACCCTTCCCTCCCTGCTGCTGCCCTTGGCTGTGAGGGCTTCCCCTCTGGGCCAGCCGACACTGCGTACCACTCCTCTCTGAGCCGGTTTCCCCGGACACGGAGACCCCCAGTAGCCAGCAGCCGGCAAGTGAGGGGGATTCCGGGAGAAAAGCATGAAAACGAACAGGAGCTCCATGAAGAGATGCTGTTGTGATTATCTTTGGACGCCGACCACCTCGTCACTCAGGACGACTTCGCTGTGGCCACAGAAGCCCGTCCAGCCGGTGGGAGGCCATGTAACTGGGGCGTCTGAGGGATGTCACTCCAGGCGTGAGGGCTCCAGGATTGAGCAGGAGCTGGTCCATCCCGCTCAGGGCCACTCCCCTCCGTGTCAGTGGCCAGTCTCCAGGTGGGGGCTCCAGGGCGACATCCCTGCAGCTTCACCACCAGGAACGGAAAGAGCTTCTCCTTCCCAGCATTCCTGCCCACGTCCCCGGCGGTCCTACACGCCCACGCGGGAGCCATGGCCAGCACCCGCCCAGCTCCTCAGAGCAGCTTTTAGAAGCAGCGTCGGAACCCCGGGGGCTCCTTGGAAGTGGAGCCTCAGGCCCTGCCTCACCTCCCAGTCAGAAGACAAGGCCCTGGGCAGCTTTTTGGAAAAACCTCCAGGTGAGCCGTCTGCATACCCGAGTCTGGAAAGTGCTGCACACAAACGTTTTCAGCTGCTTAGACAGTTTTTAAATATATATTTTTATTTATTTCAGAGAGGAAGGGACTGGGGGAGAGAGCTAGAAACATCGATGATGAGAGAGACTCACTGATCGGCTGCCTCCTGCACACGTCCCACTGGGGACCAAGCCCAAAACCTGGCATGGGCCCTTGACTGGGAATCGAACCTAGGACCCTCCAGTCCGCAGGCCGACGCTCTATCCACTGAGCCAAACCAGCCAGGGCGAGCTTAGACCATTTTTAAGTTCTGTTTTATTGAGAACCACGGAAGGTAAAAACTAACAAAGCCTTTCAAAGTCATCAAGTCCTCTTTCAAAGACGGGGAAGCGGGCGGCAGGGAGGGCTGCTCTAGGGCCCACCCAGTGGCCTCCAGCCGCTCCCCCCAGCACAGCCTCCTCCGTGCACTGCCTCAGGGGCGTGCGTCGGGGCCAAAGCGCCAGGCTGGGCCACACCGGCCTCGCTCAGAAGGAGACTGGCCTGGCCTCCCGGTTGCTCACACAGCAGCTGGCCGGGACCCGAAGGAGCGGGAGGCCCTGTGGGGGATGGGACCCCCACACACGCAGACCCTCTGCCCCCTCACCCTGACCCGCCACGGGGTCCCCAGAGCCAAGAGCTACAGAGCAGGCCAGCCTTTATTCTGTACAGAGCAGGGCCGCGGGCCGAGGCCCTTGATTCTCAGGCTGTGTCAGAAGGTGCAGCGCTGGGGGCACCCAGACTGGACCCCAAAGTGACAATAAGTTAGGGGGGAAATTCTCAGGCTGTTGTCAGGCTGGAGCCAGGGTGGGGTGCCACGTGGGCCTTCCAGCTGCCCAGCTCAGCCCTCCCGGGAAGGCAGCTCTAGGACAGCACGCCTCATGCTGAAACACAGAGCAGGGAGAGACAGAGGGGCCATGGGTCAGGAGGTGGCACGGAAGGGGTGTCCGAGGGGTCCCCAGAATCAGGGAGGAGAGGCTGAGGAGGCGGGGCAGGGACTTGAGGGAGGGTCAGGAGCCCTCAGATCCAGGGCAGGGCAGGGCAGGGAAGGGCAGGGTGGGCAGGGCGGGGCAGGGCAGGGCCCGGCGCTCACAGGTCTCACTGAAGCTCCTGCAGATTTTCATAATCTGGGGCACTCTCTTCCTCCTCTTCCTCTGCCTCCTGGGAACTCAAGGTGGCTGTAGGGGGAGGGGAGGTTGGTCTTCACCTCACACACTGTCCCCCAACCCAGGGAGCCCCCGTTCCCGCCCTCCCCCGGCGCACACCGGGCTCAGTCCTCTCGGTGGGCGGCAGGTCCTCGGACACGTTCACATACTCCCGGCTCCCATCTGCGGGGACAGGTCAGAAGGAGGGACAGCCACCCTGGGCGAGAGGGCAGAGGACAGCAGACCAAGGGGGACAGAGCCACAGAACGGCTGCGGGCACGGCCACGCTGGCAGTGAGCCGGGGTGGCAGGGCCAGGGGAAGGGAGGGCACTGGGGGCACCGGCCACTCACCCAGAGACAAATCGGCACTCTCCTCGCTCTCGGGAACGTTCACGTAGTCCTCCCCGGACTCCACTGCGGAAAAGCAGCGGGGCCGGCTTACCCAGGGCCCCGGGGCAGACCCCCCGGAGCTCCCGCCCGGCCCCAGACTCAACAAAACCAGCCAGGACTCCTGCTCCGACGCCCAGACACCGGCCCACAGCGGCCCGGAGGGCGGCAGGGAGGCGCCCACCAGCGCAGCCAATGGCCTGAGGGACCCCGAGAACGGCGATTTGACCAGAGCGGATGGAAGGGAATGCGACCGAGAGAGGAGAGATTGCGTGGGCAGCGCAGAGCGGCGGGGCTGGGAGGCACGTGTGGAGGGAGACCCCCCAGGGCTGGGCCCATCCGAGGGGCCATCGCCCGGCTGGCCCTTCCTCCCACTTTGGCCCTAGTCCGGCGGGTCCCAACCTTCCTAACACCGCGGCCCTTCCACACAGCTCCTCGTGTTGCGGTGACCCCCAACCAAAACATTATTTTCGTTGCTACTTCGTAACTGTACTTTTTGTTGCTACTTCATAACTTAATGTAAATATCTGTGTTTCCCGAGGGTCTTAGGCTTTATAGTCGGGACCCACAGGTTGAGAACCGCTAGCAGGGCCACCTAAGACCATCAAAACACACAGAGATTTACGAGACAATTCATAACAGTAGCGACATCACAGTTACGAAGTAGCAACAAAAATAATGTTGTGGTTGGGGGCCACCACCACATGAGGAGCAGAATTAAAGGGTCCCGGCCTTAGGAAGGTTGAGAACCACTGTCCTAGCCTCTTCGGAGCACATCTTGTCACCAATACCATCTTGTTTCTCCGTGAGCTTGTGGACAAGACGGGCTTGGGAGCCGGCCGGCCCAGGCTCAGACCCAGTTTCATCACTAACTGACCTCGTAACCTCAGACCAGCTCTCCTGCCTCGCTGGGCCTCAGTTTCCTCGTCTGTGAGATGGGCTGAGTCACCCCCCATCTCTCGGAGGTGCTGCGCGGACCAAGGCCACGAACACCGAGTGTGAGCGGTAAGCAGTAAGCAGTGGCGTCTGTTAGATAAGCCAGCGCCGCCATCGAGCAGACGGGGAGGCTGAGGCACCCGGGGAGGGACAGGCCTCGCGGCCCCTGGGGACGGGGAGGCTTCACAAGCTCACAGGCCTGGAACTCGTAGCAGGGCACAGTGGGTCCTCAGTAACGTTAGCTTTTTCATCATGACCCTCCCTCGTTGGCTGCCGTGTCAGAGGCGCCAGGAAGTAGCACAGAGGAGTAGGGGAACGCATGAAGGAAGGAAAGCACTTGGGGCAGACGCTGTGGTGCTCGGAGAGAGGGGACAGCTGGGAATCTGGTGGCAGACACGGCCAGCGTGCAGCACGGAGGCCCGGGGCCTGAGCAGAGAGGGGCGTCAGGGACCCTGCAGATCTCAGACCGGAGGAGAACGCCTCCCAGGCAGGACGTGACCAAACACATCGGGAAGAGCAGCTCAGAGGGAACAGGAAGCAGAAGAAAAATTCCAGAAGCACAGAGACACAAGGAGAGAAGCTAACATCGATCCCCCCCCCCCCCCTCCGTGAACTAGAACAGGAAGCTGTGAGAAAGGAACATTCGGGAATCAGGAGAGAGCTTCCCGACAGGAGGAACAAATGAAATGAAAGGATAGCCCAGGGCCAAGGAGGAATAAGGTTAAGGGAATCTTGCAGACGATAAAAGGAGAAGACAGAGGAGAGGCAAAGGGGGCATTCAGGAGGCCAGAGCCGGAAGCCCACCTTCTGAAGGACGGAGTGCTAGGAGAAGGGAAGAGAGAGGACAGAGGGGTGGCAGCATCGCAGAAACGCCCGGAGAGCAGAGCGAGGGGCCGTGGTGGAGAAGCCGGGGCGTCGGAAGGCCACTCACTGGAGAAGGCGCTGTCCCGCAGGCCGGGGTTGCTGGGCGCGGCGGCTGCCGGGACGGCGGTGCACGTGGCCGTGGCCGTGGCGGGGACGGTGTCAGGGAGCACCTCTCTGCGGAAAGCCGGGGGACGGGTGAAGGGTGAGCGCGGGCCGCACCCCGGCCCCGTCCTCCCAGCGGGCACTCACAGGTAGCCCTCGTTGTGGTAGTCCTCCTCCTCATCATCATCGTCGTCCTCACAGGCCGGCTCTGGGGGAGAACACGGGTCAGCCCGGCCCGGCCAGGCCCAGCCCCCTGCCCTCCGCCCCAGCCCCGGGGCCCAGACACACCCTCGTTCTCATAGCTGGCCACGCTGTTGGCTACAGAGAGAGGGCGAGAGGGAGACTGAGCCGGGCGAGAGGGGGCACATCCTCCGCCAGCCCAGCCCCGGGCCCGGGCGCCCCGCTCCAGCTTACTGCCGTCGGAGTCCTGCCGGGCGGACGGCATGCGGTGGGAGCCCCCTGGGGGCCGCGGGGATCGCCTGGGGGTCAAAGGCAGAGGTCACGCCTGGGACGGGGCTCTGGGGCCAGAGGGGCTGCAGCGGGGAAAGAAGGCCCCAATCCCAGGAGGTGGAGGGTAGAGAGCGGGACTTGGGAGGGGCGGAGGGGGGTTACTTACGGGATCGGGAGCAGGTCTGGCTGGCTCAGGGGTGGACAGGAGGTCACGGCAGCCTGTGGCCAGGGGGCTAGTGTGGCTGAGGACACAGGACCAAGCTGAAGGAATGACTCCAGACAAAATGCCCCTTCCCTCAAGGCCTCAATAGCGGCCTAACCCCCTGAGGCCCCTGTGCCCTGGACAGGCCTAAGGGCACCCACAGCCCTCCCCGCCCCAGCTCAGGTCCCGGCCATGCGGGCAGCCCCCGGGCAGCCTGAACAAGGGCACAGACTTGCTCACACGCCAGGACTCTCCCCGCTACCCCAAGGGAGAGGGCCCTCCGAGCACTCACGAGGCCTCTTGATCACGATGCTACTCGGCAGGCTGGCGGGAGAGACAGCGGGTAAGGGACCAGGAGACGCCCCGGCCCAGCCCGCCAGGGAATGAGGGAGCTGCCCGGGCCAGGGGGGCACTCACCTGTCGGGCACAGCACTGTCATAGGTGTCTGCAGAAGAGACGGCCGGGGTGGCAGGAAGGCAGTGAGGAGGGGAGGGTGACAGAGTCAGGGGCACGCAGGAGTTAAGGACAGTTAGATGAAGTGAGGCATCCCCGTCCTCCCTGTCCGTGTGTCCGGGTGTCTGACCACCCCACCAGCCCCCACTCACCGGGCAGCTCTCGGCAGCGCACGCAGAGTGCCAGCAGCAGCACCGCCAAGAGGGGCAGCAGCAGGAGGCCCAGCACCAGGGGCAGCAGGATGGCCGCCTCCATCTGCAGGACAGCTCGGACCCGACCTGCTGCTCGCTGTGCCGCCAGCAAAGAGCTGCAGCAGAGCAGGCGCTGGGCAGCGGGGCGGGGGACCAGCGGCACCAGGCTGGAGCCTGGCAGGGGCAGCCGTGTCCTCCTTGGAGCACCTGGATCCCCGTCCTGCCCGGGGCCGAGTGCGCCTCGGTGCTGGCTGGAAGACCCTTGGCCCCAGGGCAGTCAGGCCGGGGCCTGGGCCGGAGTCTGGGGCACCAGCCGCCCTGCGCGGACCCTGCACCCAGGCCTACCTGCCCCTGGGCTCGGCGCCCGCCTCTCCTCAGCGCCTGCCCTCCCGCCTGCGGCAGGAAGCTGTGGTGAGCGCCGGGTGAGGGCAGGAAATCATCAGGCTCCTCAGCCGGCTGCACCTACCCCCTTCCCACCCCCACCCAGCAGTGGGGAAGAGAGGAGGAGGCCCGGGAGCCACCCAGACCCTCACGGTCTGCTGGTCCCCAGGGCCAGGGCACTCACACCAGTGGGCAAGGACGCGCAGCAGCAGGCGGCTAGCAGCGCCTCCACAGCGGGGCCCCAGGAGGCGGCAGAGGGAGGCTGACGCCCGCACAGGCCCACCCCGCACCCCAGCTGACCTCCCACAGGGCGGGCTCTGGGGGAGCAGGGGCGTGACTCACAGTCACAGGGAGCCAGCTCACTGCAGCCTCGCTCTCCCGCCCAGGAGCCCGCAGGAGTGACCACCGGCCTCCAGGAGCCTTGGGGCTGAGGGGGTACCCCGCATTCCAGGGGAAGGGGGTCATAGCACCCAGAGACTCAAGCAGGCAGACAGGTTGTGGCTACAAATTTTATTCAGTACAAATAGCACCGAGCCCCGGGGGCTGCTGCAGAGAAGGGGACCCTCCCGCACCCCATCGCAGCCCTGGCTGCCCATGTAGTGTGGACCTGGAACGTGCCCAGGCTCCGCTCAGAAGCCGGGCCAGGCCGAGTTCAGGCGGGCGCCGGGGCGGCTGCGGCCAGCGTGGCCAGCGTGCAGGGAGTGGGGCGGCCCTCAGATGAGCACGCTGGACACGGGGACGCGGGTGGAGCGGCCTTGCTGCGGCACCACGATGCGGTCGTCCTCGGGGCCGGCCTCATGCAGCAGACCTGCGGGGAGGGCCAGGGCCAGGTTGGCTGGGCAGAGGACACCGAGCCTGAGGGACACACAGGCGGTGGGAATGGGGGGCCCAGAGCTGCGGACACAGCAGGCAGCAGCCGGCTGCCAGGCAGACCCGGAGCGGGTGAGGGAGGCCTGTGGACCGAGGTGCCGGGTCACAGGCCTGGACACACGGGCGGCCGGAGGCGGTCGGACTGACCCTGCACGTGCAGCTGGGCCCGCCGGCGGTCACCCTCGATGAAGATGGCGGTGCCCAGGAAGGCCGCCCCGCCCAGCGCGCCGACGAAGGCGCAGAGCATGAGCGAGAACTGCAGGGCCCGGAACTCGGACAGGAAGGAGGGGGGCCAGTTCCGGCGGAGGCGGTCGGACATCTGCGGGGAGACGGGAAAGGGAAAGCAGGAGAGAGTCTTGGAAAGGCCGCCCCAAACTCCAGAAGAACAGAGACTGGAGCCGGGAAGGGGAGGGTGTCTGGAACCCAGAGAGGTCCAGGCCTCCTGTGGAAACTCACGAAGACAAATCCTTCCGTCCAGCTGAGGGCCCAGGGTGAGGAGCACGTGGCCCAGAGCTGGGCCTGACTTTCCAATGCCGCCCAGGCTCAGGCCCCTGGCCACTGCCCGCCGGCCGTGCCAGGAACCGGGTGCCCGGCCCCACCCCAGCCCGGCCAGCGGGCAGCGCTCACCACGCCGATGAGGTAGGGGCTCCCGGCATCGCCCAGCAGGTGGGCCAGCACAATCTGGAAGGCCTCGGCGGTGGAGCGCCTCGTAGGGATCACCACATACTGGGGCGGGCGGAGACACACACACACACACACACACACACACACACACACACACACACGGCAAACATGAGGCCAAGGCTTCAACCCACGCAGAGGTCAGAGGTGAACCCCAGCTCAGAGGTGTGCTGGGGTAAAGGGGATGGCAGGCCAGGCTATTGGCCCATCTGGGGCTGGACGGCAAAGTCACTCTGGGGCCAGACGGGGTAAAGGCCAAAGTTCAAGGCAAGTGAAGCCTCCCACCCCGCTCCCTGCTCCCAGCAGCCCTGGGACGGCCCACCTACTCACCAGCAGAATGTCTGCCACGATGGCCCAGTTCATGGACAGCAGCGTCTCCCCAATGAAGATGAACACCTGGGGACCAGGGCGAGGGGGAAGCAGGGTTGAGCTCATCACAAGAGCAAACACATGGAGGCCCATCCGTTAGCTCATTAGTCCTCACGCACCACATGAAACAGGAGCCACTATCATTCCCCTTTACAGACGGTGAAGTGGCACAGAAAGGTTAAGTCACTTGCCCAACGTCACACAGCTAGGAAGGGCAGGACCTGAGATTCAGAACCAGGCATCCCCGCTCCAGCGCTGGCTGTGCACCACCATGCTGCTGCCCCAGGCCTGCCCCCGTGCCCCTTCCTTCCCCAGGGCCCTGCCGGCTACTCACGTAAGTGGCCACGATGCTGCCCCTGGCACAGGCCACGGACAGGAAGAGGAAGGGCGCGGAGCCCAGGAGGCCAGCGGCGCAGACCAGCGGGTCAGCCCGGGGGTTGGCGTGGCGGAGGCGGCGGCTGATCTCCACGCCCAGGCCCACGCCCAGCACACCGGTCACGCAGGTGATGAGCCCAAAGATGAGGCTGGGGGCAGAGGGAGGGACATGGGGCGAGTCTGTCCCCCCCCCCCCGCACAGCCCCCGGGCCTCACTCCTACGGCCTGGAGAGGAGAGGGACCCCCAGCACCCTCACAGCCCAGGTCTACCCGGCACAACCGCCCACGGTTCTCCAAGTTCCCCCACCACCTCCCTGGGCCGGGACACAAACTCCGGGAGGAAAGGAGCGTGTGGGATGGAGACTCGGACGCTCCTGGTCTGGGCCTGGGTCACCCTCTTCCCACGCCACCCCTGCCCCGGAGGCCCCCGGCCTGGCCCCCTGGGTACCTGTCAGAAGAAGAGCAAGAGTCTCCGGGGAGACAGGGCGGCGTCTCCCCCAAGACCACGCGGGAGCGCAGCAGGAAGGCGGGAGCCCAGAGCGCCAGGGAGCCCGTGACGAAGGCCACGGCGGTGAAGCCGAGGGAGGACAGGACGAAGCTCGGGCTGCATCGGCGGGAGGAAGGGAGGAAGTCAGACTCCACTGAGGGTCCCGGCAGCCCAGTGGTGGGCACACTCGTTAGTCCACAGAGCCAAATATCAACGGTACAACGGTGGAAATTTCTTTTTGAGAGCCAAATTTTTTAAACTTTAACTTCTTCTAACGCCACGTCTTCAAAATAGACTTGCCCAGGCTGGGGTATTTTGTGGAAGAGCCACACTCAAGGGGCCAAAGAGCCGCATGTGGCTCGCGAGGCGCAGTTTGCCGACCACGGAGGTAGTGGACTCTGTTCTCCCTTCCCGGCTGACTTTCTGAGGTCAGGGCACTGGGTGTGGAGCTGTCCTGGCTCCCAGGATTTGGGCCTGAAATTCCAGCAGCTGCCACAGGGGGCGGTAGTGACTGACTTACTGGCTCTGATATTGGGCCAGGAGACTGGAAAGAAAATGAAGACCAGCCGGGAAGCTCAGTAGGTTGGCACATCTCCCCCATATGCCTAAGTCATGGGCCCGATCTCCAGTCAGGTCCCGCACAAAAAGCAACCGATGAGCGCATAAATAACTGCAACCACACATCCATCCCCCCCCCCCCCCTCTCTCTAAACGAATGACGACGTCCGTGTAAATTTCAAACCAGCTGTCAGGGCCAGAGCCTCCCTGGGGATCTAAGATGTGGGACTGGGATGGAACCGGACTCACTTTCTAGCCAGAGCCCGCAGGTCCGCCCGCCACGAGGTGGGGTTCAGGGGAGGGGAGTCCGAGTGGCGCTCCACGGCCCCCCGGGGCGGCTCCCGCACCACCAGGAACAGCAGCAGCACCGCCACCGCGCCCAGGCCAGGCGTCACCTGCGGGGAGAGGCTTCAGGGCGGGCTGGCAGAGGCACGCTCAGCCCTGGGCCGGGGGGAGGGGAGGTGTGCAAGGGCGACTCTGCCCCCAGACCTCGCACAGGGGGTAAGTGCCTGCTCCAGGGAGTGGGGGGGCGCCTCTGGGGCCACTCCCATTCCTGCAAGCCTGACTGCTCCGCCCTCAGTAACAGCACCCTAACTTTCTCTGGGGAAACCACACCCCCGACTTCTCTAAATCCACGTGGTTCAAGTGGGGAGCAGGGCCTGTAACCCAGACTTGGCCAACTTCCCAGCCTGGGGCCTGATTCCAGGAGGGCAGGCATGTGACCACATTCACCTAACCAGACACCAATGGACTATTGCTCAAGCACTCGGGGCCACGTGCTTGGGAACAAAGGTGGCAGAGAGGACAGCAGAGCTCAGGAGGGCGGCCGCATGCCTGTCTGTGGGCGTCTGGAGCCGGCTGTACCTGCAGCTCCCCCTCCTTTCCTTTCTGAGAGCCGATGCCATCCCGACTGGGTGCCTGCACTTACAATGGGCTCCGTCACCTACAACCTAGATTCTGTCGAGCACATGGCTGGTGCGGAGGGCAGCCAGGCCTGCAGGCTTGGCAGAGCAAACGCTGCCTGGAAATGGGGTGTCTGAGGTAGAAAGGGGGAACCGGAGAACGTGTTGCTGACCTCCCCCCAGGCTGTGACCAGACTCACCCTCAGAGCCCAGTGCCAGTCCCCAGCCACGTCCTTCACTTTGGAGCCTGCGATGTAACCCAGACCACTGGGGGCAGGGCGGGAGGGAAGGGACAGCTGGTCATGCCCAATGCCAGGCCCTTCTGCCTCCCCACAGGCAGGCCCACGCCCACTCACCTGCCCACTGGGATGGCAAAGTAGAACACACTGAGCATCCGGCTCCGCTGGTCTGCCACGAAGAGGTCAGCGATGAGCGTGGGCGCGATGGTGGAGTAGCTGGCTTCCCCGACCCCCACCAGGCCCCGCGTCAGGAGCAGCAGCCAGAATTGCTGGGGAACGAGACGGGGGTGGGGGGTGGCACCCCACCCTACAGCCAGCCTCCCAGCCAACTCACCAGCCAGTTGGGGGGAGGTGACAGGGATGGTGGGAGAGGCCAGGGTTTTAGAATCAGAAAGCCCTGAGCTCGCATCCTGGCTGTGACTTTGAGAAAGCAACGTAACCTCTCTGAGCCTGTTTCCTAATCTGGAAAAGGGGGTAACAACTTCTTCACGTAACTATTGTGAGGACTGGATAATAAAAGATCTACTCCTTACCTTGTGCCCAGGAGGTGCAAAATAAATCTTACTTTCTCTCGTGCCTACCCCTCCCCATCATGTATCACCATGTTAGGCGGGGTTTCACTGTCTAGCCAAGACCCCCCAGCTGGGGGCGGGTACCAACACCCACGGAGTGTGTCCTGAGTGCCTAGAGCGGAGAACAGCGTCCTGGGCGGAGAGGAGGACAGACGGGGGAGAGATTAAAAGAGCAAAGCAGCAGCAGCGGGAGCAGGAGGACCACCCGAAGGAAGGATGGCGTCACAGAGGGTAGAAGAGCTGCCGGAAGGAAGAAGTGGGTCAACAGAGCCAGAGGCTTCCAGGAGGCCTAGTGAGAAGAGGACTAGGAAGTAGGAGCTGCATTTAGCAACCGAGAGGTCCCTGTTGACTTTGGCAACGGAGGGGGGCAGCTCGGCGGGCTGTGCTCAAGGGCGCGGGGAGAGGAAGTGCCGGCAAACGAGAGCCTCTCCCCGGCTGCTCCTTCACCCAGACGGGGCTCGGTCAGGGGCCTCTCAGGAAGTCTGACTGGGAAGGGGAAAAGAAAGGGGGGCAGAGGGCGGCCTCGGTGAGCCTTGTCCCCGGGAGAGAAAAAAATGCCAGTGTGCAGTGCTGAGTGGAAGGAGCCATGGCCAGCGGGGTGATGGAGAGAAGGCTCTGAAAGGAAACGGGAAGGACGGGGCGGGCAGATTCAGTCAGGCAGGCAGGCAGGGGGAAGATGGCAAGGACCAAGGAAGATGCACAAGTTCCCCCGGCCCAGTCTGCCAAGACTCCAAAGAGCAGAAGCAAAGACTGAGGGGAGAGTGGGGGGCCAGAAGCAGGAGCCATTGTGGGACCTCACCTCTTTGGGGATGAAGGACGACCCCAGTGTCACCAGGGACCAGAAGGCAATGCCCCCGCACATGAGATACTTCCGATTGTACCTGTCACCCAGGTAGCCAAACACGGGTGCCAACACCATGTAACTGGAGATGAACACTGAGGGGAAGCAGAGAGTCACAGCCAGCCCCCACGCCCCTCCCCCGCCGGCTCAGGGTGGCGAGGAGGGGGGAATAACTCCCCACCCAGCAACTGTCCGAGCCTCCTGCAGGGCCAGTCCAACCCCATGCTCAGTGTCTTCCAAACCTCCCACCTCGGAATGGACGGACCAGCTGACTCATCCCCTCCTCCCAGCCAGCTAAGAACAAAACCCACACTCCATCCCATGGCCCACACTGCCCCCATCCCACGGGCTTACTGCCCCCCATCCCACGGCCACACTGCCCCCATCCCACGGCCCACACTGCCCCCACCCCACGGCCCACACTGCCCCCCATCCCACGGCTCACTGCCCCCCATCCCACGGCTCACTGCCCCCCATCCCACGGCTCACTGCCCCCCATCCCACGGCTCACTGCCCCCCATCCCACAGTTCACTGCCCCCCATCCCACGGCTCACTGCCCCCACCCCACGGCCCACACTGCCCCCCACCCCACGGCCCACACTGCCCCCACCCCACGGCCCACACTGCCCCCATCCCACGGCCCACACTGCCCCCATCCCACAGCCCACACTGCCCCCCATCCCACGGCTCACTGCCCCCCATCCCACAGCCCACACTGCCCCCATCCCACGGCTCACTGCCCCCATCCCACGGCCACACTGCCCCCCATCCCACGGCCACACTGCCCCCCATCCCACGGCCACACTGCCCCCATCCCACGGCCCACACTGCCCCCATCCCACGGCCCACACTGCCCCCATCCCACGGCTCACTGCCCCCATCCCACGGCCACACTGCCCCCCATCCCACGGCCACACTGCCCCCATCCCACGGCCCACACTGCCCCCATCCCACGGCTCACACTGCCCCCATCCCACAGCCCACACTGCCCCCCATCCCACGGCTCACACTGCCCCCCATCCCACGGCTCACTGCCCCCCATCCCTCGGCCCACACTGCCCCCCATCCCACGGCCACACTGCACCCATCCCACGGCCCACACTGCCCCCATCCCACGGCCCACACTGCCCCCATCCCACGGCTCACTGCCCCCATCCCACGGCCACACTGCCCCCCATCCCACGGCCACACTGCCCCCATCCCACGGCCCACACTGCCCCCATCCCACGGCTCACACTGCCCCCATCCCACAGCCCACACTGCCCCCCATCCCACGGCTCACACTGCCCCCCATCCCACGGCTCACTGCCCCCCATCCCTCGGCCCACACTGCCCCCATCCCACGGCCCACACTGCCCCCCATCCCACGGCCCACACTGCCCCCATCCCACGGCCCACACTGCCCCCATCCCACGGCTCACTGCCCCCATCCCACGGCCACACTGCCCCCCATCCCACGGCCACACTGCCCCCATCCCACGGCCCACACTGCCCCCATCCCACGGCTCACACTGCCCCCATCCCACAGCCCACACTGCCCCCCATCCCACGGCTCACACTGCCCCCCATCCCACGGCTCACTGCCCCCCATCCCACGGCTCACTGCCCCCCATCCCTCGGCCCACACTGCCCCCATCCCACGGCTCACTGCACCCATCCCACGGCCACACTGCCCCCCATCCCACAGCCCACACTGCCCCCATCCCACGGCCACACTGCCCCCCATCCCACAGCCCACACTGCCCCCCATCCCACGGCCACACTGCCCCCCATCCCACGGCCACACTGCCCCCATCCCACGGCTCACTGCCCCCCATCCCACGGCCCACACTGCCCCCCATCCCACGGCCACACTGCCCCCATCCCACGGCTCACTGCCCCCCATCCCACAGCCCACACTGCCCCCATCCCACGGCCACACTGCCCCCATCCCACGGCTCACTGCCCCCCATCCCTCGGCCCACACTGCCCCCCATCCCACGGCCACACTGCACCCATCCCACGGCCACACTGCCCCCCATCCCACAGCCCACACTGCCCCCATCCCACGGCTCACTGCCCCCCATCCCACAGCCCACACTGCCCCCCATCCCACGGCCACACTGCCCCCCATCCCACAGCCCACACTGCCCCCATCCCACGGCTCACTGCCCCCATCCCACGGCCACACTGCCCCCCATCCCACGGCCACACTGCCCCCATCCCACGGCCACACTGCCCCCCATCCCACGGCCACACTGCCCCCATCCCACAGCCCACACTGCCCCCATCCCACGGCTCACTGCCCCCCATCCCTCGGCCCACACTGCCCCCCATCCCCAGCCCACACTGCCCCCATCCCACGGCCACACTGCCCCCATCCCACGGCCACACTGCCCCCCATCCCACGGCTCACTGCCCCCATCCCACGGCCACACTGCCCCCCATCCCCAGCCCACACTGCCCCCCATCCCACGGCCACACTGCCCCCATCCCACGGCCCACACTGCCCCCATCCCACGGCCCACACTGCCCCCCATCCCACGGCCCACACTGCCCCCACCCCACGGCCACACTGCCCCCCATCCCACGGCCACACTGCCCCCATCCCACGGCCCACACTGCCCCCACCCCACGGCCACACTGCCCCCACCCCACGGCCACACTGCCCCCATCCCACGGCCACACTGCCCCCATCCCACGGCCACACTGCCCCCCATCCCACGGCTCACTGCCCCCATCCCACGGCCCACACTGCCCCCCATCCCACGGCCCACACTGCCCCCACCCCACGGCCACACTGCCCCCCATCCCACGGCCACACTGCCCCCCATCCCACGGCCACACTGCCCCCCATCCCACGGCTCACTGCCCCCATCCCACGGCCACACTGCCCCCCATCCCCAGCCCACACTGCCCCCACCCCACGGCCACACTGCCCCCATCCCACGGCCCACACTGCACCCATCCCACGGCTCACTGCCCCCCATCCCACGGCCACACTGCCCCCATCCCACGGCCACACTGCCCTGTCCAACCTAACCGCCCCCACCTCTCCCACCTCTCACGCATCCTGTCCTTTCTCTGCACCCCACTGGCCCGATGGCCAACCTCAATACCAGCTTAGGTTTTTGGCAACAGCCGTCATTTCTCTCTAGAACATTCTTTCCTCTCCCCTGAGCTTCACAGAGCTTAGCAAGCTTAGGCTCCAGCTCAGACACTTTCCCAACCACCACACGTGCAGTCTTTACCGCGTCTACCATGTTTTCACGTAACGCTTATTCCTACACAAAGTTATCTCAGGACCAGTGTGGGTTTTATGGCCTGTGGCCCCCTCAGGCATGGCAGAATGTCCGCTCCATGAGCACGGGCACTGCCTTATTGAACCCGGCCATGTTTCCGTTAACATCTGGCCTAGCTCCAGGGGCATGTGTTGGGTGAAAAAGTGGTTGGGGCTGCCTTCTTCTCCAACGACTCTTCAGACCGTGACCTATGGCCCCGTTCTCATTTCCCTAGACCTTGCCTCAGACCCTTCCAGCCCCTCATCGGCCTGGACTGGAGCAGAGAACATTGCGAGACCTGGATTCAAACTCCTCTCCTGCCTCTCGCGTGTGGTGTGGCCGGAGTCAAGTCTTAGCTCTTCTCCAGGCCTCCGTTTCTTTATAGAAACGTGGATGACACTAGCCACTTCCTCTACCAAACAAGAATAACGTCTATCCCTCGGCTGATGGAAGGCTTTGAAGACTTAATGGCCATAAAGGGTCTTGGATAAGTTTTGAGGGTGTCACCATCACTCCCTCCATAGTCGGTGCCCAGGAAATCAGCGGAGGAGGGAGGGGAGGAAAAGAGGAGCTGGCCCTGTCTCTGCCTCTCTCACAAATCCCAAAGTTCTGAACAAACAAAGCTCACCCCTCCCCTTCCAGACACCCTCGCCCGCCATTACTTATGGGGTGCCCGCCATAAGTGTTCTCAGCGGGGGGCCTGCACACTCCACAGGCATCGGCTCACTAAATCCTCCCCAGGAGGGGGTCTGGGCTGTCACTGGTTCCATCGCACCCACAAGGGAAGGGCGAGGTCGGGGCCTTGCCTGCCATCACCCTGTGAGCGGCTCGCTGACATGTAAGCCCGGGTTTGGCTTCACCCTGCACTAAGCGGCTGCTCTTCCATTGAGGAAGCAAACGAACCCAAACGCTCAGAGCAGCATCGGGCATCCCTTCCCCTCGCTGCGGCCCCCAGTCCCCCGCCCGTGCGGCCCCTGCGGGGGACAAGAAAGGGGAAAGCGGTTGCTGGGCGCCGGCGGGGCCTCCGCTCACCGGTCTGGATGAGGCCGGAGCTGCTGTCCCCGATGTCGAAGAACTGCTCAATGTCCGGGAGGACGCCTGGGGAGGAGGCTCAGGATGGGACCCGCGAGGCAGCCCCACCGTGGGTCCCCGCGCCCTCCCCCGGCCCCCAGGAGCCAGTACCGGCCACGGTGAAGCGGTCCATGTAGTTGAGGAGGTTGATGTAGCACAGCACGGCCACGATGAGCGCCGACTGGGCCGCCGACACGCCCGTGATGCGCTGCAGCTTCTTCGGGTCCGGGACCTCCGGGGCCTCGGGCTTGGGATTCGCCAGGGAGCCCGGGAAGCCCGGGGCGCCGGGCGCCGGCCCGTCGGCGGTGTCATCGGCCTGGCTGAGGAAGGGCTCGTGCTCGGACCCAGCCATGGTCCCGGGGCCGCGCCCGCCCGCGCTCTGGTCCCGCCGGCGATGCCACCTGCGGGGAGAGGAGGCGGGGAAAGGAGGCTGGAGGGAGCCTCCCGGAGCGCGGCGGGGATGGAACCCGGGCCCGCCCCTCTCCCCGGCCCGCAGACCCCGCGCGGAGGGGGCGCGTGGAATCGGGTGACGTCCGGGGAGGGCTGAGGGGGCGGAGCAGGGCCTGACCCTCCCCGCCCCCAGGGGAGCCACCCTCACCCCGGGCAGGAGCCCCCCACACTGGCTGCCGCTCAACCCCAGCGCTGCAGCACGGCCGCCGCCATGATGCCGAGAAACCGGTCATGTGACGACGGAGCCGGGGCTGCGGCCGCCGCCGCGTGCGAGCCGCTGACACATGACCCGCCCCCGACGGCCGAGGCCGCGGCCGCGCATGCTCCCGGGACTGCGCCGCGGGCTCCCGCCCCACGTGACCGCCGCCTGTTGCCTGGGTAACCAAGGCGCGCGTCTCAGGCTCCGCAGGACCCCGGCGCGCGGGAGCGCCTCTGCCGCGGAGACCGCCGTCCCAAAGGCAGGCAGAACTCCAGCTGCGACCACGAGGGGGCGATGGAGAAGAGGGGGGCCACCCCAGAGCCATTAATCACCTGGACTCCTTCGTGTGACACCCTACCCCCTCCCTTTGTCCGCTTTCTTGCTCCTCAGCCCTCAGTTCCTGAGACGGGCTGAGCAGGCACCTGGAGGAGCGGTAGGCATCCCCTCCCCATATGCGTCCTGACCCTTGAGGGCCAAGGGCGTATATGTTGGTACAAGAAGGGGTTCGTTCAAGAGTCCCGCTAAGCCGAAACCGGTTTGGCTCAGTGGATAGAGCGTCAGCCTGTGGACTGAAGGGTCCCGGGTTCGATTCCGGTCAAGGGCATGTATCTTGGTTGCAGGCACATCCCCAGGGGTGGGGACGTGCAAGAGGCAGCTGATGACTCTCTCATCGATGTTTCTAACTCTCTATCCCTTCCTTTCTGTAAAAAATCAATAAAATATATTATATATATATTAAAAAAAAAAAAAAGAGTCCCGCTAACTCCCCAGTTCATACACTACAGGTGCCCGGTCCCCTGGGGAGGGATTGGGGCTCCATTACCTCTCCCAGGGGCTCTATGTCAGCCCCGCCCCTGGGGGCCATTTCCCCATTATCTACCCCCCGCCCAAGAAGGGGTGAGGGGGAAGGGCTGTCAGTTAATCTAAGGTGGTTCAGTTAATCTAAGGTGGTGGTGGTTGTTGTTTTAAACAAAATGGAGAAGCATAAATAAATAAAAGGTTTATCTCAGTTTTAAAAAAAAAAACACACAAAAAAAACACAGGGGAATTGGTGAAGCGGCCAACCCTCCGAATCTCAGCTTCCTTATCTGCAACACCCTCTGGGCTGACTTCTTCCCAAAGGAGATAAAGGAATGTTGAAAGGCCCTAATCGGTTTGGCTCAGTGGATGGAGCCTCCGCCTGCAGACTGAAAGGTCCCGTGCTGATTTTTGTCAAGGGCATGTACCTTGGTCATGGCACACCCCAGTAGCGGGTGTGCAGGAGGCAGCTGATGGATGTTTCTCTCTCATCGATGTTTCTAACTCTCCCTTCCTCTCTGTTAAAAATCAATAAAATATATATTTTTAAAAGATGTTTCTAACTCTCTCCTGCTCCCTTCCTCTCTGTAAAAGAAGAAAATAATAATAATAATAATAAAAAGGAATGTTGAAAGGTTCTGGCCCTGGCTGGCAGCTCCTCCAGAGATGCTGCTGTGGCCTCATCCCCGGTCCGGGCACATACAAAGAATCGACCCAGGAATGCATAAATAATGAAACACAAAGAAATCTCAAGTCGGTAAATTAGTGAATTTAGAGGTTCTGAAAGTACTGAGTATCCCTAGAAATGCTCTCCCTCGAAGTGACCATTCTCTCTTCCTGGGTGTCTGATTCCGGCTTGTGTCGAATGAATGAATGTTGAGCAGCGGTCCCCCACCTCTCGCTGGGTCCCCTTCCTGCCGTTCGGATCCCCCAACCCAGCTGCCTGTTAAACCCTTGAGCTATCCCCTAGACATTAAAGGAAGCCTCTCCAGAACCCCAGAACCCCAGCCCCTCGCGGCGGGAGCGGACTTGGACCCAAGCTCTTGCGCCCTCTGGTGGTCTCAATTGGGGCAGAGACTCCCAGCGGCAAGACGGGCTGGGGAATTTGGGGGCCCCACAGAGGCCTGCCCCAATCCCCAAGATACAGCTGATAAACACACATCCGAAATAAAATCAGTGTAGTTCTATGCAAGTGTTGCTTCCAGACCCCTCTGGCAACCAGACCTGGGCTGAAATTC
This sequence comes from Pipistrellus nathusii, assembly GCA_963693515.1. Lineage (NCBI taxonomy): Eukaryota > Metazoa > Chordata > Mammalia > Chiroptera > Vespertilionidae > Pipistrellus > Pipistrellus nathusii. Next base: position 94,082,277 of record OY882861.1, read on the forward strand.
TGGAGTCTCATGGGGAGAGCATGAGGCCCCCAAAGAACCTTATCAGACAGTTTTGCCGTGAAAACCCCTCATTGGCATTGTTCCAGATGATGCTTCCTATTTCAGAACCTTAAGCCAGGTCTCCACTGGACCTCAATGAAAACAAGACTTTCGGGCTGTAAAGGCAAATATTTTTATGCTAATTGGTTTTGCAAAATGGGGAAATATTCAGCTTTTCTCTGAATACCGATGCTTTTTAAAATTTGATGGATCGCATGATTTAAAATTTATTTAAAGTCAGATAAAGAGCCGAAACTGGTTTGGCTCAGTGGATAGAATGTCGGCCTGCCAACTGAAATATCCCAGGTTTGATTCAGTCAAGGGCACAAGCCTGGGTTGCGGGCTTGATCCCCAGTAGGGGGTGTGCAGGAGGCAGCTGATCAATGATTTCCTCATCACTCTTCCCCCTCCCTTCCTCTCTGAAATCAATAAAAACATATTTTAAAAAGAAGAAAAATGTCTGCACAGTTCTGTTGGTTTGAATGGGGGCCCAACTCTTGCTCTGTTTGCTTTGGAAATTATGGTTTGCTTTTTGTTTTGTTTTTTTTTTAAATATATTTTATTGATTTTGTACAGAGAGAAAGGGAGAGAGATAGAGCGTTAGAAACATCGATGAGAGAGAGTCATCGATCAGCTGCCTCTTGCACACCCCCTACTGGGGATGTGCCCGCAACCGAGGTACATGCCCTTGACCGGAATAGAACCCGGGACCCTTCAGTCCCCAAGCAGATGCTCTATCCATTGAGCCAAACCGGTCCCAGCTGGGAATTGTGGTTTTTGATATATAAGCCTATGTTAACGTCTTGGGGGGAAGTTCACTTATGACAAGTGCCACAAAAGTGAACTCTGTCGTATGGGCATTATAAGGACCTGGTAACAGGGACATTTGACTGGGTCAGGGAGGTTGAGAGCCTCTTAGGAAACGGTCCTTGGGCTCAGAGGTGGGGGAGGGATAATCGCTGGCTCCCAGGGAGAGAAGAGAGAGCAATCCAGGCGGTGTGCGGAGGCCCTGCCACAAGGAGGCATGGCGAACACCAGGGTCCGAGCGGGCAGTGTGAGGAGCAGTAAGAGAGGCCAGAGGGGAGCGACCAAGGTCAGGCTGGGTGGGGTCGAGGCCATGTGAAGGACCTTCTTTATTTTAAAAATTGAGTTGGCATTTGAGGTCACTCTGGCTGCCTTGTAGATGGACCAGAGGGCCAGCAAGGCCCAGAGCAACTGTGAGGAGGCTGTGGCACTAGGCTGGGATGGAGGGAGGGAAGGAAACTGCTTTGACAGTCATCAGGGGAGTTAAGTTGACTTGGTAATAGAGTGAAAGAAGTGTCAAGAGTGAAACAGCACCCTGACCGGTTTGGCTCAGTGGATAGAGCATTGGCTTGCGGACTGAAGGGTCCCAGGTTCGATTCCGGTCAAGGGCATGTACCTTGGTTGTGGGCACATCCCCAGTAGGGGGTGTACAGGAGGCAGCTGATCGACGTTTCTCTCTCATCGATGTTTCTAGCTCTCTATCTCTTTCTCTCTGTAAAAAAAAATCAATAATATATATATATATATATATGTATTAAAAAAAAAGAGTAAAACAAGTTCCTGGCTTATGCAATGAGATGGGTGGTAGTGGATTCTTTGAGACAAGGAGCTTATTTTTTTTTTTTTTTTACTCAACAAACATAGTTAGAAACATCAAAGAGAGAAAAACATCGACCAGCTGCCTCCTGCACAACTTCTACTGGGGATGTGCCTGCAGCCAATGTACATGCCCTCAACTAGAATCAAACCTGGGACCCTTCAGTCCGCAGGTTGACACTCTATCCACTGAGCCAAACCAGTTTCAGCTGAGCATGGATTTTTGAGAAGAACGAGATGTAGTACAGTCATGCATGGCCTAATGAAGGGGGTGTATCCTGAGAGACGGGTCATCAGGGATTTCATCGTGGAGACACGCAGAGTGTCCTACACAGACGCAGATGGCACAGCCTGCTGCACCCAGGCCGTGGTATAGCCGAAGGCTTCCTGCCACAAACCTGCACAGCCTGTTACTGTGCTGTACTGAAGGCAGCTATAGCGCAAGGGTAAGTGTTTGTGTATCTACACAGACTAAACACAGAAAAGGTACAGTGAACATACGTGTAAAAGATTAAGACAGTGTACCTACGTAGGACACTAACCATGAAAGGAGTCTTCAGGGCTGGAGTTTATTGTGGGTGAGTGGATGTGAAGGCCTAGACTACTGTCCACTACTGTGGTCTTCATTTATTTTTTTATATGCTTTTATTGATTTCAGAGAGGAAGGGAGAGAGAGAGAGAAACATCAATGATTAGAGAGAATCATTGATCAGCTGCCTCCTACATGCCCCAGGCTGGGAATCGAACCGCGACCTCCTGGTTCATAGGTCAATGCTCAACCATTGAGCCACACCGGCCTGGCGTACTGTGGTCTTTATAAACACTGCATACTTAGGCTACACCAAATTTATTTTAAAATTTTCTTCAATAATATATTAACCTTAGTTTTCTATAACTTTACTTTATAAACTTCGAATTTTTTACTCTTCTTACTTTTTGTAATAACTTAGCTTACAATACATTGTACTGCTGTACAAAATAATTTTGGTATCCTTATTTTATAAGCTTTTTCTATTTCTTATTTTTATTTATTTATTTTAGCTTTTTCTATTTTTAATTTTTAAAAAAAAAAAAAACGAAGGCTCACACACACATGGGCCTAAGCCCACACAGAGCTAAGATCCTCGGAACTGAGGTCTCCCAGGCCACATCTGTCCGCTGGAAGGTCTCCAGGGGCGACACAGCCTGGAGCTGTCACCTCCCATAACCATGGCCTCTGCAACGCCCGGGGCTCTCTGTGGGGGGCGGCACTCTTTTAGGAAAGCACTATGGCTTTGGCGTTATTGCGGCTGCAGCCATATGACTAGACAATAGGGATTTTCAGCTCCATTCTGTCCTACGGGAGCACGGCTGTATGTGTGGCCCATCCGTTAGTGTCAGGAAGCAGGCATGGCTGTGTTTGTCTTCACGGATCTTACAGTCCAGGAGGAGAGAAAGACACAGACCAGTGGGTGTCCGAGTGTGCTGAGCTAGCCCCCTGCTGGGCTCAGGTGGGACATGAACAAGAACATGGGGGGCTTGCTAGAAGGAAGGGCCGGGTGGGGCGGTGGGAGGTGCTGAAGGTGAGGCTTTAGAAAAAAGGCAAAATAACCCCGTGCTACTCAGCGTGTGGTCCGCAGTGCTGCACCACGCGGGAGCTTGTCAGAAAAGCCATCTCTCAGGCCCACCCCAGAACCGCTGAGCCCACCGCGTGCATGTTCTCAAGCTCCCCAGCTGACACGTGTGCACAAGGAAGTGTGCGAAGTGCTGGCCTCATCAAAACCCTGAGACGCGTCAGGCCCGCCTGCTCCTCCGTCCGGCTCGGTGTTCAGGGGCTGTGTGCTCTGGGCGGGTTCATTAATCTTCTCCCGCTTCTGTTTCTCGGCTGTAAAATCGAATACAGAAGGCTCTCCTTCTCCACGGGGGATCCGTTCCCAGACCCCCAGGGGAGGCCTGGCACTGGGCTAGTACTGAACCCTACAGATATATTTTCCTGTACATAAACACCTATGAAAGTTTAATATAAAAATTAGGAGTAGTAAAAGATTAACAGCTAACTTGACAGCAATGCTTCCTCTTGTGCCTGATTTAATCTCATGTTGCTTTTCAAGTGACGTGCCATACAGGGTCATTTCCTGGGAGCAATAGGCTGTCCCATTCAGCCGCAGTGTACAGGTTATGCCACACGTGTGGTTACGTGCACTCTGTGATGCTCACACAAGGAAATGATTTGACGCGTTTCTTAGAACATTATCCTGTCGCTAAGGGCACCTGACTTACTGTAACATGTTATGTGACTGGTCTCTCTCAAATATCTCATGTACGCACCCTTCTGGCGATGAAGTGAAATTACACAATGCCTATGTGATATTACAGTGAGGTACTCAAAATGGCATGCAATTTAAACTTACTATTTTTGAAATTTTTATTTTTTTAAATGTCTTCCAGGGGAACAGAGACTTTAGAATCATCTAAATGGTTTTTATTTGTTTAATATATTTTACTGATTTTTCACAGAGAGGAAGGGAGAGAGAGAGAGAGCCAGAAACGTCGATGAGAGAGAAACATCGACCAGCTGCCTCTTGCACACACCCCACTGGGGGATGTGCTCACAACCAAGGTACATGCCCCTGACCGGAATCGAACCTGGGACCTTTCAGTCCACAGACCGACGCTCTACCACTGAGCCAAACAGGCTTCGGTCTAAATGATTTTTAGAGAGAGAGGAAGAGAGAGGGAGAGAAACATTGATGTGAGAGAAACATAGATCAGTTTGCCTCCTGCATGCACCCTGACTAGGGATTGAACCCATAACACAAGCATATGCCCTGACCAGGAATCGAACCGGCGACCTTTTGGTGCATGGGACAATGAACCAACTAAGCTACCCTGGCCAGGGCATGAAATTTTTCATTATATTCAGACCGAGATTTACCACAGGTAACTGATTCCTCAAAAAGTAAAACTGCAGATAAGGGGGGCATCTGTGATAACAAAACCTACTGGGATTGCTCTGAGGACGAATGAGATGAGAAGTGCCAGGCTTGGTGTGTGGCACCAAGTAAGAGCTCACTGTGGTTTTGAAGGTTTCTAATCAGGAGTTTTATTTTTAATTTTTTAAATTGATTTTTTTAGGAAGAGAAGAAAGGTGGAGAGAAACATCAATGCGAGAGTGAAACGTTGATTGGCTGCCTCCTGCATGCCCCTACCAGGCATCGAGCCTGAAACCCAGACATGTTTCCTGACTGGGAATCAGACGGTGCACGGAAGGACACCCAACCAACTGAGCCCCAGGGGCCAGGGAAACAGGGGTTTTAGAAAGATCATCTGACAAGTGACCGATCTCTTCAGTCAAAAGGATGCATAATCTTTCTCCTCATAGAAGAATGCAAATTTTTTTAGCTTTTTCCCACGTCCTCACAGACTAAGTGCTGGGGACGAGAAGAGGAAACTGGACCTTCTACACTTGTTTATGGACTTACAGAGATCCCTCGGGCAGCTCTCCGGAGACACTGGGAGGTGCACTCAGTGGCCAGCGATTACTCCTGGGTACAAGCCTGGGCTCTCACCTGGTTCCGAGGCTCACTGCTGGGTTTGATGGAGCAATTGCATTGGTACCCCTCCCCCGGGAACCTTGGACACTCCCTTTGCTGAGACCACATTTCTCGTGCAGTGACCACAGTCCATTCTCTCCCCTCCAGGTCTGCATAGGAAGTCTCCGCCCAGAAAAGGCCAGCCGCTGACTCCCTTCGCTGGGTGCGGGAGCCGTCCAGGCTCAGCCACTCGGTGTAAATGTGTAACCCCTCACCATTCTGGCCTCCTCCGGGGACCTAACAACTACAATACTGCCTGCAATAGCAACCCCCGGGGCTAGCGCTGGGTTTGGCTACAAGAACAGAAAGCCTCCAGTAGCAGCGACCTAAACAGGACAGCAGTTCCCTCCCCCTTGCAGCACAGAGGACAAGGCTGGCCAAGCGCTGCTCGAAGGCTGAGCCCCTCCCTGGCCTTCCGGTGCGGCTTCTACCCAAGTCACCTCCTGTCAGCTGGGTTGCTCCCCTTCCAGGAAGAAAGCGAAGGGGAGGGGAGGCACTGCCCACTATGGCTGCATCCTGGACCTGGGACCTCCACCCCTGGCACCCAGGAGCCTGGACCAGCGGCATGGAGCCCGGGAAGTGCTGGCTTCATTTTGAAGCCTCTGGTACCCTGGAAGGAGGGACAATGATGTGAGGGGACAATGAGGGCCGCAAAGACAGAAATCAATCCTCAAGTACACACAAGTGGAATGTATTCCCATTTATTCTGCTCAGACTTAATATATATAATTTTAATGTGTTCAAAGTTATTAGCAGACATAAAAGATCTGAAAAAAAAAGAAAGCTATACTATATTATATATTATTTAAATGTTATAAAGGTTTCTTTCCTACAATACAGGTCAAAAGAATGCCACATTCTAAAACAAAAAATATTTTAAGAATGTGAGATACTATTGCCAAAATTATACCACATCTAGTGGAAAAATTAATGGCTTTTTAGTAGACACTGAGGAAACTGGCTCATTACATAATGAAAATAAGACTTGGATCTCATATACAAATGTGAATTTTAAGTAGTTTAAAAGCAATCCTCATTACCTAGCAGCCAGTACAGCCTAGAATCAGCCAACGAGAAGAAATGTGTAACCATGCAGGGCACACACCAGCCACGGCCAGTGCCAGTGCCACCAGCTGGACTTCAGCCCCACTTCGTAGCCTACACGTGAGAGGAAGAGCCAGGCCCTGACCGGATTGGCTCAGTGGATAGAGCGTCGGCCTGAGGACTCAAGGGTCCCAGGTTCGATTCCAGTCAGGGGCATGTACCTTGGTTGCAGGCACATCCCCGATAGGGGGTGTGCTGGAGGCAGCTGATGGATGTTTCTCTCTCATGGATGTTTCTAACTCTCTGTTCCTCTCCCTTCCTCTCTGTAAAAATCAATAAAATATTTTTACAAAAAGAAAGGAAGAGCCCGTAAGCTAACAAAATGCAAAATATCTTACTTTTAAATAAATCAAAGAGCAACAGATTACTAACAAGACAATTCATTCACCTAAATTAAAATTTAAAATGTCTGTTTAGTAAAGGGCACGCCCAGATATATAAATCCAAGTGTCACTCTGAGTTATTTGCAATTGCCCAGGAATATACGAGCAACTCTTGAGAATAAACAAATTAATGAACAGAGAAATGAACAGCTTACAGAAAGGGAAACCAGAAAGGCTGACAGGTACATGAAGAAATTTCCTAAATTCCTGGGAATGAAATCAATGTCCATTAGAACACAGCGCCACTTTATCCGGCAGACTGGCAAAGAGGACCTGGCAGTCAAAGAGCCAGTGGGCGGGAGAAACGGGGAGCATCCAGTGGAGGCTCAGTGACCACCTAAGGAAAATCTGGTGGAAGAGAAATTAGCCTGGCCCACAGCCCTGTCCTGGTATCTGTGCCAGCGGACTTGCCACACCAGCGTGGAAGGGGACACAGCCGGGTATTCGTCGTGGCTGTGTCTGTGTCTGTGCCAAGGGGGTGTGGGTACGAGGGATGGAGTCGCCTAGGGGGCCACCAGTGAACGTGTACGTGACACACGATGCCCACTGAGGAACAAGGTCGATGAAAAACAAACAACATGTGCTGGGTGAGAAAAGGAGCCGCACAGATCACAGCACACCTCGTACACGAGAAGGACATTCACACGTGCAGCACTGCGTGTACAAGGACACACTCATAATCAGAGACCGGTCATCGGCATCCTAGAGTGCGTGCTTATGGGAAGATGGCGTGGAGGGAGAAGAGCCATGAAACCAGGGCCCTCAGAGCCTGGTGTGGACCAGGCCCGAGGTCCAAACAAAGGCTTCCCTGCTCAGGGTGCCTCGGCGATGTGTGCGCCTCAGGAGGGGCTCTAAGGTGCTGGTGCACTGACTCCAAGGCCGAGAACCTTCGAGATCCTTCACTGAGCAGCCCCGTCTGCCTGTGTGAGCTCCTGCCTGTCTGGGCGTGATCCTTTCTTTTCCTGCTTGTGTGCCTCAAGCAAACCTCCCCACCTCTCCCCAGTGACACTACAGCCACTGCTGTCCTAGGTGTGGCGTCAGTCCCAGGGCTGGAATCCCATTCTCAACCCTCTTTACTCCTCTCCCTCTTCAAACATGAGCAGTCCAGTGAAGGAAAGGGTGATGGTGGAAGTGAAAAGGTGGGGGTGGAGAATGTCCCAGCGGGGGGGATCGCAAAGCTCAGCACACCTTGTGCATGGAGCCACAGTCCCCCGGGGCAGCAATGACAAACACAACCAACCGGGGCACCAGCAGTGTGACACTCAAGTCAACAGGAGGGGGTAAACACCAAGCCTCGGTTTTGCTTCCACTTAAAAATAAGTTCTACCTCAGCTTCCGCCAGCCCTTCAGAGCCACAGGGCAGCTCTTGTCCAAGTCCAGTAGTGGGGGGCCCACGAGGGCCTCCCAACAGGGAGTGGGGTTTCAGCCCCAGACCTCAATGAGGTCCCCGGATTCCATGCCCAGATCAGCCGGCAGCTCCTTGCCTGAAAGCTTTGTCCCATCAAAGAAGAAGGAGAGCTGGTGACCGGAGAGTCCCATGGCCTCCTCGTAGTGGGTCATGAGGGTCTTGAGAGGAGAGTCCTGGACAGACAGGGAAAGCTGATGTCAATGAAAGGCGCTGGGAAGAACTCACAGGGACAGAGGACTAGGACTGGGACAGGGAGGACCAGGGGACAGTAAAGTCCTGCCCTGGAGGGAAGGGCGAGTGGACCAAGAAGCCAGGAGAGTTGGTTCCTCCAGGGAATCAGGCCGCAGAGCCCACAGCACAGGATGGCGGCCCGGCGTCAGGCAGGTTCTCCAAGTCCGTCTCCCCACCTACCCCTGGAGGCAAACATCGCGATGATTCCAGGGTGAGAATGATGGCGCTGGAGGCAGGCTCTCCCCCTTGACTGGATGTGTGTCCTTAGGCTAGTGTTACAGTTTGAACTGTGTTCCCTCCAAAAAGGTACCTTGTGGTCCTACCTCCTGGGAGGTGTGAAGTGACCTCACTTGGAAGTAGGGCCTTCGCAGATGTAACCAAGATGAGGTCATACTGGACTAGGGCGGGCACTAATGCAACATGACCGTGTCCTCGTAAGAAGAGAAAAGACATCAAGGGAGAAGCCATGTGACAGCAGAGGCAGGCTGCAGTGGGGCAGGCACGGCTAGGAACCCCAGGGTCAGCTGGAAGAGGCCAGGAGGATCCTACAAGGTCTCGGGGAGTGACCCTGCTGGTGCCTTCGCCTCCTGATTTCTCCCCCCAGCATGTGACAGAATGCATCCTGTAGTTCTAAGCCTCTCAGATTGTGGAGGTTTGTTACAGGACCCTAGGACACAAGTCACCCCCCCTCCCTAGACCTCAGTTCCCTTGTTTGTTAAGTGAGGGTAACTACTTTCCCATAAGATTGTTGTGAAATTCAGTGCCCTCTGTCACTTACAAGTGTGGCCTTAATTTGTAATTTTGATGGATTTTGGTGGTTACCGTCCCAAGTCCTTTCTACTTCAACTGGAAGGAGACAGGAGACCAGGCAGAGGTTCCCAGCAGAAGGGGGAGGGACGTTGAATGGTGGGCTTTTCCCCTCTCTAGGATGGGCGGGAACCAGGCCAGGGAGGGCAGTGCCCAGCAAACCAGGACTGGAAGGAATCCACCCGCATTAACTGCCGAGAGGAGGCAGGGGCAGGGGAGGGGCGCGGAGAGCATCCCCCACTCACCCGGGACAGCGAGACCTGCAGGGTCTGGTGCTTCTCCTTCCCCTGCACGCGCAGCTGGAGCAGGTGGGCGGCCTCTGCTGCCTCGGGGGAGCTCGCCAGCACCACGCAGTCTGCGGAGGCAGGATCGGGGCGCTGGGGTTGGAAGTAAGCCCCCACCCCGGCCTTTCCCTTTATCCCCTGCAGCAAGCCTCCTTCAGGCTCCTCCTCCCTGCCCTCCTCTCACCAATGATGTCAGCCACTCCAAGCTTCAGGGTCCGGGGGGTGGCCGTGGGGGACAGCTCTGTCTCTCCAAAGAGCAAGAGGATCCTGCTTGGGGACACCCCGAGGTGGGTGGCCATGTGGTCCACCACTCTCTGCAGGGGCTCCGACTGGGAAGGAGATAAGAAGCAAGGAGGCCTTCTGCCCTGCAGCCCCCATCTCACCGCCCCCGACACAAGTTTGTGGCCTTTGCTACTCAAGCTCCTCGGCTAGGAGTTGCGTCATGTTTTCCTGGGAAAATGCAGAATAAAGTCATGTCAATAGGGGTTCGGGCAAGTAACACAAAGAAAGGAAGCAACCATGGGTTAGGAGGAAAAGGGGAGGGTGCGGATTGCAGCGCAGCGGGGCTCACGTGCCCCATCTAAGCAGCCCAGCCGAGGCTGGCCCGGGTGGCTCAGTGGGCTGGGTGTTGTCCCACGCACCAGAGGCCGCTGGTGTGATTTCCCCGTCAGGATACATGTCTGGGTTCCAGGCTCAACCCCGGCAGGTGGAGTGCAGGAGGCAGCGGATCGATGTTGCCCGTGACTATGCCTTCCTATTTAAGAGAAGCCAGGCATCCAGACCTTTGCATGAAATGACCTACCGCAAAGGCTGGCAAGCAATCTTGTTTTTTGTTTGTGTATTTGCTTTTTGTTAATCCTCACCCAAGAACATTTTTCCATTGGTTTTTAGAGTGGAAGGGAGGGGGAGAGACAGAGAGAGACATCGATGTCAGAGACACATGGATTGGTTGCCTCCTGCACAAGCCCCGGCCGGGCCGGGAATCGAGCCTCCAACCCAGATGCATGCCCTTGATCGGAACCAAACCAGCAACCTTTACGTCCAAGGACCAACGCTCTATCCACTGAGCCAAACTGGGTGGCTTTTCTGTTGTTGTTGCTGTAAACGCCTCTGCTTTAAAGGCTCTCGGCAGGTAAAGAAGGAAGATGCCCTGTTGACAAGGCCACGGCTGCAGTTTGCAAGCTCTGGCTTAGCTGCCTGCCAACGCACGGCTATGGCTCCTTGCTGTTATCATTCTTATTTTTGGACGGAGTCACTGGGAAGTGGGGGAGCTGAGCACGCTGGAGGGTCTGCGTGTCTACTGCAGTGAGAGCGCGGAGTCAGAGAAAAGGCAGGGCCTGAGGGGAAGAGGAGGGAGGAGACATGTCCTGGGAGGGGGCTGCCACGAAAAGCTCCTCAGGATGCTTAGCCTGAGGACTCCTTCCACCCCTTTCCCTGGGTGGAAATTTTGCCAGAAAGGGGAGAGCTAATAAAAGACAATCCGGACAGAGGGAATAGTGAGCACAGAGGCGTGGAGCCTCAAAGAGCAGGCCGTGCCCTCTGCCTGGCCACGGCCTCTCCTGGGACCTTCCTCACACAGGCCCTGCGCGCTTACCATGGTGACGGGCAATCTGATCAGGTCAGCGCGGCAGCGGACTTTGAGCTGGAAGAGCCGAGGGCTCCTTGGGAGAACGGGCCCCTCCAGAAGGACCACCTCGTCGTCTTGGCTCAGGAGGTCCTGGCCCTGCCGCTGCTTGGGGCTCAGGCAGGAGCGCAGATCCTGGAGGCGCTTGTTCACCTCCCTGAGGAGGAAAGGGACTTGGGTCAGCTGGGGGGGAGAGGGGGGCCTCCGCACTGCCCCTCTGCTTCCCGGCCGGGCCTCCTGCCCCTCTTCCCCCCGCCAGGCCTCCTGCCCCTCTCCCCCCAGCCAGGCCGCCTGCCCCTCTCCCCCCCCCCCCCCCCGGCCGGGCCGCCTGCCCCTCTCCCCCACCAGCTGGCACCTTAACTTCTGGAGAGCTCGAGTATGTTTTCTGCTCTTGGTCCTTGGCAGAGGTGAGGGCAAAGGAGAGGTGTCCTGAGACCTGCAGAGACGAGAAAGGCAAGATGGAGGAAGAGGAGAGACCCCAGTCTCACGCCCCTCATGGGCTATGGAGGGGGAGTCAGAGAAGCAAGAGGGAACACGTTCCATAGCACCCACCTCACTGAAGACAAAGAGGGGGGAGGACAGGAAGACTGAGTATCATTTTTATACAGAAGAAAATGCCTCTTTCCCCCTAATCCTCAGAGGATATGCTTATTGATTTTAGAGGAAGGTGGTGGGTGGGTCAGGGCGGGAGAGGGGCATGATCAGTAGCCTCCCGTAAGCACCCTGACTGGGGACAAAACCTGCCCCTGGGCCTGTACCATGACTGGAATAGAACCTTGATCCTTTCATGAATACGCTCCAAACAGGCCACACGGGCCAGGGCGACAATGCTTACTATATGCCAGTGTTAACTTTTCTTTTTACTAATATGTTTTTATTGATTTTAGAGAGAGAGGGAGAAGAGAGAATTGTCAATGAGAGGGAGCCACTGAGCAGCTGCTTTTTGCCGCCCCCTACTGGGGATCGAACCTACAACCAGACATGTGCCCTGACCAGGAATCAACCTGTGCCTTCCTGGTGCCTGGGACGATGCCCAACTAACCAGGCCAACCAGCCAGGCGCCAAGTACTAATCTACTGGCAGGTACCACTGTCCACCATCTTACAGAAGAGCAAAGGGCAGCAGCAGTGGGAGGACAGGGAAGAGGCAGCTGGCTGGATGTGAACCACTGGCCGCACCGTCACCCCTGCGTTCCCACGATCGCAGACGCAAAGAAAAAGCGCTCCCCTCCCACAGCGGCCATGAGGTTACTGCCATCTCTCCCGTAGCCCGCCTCTTCCCCAGGAGCTTCACTCCTCCCCTGAGCCTGACTCCTTCCATCCCTCTCCTCACCCTTCTCAGCCACCCAGGGCCCTGCTCGCCTCAGCCTTCCCCTCCCTTCCCTTCCCGCTCCTGAGGCTCAGTGCCCAGCTCACTCACAGCGACACCGAACTTTTCTCTTCTTCTTCTTCTTCTTCTTCTTCTTCTTCTTCTTCTTCAGCCTTGCTCCTCAGCTTCTTCTTCCAGGGAGAGTCAGGGTCTGGGAGGTCCTCAGCATGGGGACTGCTGGAGTCCGCCATCTCCCCCTCTGGGGACAGAGGAGAGAGTAGAGAGGGTTACCCAGAGAGGGCAGCCAGAGGCCAAGGAGAGGAGACCAAGCCGGGGCTTCGGGAATCCTCAGGAAGGAGCAGACTGTGGGAGCCACGGGCTCCATCACAATCCTGTGGAAGCGCTCAGGGGGAAACCTTAACTCAGAGGAGAGCAGGAGCGTGTCCGAGCCTCGTACGTGCGACATGAGGGGTGAGACACCGTGGCAGGTGTGGACTACTGATAAGTGGCCCACTCCCCTTTGTGATCACATGTACCCCACAAATAAGAAACATCAAGCACACAACCCAGAAAGCATGCATTAATACTGCTATTATACTACTTAATGCTATGAGTATAATACTATTAGTACACATGCTCATACTGTTATGTATACTGTAACACATACAGGTATACTGTAACACATATAGGTATTGTCACTGGTTGGTATTTTAAAATGTTTCCATTTCTTCCTGCACTCAGTTCGGTGGGCAGAGAGACCATGTGAGTGGGCACTGGGGCAAGCAGGGAATGAGGGAAAGAAAAAGGAGCACAGACCCTCTAAGCCCATGTTTCTCCAATGTTATCCATGAGTGTCATCACATTTTTCCATATCTCTCTGCACTGACATTTTAGTAACTTTTTTTGATCATTTAATTCCTTGTAAAAGTAAAAAAGGTATTTTTCCCTTGTTGTTGAGGTATAAGTGATAGATAACATTTTATTAGTTTAGGATATAGAATATAATTCAGTATTTGTATGCATTGTGAAATCAGAAACCAGGTATTATTCTAGAAAAGAGGTAGAATAGAGCTCTTTTCTACCTGTTTGCCACCAATAAAAGGCCATCATTAACCATAAAGACTAATACTCTGCAATGTTAAAATATGTACACAGACAATAATTTAATAAAAAATGTAAAAGAAAAAAAGAAAAAAGACTAATACTCTTAAAACAAAACAATGATGATAGATCCGAATCAGTGGTTCTCTATCAGAGGCAATTTTGCCTCCCGGAGGAGGATATGGGGCACTATCTTGAGAATATCTGGGTTGCCACAATGCAAGGGGGAGGGGTTTGGGCTGCGATCCCGGGTAGGAGATCAGGATGCTGCTAAATATCCCCAATGCACAGCGCAGCCCCACAACAAAGAATCACCGGGCCCCGGGTCAGTAGTGCTGCTGTTAAGAAACCTTGTCCGAGCTAACTGTGGCAGCTGTCAGCGGCCTGAGACTCTGCATTTCTGACAAGCTCTCAGGAGGTGGCCCACATTGAATGTGGGGCTGAGGTGCTTCCCATGCACTGGGGCTCGAGCTGGGCCCGCATTTTGAGGAGCAAGGAAGAAGGTACCTTTACATAGCATGTCTACACGCCAGATGCTGTACCCCAAGAGAGAGCTGCCCAGATGTTCTCTTTAGTTAATTCCCACTAACACCCTTTGACACAGGTCCACTATTACCTCCATTTTCCTGAGGAGGAAATCAAAGCATTGAGAGATGAACTTGCCCAAGGCCACTCAGCTAATGAGCAGAGCTGGGATTCAAAACCAGACCCTTTCCCCAAAAAAATTTACAAGCCCAGACCAGCTAGTTCCTAAATCAGCTCTTCACCCTACCACCCTCCCTCACAGCACAGAAGTCTTGGCCCTAGATCTGGAATTGCCCACTGGATCGCTCCCTTATTAAATGTGATTCCCAGTCACTGCCCTTGGGTGGGTTGCAAACATCGGATCCCTGGGGGAGGACGAGGGCTGGGCGGCCCTGATAAAACTCAGAACATCCTGGCAGCTCCAGAGTGTTCCCGAGGAGCTTGGTGCCAATGTAACAAGGTTGCAGGTTCTCACCACCTCCTCCTCCTTGTCCCCAAGATGCAGAACCAGAATCCCCAGGGACGGGGCCTGGAAATCTGCATGTCAGCACACTCCATACCTACCGGAGTGGGAAGAAGGGGGGTCTGACAGCACTTCCTGTGCCTTCCCAGACTGGGGCATTTTTCTGGCTGGGAGGCAGGAGCCACCTCTCCGTCCCTGGAGCGGCAGGGATGTACACTCCCCCGGCCTCTCCCCGAAAGCCGGTCCTTACCTTCCTCAGCCCCAGGGGGACAGAGCTTCAGGAGGGGCAGGTGGTCTGGGAGGAGCTGGAGGCTGCTCTTCACCTGCGAAGACAACGGTGGATCAGCCCCAAGCCCTCCCTGAGGACACGGGCACCACAGCCTTCCTCCCGGACCCGGGGCTTTCCCAGGACCCACAGCTGTTCTGCCCTGAGCGCGGGCGCCCCCCTCCACCCCCATACACACACGTCCTTCCCTGGGCCTCTGAGATGCAGGTTTGGTTCTACGTTTGCATTAGGTTGCCAGCCATCCCGCTATCTTAGAATCCCAGGGAATCCCAGCTCCCTAGCTCATCCACCATCACGGGCCCCCAGTTCTCTCTGAACTTCCTTAACCCCCAGCCCCCCACACCCCAGCTTCCTGGGTCCTTAGCGATGGGCTCCAACCTCCAAATCGGACAAGCCCCAAATCCCGGCCCCAGACGCTGCCAGGGAGGCCAGCCCCAGAGCCGCCCTCCGCCCCCGGCGGGAATCCCAAGCTCCTGCACACGCCCGACCCCGTCAGCTCCCCCGCCTGCAGAAACCCCAGGACCTGCCTCCGCCTCCAGGACCTGCGGGGCCAGACCCCTGAGAACGCCCCCCTCCGGCCCTCGCCCCCACCCCGCCCTCCCGCGCCCGGGAGCCGCACCTTCTCGGAGTACACCGGCACCGCCGGCGCCTCGCCCGGGGCCAGCAGCAGCCGCCGCCGCCGCCGGACCAGGGTGCGAGGGGCTCCGGCCGGCCGTGCGTCCGCCCCTTCGCTGTCGCTGTCGCTGTCGTCCCGGCGGTCGGGGGGCGCGGCCGGCGCGGGGGACTCCGGGGCTCCGGCCGGGTCCGCGGAGCCGCGCGCCGCTGGAACCTCCAGGATCTCCTCCTCGCTGTCGCTGACCAAGTCCACCAGCACCGCCTCCACGGAGCGCCGGGCGGGACTCCGCTGGGCGCCAGGGCGCCGGCCGCGGCCCCCCCGAGCTCCTCGGCCGCCACCGCCGCCCCTGGCGCGCCGGCCCCGCTTCCTCACCGGCTCCGCCATCGCACTGACCCCGCCGCCGAAGTCCGCCGCCTCTGGGTTACCCGCCCGGCCCCCTCCCGCGACTTCCGCCGCTCATTGGCGGAACGGCCTGCTAGTCACCACTCCTCCCGCCCATGCGCTCTGGATCCGCCTTCCTGCCCTTTCAGTGGTCCCTTCGCCCGTCCATCACACATCCGCCACTGAAACCATGGCGCCAAAGATTCCAATGAGCCTTGAGGTAATTAGTGTAGGTTTCAATTCTACCGAGATCACCCATTGGCTGGGCTGCCTCTCTTAAACCAGCCTATCGAAATCCCGCCCATTAAAGACTTCCGTTTTCCTGTTTGGTGGGGCCAGGCATCCTGGGAACTGTAGTCCTCAAGCACTACTAAGAGTGGGGAGTGGACACACACACACACACACACACACACACACACACACACACACTTGCACGAATTTCATGCACTGGGCCTCTAGTGATGTTATAAATATCCAATGGCCTTTGTCAGAAAAAAAGGTTCAGTGTAATTAGGAAAGGGAAGCATCTTAAATATATTTTTTTTAAGAGAGGAAGGGAGAGAGAGAGTTAGAAACATTGATGAGAGAGAAACATCGACCAGCTGCCTCTTGCACACCCCCCACCGGGGATGTGCCCGCAGCCAATGCACATGCCCCTGACCGGAATCGAACCTGGGACCCTTAGTCCGCAGACCGACGCTCTACCACTGAGCCAAACCGGTTTCTTAAATATTTTTTATTTTATTTTTTATCTGTTGATTTTAAAGAGTGAAAGAAAGAAACATCAATTTGTCATTCCATTTATTTGTGCATTCACTGGTTGACTATTTTTTTTAAATTTTATGTGTTTTGGTTTTTTTTAATGTTTTTCTTGATTTCATAAGAGGAAGGGAGAGGTAGAAATAGAACCATCCAGGAGAAACATCTATTGGCTGCCTCCTGCGCGCCCCCTACTGGGGATTGAACCTCGAGGCCCCGCATGTGCTCTGATGGGAAATGAAACCTGCAATCTTGGCTTATTAGGTCAAAGCTCTAGCCAACGGAGCTATCAAGCCAGAGCCTAGAGGAGTATTTGAGATCTTGCTCCCCCAATATCTGTGATCAGTTTGGCTCAAATAAACTCATAATAATTCTCTACTGGTTTGGGGGGGGGGGGCAGGGGAGACATGAAATCACAGAGTTAGGCCCGAGGCTTCATGATGTCCCCATTAGTGTCTCTCCCAATCATGTTCCGAACTAATTCCATGTGTCACCCACTCTCTCTCACACACACCCCTCACATGCAGAATCCACACAGTAAACACCCTGGACTAACACTTTAATACCATTCAACTCTCCAAATTGCCTCCAAACTCATACAAACCCTCCCTCACACCAGACATCCTGACAGATACATTCCACACACAATGTCAACTGCATATACCTGTTATTCTTGTAGTTAGCTGGTTAATATTAATAAAGAAAGAACCCTCACCAATGTGGCTAAGTTGGTTGGTGCATCGTCCAATACACCAAAAGGTGGCCGGTTTGATTTCTGATCAGGACACATTCTCAGGTTGTGGGTTCAATCTCCAGTTGGGACTTGTGTGGAAGACAACCAATCAATGAGTTCTCTCTCTCCCTCTCTCTCTCTCTCACTTTTTCTTTCTGATCCCCTTCCTTTCTCTAAAAAAAAAAATCAATTCAAAAAATAGTTTTTAAATAATAATGAAAGAAAAAAAGAAAGAGAGGAAGGAAGGAAGGAAGGAAGGAAGGAAGGAAGGAAGGAAGGAAGGAAGGAAGGAAGGAAGGAAGGAAGGAAGGAAGAAAGAAAGAAAAAGGGGGGGGAGGCCAAACATTGTAAGTATGGTCATCTGGGCAGCTTCACCAGGAAGCTACAGCTTCACGTTCCCCAGGGAACCTCCAGTCCATTCCCTACATCTTACTGTGGGAAGGAAACAAACAAAGAGGAAGACGGGCACATGCAAAGTGAAGTCAAGGTGACTTCGGGAAAGTGCTACCTGTCAGTTTAGCCTGGGGAACAATGGATTGGCTGGGGGGTGAACTCCCTCAGGAGCATGCAAAATCTTGGAAGGTTAAAATCCCTGGCCTGTGTGGCTCATTTGGTTGAGCATTGCCTTGTGCACCGAAAGGCTGCTGGTTCAATTCCTGGTCATGGCACATGCCTAGGTTTTGCTCCCCATCGGGCAGCCGATAGATGTTTCTTTCTCACATTGATGTTTCTCTCTCTCTCCCTCTCCCTTCCTCGCTCTCTGAAAAATCAATAAAAACATATTTTAAAAATAAAGTAAAATCTCCAGACAAAAAGAGTTCCCTCTTTCTTGTGCTTTCTCTCTCTTGCTCTGCACCCCACACTTGCCCGTGGGATCACATGTTCTCCCTCCATAGTCATATGGCACTAAGCAGCTCCAAGGCCCATGGCCGAACAGACTCCACACGCGATGGACTGCAGCTGGGAGCACAAGTTAAGCTCGCCGAATGCTGAACTGGACTGGATTGTGCATATGTGTGTGTATTAATCCTCACCCAAGGATATTTGTTTAGTGGAAGGGAGGGATAGAGACAGAAAGAAACATTGACATAAGAAAGACATCTCAATTGGTTGCCTCCTGCATATGGCCCAACCTATGCTCTAACCACTGAGCCAAATGGAGTAGGGCTGCACTGTACTTTAATATGGGACAGAAATTCTGGGCAGTGGCCTTGATTCTGGCCCTGCTAAAAACAAGAATGGACTTCTTCCATGGTGAGGCAGACAGAGATAGGATCTTGGAGGGGAACCCCCTTAATTTTACATTATAAATAAAACCTCCCATGAAACTTCACCCTCCCATGGGGTCTCAGGAAACTCTTTTCCTGGCCGCACCCCAAGAACTCCACTTCCATCCATAACACTCGAACACAGTATCCTCCCAGAACAATACAAATGAAAAATATGAGCCATGAACCTGATCCTGAACTCTAGCCTTAACCCTAATCCTAAACCTAACTTTAACCCTAACCCTAACCCTAATCCTAACTCTAACCCTAACCCTAGTCCAAAAAAAAAAAAAGAAAGAAAGAAAGAAAGAAAGAAAGAAAGAAAGAAAAAAGAAAAGAAAAGAAAAAGAAAAATAGGAGCCACAATTCTCCATATTTTTTTTTTTTAATCCTCACCAGAGGATATTTTTCGGTTGATTTTTTTTTTTTTTTTTTTTTTGAGACCGTGGAAGAGAGAGGGAAAGACAGAGAGAAATATTGATGTGAGAGAAACACATTGTTTGGTTGCCTCCTGCATTAGCTCCTACCACTTCCCAGGCCAGGGAGGAGCCTACAACTGAGATACATGCCCTACAACCGAGGTGCATGCCCTTGACTAGAATCGAACCCAGGACCCTACGGTCCGCAGGCCAATGCTCTATCCACTGAACCAAACCAGCCATGGCTAATTCTCCTTCTTGAAAATAAGGGACTTGACTCCTCCCTGCGCCCTTTTCTTTCAGAACTTTTCAAGTTCATGTAAATCTTTATAACTGCTAAGTGAACCTCTTGCCAGCCTCAAACAGGACCTCAGGATTGGAAGCCATCCTTTTGAAGTGCAACATTAAGGAAGATCCCTCTCTATCCCTCAGTTAAGGGGGAGAATAACTGCTCAGGGCCTTGCAGTGTACCCAACCGCCTCCCCACGTGAGAAGTTTGTTTCTCCCTCCCCCCCACACTAAAAGCCAACTACCATTATAAAGTTAGGATGAACTATGTGCAATTAAAGGTGCTGTCAAGTCTGCTTACTTGAGGCATATTCATTGCTTATTTGGAAAACAAGATACGGATTTTGAAATTTTATCTTGGCCCCGACGGTAGCTCAATTGGTTATGTCTGGATACACCAAGGTTGCGGGTTCCAACCCTGGTCAGGGCACATACAAGAATTAATCAATGGATGCATAAATAAGTGGAGCCTCTCACTCTCTAAATTTAATAAATAAAAAATTTAAAAACAGGATGATGGCTCTTTGCCACATCTACTGTGAGGACGGACCATTCTCAGCAATCAGACTGCTGACATCCCAGAAAATGTGGGCGTCCCCCTGCAGGGACGCACAGTGACTGTGCGGGGCCTCACAGGTGCCCTACGAAGGGACTCCGGTCACATCCATATAGAGCTCAGTCTCCCCGGAAAGAAAAGGAAGCGGCTCCGTGTTGACAAAAGGTAGGGAAATAGAAGGGAACTGGCTACCGTTCACACCACTTGCGTCATGTTCAGAACAGGATCAAGGTGTTACCCTGAGCTTCCGTTACAGAATGAGCTGCACGTCCTCTCCCTTCTCCATCAGTGCCGTTATTCAGGAGAATGGGTCTCCTGTTGAAATCAGAGATTTCTTGGGTAAAAATACATCCCTAGGGTTCAGATGAGGTCAGACGTTGCTCATTCAGTATCTCAGGCCCAGAAAGATGAGTTGATTCTCGAAGGAAATGACATTGAACTTATATCAAATTCAGCTGCTTTGATTCAGCAAGCCACAAAGTTAAAAACAAGGATATCAGAAGAATTTTGGCTGGCATCTATGTTTCTGAAAAAGGAACAGTTCAGCAGGCTGATGAGTGAGATCTAAGTTGTCCAGCTACAGGAATAGCAAGATGCCAAATGATTTGCCACACTCATTTGCAAGATTTTAAAGATGCAATAAAAGCCTATGTTGGAAAAAAAAAAAACAAAAAAAAAACCAACAAAACAGGATGATGGGTTGTACCTGTTTGGCTATGCAAAAGGTGAATGTCTTTCTGCCTTTGCCATCTCTTATTGCAGTGGTCAGCAAACCGCGGCTCTTGAACCACATGCAGCTCTTTGGCCCCTGAGTGTGGCTCTTCGAGTCTATTTTGAAGAAGTGGCATTAGAAGGAGTTTAAGTTTTAAAAAATGTGGCTCTCAAAAGAAATTTCAGCCAAAACTGGTTTGGCTCAATGGATAGAGCGTCGGCTTGGGGACTGAAAGGTCCCGGGTTCGATTCCGGTCAAGGGCATGTACCTTGGTTGCGGGCATATCCCCAGTAGAGGGTGTGCAGGAGGCAGCTGATCGATGATTCTCTCTCATCGATATTTCTAACTCTCTATCTCTCTCCCTTCCTCTCTGTACAAAATCAATAAAATATATTTAAAAAAAAAAAAAAAAAAGAAATTTCAATCGTTGTACTGTTGATATGTGGCTCTGTGGATTAATGAGTTTGCCGACCGCTGTCTTTAGTGGGTTGCCTGTGATGTGCATCCGTTCTGATTTAATGCTGTTTGTTGTTGTTTTTTAATGTTTTCTGTCTCTACTATATCTGCAGAGAGTTTCTGGGTTGGGAGAAGATTTTGTTTTCTCATTGTATTTCCCCAGAACCCACCAACAACATTGACACTCCAGAGGCTATATGTCCTCCACGTATCTATAATACCTTACTCACAATTCCTGCACCACATGCCTCCAAAACACAGCACACACATGCCTTCAACACGTCACATCTCCAATATCATCTCCGACTGCATGACCCCTGACACCTCACCCACACATCCCACACTACACTTCATAAATGATACCCACCTGGCATACACTCAATACTGCCTGCCTCTCCCACACAGACTCTTCACAGAACAGGTACCCCGCACACCCATCCAGGACGCAGCCACAGCTCACATCCTATCCCATCCGCCTGCTACGCCACACTGATATCTCCCACTCCAATACCCCAGCGTGGTCCGCCTACACCTCACATCCTCCAGATTCGCCCCGGCCCAGGCTAAAGGCACGCATCCCAGCAGGTAGGGCTGTTTTTAACCCAGGGAACGAAGGCTCCGGGCTCTGGCAGAGGGGACACCAAGGGCCTTCCACTCCCAGGAAACCATCAGCTACTCTTTGCAGCCGGGCCAGAAACACGGCGATGGCTCCCAAGCCCTTCTGCCAGCCTTGGGCCCTCCTGGGAGCCTCTGCAAACGAGGGGAGCTGTGCATGGCCCTACGTGCCTGCAGCGTCCCCAGGTCTCCTCCCTAAACCTTGCTGGAAGGGGCCCGGCCCCTGCTGTAAAACCGGGTCTTACTTCGCTCGGGAAGTTGAGGAGCTCTGGGTATGGCTTCCTCCTGGTAGAGACCTGCCTGGAAGCCCCAATGTTAATGGGGCTCCTGGCACACAGTAGGCCCTTAATAAATGCTAAATAATAATAATAATGGTTAAGCCCTGGGCCAGGTTAGCGCATCGTCCCAATATGCCATGGCTGTGGGTACAGTTCCTGGTCAGGGCACATGAAAGAACCAACCAACGAGTGCATAAATAAGAGGAACAATAAGTTGATTTCTCTCAATCTCTCTCCCTTCCTGTAAGTAAGTAAGTAAATAATGGTTACTGTCTGAGCGCTTACTGTGCCGCTGCGTGTGCTTTACAGCAGAGGCTCACTGAGGTAGCTGTAATGATCACCCCTATTTTACAGACTAGGAAACTGCAGCCGAGGAGCTTGGGTCACACAGCTAGAAAGGGGCTTTGAATTCAAAGTCTGACTCCAGCAACCGGGCGGCAGTGGGCACCCCGCTGTTCCTCAGCTGCCCCGAGACTTCCCTGGGTGGCGGAGCCCTCGGAGTGTCTCCTTCCTCGGCACCCTGAATCTCAGGACTTTCCACAGACCTTCACCCACTCCTGCCTCCCTCATTTCCAGAGCTTCTGATCTTTGCCATCCCCTGGCTGGGTATCCCGGGCACAAGAAGACCTGGGCATAGATTCACACTCAAAAAGGCAGGATGGCCCTGGCTGGTTTGGCTCAGTGGATAGAGCATCAGACTGTGGACTGAAGGGTCCCAGATTGGATTCCAGTCAAAGGCACATGCCCAGGTTTCGGGCTCAATCCCCAGTAGGGGGAGTGCAAGAGACAGCTAATCAACGATTCTCTCTCATCATTGATGTTTCTATCTCTCCTTCTCCCTTTCCCTCTCCCTTCCTCTCTGAAATAATAAAAAATATCTTTTAAAAATAAAAATGCAGAAAAATTTTTTTAAATAAGTAAAAATATTTTTTGTTGATTTTGCAGAGGAAGGGAGAGAAGGGAGAGGTAGAAACATCAATGATGAGAGAATTATTGATCCGCTGCCTCCTGCACGCCCCCCAGTGGGGATCATGCCCACAACCTGAGCATGTGCCCTTGACCAGAATTGAACCTGGGACTCTTCAGTCCCCAGGCTGACACTCTATCCACTGAGCCAAACAGGCTAGGGCTAAAAAATATATGTATACATATTAAAGAGTGTTTAGCTCAAAAGCAAGACAGAACCTTCCTGGTGCTAAAAATAAAGAAGGAAAGCAGCCAAAACCAGTTTGGCTCAGTGGATAGAACGTCAGTCTGCAGACTGAAAGGTCCCAGGTTCGATTCCGGTCAAGGGCATGTACATTGGTTGCGAGCACATCCTCAGTGGGGGATGTGCAGGAGGCAGCTGATCTATGATTCTCTCATTGACGTTTCTAGCTCTCTATCTCTTTCCCTTCCTCTCTGTAAAAAAATCAATAAAATACATTAAAAAGAAGAAGAAGAAGAAGAAGAGGAGGAGGAGGAGGAGGAGGAGGAGGAGGAGGAGGAGGAGGAGGAGGGAAGCAAAGCCACGACGGTGAGGGGGGATGAAGTCCAGCAGCCCTCGGGAAGCTGGGATGGAGTTTTCCGCTCACATGGGAACAGGTCAGGCGGAGGCCTGGGACAGCAGAGAGCTGAGGGGGAGTGCACTGCCCAGGCTGAGAGCTGAGAGGAGGCTGTCTCTCCCGGGCACAGAAGACAGAGGAAAGAAGTCCGTGCCCCTGCCTCGGGGTGACATGGGAGCACGCCACCCCACGGCCGTGGCTGGGAGCAGTCACGGCAGAAAGCCAGAGTGTGAACCTGGACTCAGACCAAACCTCGGGTGCAGAAACCTGCTCTGGGAAACTCAGGAATAAAACGGTCAAACCTGTGCAGCCGGTAAGACTGGCAGAAGCCAAGGCAAGCTGGCCCCAGGGGGGCCGTGGCGCAGGTAACTCACAGACGTCAAAGGAGCCTTCCCGGCGACACTGCCCTGGGAGCATCACCCGTGTGCGGACAGCCAGGCAGGCCCCTTCCCTCCCACGGTTTACAACTGGGAAGACTGAGTGCCATGGCGTTGAGGTAGACTGCCTAAGGTCAGTTAGCAGCTGAGTACTTTCTCTGTACTTCTCTCTTAGCTGTATATTGACAATTATTTTAGTACCTTCCTCCTAAGAGGTTATAGAGATGAAACGAGATGCTCCCATAAAGCACTTCTTAGAATAATGCCCGGTGCGTAATAATAGTGTTAAAGTAAGTTTTAAAGGGTCAGAGGAAGAGAAGGAATAGAATCTCTAAGACAAACACAGGACATTAGAAGAAAGAACTGGTACATTAGGAAAAGTCATTGTGGAAATAAAACTGTAGATGCTGAAAAGTCTAGTCAGTCTTGCAAAGACATCGGCACTTCCTGAGCAGACGAGGGGCTGGGTTTCAGCCAGCCCTGGGCTTCGGAGAGCACCGGAGCTGGGAGACAGGCAGAAGGCAGCTGGTTCCACACTCGCCTGAGAAACGAATTGGAGTGTGGCGGAGCTTCTACAAAATGGCTTCAGGGCCTGGAGACTTTTAGTTCTGGAAGTCTTTTTGCTGGTGGTTTTATCAGAAGTAGGCAGTTGATCAGGAGGTGGGCACAGTGGCTAGAATGGCGGCTGGATTTCTGGACTCAGACCCAGCTCTGTGGAGTGCTAGTTGTGTGACCTTAGACATGTTAGTTGACCCTGGCTCTCAGTTTCCCATCTGCAGAATTGCACCTAGGAGGGAGATTGAGTATGGGCTCACCCAGCTGGCATAGCTCAGTGGTTGAGTGTCGACCTATGAACCAGGAGGTCACGGTTCGATTCCCACTCAGGGAACATGCCTGGGCTGTGGGTTCGATCCCTAGTGTGGGGCGTGCAAGAGGCCGCCGATCAATGATTCTCTGTCATCACTGACGTTTCTATCTCTCTCCTCTTCTCCATTCCTCTCTGGAATCAATAAAAATATATTTTTTAAAAAGACTAAGTTTAGGCTCTGGAATCAGACAGCCGGAGTTCAGATCCAGACCCCAGCACTTACTAACTAGGCAAGGCTTGAGCATGTTATTTAGCTTCTCTGCCTCAGTTTCCTCTTTGAGAAAACAGGGATGTTTGTGAAGATAAAATTAGCTAATATACAAAAACACACATATACATAATACATATGTAAAATATGTGGAATACTTTAATACAATCCTGGCACATAACTTGGGGAGGTTACTGTCAAGATTAAATAAGTTAATTGATGTGAGAACATAATAGATGTTCAATAAACGCCAGTGATGGCTGCCAATTCCTGGATCGCTTCCTTTTCACTGCACACCCAGCATACAACTCCTGAATGAACAATGACTGAACAACTGATGGTGGGAATGGCAGGCAAGCAGGGGAGATGGTGTAGGCCAAGACAGAGGGAGGAAAAGGCCCTGTTGTGCCCAAGATGCAGCTTTCCCACCAATGGATTTGAGAGGATAGGAATGCCCCGTCCTCACCTTCCCCACCCCCCACACAAGGGCACCACATCAGAGGATTGGAACAGCTCGTGGAGTTTATTTGGGCAGCGCAAACGGGACTGACGTTTCACACACACACACACACACACACACACACGCACACACGCGCGCGCGCATACACACATACACATGGGTACACATATCCTGAGCAGTGTCGCTTGAGGTTGACATCATCTGCTTTGGGTCCCCAGATCTCAGTCGGGTGTGGACTCAGGAACCTGAGGAGCCCAGGGCATGCAGGAGAAACTGTGATGGGGAGAGTCCAGGAGCTCTCCCCCTGCCCACCAGGCCTTGGGAACCCTTTCTCCCCTCCCCCCGAGTGCCACACCCACTCCCATCCCTGCCATCCTCTCCCTCCTTCCACAGAGGGCAGCTCCCTGCTCACCTGCAGGGAATCAGCGGGAGCTCCAGGCGCCCTTGTGGCTCCCTCCTCCGCACGCTGGTTCTGGCCCATCAGGATTGTCCATGTTCTCATAAGAATCCGCATCTGGTGAGGACCAGGCAGGAGGGAAACACGGAGCTGGGAGGAGGCTGGGAGAGATCAGCCTCAGAGGACACCAGGGGACAGCAGCAGAAGCACCCACCTTCCTCGTGATTGGGGCCAGGCGGGGCCCGAAGGGAGCGGAGCTGGGGGGCGGCATACACGATCCCTCTCATGTCCTCATAGGACTGGGACCCTGTGTGGGCAGGAGACGGGGAGCTGGGGGTTTGGGAGCCACGCTGGGGGTTTGGGGAAGGGAAGTGCAGCCTAAGATATGGAGGGCGCCTGAGGGGCAGGGAGAGGTGGGAGGCTTGACCCAGGTACTAGGAAGGAGTGATTGGGGTCAGCATCAGGTTTGGGGTCCTTGCTAATTTTAGGGTTCAGTCAGGTATGGGTTAGATTTTAGTCTTGGTCAGAGAAATAGTTAAGAACAGAATTGGAGCCCTAGCTGGTTTGGCTCAGTGGATAGAACGTCAGTCTGAGGACTGAAGTTGTCCCAGGTTCAATTCTGGCCAAGGGCACATACCCAGGTTGCAGGCTCAATCCCCATGTGGGGCATGCAGGAGGCAGCTGATCAATGATTCTCATCATTGATGTTTCTCTCTCTCTCTCCCTCTCCCTTCCTCTCTGAAATAAAAACAAAATCAAAAGAACCCACTTTTAAGTCAAGCTATGAAAAAAGAAAAATTACACATATTAAAAAAAAAAAAAGAACAGAATTGGAAAGAGTCCAAGTTAGAATTATGAGGAGGTTATAGAAAGAGAGCTGGGGCCGGCACCGGTTTGGCTCAGTGGATAGAGCGTCGGCCTGCGGACTGAAGGGTCCCAGGTTTGATTCCGGTCAAGGGCATGTACCTGGGTTGCGGGCACATCTCCAGTGGGGAATGTGCAAGAGGCAGCTGGTCGATGATTCTCTCTCATCGATGTTTCTAACTCTCTATCCCTCTCTCTTCCTCTCTGTGAAAAATCAATAAAATATATTAAAAAAAAAAAAAAGAAAGAAAGAAAGAAAGAAAGAAAGAAAGAAAGAAAGAAAGAAAGAAAAGAAAGAAAGAGAGCTGGGGTCCAAGCGAAGGTCTGCATTGGGGCGGATGTGAGGTGGAGGTCAAAGTCCAGGCTGGAATTGGGTTGGGATCAGGGTTGATGTTCATGGTTAGGGAAGGGGCAAATACTGGAGTTTCAATTAGGGCTGGGGGAGGTGTTGAGGTTTTAAGTAAGAGTCAAATCTAAGATCAGGATTGGGCTTGGGTTGGGGGTCGAAGCAAAGTCAAGGATCTGCCTGGAATTAGAGCTGAGACCAGGCCAACCCAATCTGGGCAGGTCCTAAGCGTTTCTCACCAAGGGATGTTGCCTCCCGGCTGGGGTCCCAGGCAGTCCCAGGGGGGCTCAGGAAGTCTGAAGAAGGGAGAAGGGAGTCACTATTGCTTCTGGTCACCTCGTCACACACACCATCACCACCACCACCAGCACTCACGCTTCCAGGGTGTGACCATCCTCACACACACACACACACACACACACACACACACCTTTTGTCCTGGCCACGGGCTGGGCCAGCTCTTCGTCCTCGTTCTCATACAGCTCAGATGCTGCAGAAAAAGGGAATGTCAGGGCCCGCCCCTGCCCTGTAGGAGCTCCATGGGTCCCCACGAGGCTCTGAGGCTCCAGGAGGACCCAATCACCATTGGAGAAGGAGTCTTCTTCCTCGGGACCCAGGGCCCCGTCCTCAGGGTTCTCGTAGCCGCTGCCATCTGTGGAGAGAGCGGGAGGGGGGTCCAGCGAGGGTCCACAGCCCCCCTGAGGAGGCGGAGGCAGCGGGGGGGGGGGGGCCGTCTTACCCTGGGAGAGCTGGTCCTGGCCCAGGTTGGAGTCGTTCTCATAGGAGCCCCCCTCACTGTCCGGCTCCTCATACGCCTCCCCTTCTTCTTCGTCTGGGCCTGGGATTTGGGGGTAGGGGTGGGACCGAGTCATGGCCCCCTTTCTCAGGGCCCCAGTTACCTATTCCTGCCACAGAGGACTCCGACACCCCCACACAGGAGTAAAGACCCTGCACCATCACCAGCTGCCCCGGTCCGGCTCCGGGACCCCGCGGCTCCAGCCTCCTGGACCTCGTTGTACGGGTTTACTCCGTAGGACTGGACGGCGGCGGCCGGGCCTGTAGCCCACCGGTGGAAGCGTCCTGCAGGGGGGCGAGGTGGGGGCGAGGAGGGGACTGGGCGTCAGGGCCGAGGTCTGCGCGCGGGCGCGGGAGAGGATGGTCTGGGCTGGCGGGGAGTCTAGGCACCGAATCCGAACCAGGGGCGTGGCCTCCCGTTCCCGGGCGCGTCTGTTCTACTCGGAACAGAACTTCGGTCCCAAGCCTGGGGCCCGGCCTGGGTCCTAAGGGCGGGGCTCACCGCTGGCTGGGGCTCCGTCCCGGGGCGGGTCTTTGCTTCTGACTCCGCCCCGGGGCGGGGTCTTTGCTTCTGGCCCCGCCCCGGGGCGGGTCTTTGCTTATGGCTCCGCCCCGGGGCGGGTCTTTGCTTCTGGCTCCGCCCCGGGGGGGGTCTTTGCTGTCGGAGCTCAGAGCCGGGGCGCCGGGAGCTCTGGGGATTGCGGAGCGGGGAAGGGGGTCCCAGCCCGGTGACCCTGCCCGGCCTCCTACCCGTGCCAGCCGTGGGCGAGGACAGGGAGAGCACGTTCCCGTACTGGCTGTGGGCCCCGTTGCCCGGGGGAGGCGTCACTTTGAAGAACCTGGAGGAGGAAGGGGGTGCGCTAGGCCTGGCCTGGAGGGGCTGGGGAGACACCCCGGGGTGCAGGCCAGGTCTCAGAGATTGGAAGGTGGTCACTTGTCATCAGCTGCTCGGTGCCAGGACAGCCTGCAGGGGGGCTCTGGGGTCGCTCCAAGGAGGTCTTCCCAGAAGAGGTGGCTTTGGAGCTGGGCTATGGGAGGTGGGGATAAAGGCGCCCTCCCTCCGCAGAGCAAACAGCAAGCAAAGCATTCAGTGGAAGCGCAGGAGTGGGATTCTGGGGGCCGGGGGTACCCACATTCTTACCTTCTGGTGGGGTCTGTCATTCGCTTTCTTTTCCTCCTCAGGGTCAGGGCTGGTGGGAGTTAATGGGAATGTCAGAGGAAGAGCTCCCTGCTGGGTGAAGATTTTGGGGTGCTGGGGAGGTTGCTTGGGTCAATGGAGGAGCTGGGAGTTCAAATTCCTAGGGGCTGGGAAGTCTGGAGGGCACTTAGAGAAGGGGAGGGGGGCAGGACTGTAACGTCTGGGGGGCGGGGGGAGAGTCAGTGTAAGACTGGCCAGTGTGGGCTCCCCCTGCAGGAGACGGTGTGAGGGCTGGCAGACCCTTTGGGGGACATGACTCACCTCTTCGCAGGTAAAGGAAGCCGGCCACCGAGCCCATGCAGAAGATCAGGTACACCAAGGCCGCCACCGGGACCCGCCAGCCTCCAGCCTTCAGCAGCCACCGCCGCACTGCTGGGGGAAGGAGCTATGAGACCAGGACCAGGCTGGCATCTTGTTTCCTGGCCCCGAGACCTGACCCCAAAGGGCCATAAATCTGGGGGACAGGGCTAGACGCCGAGCCTCCAAGTCCCCAGCTACAAAGAGGGCTCTCCTCCTTCCCTCTGAGGACCAGCCTGGGCCTCCGAGCCTGGCACAGGCCTGGGGAAGCAGCCAGGAAGCAAACCATGAAACGTCAGGCTTAAGGTGAGGATGACCAGCTTCCTGCTGCAGTTAAGAGCAGCCACAGTCGCCCTAGCAGCCTAGCCAGTTTGACTCAGTGGATAGAGCATTGGCCTGCGGACTCAAGGGTCTCAGGTTCAATTCAGGTCAAGGGCATATACCTTGGTTGCAGGCACATCCCCAATAGGGGGTGTGCAGGAGGCAGCTGATCAATGTTTCTCTCTCATCGACATTTCTAGCTCTCTATATTTCTCCCTTCCTCTCTGTAAAAAATCAATAAAATATATTTTTTTTAAAAAATTTATGTAGATGATTATACCCACAGCACAATCTGATAGCAGTAGTCAATGCAGCGTCCATTCCTCGAGACAAGGCTCTCACACTAAATGGCACCCGTGGGACACAGTGGAAGCAGATGTGCAATTAACTTTTACTTGTTGGCACATTAGTACACGTGGATATCTATTGGCAAACACACTTGCTAACAGCAACACTGAAAAGTTTACTGCCACCTCTGAGATTTTTTTATTTTATTGATTTTTTTTTTTTTTTTTTTTTTTTTTACAGAGAGGAAAGGAGATAGTTAGAAACATCGATGAGAGAGAATCATCGATCAGCTGTCTCTTGCACACCCCCTACTGGAGATGTGCCTGCAACCAAGGTACATGCCCTTGACCGGAATCAAACCTGGGACCTTTCAATCCACAGGCCGACGCTCTATCCACTGAGCCAAACCAGTCTCAGCACCTCTGAGATTTAAAGAAATGCCTGGGTCTTATCCCATCAGGTTCATAGGTTCATCGATGTTTCTTAACTCTATCCCTCTCCCTTCCTCTCTGTAAAATATATATATATATATATATATATATATATATATATATATATATGGCCACAGTCAAAGTGGAGGGCAGAGTTGAGCTCACAAAGGTGAAGGTGGGAGGCAGCAAGGTGCTGAGGTAAAGTTGGAGTGGAAGTTGAGATTGAGAACTGTTGAGGGTAGCAGGTCGGATTGTGTTAGGGTAGAAAATGGGCAGATCACTGTGACAGATTTGATGGGTGAGGTAAGGCAAAGGCAGGGTGCCCACATTCCTGGCTTTGGCACGTGGGCAAGTGGTAAATTCTTCACTTCCACAGAGTCGCCCAGGAGACTCTGCTTGGGGAGCACACCGAGTTTCACTTTCTTGTACATGTTGAGCTACCGTGCCCAGGGGGCATCCCATGGCCACTCCAGGAGAGGCTGGGGGTGGGCATATGGAGCCTGGAAGCCAGTCACCAAGGCCTGGTGGTCTGAGGAGCCAAGAGAGGAAAGGGGGTTCCATAGGAAGGGTGTGTAGACAAGAGTGAGAGAGTGTGAACAGGGATGAGAAGGGGGCTCAGGACCCCAGAGGTGAGCAGTGGGGGAGGAAGGCGCTACCAGCGCTGATGGACAGGGGCAGCCAGGGGCAGGAGGAGACCCCGAGAAGCAGGATCTTGGAAGCAGGGAGGAAAGAGGTGTCGTCAGCGTTCAGCGTAGGGGTTGGGTCTCAGGCGCGGCTGTACTAGCCAAGAGGAGCCCAGGCGGGCTGGCTTCCAGTTCTTCCCAGGAGCTCTACACACTGGGCCCACAACTGGGAGAAACCCTACCTGACCAGGCAGTGACTTTCAGCTGCATCTCAACGGTCCTGTTGCCATGGTAACAATGATAGGCGCCAGCATCTCGAGCCGTGGCCTGATGCAGCCACAGAACAACCCCTCCGCTGAGGGTGCCCAGGACCCACATCTCTCTGACGGGAGCCTCCTCGCTCAGGTTCAGGCTCAGCAATGAGATGTTGGGCTTTCCGGGGTGCACGTGGATCCAGGAGACGGGTCCTCTGGCCACAGAAGCAGAAGGCACCCCGCAGGGCAGACAGAGCGTGGAGCCAGGGGGCACTGTGAGGTCTGGGGCAAGGAGAGGCAAGGCTGGTGTCGGCCTCAGAGTCTCCTCCCCCACAAACCAACCCTCCAGTTCCCAGTCGCCACCCTCCATCCCTGGCCCCTCGCCTCCTGGCGTTTCCCTAGCACCTTACCTTGGTTTGAGCTGCCCTGAGGGGGGGCACAGGCAGGGTCTTTCTCCCTGAGCTCGGGGTGGTCTTCGGCCCATACGTATAGCTGGGAGCTTGTGAGGCCATCAGACGAGGGCCCCAGGTCCTCTGCAGACCTGTTCCCCGGGTCACAGCCCGGGTCATCTGGGTTTGAAGCCTTCCAGCGGAACCGCTCCCCTGGAAGAGACCCGGAACCAGGTACAGAGACATCAAGGAAAGGCAAAGAAAGCGAGAGACCCAGAAGGACACAAGTAAACAGGAACAAAGATCCAGAGAGAGACAGAGAAGCAGCGTCTCCGAGAGAAAGGAGACAGAGAGACACGGAGTGGTTCAGTGTTGACGTCCCAAAGCCGTAGGCGTTTACAGGAGCACCTACAACTGGCTTCCTGCTGGACCCTAGGCCTTCCAGCCCCACCCCTCAGATCCTCCTCCTTCCCCGCTGGGCTTCCCTCTTCTCATCCAGCCCTCCCTGCCCCACCCTAGACCTCACCGCTGCCGTTCACGCTGACTGCCCAGCCAGGCTGCCAGGCCTGCTCGGAAGGGGGCCCCTGCTGGCACAGGTAGAAGCCCCCCATCTCGTCAGAGATGTTGGAGATGAGCAGCAGGATGCCCGGGGGCCACACCTGGGTGCCCAGGCCTGGCAGCCCTCGGCTCCGGTTCCGCTGCGCCTGGCACGCCTGATACCAGGCCACCTGATCGTGGTTATCCTCGGAGGAAAGACACGACAGCACAGCATTGCCTCCCTCTGCGGAGAGAGAGTGGGGATGGGGTGAGGGGAGCAGATAGCCCCCTTCAGCCTCTCACTGGGTTACAACCCCAGTGACCCCATTCCCCACCCACTGGGAGCCATGAGCCTTCAGCACCATTCAGCCTGGCCTGGATTTTACAATGAAGAAAATGGAGGCTCAGAGAGGGAATGTTACTTGGCCAAGGGCATCCAGCCTGAACCCAGGTGTCCAGCCCTGGCCCCTTCCATCTGTGCCCTTGGGTCATACCTGTAGCTTCCACCAGCCGAGATTTCTGGGGCCTGACTCCCACCGGGGTGAGGAAGAGGAGGAAGAAGAAGAGGAGAGGAGGTGGCATGGTGGCCAGACTCTCCGAGGCACCCAGCTTCCCCGCGCAGGGGATGCTGGGGCAAGTGGGGGGCTGTGGGGCACTGAACCATAGGTGTTTGCGGGGGCGGGTGGGCAGTCCCCTCCCCTCCCCTCGGGGAGGAAGGGGTGGTCACGCCTCAGGCCCCCTTCTCCGTGCACCTCTCCAGACCCACAAAAGTCCCCTCCTTCCGGCTGCCTCGGTTTATTTCCATCCCAGCACTCACACCAGTGAAGTGAAATGGTCTGGAGTCCATTTGCTCACTTTCTGTTCCCCCGGCGAGAGGAAGCCCCTTGCAGCACAGATGGGAGCACGGAGCCCTGAGCAGCGCTCGGCACATGAAGGTGCCCAATGAATGTCTGTGGAATGAGTGGACCCAGTCGTAGGGGCTCCCTCCTGATTCCACTCCTCCCTCCTCCAACCTCAGGCTCCAAATCCATTTCCCTCCCTCCTCTCCCCACCACATACACACACACACACACACACACACACCCTTCATTTCCTCACTCAACCAATACTTGGGCCACCATCACTCCTATACCACCAGCCTATCCCAGGTATTTCGGGATTTGGCAGGCCTGAGTTTGAATCCTCTGCCTCTACTACTTGATTAAATTTCTTTGTCTGTCTAAGCCTCTGTTTCTTTCTCTGTAAACTGGAGGTAATAATAGTACTATTAAAGTGTGGGTATTTTGTTGTTGTTATTGTTGTTTTAAATATATTTTATTGTTTTTTACAGAGAGGAAGGCAGAGGGATAGAGAGTCAGAAACATCAATGAGAAACATCGATCAGCCGCCTCCTGCACACCTCCTACTGGGGATGTGCCCGCAACCCAGGTACGTGCCCTTGACTGGAATCGAACCTGGGACCCCTGAGTCCGCAGGCCGACGCTCTAACCACTGAGCCAAACCGGTCAGGGCTATTAAAGTGCTGTTTATGAAGATTAAGCAGGACGATAGACACATGGCATCTTCAGCCCGGCGCCCAGCGCCTGAGGGACAGCATCAGGCAATGGCTGAGCTCAAGCCAGGCGGCACCCGGGCAGCTCCCTGCAGTGGCCTGAGAGGCAACCAACGACCCATCCCCACTCTCTCCCAGTTCTCTCCTAGGAAGCCCTGCTTCAGTTATGGAAGGACCCATTTAGAAATGAGGAAACTGAGGCCCACACAAAGGTAGGGTGTTACCACTCCCCTCAGTGTACGTATGTCTGCCTATCGGTGTCTGCAGGGCTGCAGCCACTCAGGGGAGGAGGCTGGGGACCTAGGAGACCTGCTTGCTCAGGGGCCGGTTCCCAGAGCCGCCTCACTGGGCTGTGACTTCCTGTTTGCCTCGGGCAAACCCCAGGGGACCCCCCCATCTGTCAGGCCCCCACTTCCTTTTGGCAGCTGGCAGGGGGAAGAGTGGGCACTGGGGAACGAAGAGGGTGAGGAGGCAGGCCTTTTTGTTGTTGTTTTTTATGGGGTTTTTTGTGTGGGGTTTTTGCCTTTCATTCAACAGAATCTCTCTGATCCTGCCATTAGCATCCCTGCTGCCTCCGGAGCAAAGCCTTCGAGAGCCAACAGTGCTCTGCCTAGAACCACGCAGCGGCTTCTTGTCCACTTAAAAACACTCGGCCGAAGCCGGTTTGGCTCAGCCGTAAAGTGTCGGCCTGCGGATTGAAAGGTCCCAGGTTCGATTCCGGTCAAGGGCATGTACCTTGGTTGCGGGCACATCCCCGGTAGGGGGTGTGCAGGAGGCAGCTGGTCGATGTTTCTCTCTCATCAACGTTTCTAGCTCTCTATTTCTCTCCCTTCCTCTCTGTAAAAAAATCAATAAAATATATATTTTTAAACTAAAATAAAATATATTTAAAAAAAAAAACAACAACTTGTAATCATGTCCCCAAAGGGCTGAGCGAGGCTGTCCCACCTCCACTTCCACCCCACTCCCCCCTACTTCCATTCCCCCCACCTCCACCCTCTGCCCCTCTGAACAGCTCCTTCCCATCATTCAGTCTCAGTTAAGTGTGACTTTCTGAGAGGCTGTCCCTGACCCTGTTTGTCTCCTTCCCAGCACTTACCCAGCCCAAAGTCTGCTGTTAGCCTCCTCAGGTGCCTCCTGCCCGCATCCCCTCTTCCACAACAGGGATCTCACTGTCTTTTCACTGACTACTAGAGGTGTTGGTAAGCTTTGTTGAATAAGGGAAGGAAGTTAGGGAGAAAGAAAGAAAACCTCCTTTTCTCTCCCCGCCATGCACAGTTACCAAAATGTCATCTTCTAGCCTAGCTATTTCTAGAACCAACTTTCTCCCCTTTTTGGACTCTTCCCTTCCCAACTAGAACCATTTCAATGGCCTTCTTTTGTGTGTGTGTGTGGCGGGGGAGGAGCTCTGTCTTCTACCTCTTTTGCTTCCCACCGATGCCCCATAGAGAGCTTCCTTGGTCTTAATCATGTGCTTCCCCTGCTCAATGGACTCCAGTGACCCCAAGGGCCTCAGGATAGGCCCAGCCTGAGAGCTGACTGGATCTTTGTTACAGTCATCATTTCACCCCCTCCCCGAGAAACCGTGCCACACACACAGGGAGTCCTGAGGACAGGAAGCTGCTAGGGCAGTGAGCTATTGGGGATTTATAAGCCAGGCATTGGTCTGGCCAGGTTTGCACTTTCTAACAACTCCCACTGGCTGCGGTGCGGAGGGGAATTGGAGGGAGACCGGAGAGACCCGTGAGGAGAGTGCTCATCCATTGATTCCCGGATGTTTATTTCTCAGGGACTGCTGCTAGGTGCTGGGGAAAGAGCGGGGACAAGAAATACAAGCCAAAACCGGTTTGGCTCAGTGGTAGAGCGTCGGCCTGCGGACTGAAAGGTCCCAAGTTCGATTCCGGTCAGGGGCATGTACATTGGTTGCAGGCACATCCCCAGTGGGGGATGTGCAAGAGGCAGCTGGTTGGTGTTTCTCTCTCATCGACGTTTCTAGCTCTCTATCTCTCTCCCTTCCTCTTTGTAAAAAATCAATAAAATATATATTAAAAAAAAAAAAAAGAAATACAATGTTCCTGATCTCCTGGAGCTTTGATTTGAATTTTGGGGCCACAGAAGGTCAGAGGGGGGGCAGGTAATAAGTTAACCGATAGGTAATTTCAGTGGTGAGAAGTCTCTAATGCAATCCGATGGTGGCCAGGTGATCCGGGATGGCTAATTTGGATGGGGTGGTCAGGGAAGGCCTCGATGAGGAGGTGACTTTTGAGCTGAGACCTTGCAGTTTAAAGCTCGGTGTTGCAGTAAGTCATGTTCAGTTTTGTTAGAAACTGCCATACTGAGCGACTATACCATTATACATTCCCATCAGGAATATGTGAGGAATTCCATTTCACATGGTGTTCTCACTCTCCTATTTTAGCCAGCCCCCGGGGAGGAGTGTAGTGATATCTACTTGTGGTTTAGTTTGGTTTCCCTAATGGCTAATAATGTTGAATGTGCAAATATGCCATCTGTGACATCAGCGAAACATCCATTCCCGTCCTTTGCCCATTTTCAAACTGGACTGAACTAGACTTTAAGCAGGGATGACATGATGTGTTTCACAGGTGGCTCCAGCTGCTTTGAGAATAACTCAGGAGCCTGAAGGCCACACGGGGGTGCAGTTAGGAGTTATTCTGGAAGTTCAGGGGAGAGATGATTGCACTAGGGCTGGGTTTCAGACCTGGAGATGAAGACAAAGGGACACGTCCTCCAACTCAGTCCTTTGGAGGAAGTTTACAGGACTTCCGGGCCCCTGGGGTGTGCTCTACAGAGGGAGGAACGGGTTGAGAGAAGGGGAATCAAAGCTCTGAATTAAGTTTGAGTTTCTTGTTACTGTCCAAGGGGGGATGTCTCAGATAAGAGCTTGACCCGGCAACGGCAGAGGGAGGAGAGGATGGATTTGAGAGGCACTGGACCTGGACGGGAGAGGTATCAGCAGGAAGCGGCGAATGGTTGAACATCAAAGTGGGGTGGGGACCGTCAGCGCCAGACTTAAACCACTGACTGACGACGCGGGGACTCAGGCGCCCAGAAAAGTGGAGCCGACCCGGCCCTGCCCCGAGGGACGCCTCCCGAGGGCGGCGGGGCAGGAGGCCTGGCCGCAATCGCTGGAACGTGAGCCAGGCCCCGCGGAAGGCGGCAGGGGCCCCGCCAGGAGCCGGCTCCGGGCTCCGGGCTCGGGAGGCCGCGAGAGCTCGCCCACCCGGGGCTGAGGCCGGCGGGCACCTCCGAGGAGGCGGCCTTGAGCAGAGCTCCAGGCCACACGGAGACACTGGGAAGCCTTTGGGGGAAAGAACTCGGGGTTTTGGAGAGCTGGTGTCCTCCAAGAGCCTCCCCAGGAAGGAAGGAAGGCGGAGAGGGGCGGGGTGCGGCACCGCGGCCGGGTGTCCACACGGATCTCCTCGGCCTCTAGCGGGGCTGATCCGGAAACAGCCGAGCGGATCCGGAAACAGCCGAGAGGACCCGGAAGCGGTGAGCTCGGTCACCTGGGAGTGCGGGATCCCGCCGTTTGCGCGAAGGCAATGGCGGCAGCTGCGCCGGCGGCCGCGGGCGAGGATGGCGGGCGGCGGCGGCCGGGGCCCGGTACGTGAGGACGAGTCGGTGCATGGAGGGTCGGCAAAGCCGGAGGCGGGCCCAGCTCGGCAGCCGGCGGGGGGGTTGGTGGTGGGGGGGGAACTGGAGAAAGGGGCGGGGTCTGTAAACACCGGCGGGTGGGCGTGGCCTGGGATTCCAGGGTGGGACCCGCTGAGAGGTGGGCCCCGTGAGGAGGTGTGGGCGGGGCCAGGTGGGCAAGGGGCGGGACGTAGGAAGGGCGGGGTCATGTCAGAGCAAGCGGATTGGGTGAACCGTGGGGAGAGGCGGGACTATACAGTACCAGTCGAATTAGGTGAGAAGAAGGCGGGGCCAGGTGAGCGTGGCGGGTCTGGGGAAGGGGCGGGGGCCGCGGTGGCAGCATTACGGGGTTGCTGGACTTTGGGGTTTGGTGGCCAGGGTTACTGGGGACTCTGGAGTGATGGGAAGAGAGGCTGCTTCTTGTTCCCCACAGTGCTTGATCCCCAGCCCCAGGAGGGCGCGAAGGCCGAGGCCGAGTCAGGGGAACTCTGCCGACTTCGAGCTGAGCTGGCAGGCGCCCTGGCAGAAATGGAGACCATGAAGGCCGTGGCCGAGGTGAGCGAGAGCACGAAGGCCGAGGCCGTGGCTGCGGTGCAGCGGCAGTGCCAGGAGGAGGTTGCTTCCCTGCAGGCCATCCTGAAAGGTGAGTCAGGGTCTCTTCGCAGACTCTCCATCGGCGCCATAGAGGGGAGTGCGTCCCTCTCTGGGGTGGGCGGTAAGTTGGCAGGGCGGCCTAGCCCAGGGCAGGCCTATGGGCCCATAGGGAGGGGCACCCTTGTCTAATTGGCACAGTGGCATACCTGTGCTGGCAGCAGCTGGCAGTTCCAGCTAAGTGTGGCTCTGAGCTTGTTTCCTTGTCACTTCTTGTCCCTCACTGATCAGCCCTGAAGATGAGCAACTTCTCAATTCCCTGAACCTCCTTCATTTGAGCCTCTGGGCTCCGGACTCAGCGTTGGGCCCTGTCTCTTTGGTGTCTAACCCTCTGGTTTCCTCCCTTCCCCAGCACCCTTCCATCATCCGCACCTGCCCCTGCCACACACACGTGCATTGACTTCCCTGTATGTATCGATACTTGGGATGCAACACCATCCATTGCCCCAGATCCCGTAGCTTCTATTTCTGTTTCCCCCTTCTCCTCTAGTCAGAGGCCAGGCTCTGAAATAGCTTCCAGTCCTGTCCCCCCTCTGCTCCCCCAGCCACTGCTGCAGTGAAGCTCTGGACTTCTCACAGATTTCCTCTATAACCTGGCCTTGACATTGGCTTCCAGAGTACACTTTCCTTTTTTAACTGTATTTTTATTGATTATATTGATTTCAGGGAGGAAGGGAGAGAAAGATAGAAGAGAGAGAATCATTGAGTGGCTGCCTCCTACACATCTCCCACTGGGATTGAGCCCACACCCAGGCATGTGCCCTGACTGGAAATCAAACCGTGACCTCTTGCTTCATAGGTCGATGCTCAGCCACTGAGCCACTCCAGTTTTATTTTTAAAAATATATATTTTATTGTGTTTTTTACAGAGAGGAAGGGAGAGGGATAGAGTTAGAAACATCGATGAGAGAGAAACATCGTTCAGCTGCCTCCTGCGCACCTCCTACTGGGGATGTGTATCAAACCTGGGACCCTTCAGTCTGAAGGCCGGTGCTCTAACCACTGAGCCACAGCGGTCAGGGCCAGAGTACACTTTCTGAAATTCCCACCACACCGTGCCCCTTGCTTTTCTAACAGTGGCTCCACCTCCAGGTTTCTGGGGCTGTATTTCCCACATCTCAGGCTTCCACATACTACCTCTGCGATATGGTTGTCTCCTGTATGACTTGCCCTGCTTACTACTTGTTCTTTAAATAGGTCCACTTTTTTTTTTTTAATATGGTATATTTTATTGATTTTTTTTACAGAGAGGAAGAGAGAGGGATAGAGAGTTAGAAATATCGATGAGCGAGAATCATTGATCGGCTGCCTCTTGCACTCCCCCTACTGGGGATGTGCCCGCAACCAAGGTACATGCCCTTGACTGGAATTGAACCCAGGAACTTTCAGTCCGCAGGCTGATGCTCTATCCACTGAGCCAAAAACGGTTTCGGCTAAATAGGTCCACTTTTCTAAAAAAGTACATACATTTAATTTATTAATCTGCACCTGAGGATATTTTTTCATTGATTTTTATTTTATTTATTTATTTTTAGGGAGCTTTTTTTTTAAGATTCTTTTTTAAAATATTTTTTAAATTTATTTCAGAGAGGTAGGGAGAGGGAGGAAGAGATAGAAACATCAATGATGAAGAGAATCATTGATCAGCTGCCTCCTGCACACCCCCTACTGGGGATTGAGCCCGCAACCTGAATATGTGCCCTGGACTGGGGTCGAACCCAGGACCCTTCAATCCACAAGCTGACGCTCTATCCACTGAGCCAAAACAGCTAGGGCTCCATTGATTTCTACAGAGAGTGGAAAGGATTGGGAGAGACAGAGAGGGAGAGAAACATTAATGTAAGAGAGACACATTGATTAGTTGCTTCCTGTATGTACCTCAACCAGGGCTGGGGATCGAACCTACAACTGAGATACATGCCCTTGACTGGAATTGAACCTGGGACTCTTCAGTCCACAGGCTGATGCTCTATCCACTGAGCAAAACAGGTTAGGGTTTACATACATTTATTTTATCTTATTTTTTATTTATTTTTGAAAATATATTTTATTGATATTTTACAGAGAGAAAGGGGGAGGGATAGAGAGTTAGAAACATCGATGAGAGAGAGACATCAATTAGCTGCCTCCTGCACACCTCCTAGTGGGAATGTGCCCGCAACCAAGGTACGTGCCCTTGACTGGAATCGAACCTGGGACCTTTCAGTCCGCAGGCCAATGCTCTATCCACTGAGCCAAACCAGTTTGGCTACATACATTTATTTTAAAGGAAACTTTCTGTCCCTATAAGAAAAACTATCATAAAGACAGTGATAATAATAATGCAAGCGTTTATTGAACATACCCTAACAACCATGTTTATATAATGGCTGACACATATGTGCCAGATTCTGAGCTAAGTGCTTTATGAGTATTTAACCTTTATAGCAATTTCTGTGAAGTAGGAACTATTAGCTATCTCCATTTTACAGAGGAAGCACTGAGGCCCAGGTAACTTGCCCAAGGTTGTGCAGCTAGAAAGCTACAGATCTGAACCCAGGTGGTCTGGCAGCAAAAACTTTTTTTTTTTTAAGAGGATATATTATAAATTTATTCTTATGTTTATGATTTTAGAGAGGAAGGGAGAGGGAGAGAGAGATAGAAACCAATGATGAGAGAGAATCATCAATTGGGTGCCTCCCACACTCCCTGGGAGTGTGGACCACCCGGAAGTTGAACTGTGACCTCCTGGTTCATGGGTTGATACTCAACCACTGAGCAACATTGGCCAGGCCCAGGTTATATTACAAATTTTTGTAAGCAATAACTTAGTTCACACCCTGCAGTAAGAAGTACATTAATAAAAATAAGTAAATAACCGAAACCGGTTTGGCTGAGTGGTAGAGCGTCGGTCTGCGGACTGAAAGGTCCCAGGTTCGATTCCGGTCAGGGGCATGTATGTTGGTTGCGGGCACATCCCCGGTAGGGGGTGTGCAAGAGGCAGCTGGTCAATGTTTCTCTCTCATCGATGTTTCTAGCTCTCTATTCCTCTCCCTTCCTCTCTGTGAAAAATCAATAAAATATATATTTTTAAAAATAAGTAAGTAAAAGTACATTAGCTCTAATTGGTTTGGCTCAGTAGATAGAGTGTTGGCCTGTGGACTGAAGGGTTCCAGGTTTGATTCCGGTCAAGGGCATGTACCTTGGTTGCGTATTTTAAAAAGTACATTAGCTGAAACCGGTTTGGCTCAGGGGATAGAGCGTTGGCCTGTGAACTGAAAGGTCCCAGGTTCAATTCTGGTCAAGGGCATGTACCTTGGTTGCAGGCACATTCCCTGAGGGGGGGGGAGGGGCGGGGGTGCAGGAGGCAGCTGATAGATGTTTCTCTCTCATCGATGTTTCTAACTCCCTATCCCTCTCCCTTCCTCTCTGAAAAATATATTTAAAACATATATATACATTATGTTAGATATTGATTTTTGTTGATGCATGTTTTTACGTGTCTGTATATGCTGTTACTGGTCTATATGTGGGACCAGGTGTCATATCCTCAGCATTATGTGTAACACCCAGCAGAGTCATCTTCGATCCTTCAGCCACCCAGTGGGGGTCATTAGTGTCCCCACTCGCAGCCGAGGACACGGATGCAGAGAGGCTAACAGGGTCCAGGGCCATCTCTCCACAGGCCCGCCCAGTGCATTAGTGTTGGGAAGCCCCCTGCTCACCCACAGGGGGGCCCACACACTGAGCCTTCCCCTCCGCCTTCCTGCCCTGCAGACTCCATCAGCAGCTACGAAGCCCAGATCGCGTCTCTGAAGCAGGAGCGGCAGCAGCAGCAGCAGGACTGCGAGGAGAGGGAGCAGGAGCTGGGCCGCCTGAAGCAGCTGCTGGCCCGCGCGCACCCCCTGGACTCCTTGGAGAAGCAGATGGAGAAGGTTGGGTTTGGGAGAGCCTCCCCCCGAGCCCACGGGTGGCCGTGGGACAGAGGGGTGCTGGCGTGCCACTCCCAGGTCCTGGGGAGCAGGGCACCCAGGCATCATTCTGGGTGTCGCAGGTGCTCGTTCCACACGTAGCAGGGTCTTGGCCTGCCGCTGACTCGTGGCTTTACCAGGTTCGCTTACCTCCAACATGCAGGACCGTCGTGTAGGGACAGGGAGCTGACCCTCAGGATGCCTCTCCAGCACTGGGCGCTCTGATGACTGCGTGACAGATTCAGGCTCCCTAGTCTCTCCCCTGAAAACTAGGTCCATTGATCCATTTAACAGATGAGGAAGATGAGGCCTCGAGAAGGCGAATAATTCTCCCCAGGTTTTGCACACAGAAAGGAGATTTGGGACTTAAAAAATCTAAGCCACCTGGTTCTAAAGTTTGTGTTCTGAAAATAGCATATCACTTCCTTTATTGTTGTTTTCGTTATTACTAATAGTAGGAAGCACATATTACCAAACTCTTCATCTTTCAAAGCAGGTTCACATCGTTACCTCACTTGATCCTCACAGCAGCCCTGTGAGGTAGGTACTTAGCTCATTTTATGCATGAGGAAACCGAGGCTCAGGGAGACGGAGTCCGTCGCCCGGTTAGACAGACAGAGGTCGAAACAGGAGCCCAAGGACGGAGGGCGTCTCACCCGCCCCTTCCCAGCGAGGCTGCGGCTTGCATGTGGGTGTTCCTCCAGGAGCGATACCCAGGGTGGAGGGGGGGGAGGGCTCTGCGGCCGGAGAGCCTGGGACGGGGAGGGGCTGCAGGCCTGGCCCAGCTCCTGCCGTGGCCGCGGTCAGTCCACAGCCTGGGATCCGGAGCGTTTTGTTTGGGCCCCACAGGCTTGCCCTGCCTGTTGTCACGGTTCACGTGAAATTGGAGGGTTAGACCGAGCTTGTTTTTGTTGTTGTGTGTGTGTTTTTGGTTTTGGGGTTTTTTTTTTTTGTTGTTTTTTAGAGAGAGAGAGACATCAGTGAGACAGAGAAACATACATCGGTTGCCTTCCACGCACACCCTGACTGGGGATCAGGTCCGCAGCCCGGATATGTGCCCCTAT
Organism: Pipistrellus nathusii; assembly: GCA_963693515.1. Taxonomy (NCBI): domain Eukaryota; kingdom Metazoa; phylum Chordata; class Mammalia; order Chiroptera; family Vespertilionidae; genus Pipistrellus; species Pipistrellus nathusii. The sequence goes on from OY882861.1 coordinate 94,125,181, forward strand.
TAGGGATGGAACCTGAGACCCTTTGGCCCATGGGCCGACGCCATCACCACTGACTCGCACCCCAGCCAGGCAGCAGGGCCGGTCTCGCTGACCTAGCACTCGCGGGAGATGGGATGGCGGTGACGTGGCTAGGGTTGGCTGTCCTGGGACACCGGGACCGGGTTCACACTCCTGGAGCTGCGATGCTCAGCAGGACCCCAACTTGAAAAGAGACCAAAAAGGAATAGCCAGCAACAGGGTGGTGACTGGAGGGCATGCTAGGTCGAATGATGTTTGGACACCCAGGTCAGCAGTGGCTTAAATGAGATAGATGTTTATTTTCTCAAGGTCTGAGGTAGACTTTTCCAGGACTGAAACGGCAGCTCAGCTCTTAGGGAAGCTGCAGAGCTGTTGTTCTCCACAGCGACTGAGATCTTGTTCCCTGGTGCATGCCATCAGTTTGGCTCACCTAAACTCTTTCAAGGGTGTTTTTAAAAAAATATATTTTATTGATTTTTTTACAAAGAGAAAGGGAGAGAGATAGAGAGTTGGAAACATGGATGAGAGAGAATCATCAATCAGCTGCCTCTTGCACACCCTCTACTGGGGATGTGCCCGCAACCAAGGTACATGCCCTTGACCGGAATCAAACCTGGAACCTTTCAGTTCGCAGGCTGACGCTCTATCCACTGAGCCAAATCAGTTTCGGCTCTTACAAGAATTTTTTATTTTTTTTAAAAAATATATTTTATTTGATTTTGTACAGAGAGGAAGAGAGAGAGATAGAGAGTTAGAAACATCGATGAGAGAGAGTCATCGACCAGCTGCCTCTTGCACACCCCCTACTGGGGATATGCCCGCAACCAAGGTACATGCCCTTGACCGGAATCGAACCTGGGCCCTCCAGTCCCCAAGCCGACGCTCTATCCATTGAGCCAAACCGGTTTCGGCTCTTACAAGAATTTTTTAAAAAGTCACTAGGACTTGGGCTCCTTCTGTGTTGCTATGTAGCCATAGGTCGCTTACTGCCTCATGTCCAAGACGCCTGCGTGAGTGCCAGCCCTGTCCACATGCTAGCCAGCGAGGAGGAAGGTGTGTGTGTGGGGGGGGGGGGAGGTGCACACTCTTCCTTTAAGGAGTTGCCCTGAAGTAGCACATGGCACCTGCCTCCCCCTCCTCAGCTGAAGCTTAGTCACGTGGCCATGCTTAGTTACAGGGGAGCTGAGAAACATGGATGTGTTCTAGAATATAGGCTGTGTGCCCAAGTCACATGCTAGTTTCTGTGACAAAAGGAAAGGGATGTTGGGAAGGAAACATGGCGAGCAGGTGGGGAGACAGTCATGACTCTGGCCCCTTTACCTACCACGTGCCCTGGGGCGGGTCTGAGCTCAGCCCCTCTGTGAGCTGAGACGGGGGTGGACAGGACTTTCCTGGGGGGGGGGGGGGCTGGAGGGGCTGATGACAGGGAGGGAAGCTCTGAGCAGACCTGAGGGGGCCTGCAGTGGGAGGGTGACTGTCGCCGCCCAACCCCGCCCCTTCAGGCCCACGAGGACTCGGAGAAGCTGCGAGAGATCGTGCTGCCCATGGAGCAGGAGATAGAGGAGCTGAAGGCGAAGCTGCTGAGGGCCGAGGAGCTGATTCAGGAGATCCAGGTGAGGGGAGGCCGGGGCACCGAGGGGAGAGGGGCGCGGCTGGACCCTGTCCCGCAGCCTCTTCCCTGACCCCCTTCCCCAGGGACGTCCCCGGCACCCCGCTTCCCTGCATGGCTCCACGGAGTTGCTGCCTCTCTCCCGGGACCTGTCTCCCCCGCTGGAGCCTCTCGAGGAGCTGAGTGGAGACGGGGGTGCAGCGGCCGAGGCCTTCGCCCACAACTGTGACGACAGCGCCTCCATCTCCTCCTTCTCCCTCGGCGGCGGGCCCGGCAGCAGCGCCTCCCTGCCCCGCGGCCGCCAGGGCCTGAGCCCCGAGCAGGAAGAGACGGCGTCTCTGGTGTCCACGGGCACCCTGGTCCCCGAGGGCATCTACCTGCCCCCTCCTGGGTACCAGCTGGTCCCAGACACCCAGTGGGAGCAGTTGCAGATGGAGGTGAGTGCGTGGTAGGGTGCCTGTCTGCCTGCACGCGTCCGCCTCTCCTTGCACCAGTACTTACTGAGCACCTGCCGGGCCCAGGCTGAGCCAGAGCTGGGGATCCACAGTGAAGAGAAAACCCTCCCTCCTGGCGCCTCCACCAAGTGAGGGAGCCAGGCCACACGTGCACGTGGACACGTGAGGGGGTCAGTGTCCCCGGCGAGGCCCCGGACAGAGGAACAGGTCATGCAGGGCTGCAGCCTAACCTGGATGGTGGCAGGCACTCCTGGTGACAGGGGCCAGAAGGGCTGCAAGTTCAAAGGCCCTGAGGATGGCTAGACCGTGGTGTGTCTGAGGCACAGGAAAGCCACTGAGAGGGAGGAGAGAGGAGATCAGAAAGGAAGACAGGCCCAGGTCAGCCTCGGGGCACGGAGCGTTTCAGACAAGGAGCAGTGGGAGGCCTCTGAGGGGTTTGAACCACGGAGAAGCCTGCTCTGCTTTAGGCTCAACAGACCACGTGGGCCTCAGTGTAGGACGGGGCTGTCCTGGGGGAGGGCGACTGGAGAGGCGGGCTGGCCAGTTGGAGGTGCTTGACATATCTTGTTTGTTTGTTTGTTTTGTGTGTGTGTGTGTCTGTGTTTATTGATTTCAGAGAGGAAGGGAGAGGGAGAGATAGAAACATCAATGATGAGAGAGAATCATTGATCTGCTGCCTCCTGCATGAGCCCTCCTGGGGACTGAGCCCGCAGCCTTGGCATGTGCCCTTGACAGGAAGTGAACCTGGGACCCTTCAGTCCGCAGGCCAATGCTCTATCCACTGCGCCAAGCTAGGGCCTTGACATAGTTTAGAAGAAGGTTGTGCCTGGGACCAGGAGATGGCAGCAGAGATAAGGAGAAGTGGATGTGGAATCTACTCTGGAGGCTGATTGGCAGCGCCTGCTGGTGGGTTGGACTTGGGGAGTGGAAAAAAAGAGAAGAGTTAGCATCAATTCCTGGGCTTTGGGCTTGAGCAACTGTGAGGACCATGGCACCACCTACTAAGATGCCAGAAAAAGGAGGGGGGCTAACTGGTTTGGCTCAGTGGATAGAGCATCAGCCTGTGGACTGAGGGGTCCCGGGTTTGATTCCGGTCAAGGGCATGTACCTCGGTTGCGGGCACATCCCCAGTAGGTGGTGTGCAGGAGGCAGCTGATTGATGTTTCTCTCACATCGATGTTTCTAACTCTATCTCTCTCCCTTCCTCTCTCTAAAAAAAAAAAATCAATAAAATATATTTTTAAAAAGAGGGGAGGGGGAGGCATAAGAGGCATGGTGAGGGGAGGCCTGGAGGTTGAGACTGAGGCCGGGCCCATGGCAGGGGCGGCAGCTGCAGAAGGACCTGGAGAGCGTCAGCCGTGAGCGGGACGAGCTGCAGGAGGGCCTGAGGCGAAGCAATGAGGACTGTGCCAAGCAGGTGGGTCCAGCCTCTGCTCCAGCCCAGCAGGGCCTCTGGCTGCGTGCCTCCTCCTGGGCCCCGGCCTCACCCTTGCCCCTGCCACCCACAGATGCAGGTGCTCCTGGCGCAGGTCCAGAACTCGGAGCAGCTGCTGCAGACCCTGCAGGGGACCGTGAGCCAGGCTCAGGAGCGCGTTCAGCTGCAGATGGTGAGGACCTGGGGGCTGGGGCTGGGGCAGGAGGGCGGGGAGCGTGATGGGAATTGGTTGAGGGGGGCACATGGAAGGTGGGGGCACCTGTCCTGCGCGGGCTGCACCTGGATTTGGTGCCAAGTGGGTGGAAGGTTTCCAGGGCACCTGGCACCGTGGCCAGCGCAGGGGCTTGTGTTCAGGGAGAGCCCCGGGCACTCCTGCTGCTGGACCTGGAGCCGATGCCACAGGCTGGGGGCCTCAGCCTTGCCGCCGTGACACGGAGGCAGTGGGCCCAGCTTAGAGTGATGAGGAGTGAAAGCAGGGGTGGCGAGGCCAGATGCTTCCCAGAGCAGACGAGAGCTGCAGGCGATGGGATTGGGCCAGGCTCGAGGCGGGAAGGAGCAGCCTGGGAGCCGAGAGATGGTGCGCAGGAGGCGGCTCCCTGGACTCCGCCACGTGGGAATTCGAGCTCAGTGCTGTCAGCTTTTCTGCTTGTCGAGAGAAGCCAGAAATCTAGATATTTGTGTGTCATCTACCAATTTTTATTTTTTATTATTACTTTTTAATATATTTTATTGATTTTTTTACAGAGAGGAAGAGAGAGGGATAGAGTTAGAAACATCAATGAGAGAATCATTGATCAGCTGCCTCTTGTGCACCCCCTACTGGGGATGTGCCTGCAACCAAGGTACATGCCCTTGACTAGAATCGAACCCGGGACCCTTCAGTCCGCAGGCCAACGCTCTATCCACTGAGCCAAACCTGTTTCGGCCGTCTACCAATTTTTAGACTTAGCAACTAATTTAAAGTAAAAAAAACAACCACCAACATGGACCAAGTAAAGCAGCCGGCATGGTTGGTGGCTGCCACTGTGTGAGCCCAAGTCCCCGAGGGGTGAAGGGAGAGGGAGCTGGAGACCCTTGTCCCCTCATCGCGCGCACTGACTCTCCGTCCCCAGGCGGAGCTGGCCGCCTCCCACAAGTGCCTGAGCCACGAGGTGAAGCGGCTGACGGAGGAGAACCAGGGCCTGCGGGCCGAGCAGCCACTGGCTTCAGCCCCCGGGGCCCTGGAGCAGGAGGGCCAGGAGGAGTCACTGCCCAGCTCGGTCCCGGTAAGGGGGTGCAGGCACTGGAGCCTGGGTCCGCCCTGGGTCCTCCCTGTGCGACTCGGGGACAGATCCAGGCAGCTGTTCTCAGTGCGGCACCTTGGCCGACTCACTTGACTTTTCTCCGGCTGTTTCCCCACTGAAGATGGGACCACGCCCCCTCGCCAGCATCGGCGTGGAGAGAAAGTGAGCTCACAGGATGCTTGATGTGAAAGAAGCAGTAATTTGGTTTATTTTAATTTAATTTTTATTTTTTTTAATTTGGTTTATTTTTAAGGGACACGAGGTCCACAAAGTTGAATTCATCATAATCTTTGGTTCATAACAAGCTGTCATCATCGGTCTGTGCATGGTCTTTGTTGATATTATTAATTTGTTAAAAACATGAAGGTCGCCCTGGCCGGGTGGATCAGTGGCTCAAAACATCGCCCATTCATCAGAAAAGATTGTGAGGTTTTTTGGTTTGTTGTGTGTGTGTGTGTGTGTGTGTGTGTGTGTGTTTGGTTTTAAGGTTGTGGGTTTGATTCCTGGTCAGGACACATACCCAGGTGGTGGGTTCCATCCCCGATCAAGGTGCATAACGGAGGCAACAAGTTAATGTTTCTCTTTCACATCAGTGTTGCTCTCTAAAAATCAGTGAGACATCTTCGAGTGAGGATTTTAACAGAAAGTGGACAGTCACCGGGAGGCCTTGCCCATCCTGTATCTCTCACGTGGACCCTTCCTGCGTGGCTCTGCTCCCACCTTCCCGAGCCCGACCACCCCCCGCCCTGTTTGGTGCTGTTTTTATTCTGCACATGCCTCCCTGCGCCGCGGAGTGCGGGCCAGTCGTTAGGAAAGGGTATCCTGCTCAGGGTCATCCGGACCTTGGCCCCATTCCGCACGGGCCTGCGCCGCGCGTGTGCTTGTGCGGAACGCTCACTGCTGGGTCATGTGCTGTCTGCTCGCCCCGTGACGGGCTGTCCCCCCTTTTAACCGGTTCCTCCCTCCCTCCCCTCCCCACCCTCCCTGTGTGGCCGGTGACCCTGCTGCCACACCAGCAGGTGCTTTGCCCTTCCAGGAGCTGAGGCAGCTGGTGCTCCGCATGGGGCAGGAGGCCAGGGCCCAGCAGCGGGCGCGGGAGCACGAGGCCGAGCGCCTTCGCATTGAGATCGTGACGCTGCGGGAGGCGCTGGAGGAGGAGACGGCGGCGAGGGCCAGCCTGGAGGGGCAGCTGAGGGTGCAGCGGGAGGAGACAGGTGAGCGGAGAGGAGCTCCCGCACCCCTGCTCTCGGGGTGAGGGTGGGGGCGAGGGGTTGGGTGCCAGGAGGGTAGAGAGAGGGTGCGGGAACAAGCCCTGACCACCCTCTTTCCTTCCTGCAGAGGTGTTGGAGGGTGAGTACGACTGAGCGGCGGGGCTGGGGCTGGAGGAGGAGAGTGTGGGCCTGACGGCTCGTCCCTGCCTGGCTCCCTAGCCTCCCTGTGCAGCCTCAGGACAGAGATGGAGCGGATCCATCGGGAGCAGAGCGAGGTGAGGCAGGGCAAGGCCGGGCAGGGCAATGGGCAGGGCGATGGGTAGGGCGGCAGAGCGGGGAGGCCCTAACCAGCCCCTCTGCCCTCTGTCCGCCTCAGGAAGCCTCGGGGCAGCCTCAAGGGCCAGGCCCCACGGAAGAGGTCAGTCAGGGCTGGTGGAGAGGGACCCTCCGGCGGGCCACCCTCCTGCCTGGCCCGGGTCGCAGCCTCGTCCTGTCCCCTAGGCTCAGCTCACAGCCCTGTCGGAACAGAGGGCGAAGGTGCTGCGGCTGCAGGCCGAGCTGGAGACGAGCGAGCAGGTGCAGAGGGACTTTGTGCGCCTGTCCCAGGCCCTGCAGGTATGGCGGGGCCCCTCACCGCCGGCTGCCGGACTCCGGTGACGTGTCCCGGGTCATGCAAGGACAGTCCCCACTTAGGAGTCCTCTTCCCCCTGGCTGGCGCGGTTCTTTCCTCCGAGCTCCTGCCCCAGACCTTAAAGTTGTGTGTCCGTCTTGGTCGTGGGCAGCCCAGGGCCATTTGCCACCTGCCCTGCCGGCTTCCTCGGGCTGCCCTCCGGGACCCCTTCCTCCCTCGAACCCGGTGTCACTGCGGGATGGGGGAGGCAGGCTACACTTGCCCACGAGGCCTCTGCTTCCCTCACTGCGCCGGCAGGTGCGCCTGGAGCAGATCCGCCAGGCGGAGAGTCTGGAGCAGGTGCGCAGCCTCTTGGACGAGGCGCCGCTCAGGGACGTTGGGGACATCAAGGACAGCTGAGGCCAGCCCACCCTCGGGAGACTGCCTTCTCCACTCAGAGCGGAGGCCTCGGCTCTGGGGCTCTCGGGACAGAGTCTTTCCCTCTCTCAGCCCGGGGTTAGGGGACAGGGCCACACCGCCCCCCAGGTCTCCTCCCGGGAGCGCTGGGCCTTCTGCTCCCCAGGATGACCCTGGGTGAGGGTCCCAGCTCCCTCCTGAACCAAAGGTGCAGGCTCAGCCCTGCGGCTCTCTGGCTGCTATGCTGCCTCCTGGGTCCCGCCCTGGTGCCCCTGTTCCCCAACCAGACTGCCGGCCTCCCCGCCCTGCCCGGGCCCAGCCATGCCGTGGTGGCGGCGTGGAGCCTTCCTCCACATGTGCGTCCTGGGCAGACGGCTGCTTTCTGGACTGCGTGACACTAAGATGCTTGTCCCCAGAGACTCGACCAGGCCCACGATGTGCATGGAGGCAAGGCCAGACTTTTCTGTCATTTATTTTCAATAAATAAGCAGCTCAGCTCAGTCGGTCGCCTTGTCCCTGTAAGCCCCACGTGGCGGGGAAGGGAGGTTTTTACAGGGAAGGAGGGAGGAGGGCGGCTGGGTGGGGAGGCGAAGGGAAGGGGACATTGTGCTTATAAACAAGAATGTCAGGGAGGAGGGGGGTTTGTGCCACAGCTCTGGCTAACGGTGTCACTATCAGGATGGGGAAGAAGGGGCAGAGGACTGGTTACTTCCTTCTTTCATCTTCTGGATCTGGAGGGAGAAAAGGAAGGAGTGAAGCAGGTGGCGGGGGAGGAAGAGTCCCTCCCAGGCTCCAGGCTCCAACCCCCTGCAGACTCACCTGGAGGGTCGCTCAGCAACCCCATACCCACCTGTGCCCAGGATCCCACTCCCAACCACTGCAGCCCCAGCGGCAGACAGCACAGCGCCCAGCCAGCGCAACGCAGCGCAGCGCAGCCCAGCAGTGTGCCCATAGCGGGCAGTGCGAGCCCGCAGTGAGGGCAGTGCGAGCCCGCAGTGAGGGCAGTGCGAGCCCGCAGTGAGGGCAGTGCGAGCCCGCAGTGAGGGCAGTGCGAGCCCGCAGTGAGGGCAGTGCGAGCCCGCAGTGAGGGCAGTGCGAGCCCGCAGTGAGGGCAGTGCGAGCCCGCAGTGAGGGCAGTGCGAGCCCGCAGTGAGGGCAGTGCGTGCCCGCAGTGAGGGCAGTGCGTGCCCGCAGTGAGGGCAGTGCGAGCCCGCAGTGAGGGCAGTGCGTGCCCGCAGTGAGGGCAGTGCGAGCCCGCAGTGAGGGCAGTGCGAGCCCGCAGTGAGGGCAGTGCGTGCCCGCAGTGAGGGCAGTGCGTGCCCGCAGTGAGGGCAGTGCGTGCCCGCAGTGAGGGCAGTGCGTGCCCGCAGTGAGGGCAGTGCGATCCTGCAGTGAGGGCAGTGCGATCCTGCAGTGAGGGCAGCGGGAGCCCGCAGTGAGGGCAGTGCGATCCTGCAGTGAGGGCAGTGCGATCCTGCAGTGAGGGCAGTGCGTGCCCGCAGTGAGGGCAGCGGGAGCCCGCAGTGAGGGCAGCGCCAGCCCGCAGTGAGGGCAGTGTGTGCCCGCAGTGAGGGCAGCGCCAGCCCGCAGTGAGGGCAGTGTGTGCCCGCAGTGAGGGCAGCGGGAGCCCGCAGTGAGGGCAGTGCGTGCCCGCAGTGGGCAGCGGGAGCCCGCAGTGAGGGCAGTGCGTGCCCGCAGTGAGGGCAGCGCCAGCCTGCAGTGAGGGAGCGGGAGCCCGCAGTGAGGGCAGTGCCAGCCCGCAGTGAGGGCAGCGGGAGCCCGCAGTGAGGGCAGTGTGTGTCCGCATGAGGGAGCGGGAGCCCGCAGTGAGGGCAGTGTGTGCCTGCAGTGAGGGCAGCGGGAGCCCGCAGTGAGGGCAGCGGGAGCCCGCAGTGAGGGCAGCGGGAGCCCGCAGTGAGGGCAGTGTGTGCCCGCAGTGAGGGAGCGGGAGCCCGCAGTGAGGGCAGCGGGAGCCCGCAGTGAGGGCAACGGGAGCCCGCAGTGAGGGCAGTGTGTGCCCGCAGTGAGGGAGCGGGAGCCCGCAGTGAGGGCAGTGTGTGCCCACAGTGAGGGAGCGGGAGCCCGCAGTGAGGGCAGTGTGTGCCCGCAGTGAGGGAGCGGGAGCCCGCAGTGAGGGCAGTGTGTGCCCGCAGTGAGGGAGCGGGAGCCCGCAGTGAGGGCAGTGTGTGTCCGCAGTGAGGGCAGTGCGTGCCCGCAGTGAGGGCAGTGTGTGCCCGCAGTGAGGGCACAGCCTCCCCTGCTTGGAAGCGCGGCAGTGGCAGTATGCGAGCGCAGTGACCTCGGAGGCCAGCGAGGGGGAGGGGGTCAGGTGGGCACAGCAGCTGGGGGCAAGGACAAGAAGGGGCGATACCTGTGACACGGTTCAAAGAGATGGAGGAGGGGGACGGTTATCCTATGGCCAGAGAGGACAGAGAGAGCGTTATTGGGGGAGGGTGGGTGGCGGGCCTGGAGGGCTGAGGAAGGGGCACCAAGGAGAAGTGTCTGCACCAGGCATGGGGGGGGGGGGGACCTGGTGCGCCTCCCTGTGGACAGCGGTCCTGCCAGGACCAGGACAGCCGCCTGAAAAGGAAGGGGGGCGGGCGCCTTCGCAGCGCGGGGAGGGCTGTGCTCAGGGCCCGGGGCTGACAGCGGGGGGGGGGGGGGGGGGGGGGCGGGGCCGCTTACCCTCCAGATAGTTCCGAGCAACGAACTTGAGGAGTTCGTCGAGCCCGATGACGGGCAATGAGATCTTGAGGACCATAAGCCACTGGGTCACGTCCAAGGCCCGGAGCTTGAAGATCATCTGAGGGGGGTCGGAGGCATGAGGACAAGTGCCCCTGTCCACAGGGAGGCGCACCAGCGCCGCCCGGCCTCCCTCCCAGGCTCCGCGGGAACGGCGGCCAGCGGGGGCCTCACCGGCAGAGGGTCCACGTAGAGAATGAGGAAGTGGAGGGACATGGAGAGGCAGATGGAGCCCAGCAGCCAGATGTTCACCCAGGGCGGCATCCGGATCAGGGACTGGTTCTCCGAGAGGCTGCAGCGGAGGCGGAGGCAGGGGAGACACAAGAGGGGTGAGGCGAGAGGAGGGGTGAGGCGAGAGGAGGGGTGAGGCGAGAGGAGGGGCGAGGCGAGAGGAGGGGCGAGGCGAGAGGAGGGGCGAGGCGAGAGGAGGGGCGAGGCGAGAGGAGGGGTGGGGGGAGGGCGGGGTGGGCGGGTCCTACCTATTGAGCGCATTGCACATCTCGATGGTGACCAGCACAGACAAGGCCATGGTCATGGGCTCAGGGGCCTCAAAGATCTCGCACTCCACGCCCTCGAAGTCAGGATTGTCCTCGGTGCACTGCATGAAGTGAGTCTGCAGGGGAGGGAAGGAACTGGGGTCCTGCGGAGGCCTGGGGGAGGGCCCCCCCTTCCGCTTCCCGCCCACCTCCGTCCTCCCTCTCAGCCTCCCTACCAGCTGGCTGTAGGTGACGTGGGGCCCGTCGTCCGCATACAGGAACCACCAGGCGGCCGCTCCCACGGTGGCCGCCCCCACGTAGCCTGCGGAGGAGAAGATGGGGCTGGGGGTCAGGGTTGGGCGACGGAGGCGTCGGGAAGACCGATGGCTGCAGCTGCACCGGAGTGGCCGGGGGCCTGGAGACGGGCCCGTTTGGAGGGTTGGAAAGGATTGTGGGGTCTCATCCTACTCACCCCCAATGGCCATGTAGCGGAAGAAGAGCCAGCCGCTGATGAGGGGCTCCTTGGGGCTGCGGGGGGGCCGGTCCATGATGTCCAGGTCCGGTGGGTTGAAGCCCAGGGCGGTGGCCGGGAGCCCGTCCGTCACCAGGTTCACCCACAGCAGCTGCACGGGGATCAGGGCCTCGGGCAGCCCCAGGGCGGCTGTCAGGAAGATGCTGCCAGGAGCAGGTGGTCACGCCCGGCTGCTCCCAGAGCCGCCCCCCGCACCCCCCCCCCCCGCCCCGGTCCGGGCCCCGCCGCTCACCAGACCACCTCGCCCACGTTGGAGGAGATGAGGTAGCGGATGAACTGCTTCATGTTGTTGTAGATGGCCCGGCCCTCCTCCACGGCCGCCACGATGGTGGAGAAGTTGTCATCCGCCAGCACCATCTCCGAGGCGGTCTTGGCCACGGCGGTGCCGGAGCCCATGGCGATGCCGATCTCGGCCTTCTTCAGAGCAGGGGCGTCGTTGACCCCGTCGCCTGTCTGCGGGGGGAGAGGAGGTGGGACCCGGGCCCTCCCGCCCGCCTCCTGCATTCGGCCAGGCCCTCACTCGGCTCCTCCCCGCCAGGCTCCTGGCTCCCGAAGACAACGTCTCCATGGACCCTGAGCAGACCCCGGCCGGCCTGCTGTCTCCTCACCATAGCAGTGATCTCGTCGTAAGACTGCAGATACTCCACGATCTTCGACTTGTGGGCCGGCTCCACGCGGGCGAAGCAGCAGGCGCGGCGGCAGGCCTCCCGCTGCTCGTTCAGGGGCAGGTCGTCGAACTCCCGGCCGGTGTAGGCCCGGTCTGTCACCTCCTCGTTCTCCCCGAAGATGCCGATCCGTCGGCAGATGGCAATGGCCGTGCCCTTGTTGTCCCCGGTAATCATGATCACCCGGATGCCGGCGTCCCGGCACAGCTGGATAGAGCCTGTGACCTCCTTCCGGGGAGGGTCCAGCATGCCGACCACGCCAACAAACGTCAGGTCCGTCTGGGGGGAGAGCGACAGGGCTGGTGAGGGGCGGGAAAATGAGCCGGGAGAGGACAGAAAGACAGCGGGGAGCCGGGGACGGAGGTCCGGATGGGGGAGCTGCCTGGGCCCCGTGTCTACCCCTCAGCGGGGTAGGAAGCCTTCCTTGTTCACACGTCTGCCTGCAGGCGTGGCAGTGCCAACCCCATGGTAAGTGGCAGACCGTGTCTTTCTCTGAAGAACTGAGCTGGGGTGAGGTGGTGGTTTCCGCTTTCTGAAGGGCCATTCACTTGGTCTACAACTTGGAGCAAATCTGTGTGAACGGCCATGCCAGAGTCCCCTCCATAAAGGGAAGGGATGGACTTTGGAGCTATTCTGAGAGCCAGTCCACTCGAAAAAAGGAGCCTGTGCCAAACGCAGGCCATGTGCTCACGTCAAGAAAGCCACGATGGCCGGGACCGGTTTGGCTCAATGGATAGAGCGTCGGCTTGGGGACTGAAAGGTCCCGAGTTTGATTCCGGTCAAGGGCATGTACCTTGGTTGCAGGCATATCCCCAGTAGGGGCTGTGCAAGAGGCAGCTGATCGATGACTCTCTCATCGGTGTTTCTAACTCTCTATCTCTCTCCCTCTCTGTACAAAATCAATAAAATATATTAAAAAAAAAAAAAAAAGAAAGCCACGATGGAAAGTGGCGCTGCCGGCAGTGCTGCTGTGCGCTGACTCTGCTCTGTGTGCTCGTGCCTTTCCGTGTCACGCACAGGTGCACGGTCACACGCACAGCGGCACTGAGGCTCTTTCAAACTCGCACATTCCTGTGCTTCTAGGACCCGGGACAAAGCAGGAAAGGACGGGGTGGGGAGGGGCTGAGGCAGAGGACGCTGGGACAGTGGGATTCCATCTGCTCACCTCATAGTCCATGAACTTGGTAGAGTCCTCCAGGATCATGTCCTCTCGCTTCGGGGGGGTGTCCCGGGTGGCCAGAGCCAGGCAGCGCAGGGTGTCGCGGCCAGTGCCCCACTCCTTGATCACGGTCATGATCTTGTCCTTCATCGGCCCCGTCATGGGCACCCGGGTGGTGCCGACTCGCACGTAGGCGCAGCGGTCGATGACCCCCTCGGGGGCACCCTAGGAGACCAGACCAGCACTCAGGGACGGCTGTCCTCTTCCCGGGCACAGGGAGGGCAGGGAGGGGCGGGGCGCAGGCCCAGACAGAGGCGTCCGGGGCACATTCCAATGTCTGACCTTGACAAACATCTTGTTGCCCACGGCTGCCCGGGACTTGGCCGGGGAGCAATAGACGGACATGGACTTTCTGTCCCGGGAGAACTCCAGGGTGAATTCCTTCTTCATTAGCTGGCGGATCACCTGTTGAGAGGAGACGGGAAGCGGGAGGGCAGACGTGAGGCTGGAGGGAAAGAGGCTGGCGCTGTGCTACCAGGGAGGAGTCCCAGGCATAATCAAAAGGCGTGGGGGTCGCGCGGCCCCGGCTGTCGGCTGAGCAGCGCCCACAGCACACCGGGCGAGAACCCCATGGCCATGAGAGCCCAGCAGAAACAAGACGGGCAGAGCAGCCCTGCCCTCGAACAGTCAGTGTGGCCCTGCGCACAGTCAGTGATGATGGCATGTTCTATACTAGGAACGCCCGAGCTGGTGTCACTGCAGAACCGAGTTTTCACTTATGTGTATTTATTTATTTTTAAATATATTTTTATTGATTTCTGAGAGGAAGGGAGAGGGAGAGAGAGATAGAAACATCAATGATGAGAAAGAATCACTGATCGGCTGCCTCCTGCACGCCCCTCACTGGGGATCGAGCCCACATCCCAGGCATGTGCCCGTGGCCAGAATTGAACCTGGGACCCATCAGTCCACAGGCCAACGCTCTATCCACTGGGCCAAACCAGCTAGGGCGTGTTTATTTTTAACTAGTTTACATTTAAACAAACATGTGTGCTTGGAACAGTGCAGATCTAGTGCCTGGCATGAAATAATAAGTGCTCCATAAAAATGAAAGAGAGCCTGTCACCAAATGCATCATGGATATTTCTCCATAAAATAAATAAAACTAAACTAAAGATAACAATAATAAAATAAAAATAAGTTGATGTTTACCTTATCATTTGTGAATTTTTTTAAAAAAAATCATTTGTAAATGATTAAAATAGATCTAGAGGCACAAAAGCATTGAATAGTCCATCTAACCTCAGAGGGAAGGCGGGGGGTAAGAGATCAACCAAAGGACTTGTATGCATGCATATAAGCATAACCCATAGACACAGAGAGTAGGGGGGGTGAGGGTATGTGCTGGGGTGGGAATGGCCAGGGAGAGGTTAAGGGGGAAAATGAGACATATGTAATACTTTAAACAATGAATAATTTAAATTTAAAAAAAGAGGTAGCGGTGATGGTTGCACATCATGAATGTATTGGAAGCCCCTGCAATGTACACTTTTAATGGTTAAAATGGTGAATTTTGTTATGTGAATTTACCTCAATAAAACAAAAGCGGAAAATTTAAAAAATGTCTACCGACGTGTATACGCGCATCTCACATCTAAGAGTGGGTGCTGTGGGGAGCTAGCGCCCAGAGGAATTCAGCGGAGACACTGAGCAGAGTGAGGGAGACAGACCCAGGGGAAGTGAAAGAGTGTGCAGTGGTCACATCTGACAAATCCTAAATCAGGTCTTGAGGTGGAAATAAAGCGAGTGTGTTTCTGGAGACAAAGGGGTCGGAACTGCCCCAGGTGGTGTCTGTGCCCAGCCCCATCCCTTCCAACCAGGGCGGGGCCGGAGGAAGTGATCTCAGACCGGGAAGGATGCTGCAGCTCCTGGTCCAGGGGCAGTGGGTCCTCCCAAAGGCAGCCTGACCGAGAGAAGCTGAGGAGTGGCCACTGGTCTACGCTGGCTGGGGTGCCAGCCTGGGACACAAGGGCCCTCGCAGCCGGACAGGGGGCCGCGGCTTCCTGAAGCCCCTGGGGTCCTGCCTGGCCGAGTGATGGGGTGAAGAGGGACCCGGGGGAGGGAGCAGCCACTCACCGAGTTGCAGGCGTTGGCCCTCTCCACCTTTGAGAGGCTCCTCACGTCCGTGTTGAACACATTCATCTTCTCCACGAGGGTGGTGAGAGCCGTCTCGGTGGCCTCGCCTACCTTCTCATAAACGCCTTTGGCCTGAGAGGGCAGAGGAAGAGGAAGTAGGTGCCCTGGGCTCCTGGCCCCTGGCTCCCACCAAACCCACCCACCTCCCCACCTAGAATAGGAAGGAGCAAGCCACTCCCTTCCCCTTACACCGAGGAGAGACCCCCTCCCCGTGACCCCTGCCTGGTGACCTGGTGAGGACGCCTGCGCCCGAGCCAGCTGGCGGCGGGGGAAGAGGGAGCTTCGGGAGCGTCAAGGTTACCTCATTGAAGTCCAAAGAGGAGTCATTGCAGAGGGCACAGATGGTGGCCAGCTCCACCAGCCCATCATACTGCCCCGCCCGGACTGGCTTATCATTCTTCAGGCTGGCGGCGGCGGCGGGGTGGGGGGAAGGAAGGAAAAGAGAAGTGGAGACGATAGGAAGTGAGATGCAGAGAGAGCAAGGGGACAGCAGCGAGGCACAGGCGGGGGCAGCGGCAATCAATCCACTTGGCGGTCAGGTGGGAAGAGAACAAGGCCAGGGACGGAAGAGAGAGAGGCAGACACAGCTAGCCAGGGAGGAGGGGGTGTGGGGGCGTGCGGACTTACACCTCTCCTTCGGGAGCGTAGGTGGAGCCGGTGATGGAGAACTTGTTGAGCACGCAGGAGTCCCCCTCCACCTTGTCGATGACAAACATCTGCGGGAGAGAGAGGGGTCTGTGCGGACGCCCGGCTCCCTGCCCCGAAGGCACCGAGGTGCCCGGCTCAGACATCCCCTTGGCCAGCCACCTGCACAGACCAAGTGAGCTTCCTACCGGGCCCCGTCTGGCCTCTTTTCCTCACCCCCCTCACTCCCCGGCAATCTTCCCCGGACTGGTCACAGGCTTCGCACAGAAGTGGAGACGTGCAATGTCAGTGGTGGGACTGGAGCTACATCCCCCTGTTCACACAGGACCACAGTAGCTGCAGCCACTGGGCCCCGACCTTCCAGTTTTGCAGGAACAGTTAGAAGTTCTGGTTATTCTCCTTATGAATCTCGGGACTCTGAAGGTGGGAATGAACTCATTTTTATGAGACAGCACGGGAGCCCCACTGCACAGCCCGCGGTGGCTCTGCGGCCGGTGCTGAGGAAGGAGCTGCCCTGCAGTGCTCGGCGGGGAGCACCCACTGAACCAGAGCAGGTGCGGGGGGACGGCGTTCGACAGGGTCCCAGACAAAGCGGTCTGTGATCAAGTGAGTTTGGGGAACTCGGGGCTAAACAAAGCAAGATCCATCCTCTTCACAGTCAGCCCTCTCCCAGGCTTTCCAACGCCTCAAGGCCTGTGGCCTCCACAAGGGGCCACGGTACAGCCCTTCCCCCCCGGTCTGACCACAGAGTCCCCATGTCCATTTCTGTGTAATGGACCTGCTAGTCCAAGAGCTCTGTTCAGGTCGGGGATTCCTGGCCAGGGGGTCTGTGAACTTTGATGGAAGAAGAAGAAGAAGAAGAAGAAGAAGGAGAGGAAGAAGAAGAGGAAGAGGAGAGGAGGAGGAGCCGCCCTGGCCAGTAGCTCAGCTGGTTAGAACATCAACCAGATACACCAGGGGTTCAGGTTCGATCCTGGTCATGCCACTTACAAGAATCAACCAATGAATGCATAACCACATGGAATAGCAAATCAACCTCTCTCTCTCTCAAACCAATCAACTTTAAAAAATGCTCGTACTTAAAAAAAAGAAAAAAAGAAAAAAAAATTTTGTTTTCTCTCTGACATTTAGCATTTCCTCCCAATTATGAATGCAGGCCATGAACCACGGCTTTAGCATTGCGGTGGTTCTTAGATCGACTGCCAGGCTCGCTACTCAATCGCGTTAATAAAGAAGCAGAAGTGCTGCCAAATTGCAAATCTGTTTTTAAAATAGTTTGGTAACTGTGCTTACATCAGTGGCTGCTTCTGTGATCTGCTCTACTTTTAAAACAGAATCCTAAGTATTTATTTAGTTTTAAAATATGTGTTTATGATTTCAGAGAGAAAGGGAGAGGGGAAGCGAGATAGAAACACCAATGATGGGAGAGAATCATTGATTGGCTGCTTCCTGCACGCCCCCTACTGGGGATTGAGCCCACAACCCAGGCATGTGCCCTTGACAGGAATCAAACCTGGGACTCTTCAGGCTACAGGCAGATGCTCTATCCACTGAGCTAAACCAGCTCGGGCCCTAAGTACTTATCTTATACTTTTAAAATATGATACTGAGAAGAAGTACAGAGTGCCGAAGAGCCTGAGGCACAGATAGACAGACAGCCCTGGTGTGGGAAATGCCGCTCGAGATGAGAGTGGCCGGCTCCCAGGGCCCGGCTGTGACAACCATTCTGGAAGGCAGCAGCTGGGCCGGACAGACTTGGGTTTGAAACTCAATTCTGCAGCTTCTCCAGAGCCTCAGCCTCCTCCTCTGGAAAGTGGGGTGGGTGCGACGGTTGCCCGTGGGGGCTGTGGGCGGGACTAGAGACAGCACAGGGCTATGTCTGCCCAGGGCAGAGGGCCGCTCGGGTCCCCAGCAGAGCTCACAGGATGGCTCTCCATCCCCCTTCTGAGCATGTCCTTCGGGGTCAGGGAGGAGCGGTGAGGGAGGAAGGGGCAGCCCTGTCTGCGCAGCCCCGCGCTTCTCTGACCTTGCAGACCGACATCTGGTTGGTGGTGAGGGTGCCCGTTTTGTCGGAACAGATGACAGAGGTGCAGCCCAGGGTCTCGACGGAGGGCAGGCTCCTCACGATGGCGTTTTTCTTGGCCATCCGGCGGGTGCCCAAGGCCAGGCAGGTGGTGATGACGGCGGGCAGGCCTATGGGGGAACGTCGGAGTGAGGGGTCAGTAACAGGGACGGGAAGGAATGGCCCCCGGCGATATCGGGCCCCATACCCCGGAACCTGTAGATGCTACCTTATCTGGCAAAGGGGTCCCTATGGACGAGATTAGCAGATGGGGGAGAGAGACGCCATACCTTCTGGAATCGCAGCCACGGCCAGGGCCACGGCGATCTTGAAGTAGTAGATGGCGCCACGGAACCAGGAGCCCCCGTGGACGGGGTCGTTGAAGTGGCCAATGTTGATGAGCCATACGGCCACGCAGATGAGAGAGATGACCTTGGAGAGCTGCTCCCCAAACTCGTCCAGCTTCTGCTGCAGCGGCGTCTTGTCCTGCTCCGTGGCGGCCATTTGGTCTCGGATCTTCCCAATCTCGGTGCTCACGCCGGTCGTGGCCACGATGCCGATGGCCTTGCCAGCTGCGATGTTGGTGCCCTGGAAGGTACAGACGAGGCCCGGAGTCAGGCCAAGGGCTCCGGCTGCGAGGCTCACTTCTTTCCTCTCTCTTTTTTAAGGATAAAAAAAAACAACCTTTCTTTTTAAGGATGGAAATGATGATTTGAAAATGTAAACAGCTAGATTATACAAGATCTTTTTTTTTTTTAATTGATGTCAGAGAGGAAGGGAAAGAGGAGAGACAGAAACATCAGTGAGGAAAGAGAACCACTGATTGGCTGCCTCCTGCACCCCCCCTACTGGGGACCCAGCCCACAACCCCGGCATGTGCCCTTGACCCTTCAGTCTGCAGGCTGATGCTCTATCCACTGAGCCAACCCAGCGAGGGCGGGACCCATCTCTCCTCACGCGGCCACGTCCCCCCAGACCAGCTGCCCGCGTGGCTCACCGAGAAGAGCATGTTCTTCTTGTCCTGGTTGACGGCTCGGGGGTCGGGGACAGGCTCTGTGTGCTTGATGACAGAGACGGACTCGCCTGTGGAAAAGGGGGTGTTCACATGACACCCCACACGCCCCGGCCCTAGCGCCCCCTGCGCGGCAGCACAGGCCTGGTAAGGACCGAGCAGTGATCCTGGAGGAAGTCTGGACTCCGGAGCAGCCACTGGCAGCAACCGGGGAACTCACTGCCCTCAGAGTAAGAAGACGAGGCCCCACCCCTCGGTTCCCCACGTAAAGCTGCATGTCTTAGGGACACCTCACTGTTCGCGCCGCTGTAAACGGGGAGGGTGCTAGGTCCACACAGGAAAGGTCCTGGCGAAGTCAGCCAGCTGACTGGGTGCCGTGCACTGCCCGGGGGAGGGCAGGCTCCTGGGAGGAAGATCCGCCAGTGGAGCCTCCCCGCCCCCCCATGGTACCAGGCCTCGCCTCCTGGGACCCTCACTGGCTCTTCACCACCACCTGTCCCAGTGGAGACCCAGAAGCAGTGTTTTAAGTGTATCTGAACCTTGTCTTGTCCTAGATCCTATGGTTCCTTACTCTCTGGCTTTTTAAAAAAAACACATTTTGAATAAAGAAAAATTAATTAATTAATTAATTAATAAAATAAAATAAAATAAAATAAAAAACCACATTTTAGTTGAAACCGGTTTGGCTCAGTGGATAGAGCGTTGGTCTGTGGACTGAAAGGTCCCAGGTTCTATTCCAGTCAAAGGCATGTACGTTGGTTGCGGGCACATCCCTGGTAGGAGGTGTGCAAGAGGCAGCTGGTCGATGTTTCTCTCTCATCGACGTTTCTAGCTCTCTAGCTCTCTCCCTTCCTCTCTGTACAAAATCAATAAAATATATTTTAAAAAATAATAATATTGGATTTTAAAGACTTTCAAAAAAATAAAAAATAAATTTAAAAAACACGTTTTATTGATTTTTTACAGAGAGGGAGAGGAGTAGAGTTAGAAACATCAACCAGCTGCCTCTTGCACGCCCCCTACGGGGGATGTGCCTGCAACCAAGCTACATGCCCTTGACCGGAATTGAACTTGGGACCCTTGTGTCCTCAGGCCGACGCTCTACCCACTGAGCCAAACCGGTGAGGGCTACTCTCGGCTTTTGCGGAGACAGGATAGTTCCCTGGGTGAGTGTGTCCGTATGTCTGTGTGGAAGGGACACAAACATCCCGCCCTCTCCCAGACCCCGTGTTTCCGTTTTGTAACCGTGAACAGAGCTGGGCCGTGCAGAGCTGCTGCCACTGCGGGGCCAGGAAGGGCCCTCGTGCTGGGTGCTCTCTTCTCACCCGGATCGCATCCCTGTCTGTCCACCCGGCTCCCCCTCGCCCACCCCCTCCTCCCCCGAGGCACCTCCCCGCCGGCCACCACACCTGTCAGGATGGACTGGTCCACCCGGAGGGTGGTGGATTTGATGGAGAGGATGCGGATGTCTGCAGGGACCTTGTCCCCCACTGTGGAGAGAGGAGAGTGACGTTAGTTGATAAAGTATTTTTCTTCCTTTCTAAGGAAAGCGCCGTTTTTGTCCAACTACCTCACCTCATCCTTCAGGTCTTGGTGAGGTCGCCCGGGCTTGGTGCCCGCCCTGGGCTTGAGTCAGGCCCTCAGCATGTGCCCCTGTAGCCCCAGAATCTCCCTCTTAACACACATGCCACTGTCCCCCCGTCTCCCCACCGGGCTGCGAGCCCCGTGAGGGGGGCCTGGCAGCTGAATACATGTATGTTGGATGACGGAAGGGAAATGAATGGGAGACAGCACGGCAGAGAGGCGGGGAAGGCGAGAAAAGAGCGAAAGGAAGCAGGGCGAGCTGGAGAGCCGTGTGTCGGGGGAGAGAGCCGAGTGGAACAGCCAGGCAGGCAGGGAGAGGCAGGGGAAGATACAGAAACTGAGAAAAATCAGTGTCACCCAAGACTGAGGGTGGATGGAGCAGAAGCAGGAGAGAGAGCGTGAGAGGAGGGGTGAGGAGGGAAGGCGCGGAAGGGGAGAGGAGCGGCGAGGCAGAGGAAGGCGCACAGCCAGCCGAAGCCTGCTCGCTGCCCGGCCTGAGCGGTGAGGGCGGGCGGGACGGGTGAGTGCACTGGGAGATGGCGGGAGAGACGGGGAGGTCTGCAGGGCGCAGGGGAGGGGGACGGGGAGTCACACAGCTGTGGGCTATGAAGTTGTGGAGGAGGCCAGTCCAGAAAGCCCATCAGGGAGGCTGCGGGCGGATACCCCACTGGACTCGAGGCCTTAGAGGAGGCTGTGTGTCTGCCAGGCCCTCTGCCTGGCCCTGCCTGGGCCTAGGATGGCTCTGGGGACAGGGTCCGACTGCTCTCCTTCCCCTGTTTCTGAGGTCCCTCCTGTGCCAGAGGAAGCTGATGGAGGAGGGACAGGGTTGGCCATGGAGCTGGGCGGGACACGCTGTCACCCAAGTCGAAGCGATATTTATAGACATTCATGGCACAGACTCCAAACTGTCACCATAGCAGGACAGCAATGGGGCACCGGGGTCTTCAGCCTGACCGCCCTCCCTCCTCCCCTCCCTCCCAGTTTCCCACGTGGCAACGTGGGTGTCCGGGAGGGAAGCCCACTGAGGAAGACTCGTTCCCCCCTGCCAGGGGCCTGGAGACGTGGGGAGGCCTGAGCAGGGCAAATATAAAAACCGCTGAAGGGGGCAGAATCCCAGTAATCTTAGCCGCCCAGCCCCCGCCCCTCCCGCCGGGCATTAAGTGTCCCTCCGCACAGAGGCGGGGCCTCCTTGCGCTCTCCTCCCAGGTCCCGTGTTCTCTGCCGGGGCTGTTTCCCTTACATGGTCGGGGGCTTGAGCCTCTGGCCCCCCTTCCTCCCTTCAGCCCTCGCTCCTTCCCCTCTGAGGCCTCAAGGGCACAGAGAGGTCAAGATTTCAGGCTGACCAAGCTCGGGGGTGGAAGGAGGGCCGCCAGGCCTCGGGAGGGGGTGGAGATGGGCCATTGGCAGGGACTGGGCTCCACCTGTTGCTTGCAAGTCCCGGGTGAGAGGGGGGGAGAGGGTCTGCCTGCGGCCTCAGGGACAGGACTGGCTGTTCCTGTGCGGCCCTCCCAGGGAGGGGGTGCTGCGGCGACAGTGCCCTGGGGTGACCTCCCGAGGAGTCTGGAAGGAGAAGCAAAGGCTCCTCTGTCCACCCTGGCTCCCTCCGGGACCCCGAATCAGGAAATGACCAGTCCTCGCCCCCAACATATACATCTGCCTGGCCTCCTGCTCTGGACCACTCGGCCCCGTCACTCACCAGCCACCTCCACAATGTCCCCGGGGACAATGTCCCGAGCCTTGATCCTCTGCACTGACTTCCGGTCAGCCCGGTAGACTTTTCCCATCTCGGGCTCATATTCCTTCAGGGCCTCAATGGCGTTCTCTGCATTACGTTCCTGGGGTTCAGGGCGGACGACAGGAGGGGCATCAGAGGGAGGAAGATGGGGGGGGGTGCTGCCTGGGGAGGGCTGGGGGGTGGAGTGTAGAGACCACGGAGCCGGAGCCAGAGTCCTGGGGGTGGTGGGATCTCACAGAGGGAGGAGGAGGAGACAAACCCCAGTGTGTATGTGAGGAAACTATGGCTGACACGGCGAAGGGGCCTTTAGGGAGAAAAGGAAAGAGAATGAAAGAAAACCCGAAAGCAGGGGACAGGAGAGTAGAGGGTAGTAAGAGAAGAGAAAGCAGAACTCAACACTATTATTTACTGAACTCCTATCTGCCAGGCACAGGGTCGGGCACTCCGCACTCATCACCTGGTTACCGTTCACCATCGTGGGCAGGACTATGAGCCCCGTTTTATGGATGAGGAAACGGGGTTCAGGGAGATGAGGAACCTGTCCAGGGCTCTACAGCCAGCCAGAGACAGTAGGAGCAACAGTCTCCCCCTCTCTCCAACACTCCGCCCCAAGTTCAGATGCAGCGATAGGACCGGAGAACAAGGCCAGCCCAGGGGAAGCGCTGGAGGGGGGAGCTGGGGGGAAGCTGGCCTCCTGCTCAGTGTCAGGATGGGAAGGGGTGAGCTGGGGCCAAGGCTAACCTGCCAAACCCCCACGATGGCGTTGGCGATGAGGATCAGGAGGATGACAAAGGGTTCCACAAAGGCAGTGACGGTCTCTTCGCCTTCCTCAAACCAGGCCAGCACCTGGGAAGCAGGGAAAGGGAGGATGGCGAGCTGGAGCCCCTTCGACAGGCCAGGAAAGCAAAGGGGGTGAGAACACGTGCAGGAGCAAGGGGCATCTCACGACACGCCAGGCCCGGCCTCGCCAGCACTGCCCGCTGATGCTCACAGGCTCAGGCGGGCAGACACGCACAGCTCAGGGCCCGACAGGGACGCTGCAGGTCCCCCTGACCAAGTTGTTGGCTTGTAGACAAAGCTCGGGGACACCAGGCCAACGACCCCCACAGCCACATCCATGTCACGGGAGCCGCGCCCCTAGGAGAACCCTGTGGTCCTCACCGCGCCTGCCCACCCACACCCCTCCCCCAGCCGAGGCTGGGAGCTCCGGTTTCATGAGGGAGCAGGAGCGGGGATAGGGTTACCCGCCTCCTGTACACACCCCACCCCAGCTGTTGCCTCTGCCAGGCAAAGGCGACAGCCACAGGCAAATGTCAAGGAGCAAATCTGAGAAGGGAGAAGGAGGCCCTGCCAGCGAGTGCTCGGGGGCCACGAGGCCTCGGCTGAGGAGCGGGGGACAGGCAGACGTGTGCCTGCAGAGTCCTCCTCCCTTCGGGGACTAAGCTAAGGAAGAAACTCAGATGCGGGGTGGACTGCTGGGCAGGTGGGTGCCAGGGCCTGGAGGAGGGGTCAGCCCTGAGGCTGCGGGGGCCTGGGGAGGTCAGCCAGCCGGCGAGGAGGGGTCTCGGGAGCCCCAGCCCTGATGGGGCAGGGAGGCCGGGAGGCAGGTGAGGGGTCACCCTCACACCAGCAGCTCTTTCCCGCCTCTCGGAGGGATCGGCCTCGCCCAATCAGCGCCAGGGGGCGGGCCAAGGGGCCCGAGGCCGCTCGGGGATTGGCGGGGCGGCGTGTGGGCCCCGGGCAGCAGGGAGCAGTGGTGCCTGGGGTGGCAGCAGCCTCTGAGCTGGGGAGCCCTGCGCTCAGGGGGTAACCCGAGCCTTCAGAGCCCTTGAAGCTTCGGGAATGGCTTAGCTTCAGAGTTTTGGCTGAGAACACCCTTAAAGCTTAAAATAAAACCTGCCTGCGGGGTGTGGGAAGGACAGAGGAGGACGCGCACCAGCCGCACCCCACCCCCTCAGCTCTGGTCTGCAGAACAGGATGCTGAGGGCTTGGACTAGAGCGGCCTCTGGTTCGAGCCAACACCCAGCAGGCTCCCCAGACCCTCCACGGCCCCCGCCCTCCCCCGGGCCCTCCCCCGGGCCTCCCGCACTTACGAAGGAGATGCAGGCGGCCAGGAGGAGGATGCGCACCAGAAGGTCTTCAAACTGCTCCACCACCAGCTCCCACAGGGACTTCCCTGCGGGGAGAGGCGCGGGGAGGCCCGGGGTCAGGTCTGGCAGACGAACCCCGCGGGGACTCTGGGTGCAGGGGGGGGCGGTCCAGAGCCTGAAAGTGCCCTGACTTCCAGCCTGGAGCTGGGAGGTTCTGGGGTGCTGGGCAGGCTGCTTGGCACTGGGGGAGGGCGGAGGGAGCTTGCCAGGGCTCCCAAAACAGGCTCCTTCCTCCAAGCGGCGGGCAGTGGTTCCAGGGCTGGATGCCTCAAGGAGAAAGTGCCTGGAAACTTCTGCCCCCAGCCAAGCTCCAACCTCCGGGGAGGGGTGTCTGCCCCAGGAGTGAGCAGGGAGAGGGCAGGGAGAGGGGAGGGGGCGCCGAGGGGAGAGGGAGTCAGGAACTTACCTTCCTCGGCAGGTAGCTCTGTCCGGAGAAAAGAGAAACATAAAGGACATATTCATTTGGGGTTCAGTCTAATGCTCCCACCCCCGAAATGTGTGACTCAGGGAGGAGAG
Organism: Pipistrellus nathusii; assembly: GCA_963693515.1. NCBI lineage: Eukaryota > Metazoa > Chordata > Mammalia > Chiroptera > Vespertilionidae > Pipistrellus > Pipistrellus nathusii. Next base: position 94,149,693 of record OY882861.1, read on the forward strand.
TCAGGCCATCAACCCGGCATCTGGGGCTCGCCAAGGTCACCCAGAAACCTCCCCAACTCCGGGTCTCAGGGCCCCTGTCTGCCGGATCCTCTTCCCCCGCCCTCCCCCGTGCAGTCAGTCATTGGATCAGGGCCCAGCTCTTCCCCCGTCCCCTGGAGAAGAGACTCCCACGCGAGCGTGAGCGTGTGCGTGAGCGTGTGCGTGTGCGTGTGCGGAGCGTGTGCGTGTGCGTGGGTGCTGCAGGCTGCGAGGGCCCTGCCCGCACTTACCATTGGGGCCGTACTTCTCTATGTGCCTCTTCACTTGGTCCGGGGTGAGGCCTGTCGTCTCACTCACCCCAAAATAGGCCAGACATTCCTCTGTGCTCTTGGCGTGTGCAGCCTCCATGGTGCTCCCTTCCTGGGGGCCAGGGGGCGGTGTTCCTTCTGGGGGGGTTCCACGTGTGGGGGGCCTTCCTCAGCGTGTCCACCTGCCTGTGTGTCTGGGTTTCCTCCTTTTTGTCTCCTGCCCCCCCCAGACTTTGCTTCCCTCCACGAAGCTCTGACCCCCGTCCCACTTGCAGCAGCTGGCCACCCCCCCCAGCCCCCAGCTGGTCCTTATGAGGGAGTGGGGGGGGGGCAGGCTCCCCCCTCCCCCGGATCAGGGATTGGCTGGCCGAGGCTCCGGCAGGAGGGGTCAGAAGAGAGATATTTCTGCTGACAGAGGGGGAACAGTGGGGTTGCAGCCCGAGGTGTCACTCAGAGGGAAGCTGAGGTGGCCCAGCCACAGGGGAGGGGGGAGGGAGGGACTTCACTTGTCTTCTGCTGCTGACCCCTCCCCCAATTGCCTCGACTTCCCCGGTGGCACTGAATTTCCTATTCCAAACCCATCCCTCCGTCCTTCCCCACAGCCCACTTCTACTCTGTCCTTCACCGTTCCCTCTCCTCACCCCTTCCCGGCTCATCCACCGGCCCTGTCTCCTGCCGGTCTCCTTCCTCACCCCGCTGGCTTCAAGGCCAGCAGATACTGCAGCCTGAGGGGGCCTGAGGAGGGAGGACATCCTTTGGGGCCAGAGGAAGTGGCTCCAGGGGAACAAGGGAAACAGGAGGGGAGAGGGTCAAGGGGACAGAGCAGAGACGGTAACCCTACCCTAGGGAGGGGTTGTGCAGCCATCAACAAGGGATTTAGTGTCCAGGCCTGGTGAGCAAAGCCAGGACTGCCTGTCTCTCCCCTCAACTCCCCCCTCCATCGCTCTCACCAAGCCTCTGGGAACACAGCCTCCAGCCCCCCCCTCCCCCCAACAGTGAATCCCCTCCCAAGAAAACGGGATACCCAGCGGGCGGGCAGCAAGGTAACCCAAGAGGCTGGAGAATGTGCTGATGGCAGAGGAGGAGAGATACATGTTTCAGGGTGGGGGTGAGGGTCACCCCAAGTCATGGAATAAGGGTTATTTTATCCCACACTGCTCTCTTCAGCCCGAGGGGTTTACCTGGCAGACCCCAGGCAGCCTGTCTGCAGCCACCTGGCCCCGAAGGATCTGTCCTCACAGGGCGGGCGGCCCCGCGGGAAAAGGCCTGAGAGGCGCATCCAGGCGGCAGGAGAGGGGCTGGGGAAGCTGGATAAATACAGCCGCGCTCCAGACCCAAGGCGTGCGGAGGGCGGACTGATGGGGACAGGACCAGGGGAACTGAGGACAGACCAGAGCTGCGGGGTCAGAGGGAAGTCTGAGGAGCAGGGGGAAGGGACAGCGGGGGGCTGGCATGTGGCAGCCAGGTGGGTGGGGGCCCAGGGCTGGGTGCAAAGCCACAAGCTGTTGCTGAGCGGCTGGCCTTGGCGTCAGCTTCCTCGGAGAAGCAGCTGCTCTGAGCCCCCGACCCCCACCCGGCTCTGGAGGAGCAGGAGGGCAGCACGGGTGAGAGTGGGGAAAGGTCAGGGAGGGGAAGCAGCCTCCTGACCCTGACCTCCAGGCCTTCCCTGCGTTAGGCCTGTTTCCTGGAACGGTAAGGACTACAGACTCCTGCTGGGTTCTGGCTGCTTCCCCCGGTGCTCAGGCCCTGACAAGGGGGTGGGGGCACAACGGCATAGGAGGCGGCGAGGCCAAGGAAAGGGAAGGCGCACTTTCGGGGTGTGGGTAGGCCAGCAGGATGGGTTAGGTCCCTCACACTCATCCCTTCCTCCCCCCCCCTCCAGGGTGAGTTTAGGACATGGTGCTTCCCCCGCTTCATGGTCCCAACAAAGCCCCCCTCAAGGCAGAATCCTGCTGTGACCGGGAGAGGGGGCTCAAACAATGGCTGTGAGGTTGACCCACAGGCACCTCCACCTGGCCCCCCGTCATCCATCTTCTCAGGCCACCAGGCTCAGCATCTGCCAAGCCTTTGGCACTGGCTGGCCTCTCCCCACCACCACCTGGAGGAGTGACAGGAGCACCGTCTTAAAGGAGCAGGAATGCCCAAACATGGAGAAGGGGGAGAAGACTGGACCGATCACAGCTTCAAGGGAGTTGAGAGCTGAGGAAAGGAGGCAGGCTTTACAGGATGCTGCTGCCAACAGGGCCCTTTAAGGTTAGTCATTCCTACCTCCCTCCACTTGCCCGAGGTGGGGACCGAAGCCAGAGAGGCAAAGCCACCAGCCAAGAGCCGCAGAGGATCATCATCAGGGTGTGAACAGGGATGGAGCAAGGCTGAGCAACGAGGCGCTCGCTCTCTTGGATTCTGCCCACCGCGGGTCTCCAAGCGAGTTGGTGCTCCCTTCCCGTCTCGGATGCTCAGAACGGGGGAGGTCTAATGCTGAAGGATATGGAGACAGAGCCTGGCCAATCCCTGACCAGTTCCGAACTCAAGTTGAACCACCCAGAAAGGTTTACAGGGAAATCGTCTCTTAGGTTTCTCCGGATGGGACATGCAAATCCATGTACCGCCTCACCCATCTTCAGCAGACAGGCCCAGGGGGCTGCCAGTGTAGGCGAGGGGAGCCTCGCGGCACCAGTTGCTGCTAGACCAGGAGGGAATCAGGCCCTACACTGCCTACACTGGGTGCCATGGTCTTTCCTCACCATCTCACGTTTATTCTTATTTATTTTTTAAAATATATTTTATTGATTTTTTTACAGAGGAAGAGAGAGAGGGAGAGTTAGAAACATCGATCAGCTGCCTCCTGCACACCCCGCTCTGGGGATGCGCCCCTAAGCAAGGTACATGCCCTTGACTGGAATTGAACCTGGGACCTTTCAATCTGTAGGCCGACGCTCTATCCACTGAGCCAAGCCGGTTTTGGCACCATCTCACATTTAGAATACACAGCACCTAGATCCCTAAACCATCCTCACCCTGACAAGGCCAATTCCATCCCCAGACTCCTAAGGCCAAGGTTTGGGGGAGTCCCAGGGCTTAGATAGAACTGGGAGAGCCAGCAGGCTTCCCCTGGCTAGCCCAAAGCCTGGTGGCCTGAGCCCAGCTGTCTCCTGTCCATCTCCCAACAGGACAGGCCCAGAATAGCAAGGTCATAAGCATGGGTAGGGCCACGAGGTGGGGGCAGAGGCTGAGGGGCGTGAAAAAAAAAAAAAAAAAAAAAAAGGGAGAGGCAGAATAAGAGGCAGTGCTGGAGGGAGGTGGGGAGGGGAGAGGGCCTGATGGGAGTCTGCCATGGCTGGTGTGCTCAGTAGTTAGTGTTGGCCTTCTCATGGAAAGGTCTTGGGTTCGATTCCCCATCAAGGGCATGTACCAGGGATGCAGGTTCAATTCCCAGCCCCAGTTGGGGCATGTGGGAGAGGCAACCAGTCAATGTCTCTCTCACATCAATGTTTCTCTCTCCCCCTCCCTTCCACTCTCTAAAAATCAATGCGGGGTGAGGATTAACAACAACAAAGGTGAGTCTTCAGGATCTGGTCCCTCCTTGTTGGCACCCACCACCCACAGCGCTGGGCAGCCCAGGGGGCCTTCCACTGGAGAGCAGAGCGCAGCCCCCAGAGCAGAGCCCGGGCTGGAGGGCTTGGACGGGAGTGGGAGGGCCTCAGGGAGGGCAGGAGACGTTGCAAACTCAATACAGGGCAGCACGTCACGTGAGTGGTCTGCGGGGATGGAGATGCGGAAGGTGGACCGACCGCATGAGGCTGGATCATCCGATTTTCAAGAAAAGCCAATAATCTGAACTTTTATGTCAAGTTTCAATGGAAACATTATCCAGGTCAAGCAAGCGAGGTCAGCAGCTCCCACCTGTTTTGTGGATGGACCCCTCCACTGAGGCTGGAGTGGAGTCTGACGGAAGGGACAGCAAATGAGAGGCAAAGCCAGTGCTCTTTGGCATTTACCCTCCATCTCCCAGCCTGGCTCCGAGAAGGGGGGAGTGTCGCCTGACCTTGGCCCCTCTGTAGCCACAGCCCCACGCCGTCCCGGGTGCACGGCCTCTCTGCCAGCTTTCTCCCTAAGGCAGGAAGCCTAACGGAAGAATTCGGGGCAGGAGGGGTCCTAGGAGATCGCTGATCCTGCTGCTCACTGTCCTGTCCCGTTAAGAGAACTTGCCCGGAGACCCCGAGAAGCACAGTTTGGCTCTGCACTTACTGCTCATCACACAGGACAATCCCGAGAAGCAATGGACAGAACGTGCGGGACTAGGGAGCAACAGGGACTTCATGTGACCAGCCCTCTGGCCGCTCCGCTCTGGGGCCACAACATGAGGGGGCTACCTTCCTGACCCATCCCGGCCCCACTGCAAACACTGGCCACAGTCACCACAACGAACCGAGATAAACCCTTTTATTTATTTATGCTTCTCCATTTTGTTTAAAACAACAACAACAACCACCTTAGTATTAACTGACAGCCCTTCCCCCTCACCCCTCCTTGGGCTGGGGGTAGATAATGGGGAAATGGCCCCCAGGGGCGGGGCTGACATAGAGCCCCTCGGAGAGGTAATGGAGCCCCAATCCCTCCCCAGGGGACCGGGCACCTGTAGTGTATGAACTGGGGAGTTAGCGGGACTCTTGAACGAACCTCTTCTTGTACCAACCTATATGCCCTTGGCCCTCAAGGGTCAGGACGCATATGGGGAGGGGATGCCTACCGCTCCTCTGGGTGCCTGCTCAGCCCGTCTCAGGAACTGAGGGCTGAGGAGCAAGAAAGCGGACAAAGGGAGTGGGTAGGGTGTCACACATAGGAGTACTGGTTATTAATGGCTCTGGGGTGGCCCCCCTCTTCTCCATCGCCCCCTAGTGGTAACTGCTGGAGCTGCACCATCGGTGTTGCTTCAGGGACCCCACCAGATCCAGGGCCTCCCTGGATCTCCGTGTCTGGTGTCATGGCCGCTTCCAATTCAACCACGGGGACCAGCTCAACCGCGGGGACCAGATCTTCCTGGATCCCTCCACTGCCCACTTTCTCTTTCTCTTGCCTCTCTTTGGCTGCTGTGGCTGTTGCTGCTGCCACTTCTGACATCCCCGACGCCTCTTCTGCCCCAGGATGTGGGGGATCTGTCCACGAGGGGGGGTCAGGGGGTGGGGGTGGGCCGTGGGCCGTGTTCGGTTCTGGATAGGAATGGTAAGAAGACAGACTAATTGTGGAGGGAGGCAAGCTCTTGCAGCAGCCTCCCCTTCACTATCCCCCCAGGAGCCATGTGCTATCTCCCCACATCCCATCTTCTGAGCACCCCCCTCCGTGAGAGATGGATCATGGCGGAGGTGAGAGGACCACACTTACACACAGTCACTCGCTCCGAAGGGCATGAGGGTGGAGGAGGCATCGGGGTAGCATCGGTCTCCCTCGCACACCCCTGCATGGCTCCCGGCCTGCTCTCGGCCTGGGGGGAGGGGCAACGTGGGGACAGATGGGACGTGGGGGCGGGGAAAAGGGAGAGATCAGACAGGGACATCGAACATTAAGGGAAGAGGGAGGGGGATCAAACAGCATTCCCCAGAAGGGCAGGCCCAAGGCGAGGAGATGAGGAAGGGCAAGACAAGGGAGGTGTAACTAGGAGACAGACAAATGATGGAACAGAGGGGTCTGATGGAATGGGGATGCACCAACCCACTCTCCACTTCCTCCCTACCTCCTCGGCATACTTTTTCCCCTTTGAAACCCCAACGCACAGCCCCCTTCTCTCCGTCCCCCCAACAAAGCCTCTCCTCTTCACATGCCCCGCCCCACCTTTCTGGCACACACACCTCACTTCTTGGGTGCACGGGCACCTCCTCCCCTGCAGACCTGCTCTGCTCACCCTGCTGCCGCTGGGAGGACACGACATAGCTGCCAAGGACAACGTCACTGGGGCCTCCAGACTCCAGAGGGATGGGGTGCACCCGGAAATGCTTGAGCATATCAAAAATGGACTGGAACCACAGGTGCTGGACCCGGCACTGACCCTCCTCGTTCAGCGACAGGCGCAGGTGCTGAGGGCAGGAGGAGCGAGGTGAGGCAGGGCCGAGCCCCTGCCGATTACGGAACCATTTCCCCGACGGCCACGGCCCCACTCCGCCCGCCAGCTCCCGCGGAGCTCGGGCCTTTCCGCAGTCACTCACCTTGGCCTTGCCCTGGAAGTTGAAAGTGAGGACGTACTCGCCCCGCCTCGTCTCACTCTGACGTACCAGGAAAACACCGTGGGAGTCGGTGCCTCCGGCCAGTACTAACTGGGCAGCCTTGAGTCGAGAGAGCATCCCGTGGAACCAAGGATACCCTGAGAGGGGCTGCTCCCCCTCACCTCCCTCCGACTCCCCCTGGAACAGGAATGACCCTTCAGGAAGGAGAGAGGGAGGGAAACCTGGGTGTCAAGGAAGCCTCCCCGATCCTGGGAGAAAAGCCTGGCTTCCCCTTCCGGGGTCACTTCCCGGCCCCGGTCCGCGCCCTCCGGATCCCAGGACAAGGTTCAGGAGGTGGGCAACCACGCCTGCAGACACACACTCACACTCTGGTACCTGTGGCTGTTTCTGGAGTGTCCAGGGATGGGTACGGGGTGGGGAGGGGATGACTTGTTCCAGCCGGGGGTTCCTCTTCAATGGGGATGCGGGGTGGCAACTCTGGGGGAAGCAGTTCCATGGAGTCAAAATGGGAGGCAGCAATGGAGGCAGAGCTGGGGGAGATGGATGCTGAAGGGCGGTCTGAAAGGCCCCCATATGCCCCTGGAAAAAAACAGGAAGGCAAAGTTGAGAACTGGAGAAGCTACTTATTATTTTTTTTTTTAACATACCTTTATTGATTTCAGAGAGGAAGGAAGAGACAGGTAGAAACATTCTATATAATAAAAGGCTAATGGCTGTAACCGGTTTGGCTCAATGGATAGAGCGTTGGTCTGCTGACTGAAGCGTCCTAGGTTCGATTCCGGTCAAGTGCATGTACCTTGGTGGCGGGCACATCCCTAGTGGGGGATGTGCAGGAAGCAGCTGATCAATGTTTCTAACTCTCTATCCCTCTCCCTTCCCCTCTGTAAAAAGTCAATAAAATATATTTTTTTAAAAATGGCCAATATGCAAATTGTCCTTTCGACTGGGAGTTTGACCAGGGAACGGGGCCAGCCAGACCCCACCTGTGCATGAATCTGTGCACCGGGCCACAAGTCAATAATGAGAGATGATCACTGACCAGCTTCCTTCTGCACACCCCCTATTGGGGATTGAGCCAGCAGCCTAGGCTTGTGCCTTTGCCCCGAATCTAACTTGGGACCCTTCAGTCCGCAGGGTCTGAACACTCCATCCATGGAGCCAAACCAGCTAGGACTAGAGAAACTACTCTTTGACAAGTGTGGTCTGCCTGGGCCACCTCCCACTAGCCCGCCCTGGACTGGCAGGGTCAGCTGGCTGAAATGCTGGATCCTGCTCCAGGGAGGGACCCGGATGTTTTCCCACCAATAGCTAACTTAGGCTGCACACACTGCTCAGGGATTAGGTACTGAAAGGAGGCCCTAGCATTCAAAAGTGCCTCTACCTCTCTTATTGCTGTTAATCCTCACTGAGGATATCTTTTCATGGATTTTTATTATTATTTTTTTTTTAATCTTCACCCTAGGATATTTTTTCCATTAATTTCTAGAGAGAGTGGAAGGGAGGGAGATGGGAAGGAGAGAAGAAGGGAGAGGGGGAGAAAGGGAGAGAGAGAAACATCAACATGAGAGAGGCATTGATCGGTTGCCTCCAGCCTGTGCCCCCACCGGGGCTGGGGAACCTGCAACTGAGGCACATGCCCTGGACCAGGAATCAAACCTGAGACCCTTCGGTCCCAGGCCAACCCTCTAACCACTGAGCCAAAAAGGCGAGGGCTCCGTTGATTTTTAGAAAGTGGAAGGGAAGGAGGAAAGGGGAGAAAGAAACATCAATGTGAGAGACACATCAATTGGCTGCCTCCTGCACATACCCAGACCGGGACAGAGGACCAAACAACCTGCAATTCAGGTATGTGTCCTAACTGGAAACCAAAACCCTAACCCACTGGTGTGAGGGCCGATGCTCTAACCACTGAGTCACACCGGCCATGGAGCCTCTATCTTTTGAATTGCTAGTAGAAATGGAGACAAATATTTCTGCATTAAAAATGGGCCCCCCGCCCTAGCTGGTTTGGCTAAGTAGATAAGAGTATCAGCTTGCAGACTGAAGGCTCTCGGTTCGATTCCAGTCAAGGGCACGTACCTTGGTTGCAGGCACAACCCCTGGCCCTGGTCAGGGCGTGTGTGGGAGGCTACCGATTGATGTATATCTTTCACGTCGATGTTTCTGTCTCTTCCCTTCCCTCCCACTCTCTCTAAAATCAATGGGAAAATACCCTCAGGTGAGAATTAATAAAACAAACAAAATTTTTAAAGGGGGTCTCAACTTGACCAGCCAGTGTGGCTCAGTGGTTGAGCATCGACTCATGAACCAGGAGGTCATGGATAGATTTCCATCAGGGCACATGTCCAGTTGCAGGCTCCAGCCCCAGTAGGGGGCATGCAGGAGATGGCCAATCAATGATTCTCTCTCATCATTGTTTCTCTTTCTCTCTCTCTCTCTCTCTCTCCTCCTTCCTCTCTCTGAAATCAATAAAAACATATTTTTTAAATGGAGGCCCTGCCCAGACCCTGGCAAAATAAAAAAAAAAGGGAGGGGTCCTTTTTTTGATCAATAGGACAAAGCCTCCAATTCTCAGAGGCATCAAAGATCCTCTTTCTATGCCCTAGCCGATTTGGCTCAGTGGATAGTGTTGGCCTATGGACCAAAGGGTCCCAGGTTCGATTCTGGTCAGGGGCCCATGCCTGGGTTGGGGGCTCGGTTCAACATACAGGAGGCATACAACGATTCCCTGTCATCATTGATGTTTCTGTCTCTCTCTCAAATCAATGAAAAAAATTTTTTCAAAAAATCCCCCTTCTAGCCCTGATCCTCTTCTCCTCTGAGCTCCCAAGGCACGTCCTGCTTTTTAGATGTCTTGTCTGCTCAGATAGACTGTGAGCCCATGGAGAGCAAGAAGCTAATTTCAGGCATGTCTGCATCTCCATCTTGCCCGAGCCTGGCACAGAGCCAGGTGGGTACTAGGGCATTCCCGAATGTCTGCTGAGTGGCAGGCGGGAATGCTGTCCAGTCACCGCTCGGATGAGGATGTGTGCAGGGCAGAGCGCAGTGGCTCAGGCACCAAGCTGGCGGAGCCCATCTTTGGTAGTGACGCCCAGGTGACATTGGGAAAGCCATCTCTCCTCCTTGGTGTTAGCTGCCTGAGAACCAAGGGGATTAGAACTGATGGCTAGTGAGGTCTGTTCTAGCTTTAAGATTCTATCATCCGTTTTACTCACCGCGCACAACCTGTAGTTATATGCTAGGCACTGGGACATTGAAGCTCGGAATGGCGGTCATGAGGGAAGGGTGTAGTGGAGTCTAGAAAGGTGAGCGGGATCAGGTAGATTTACAGTCTCTGTGCCTGTGTGTGTGGGTGAGGGTATGAATGTGCTCAGTCAGGTAAGAAGTACCAGCAAAAGAAAACTGGTGTCGTTGACACGTGCACAGAGACACAGAGTAAGAGCAAAACAAAGTGTGTTCTGGAAGCCTGGAGACGAGAACTGTATCTGCAGCCAGGGTGTTGTCTGCACCAGGCTTACGGGAAAGGTGACAGGCTGGGCAGGGAAGGCGGCGAGGGGTTTCCTTGGAGCTTGTGTGAGTTGTGATGCTGACGGTCCTATCTGTGGTTCAGCATGTTCCGGGACAAAAGACAAACACTGGAGGGTGGGGTGGGCAGCTGAGGGCAGGAAGGGGTCTCTCCGGCAGTCGGAGGCTCACGCTCGGAGGCTGCCTTACCCTGTGACAGGCGGTCGTTGCTCTCGCTGGGGCCCAGCAGCAGGTCCTGGCTGGGCAGACTCTCCGAGTGGTGCAGGCAGGGCGGCTCCAGGCTGTCTGTGTTCTCTCTCGTCAGAAACGAGGTCGCAGGGGCCAGCGGGAGGGTCATGGGGTGGGGACTGGTAGCAGGGCAGGGCCTGCAGGGACAGGGAAATGGTGCTGGCAGGAATGTCACCAGGGGAGAGGCCAGGCTGTCCCGCCCAGCCCCGGCTTCCTCAGTGCAGGAGTGAGGTTCCTCACCCCGGGCTCAGGCATTCTTGGATGTCAGACACCCAGGCCTTCACGTGTGGAGCGTCCGCTGTCTCCAGGATGTACTCGGAGGAGCCTTCCACCTACGGGACAAGAGGCGGTCCAACTGCCAGTTCCAAGGCCTTCAGGCACCCCGCTGAGAACAGAACTTCCTGCCTCTCTCCCCTGCCCCCAGAGGAGCTGCAGCTTCAGGGACCTGCGCTCAGGGAGCCTGACGTGCATGCACCTCCTCCCACCAGCGCCCTGGCTCTCCTGTCCTGAATGCTTTCTCCCCAACATGAGTGCTCCTGGGGCGGGGGGCTCCCGGCTCCCACCTTAACCACAAACGTGTTCTCGCGATCCGGCATCTCCAGGGCGGTGGTCGCCCGCACGTCCGTGATGGTAGAGCAGGGGATGCTGAGCCGAGGCCGAGATGCCTAGGGTGGAAGAGAACAAGACCCAGAGCTTTGGTGGTAAAGACCATCTTCCCCTTCCCTCCATCTTTCCTTCGACAGCCTAAGGGGATTGGACAGAAAGGAGTAACACTCCTCTTTCAGTCCTGCTCAGAGTCAGGAGCTAGCTTTAAAAAACAAAGCCTGAGAAATATTCAAGGTGATGAATAGTAAGAACCTACAGCCAAAGATAATCTATCCAGCAAAGCTATCACTCGGAATCGAAGGCCAGATAAAGAGCTTCACTAATAAAAAAAAAAAGCTAAAGGAGTTCATCACCACCAAACCAGAATTATATGAATTGCTGAAGGGGGTTCTTTCAGAAGAGAAAGTAAATAAAGATAAAAATTATAAACAACAAATATGTAACTATCGACAAGTGAATCTAAAAACCAAGGAAATTAAAAAAAAATCTGATGAACAATATTAACTGGTGAATATAATAGAATCAGAGGTATGGAAGGGGAGTGAACTGACGATTCTTGGGGAAAAAGGGAGAGGGGATGTGGGAAGAGACTGAACAAAAACTGTGCACCTATGGATGGGGACAATGGGGGGTAGGGAAAGGGCAGAGGGTGGGGTGGGAACCTGGTGGAGGAGAGCAACGAAGTGGGGGGAAAAAGAGGAACATTTGTAATAATATGAACAATAAAGATTTATTTTAAAAAACATTCAATAAACAGTGCTGTTTTTTATCAGGAAAAAAACAACAACAACAAAGCCTGGCTGGTCTGGCTCAGTGGTTGAGCATCAACCTGTGAACTAGGGTGACGGTTAGATTCTGGGTCAGGGCACAGGCCCCGTTTGTGGGCTCGATCCCCATCAGGGGGCATGCAGGAGGCAGCTGATCAATGATTCTCTCATCATTGATGTTTCTACCTCTCTCCCCCTCTCTGGAATCAATAAAGATGTAAAAGACAAAACGAACAAAAAACAAAGTAAGCCGAGCTATGTATGTGGGCTGTTACACTTCGGCAGCTCACCCACCCTCTGCCAGTCACCCCTCCTCTGGGTCTCACCTTGGGTGGCACAAAGAACTCCAGGCGGCTTCCTCCTCCTCCTCCTTCTCCTTCACTCCGAAGCAGCAAGCGACACTTCTGCCACTGAGGCTGCCCTCCCGCCCCGGAGGCAGGCCCCGCTGCGCCCCCGCCCCGGCCCACTCCCGCCGGGTCAGGGGCTGCCTCCTCAGCCCCCATGTAACTCAGCAGCTCTTCCCTCTGCACCATCCCTGCTCCATCCTTCAAGGCCCCTCCTCCCCGGCCGAGCCTCAGCCTCTCGAAACGGTGAGTCCATCTGTCCCCGGGGGATGTCCCGTCGCTCGCCGGTCCCCTGCCGGTGGCCACGGCCCCACCGGAGGAGTTGGAGTTGCTGTTGCCCCCTAACACCGGGGGGCCCGGGGCGGCGTCCGGGGGCCCCGCGGGGGAGGGAGGGTCCACGCTGCCCCGCCACTGCAGGATGCCGCGGACGGAGCCTCGGACGGAGCGGCCCACGGAACGGAGGGAGAAGCGTTTCTTGAGCTTCGGCTTCGAGGAGGAGGAGGACGTAGAAGAGGAAGAGACGGAGGAAGGGAGGGGGCCGGCCAGGTCCTCGGACGAGCGAGAAGGGCCCAGCAGGGCCAGGGGCCCGCCCGCCCTGCAGCTCTCGAGGGACAGGTCATGCGGCGGGCTCTCCGCACCCGGACTCAGAGGGGCCGGGACGGGGGGCGACAGAGAACCGGACGCCCGGGCCACCTCGGCTTCAAAATGCTGCAGGAAGAGCTCGGCAAAACGGCGGGAGAAGGCGGCCTCGGCCCCGGGGCCTGCGTACTGGGGGTGGGAGGCCAGGTACAGGCGGAAACGGCGGGCAAAATCCAGGGCAGCGGCCCGGGCATGGGACTCACAGAACTCCCGCCAGCTAGGGGGAGGGGGCGGTGGCAAGGGAGGAGGAGAGGGGAAGGCCCCGTCCTCCAGGGAAGGGGCACCATTCATGATGGTCCCCAGGAGGCGGAGAGGGGGAGCCTGTGGGGAGGGGCTGCAAAGAGGGGAGCGGCCAGAAGACGCGGGGTGAGCGGCAGCAGCTGCGGAAGAAAGAGAGGCACAGACACGGAGTCACTGCTGAGGTGGGGCTGCGGGCAGCGTCCCACCCGAGCCGGACGCCCTACTCTGGTCCAGACCCATCGGAGAGCAAAGGGGAAGAACATCACCTGCTCCCCTGCCCCTCCCGGGACCCTCGCATCCCGCAAGCCCAGTGGACCGGCTCCCCAGTGCCTCGCGGCACCCGCCCTGCCGCCTTCCCAACCCACTTTCCAGGCTTCGGTTCCAGGAGTGATAAAGAGCCGCGGAGCACCTTCCTCTAAAAAGCATCTCCCTGCTCTAAGACAGACCCGTCGAGGGTTATCTAGGCTTCGCAGGTGCCGTTCTTACCTTCCCTGTGGGAGATTCTAATCACCTCTATGACAGGTGAGGAGACTGAGGCTCCAAAGCTTCAGGGGCTCGCTGGGGCAACCTCAGGCATGGCCGCTCTCTGCCCCGTGCTCAGAGGAGCTGGGCCTACAGAGCTCCCAGACCCTGCCTCACGTAGCCCGAGAGCCCGCTCTCAGGGAGGCTGCTCATGGAGGACGGGTGGAGGATGGGTTGGAACAGCAATGGTCTTGAAAGCTGACCCCCGGGCCTGGCACCCAAGCCCTGTGTGGAGAAGGCCTGGAATGGTCACAGCCCACTTCTGTGTCGCCCCTTCCGTCCGGAGCTCGGAGGCCGCAGCACCGGGTGAGCAAAGGCTACGAGGCTGGGTCAGGGCAGGTCTTTGCTGGCCACCAACGAAATAAAACGGGGTGCAGGGGCCTCCAGACGTTTCCCCTCTCTCTGCTCTCACTGGGGAGTGCGCCCTAAAGGCTGGCGAGTCTGCTGGTTAAGGCCATGGGCTATGGAGTCAGACACCTACTGGCTGTGTAAGCTTGAACAAATGGCATGTCCTCTCTGAGCCTCAGCTTTGTGTCTATCAGGAGAATTAAGTAGACTACACCAGTGCTTGGCACAAAGTTAGCGCAAAACGAACGACTACCATTACTGCTATCTCTATGGGTTCCAATCTTCTAAAGGAGAATTAGAGAAGGAAGAGATTTCCCGAGGCCTCACACCTAGCAAATGGCAGAGCTGGACATGGGATTTAGCGCTCCTCCCCCATATTATAGCGGACAATGACTGGCACCAGGACTGCGGTGAAGGCAGCTTAGGAAGGTCTCCCCAAAACCTCAGACTCCTATTCAGACCCGCGGTCAGCACCCCCTCCCCGTCCTCCTCGGCCTAGGCCTACACGCTCAGATGCTCCGAGCACAGGGACCATCCCAAACCAACGCCAAGGAGCCAGGAGATGCCGGAGTCATGGAGCACAGGGGCCCGAGCCAAGAGGTGCGGACACAGAAGAGAAGCCGATCTCCAGGCCCAGGCCCCTCCGCTCCAGGCCCACCCCGCCGCCCGCGCCACCGGCGGCCCCGGCGCCCGACCCTGCGGCTCCCGAGCTGGTGACTCAGTTTCTCTCCTGTCACACAGGACTCAGACCCATCTGCCCGGTGCACCTGCCTCTTGGCTCGGTTCTGATATTCCCCGAAGGGCGGGTGGCGGAGGGTGCAGGCTCCGCTCCCGGCTTGGACCTCCGGGCCCGCTGCAACCCACCGGCCCGACCCCGCTCCCCGGACACCCTCTACCCACCCATCCCCTGGGGCCGCAGTCTCCTGGGGGCCACCCCGCCTCCGGCACTCCGCGCCGAGCGCCCCCCTGCCGCGGGGGCCCCCACGCCCGCTCCCACCCGGGGCTTCTCGGAGGCGCCGGCCGGGTCTCGGAGAGGAGGAAAGGAGGACTTGGAGAGGGGGGTTCCGGTTCCGGTCCCACCTGCATCTCGGTCCCCGCGGTTAGCTCCGGCGGCGGCGGCAGCTCCCGCTCCCTGCCCCTCCCCCCACCCCGCGACGGCCTCCCAGCCCGGCTCTGCGCAGGCTCCGGGACCCCTTCCCGTCACCGGAGGAAGCGACCATAGAGAAGAGCGGGAGGGAAGGGCGCCTGCGCGCTCACTTCCGCCATCCCCCCACTCCGCTCCGCTCCGCCCTGGGGTCGGGGAGGGTGCGCTTCCGGAGGCTTCGGGGACGCCGCGGCCCCTGGGAGGACTGCGTCCCGCTGAGGGAGTTGGGGGCCGAGGAGAGCAGTCGGCCTCGGGAGCCTCTCCAGCGGGGAAAGCCGCGAGGCCGGCTGGAGGCTAGAGGGGCCCCGAGTCTGCGAGCTGAGCGGCTTCTCGGGAGGCCCGAGCGCGGCCGCCTAGAGCGCCTGGCCGGGCGGCATCCCCGGGAACTGGTCCCGGGAAGATGGGGGTGACCTTGGTAAGGCCCCGCGAGGAGGCGGGGCCTGAACTGGCGCCCTTGCCTTCTCTGAGGAAACGGACTAGAGGGTCCATCTCCGAGTTGGGAAGTAAAGGCAGGGCTCGGGGAGAGAACCAGAAGTAATGTCGGTTTGGGACGTGTCCGTGGCCTTCCGGAGGCAGGTGGACGTACAGCTTGGAGCTCAGGAGAGCCATCGAGGCCAGGCTCAGACACTGAGGATCATTAAGGGGTGGAGAGGATAGCTTAAATCGAGCACAAAGAGACCTCTCTCCGTCCGGTTTCTCTTTGACCAACCCCAACTTGCCTAAGCAATAAGGTCACTTACTTGCTCAAGCAATTGAAAATCCCAGAGTAGGCCAAACTTCTTCAGGACTACCTAATAAAAAGGCCAATCCCTGACCGGTTTGTTCAGTGGATAGAGCGCCTGCGGACTGAAAGGTCCTGGGTTCGATTCCCATCAAGGTCATGTAGCTTGGTTGCGGGCGCATCCCCAGTGAGGAGTGTGCAGGAGGCAGCTGATCGATGTTTCTAACTCTCTATCCTTCTCCCTTCCTCTCTGTAAAAAATCAATAAAATATATATTTTTAAAAAGGGCCAAAAGATACCAGGAACCTGTGGTTCACTTTCTCCAGGCTCTTCGGCTTCACTCTAGGCAGGCTCTCCTCTCAGCGGCAGAATGGCTTTCCATAGCGCCAAACGTTAAGCCCTAATAGCTCAGTAACTCTAGTAGAACATGCCTCTTTTCCGAGATTTGCGATATTTCCAGAACTGACTATAGCTGATTGGTTTGGAGTCAGTGCACATCCTAGAATACAGAGGCAAGTGACCCAAGAGTTTGGCGGTGGGTATATGCCTTAACTCACACGGGAATGTTTGTGTGGCTGAGGCTGCCTGAAGCAGTTGGAAAAATTCATTGTGGCCTAGCCAGCATTGGGCCCCCCAGCCTCTGCTCTAACCAAACCTCAGTTCACAGAGAGCCTTTGTTAATGTCTCCATCCATCTTTGTCCACCCATCTTGCCGGTTCAGAGAACGAGGATCAATGAAAAAGATCTTAGTTCTGTGGTCATCTTCCTGGTACCTGAGCACACACTTTGTCTGTAGTTGGCCCATCATGGTCTAGGACAGGGATAGAGGAGGAATACAAGGAAAGTGAGGGGCTGGTGATGAGGCCACATTTGGAAATGTGTGAGCTAAGGTGACCAGACATCCCGCTTTGGGCGGGACAGTCCCGATTTTTAACAGTTTGTCCCGTGTCCCGTGGTGTTTTAAAGAAGTCCCGATTTTTGGAAATAATTTTTTGCCCTTGCTCTGCTCATGTCTAAGTGCCTGTCACAAAGAACATGTGGGTAGTGACTACAGTGTTAGTACAGGAGGCGTCTGTGGCCAACCAAGTGGAGCGCTGCAGTAGAGATGGACCAATGGTCTGAACTGCACAAAGCAGTTCAGTGGTCATCAGACATGACAATGGTTGAACCCATAGATATGAGTGACATTGTCCAAGTAATATATGTAGAAAGAGGAGGGCCAGAGCCTAATGCCGGGGAACGAGACAAAGAAAGAGGAGTAAAAAATACGCAGAGATGATGTCTTGGGTCAGGTTTCCCAGAAGCAGACCCTGAGATGAGGATTTGTGTGCAAATGATTTACTTAAAAAGTGCTACGAGCCGAAACCGGTTTGGCTCAGTGGATAGAGCCTTGGCCTGTGGACTTAAGGGACCGGGTTCGATTCTGGTCAAGGGCATGTACCTTGGTTGCGGGCACATCTCCAGTAGGGGGTGTGCAAGAGGCAGCTGATTGATGTTTCTAGCTCTCTATCTCTCTCCCTTCCTCTCTCTAAATAAAACAATAAAATATATATTTTAAAAAAAAAGTGCTATGAGAAGAAACCAGGAAGGGAGTGGGAAGAGCAGGAGAGGAAACCAAGGAGGCAGGTAACCTCAGGCAGCTTCACCCCATGCGCTTTGGATGTTAAGTTATGCCTCAGGTTTGTCAGGAAAGGAGGGAAGTGGGCCTTACATATACCAACACCAACACCCCTTAACTGTTGACCAAGGGTTGCCCCTGGGAGATGTCAATTCCAAGGCAAAGCTTCCAACATTCCTCAAACAAAAACAGAAAAGAAAAACCACCTGCCAAGACCGGTTTGGCTCAGTGGATAGAGCGTCCGTCTGCGGACTGAAGGGCCCCCGGGTTCGATTCCGGTCAAGGGCATGTGCATTGGTTGTGGGCACATCCCCAGTGGGGAGTGTGCAGGAGGCAGCTGATCAATGTTTCTCTCTCATTGATGTTTCTAGCTCTCTATCCTCCCTTCCTCTCTGTAAAAAATAAATAAAATATATTAAAAAAAGAAAGAAAGAAAGAAACCACACACCAAAGACCAGGGGGTGCAGGGAGTGTGGGAGTATAGAGTGTATGTAGGGAGGGAGGGAGGGACAAAAACAAGTGATAAACAGAGACCCATAACACTGCTGTTGTCTTCTCTAATGACTACCATTGCTGAGTGGCCTTGGTGAGAATAATTTTAGGGAAGTGGTGGAGGCAGAAGCCAAATGGTAGAGGATTGAAGAACAAATGGAAGGTGAATAAGGGGGAGGAGGGACGTGGAGAACTGTCTCACAGTTCGACCAAAAAGGGAAGGAACGAGATACGGTGGGTTGTAGTTTGAAAGGGAAGAAAAGGTTTGGCTGTTTATATCCCAAGGAAGACCTAATTATGCCAAAGTCCAATGAGAAGGGAGCCAGTAGGAAGGATGGGAATGGGACGAGTTTGGGGAAGGAGGGGAAGATGGGGCCCAGGGCCCAGGCTAAGCCCAGATAGGAATAAGGAAGGGAGAAGCACGTCTTCCTCAGAGGAGGGCATGTACTTCTCCGGATGCTTTCAGCCACAATGGAACTCCAATTTAAGGCTGATTGAACATAAAAGGGAGAGGAGAGTTTGTTGGTTCACAAAATTGAAAAATCAAAGATAGAAGCCAAAAGCTCAAACAGTGTCCATTTGAACTTGGTCTCTTTCTCTCAGTTCTGCTTTTTTCCTGGACTGTCTTCATTCTCAGGCAGGTTGTCCCGCAGAGGTAGTAATGTATTATAGCTGCCTGCAGCTGCAGGCTTCCCAGAGTAACAAGCCTAGCAGAAAAAGGTCCTAGCTTTCCCAACAGCTCCAACAAAGACAGTCAGCTTGAATTTCATCAGCTCAGCTTGGGTCACCCAACAAACATCTGCTGTATAATAAAGAATTTGTCTGATCTTTGTTCCGTGTTCCTGGCACAGAGGATTAAAAGAACTTGGTATTTCCAGAGTGATAGAAGTGTCTGTCATTCATGAGCCCCTTAGGTGACCCATGGCAAGCCCCTACATATCTTTAGGATGGGGGCTGGTCACCGCAAAGACCAACGTTGCCATAAGAGGGTTGGGATTTGGGGATTTTGGGATTTTGCACCAGCTCAGCATCCAAGGAGGGAAGGGAGGGAGCCTGGAGATGGTGTTCAGTCACATGGTAATGGTTGAATTAGTCATGCCCAATAAGTACTCTGGACAGTGAAGCCTAACCAGTTCTTCCTGGTTGGTGGATGCATTGATGTTCCAGAAGGATGCTATGCTGACTCCATGGGGAGAGGGAATGGACACTCTGTATTTGGATCCTCCCAGACCTCACTCTCTGTGTCTCTTCATTTGGCTGTCCTGACTTGGTTATAAAATGAATTGTAAATAAATAAATAAATAAATAAATAAATAAATAAATAAATAAAATGAATCGTGAAGCATAGCGCTTTCCTGCATTCTGAGCTGTTCTAGCAAATATCAAATGGAGTGGGGGTCATGGGAAACTCCCAGATCTGTAGCCAGTTGGTCAGAAATGCAGGGGGCTGGGGGACTCCACTTGCAGCTGGCATTTGAAGTAGGGGGAGTCTTGCCAAGGACTGAGCCCTTAACTTGTGTCTCTGCTAACTTTGGGCAGTTAGTGCCCGGACTGAACTTCATTAGTTCACTAGTTGGGGTTGAAACAGAGCACTAACCCTGAACCAATACTTGTAACCAGAGGGATAGACTATGCTAATTTGTAAACTCTGGATCATGGACCCATCTGAGATTGGGGTGGCTCTTCAAAGGAAAAACAGGGTCTGGCTGAAGGGAAGTGGTAGCTCGTGGGATTCTTTTGGCGGTCATCCTGACCCTCACCCCAAGAGGAGGGGATTTCTTGTATTTTGCCTTCTTTCCCGGGATGTCAGAATCAGCGTGGTGCTTTGGCCTCAACCTCCTGGCCCTCCACATCATACTCTGTCCTGTCCGGACAGCCTGACAGCCTAAAGCACTCAGGCTTTGCTCCGGCTCTGCCTCTGAACGACACACACCATCTTCTTCCCTCCCTGGCCCAGACCCTGGTTGGGGTGGGTGCAGCAGGCAACCAATCAATATGTTTCTCTCACATCGAAGTTTCTCTCGATCTTCCACTCTCTCTAAAAGATCAATGGGAAATATCCTCAGGTGAGGATTAACAACAACATCAGCCGCGGAGGTGGAAACTGTGGTGGGATGTTTGCAGAACAGAGTGATGGTGAGTGTGGCTGGGAGGGAGGGAGAGGTAAATCATACTATATGGGCCAAGGAGGTAGGCAGGGGCCAGATCATGCAGGTCTGTAGACCACAGGAGTTTGGATTCTTTAAGATAACAGCTTTAATTATGATATAATTTATTTAATTATGATATAATTTAAATTATGATATAATTTACCTGCCATACAGTTCGTCCATTTCAAGTATGAGTTTTATTTTTATACCAAGTGTCATAAGGAGTCATTGAAGGGATTTCACCCATATTTTAAAGACTGATGTGGCTGCTGAGGGGAGGATGGGTTTGACAGGTATTGAGAATAAGAGTAGAAGCTGTTGCCCTACCAGCATGGCTCAGGGGGCGCCTATGAACCGGGAGGTCACCGTTCCATTCCCCATCAGGGCACGTGCCTAGGTTGTGGGCTCGATCCCCATTGGGGGCATGTGGGAGGCAGCCAAGCAATGATTCTCCCCCACCCCCCACTCTCTCTCTCTCTTTAAAAATATATTTTATTGATTTTTTTACAGAGAGGAAGGGAGAGAGAGAGTTAGAAACATCGATGAGAGAGAGTCGTTGATCAGCTGCCTCTTGCACACCCCCTACTGGGGATGTGCCCGCAACCAAGGTACATGCCCTTGACTGGAATCGAAGCTGGGACCCTTCAGTCCGCAGGCTGACGCTCTATCCACTGAGCCAAACCAGTTTCGGCGATTCCCTCTCTTCATTTATGTTTCTAACCCTCCCTTCCTCTCTGAAATCAATAAAAGTTTGTGTGTTTTTTTTGTGTGTGTGTGTGTGTTTTTTTTTTTTAAGAGTAGAAGCTGAGGGGGCCATTGGAGAACCTATAAGGTAACCTAGATGAGAGATGATCTCATATTGAACCCCAGTGTCCACGGTGGAGATAGGGAGACATGGTCACATTCAGGATATATCTGGAGCAAGAACCAGCAGGACTGGGTACTGGGTCAGGGGTAGAGGAAGGCGAAGGGTGGATGGCGATGCTGCTTATTAGAGGTTGGAGGACAGTGTGGAAGAGACTGAGAACCTGTGTTAGATGTGTTAAGTCTGGAGCACCACACAGTGGCACCCTTCAGTTTGGAAGGCTCATTACTTCAAAGCAAACATTCACAGAGGACTGCAGTGGCCAGGCACAGAGGCTATGGAGACAAAGGAAGCCCAGGCCTGGCCTACTCAACTCACTGTCTCACAAGTGAAACCAAGAAGTATGCCTCAGGCACAAGCACCGTAAGGATATCTGTCAGGATGTGTTTGGCTACAAATAACAGACAACTCTGACACAGTCTGGGCTAAACAAGAACATTGCCATTACATACCACCAGGGGTCCAGCTTTCTAAGATCCTCGTTACTTTGCTCTCTTCTGGGTTTTGTCTGCATTGTTGCCTGGAAACAAATGGGCTCAGGAGTTCTAGGCTTCCCATCCAGACCAAGGACCTCTCAGAATCAAAAGGAGGCCCCCATGTCTTCGGTGTTTCCCTCTTAAGAATGAGGAAGCCCCATAAGCAGAGCTCTTGCTAATCATTGGCTCCATAGGAGTAGCAGCCAGCCCTAAACAAACCGCCTGGCCAGGAGAATAGGACCAGACCTGTCAGGACTTATTCCTGGGATGGGAGAAGGGCCGCTCTGAATAAAATTAGAGCCCTGCCTATAGGAAGATGGAAAATGGTTATTAAGCAGGAACTCAAAATGTCACCCATGCCGAAACCGGTTTGGCTCAATGGATAGAGCGTCGGCTTGGGGACTGAAGGGTCCCGGGTTCGATTCCGGTCAAAGGCATGTACCTTGGTTGCGGGCATATCCCCAGTAGGGGTGTGCAAGAGGCAGCTGATCGATGACTCTCATCGATGTTTCTGACTCTCTATCTCTCTCCCTTCCTCTCTGTACAAAATCAATAAAATATTAAAAAAAAAAAAAAAAAGTCACCCACATAGGGAATGAATGGACTCTTGGGAGGGGTCGGGGGCAGAAGGCCATGTGATATCAACAGCATCTTTTTAAAATATATATATATATATTAATTGATTTTTTTACAGAGAGGAAGAGAGAGGGATAGAGAGTTAGAAACATCGATGAGAGAGAATCATCGATCAGCTGTCTCTTGCACAACCCCTACTGGGGATGTGCCCGCAACCAAGGTACATGCCCTTGACAGGAATTGAACCTGGGACCTTTCAGTCCTCAGGCCGATGCTCTATCCACTGAGCCAAAGTGGTTTTGGCAACAGTTTCTTTTTAAAGAGTTCGAGATTTTACCTAAAAAAACATTTCTTTTTTTAAACTATAATCACATAAAATGCTTGAAAGAGAGAACAATCTCTCTCCTTAAGCAAATTCAGTCTCCTAAAGTCATAATGGTTTTCGACTTCCTTTGTCCCTCACCCCCAGCTTATACGCATGCTCTTTTCCTATAGCAGCGAGCCTTCTTCATTCAGCACGGCTCGCTAGCTTTTACACAGGTGGCTGGCAACCCTTGTCTCTGCAAGCTTGAACCCACTCCAATATGTCATGCAGTGACTGAGCCAACGCTCATGCTACCATATCCACATACGGGGCATTTGTGTCCTTCTTCTTCTCCTCCTCCTCCTCCTCCTCCTCCTCCTCCTCCTCCTCCTCCTCCTCCTCCTCCTCCTCCTCCTTCTTCTTCTTCTTCTTCTTCTTCTTCTTCTTCTTCTTCTTTATAATATATTTTATTGATTTTTTACAGAGAGGGAGAGGGATAGAAAGCCAGAAACATCGATGAGAGAGAAACATCTATCAGCTGCCTCCTGCACCCCCTTCTCCCCACTGGGGATGTGCCCGCAACCAAGTACATGCCCTTGACCGGAATTGAACCCGGGACCTTTCAGTCCGCAGGCTGACACTCTATCCACTGAGCCAAACCGGTTTTGGCGACATTTGTGTTCTTTCCCCTCTTTCACTGCGATGTCGGTCACAGGCGTCTGGGGAAATTCCCTGTTACTAGTCCTGCCCCCCGACATCAAAGAATAAGTCTCTGAGCCTGCTCCAATACATACGTGAGACTTTGAATTTGCCAGGCTTGTGGGGGAGGAGCAGGGAGAGAGGCCCCTTTCTTGCTGCAGCAGAATTCTCAGTGCCAGCAGCAGTAGCTGTGGCAGAGAAGTCTCCGTCCTGGCATTTAGTGTTTGGTGGCAGTGGCGGTGGCAACAGTTTTCTTATCAGATCAGTTCTAGGGCTTGGGGGCTATTTCTCCAGCCCATCCCACGATTCTATAAGCTGCCTGATACCCTGAAACGAATCCCTTTTCCACTTAAATCAGCCAGTGTCAATTCTGTCACCTGTAAATCAGAACTCCTGACTATTACTGAGGCTGCTGTATCAACAGCTCCATAAGAACTTTCCTCCCTGTGAGCTTTTGTGAGCACTGTGTTTCTCTAACCTCATTTATTTATGTACTACCTTCCACAAAATTTACCATATATCACCCATAATGTTATCAAGTATTGTTTTAAAAACTGATTCATTCATATATGAATCATACACACACACACACACACACACACACACACACACACACACACACACACTAGAGAGGCCTGGTGCATACATTCGTGCATGGGTGGGGTCCCTCGACCTGGCTGGGACTGAGCTGCCTTGTTCAGTCCCAGGGGAGGGACCACAGGAAGTTGGCCAGCTGGGGAAGGTAGGCTGTGGGAGCACACTAACCACCAGGGGCAGCTCCTGCATTAAGCGCCGCCCCCTGGTGGTCAGTTTGTGTCATAGCTACCAGCCAGTGATCTGGTCCTCCATTCATAACAGTCCTTTAGCTTAGACTTTTTTTTAAAAAAAAATTAATTTCTTTATTAATTAAGGTATCACATATTTGTCCTCAACCCCCCATTCCAATCCCCCACCCCCCCACTCATGCCCCCACCCTCCTATTGTCCTTGACCACTGGTTGGGCTCATATGTGTGCACATAAGTCCTTTGGTTGATCTCTCCCTTTTATCCCCACCTTCCCTTTGAGGTCCAACAGTCTGACCCATGGCTCCTTATCTCTGGGTCTGTTCTTTTTTTTTTTTTTAATATATTTTATTAATTTTGTACAGAGAGGAAGGGAGAGAGATAGAGAGTTAGAAACATCGATGAGAGAGAGTCATCAATCCACTGCCTCTTGCACACCCCCTACTGGGGATGTGCCCACAACCAAGGTACATGCCCTTGACCGGAATCGAACCCAGGTCCCTTCAGTCCCCAAGCCGACGCTCCATTCATTGAGCCAAACCGGCATCGGCGTGGGTCTGTTCTTGTTCATCAGTCTATGTTGTTCACCATTTCCTCTAGATGAGTGAGATCATGTCCTACTAGCTTAGGCCTCTGTGTGTGTGTGTGTGTGTGTGTGTTATATTTATTTGTCTAAAGTTTTACATATGTCTACTTTTCCCCCAATTGACTGCCCCCAAGCCATTCCCACCCCAGGAAAGCCCCTATTTCCCCAGTGTCAGTGTCCATTGGTTATGCTATATGCATGCGTACAAGTCCTTTGGTTGCTCTCTAACTCCTTCCCCCACCATTTGTTTCTGGATCTATTCTTATTCATCAAATTATATTGATCATTATATCCCACATATGAGTGAGATCATGTAATATTTATCTTTCTCTGACTGGCTTATTTCACTTAGCATAATGCTCTCCAGTTTCATCCATGCTGTTGCAAATGGTAAAAGTTCCTTCTTTTTTACAGCAGCATAGTATTCCACTGTGTAGATGTACCAAAGTTTTATTTTTTTTTATTTTAAAATATATTTTATTGATTTCTTACAGAGAGAAAGAGAGAGGGACAGAGAGTTAGAAACATTGATGAGAGAGAATCATCGACCAGCTGCCTCTTGCACGCCCCCCACTGGGGATGTGCCCGCAACCAAGGTACATGCTCTTGACCAGAATCGAACCCAGGACCTTTCAGTCTGCAGGCCGATGCTCTATCCACTGAGCCAAACCGGTTTCGGCAGTACCAAAGTTTTCTAATCCATTCATCTGCTGATGGGCACTTAGGCTGTTTCCAAATCTTACCTATTATAAATTGTGCTGCTATGAACATAGGAGTGCACATATCCTTTCTGATTGGTGTTTCTGGTTTCTTGGAATATATTCCTAAAAGCTGGGTCACTGGGTCAAATGGGAGTTCCATTTTTAATTTTTTGAGGAAATTTCATACTGTTCTCCACAGTGGCTGTACCAGTCTGCATTCCCATCTGCAGTGCAGGAAGGTTCCTTTTACCCGCATCCTCACCAGCACTTGTCATTTGTTGATTTGTTGATGATAGCCATTCTGACAGGTGTGAGGTGGTATCTCATTGTCGTTTTGACTTGCATCTCTCAGATGATTAGTGACTTTGAGCATGTCTTTGGGCCTGCTGGATGCCCTCTTTCGAAAAGTGTCTATTTAGATCCTTTGCCCATTTTTTGATTGAAGGAAGGGGGAGTGGGCCTAAGCTGGCGATCAGACATCCTTAGCGCTGCTGCAGAGGGACAGGCTTCCACCACCACTGCTGCTGCACTCGCCAGCCATGAGCCTGGCTTCTGGGCTTCTGGCTGAGCAGCACTCCCTGTGAGAGCGCACTGACCACCAGGGGGCAGCTCCTGCATTGAGTGGTCAGTGTGATCAAAGTGATGTGTCTTTCTGCAGTTCGGTCGATTTGCATATTGCCCTTTTATTGTATAGGATGATGCATATATAGTACAGTGCAGTAGTTAAGTGCACACTTTGGAGTTTAGTTCTATTGGGTTCCTTACTCACCCTGGTGCTGTTTTCTCATCTGTAAAATGGGAGCAATACCAGCTCCCGCTGATAACCGGAACAGTGCATTGAGGTTTTTTCCCCGGGGTTGTGTCTCTCAACACTGAAGGATGAGCTCCGGCAACCAGAAGAGTTAAGCAAAAGTGTGGAAAACTTAACACAGCAGATTTAGACTCCTCGCATTGGGGTAGAGGCCCAATAATGGCTGCCCGTAAGGCCTGTAGTCCGGGGGTATATATTGATATTTGCTACGAGCCTGCTTTATAGCTACATGTGTCCCCACCTGATTGATTCCATTGTTCAGGCCCAGCAATGAACCTGAACTTGCTGTTTCTATGTATTTGTACACTTTTTTTTTTTTTTTTTTTTTTTTTTGCTGCAGGCTCTCCCTTGGTTTCCCATGCCTCCCGTTCTGTGTCCCAAAACATTCTATTATTTCAGCATGGTTGTTTTTGTGATCAGGCTTGCTCAAACTGCCGTGTCTATCCCTGTCTATGTTCCACTTGCCTTTGTTTCACACTGAACCCCATCCTATATGCCTGCGTTCAAGCTAACTTCTCTCACTACCACACAGGGTAACACTGAGCTTAAGGTGTGTGTGTGTGTGTGTGTGTGTGTGTGATAAATAAATACAGTTTCCCTTTCTGTGCCCAGACCCTACTGAACATAATTTATAGAAAATCTTTTTGAAACATAGTTGAGTTCTAGGATCTGATGAATTTTGGAAACATTAACCAAGGTTAATAATAAGCAGCTGCTATTATCATCCCAGGTGATGAGATGAGGGATGTGAAAGTTACAGGTTATATACTAGTACTCTCCTTGAATGCATTCATTCATTTACAGACATCTACTGAGCACTCACTGGGAGCCCCACCCTGTGTTAGCTGCTGGGGACAAACAGGAATAAGAAAGACTCAAGCTCCTTTCTCTCAATCTCTCTCTCTCCCTCTCTCTCTCTTTAATGTATTTTTATTGATTTCAGAGAGGATGAGATAGAAATATCAGTGATGAGAGAGTGTCACCAATCAGCTGGACCCCCGAACACCCAACACTGGGGATGGAGCCTGAAACCTGGCATGTGCCCCTACAGTAAGGTGACCAGATGTCCTGCTTTTGGCGGGACAGTCCCGATTTTTAACAATTTGTTCTGTGTCCTGTGGCATTTTAAAAAAGTCCCGGTTTTTGGAAAGATTCTTTCCTAAAATCAGGACTTTTTTAAAACGCTGCAGGACGCAGGAAAAGTTGTTAAAAAGCGGGATGTCTGGTCACCTTACCCTTCAGGGAACAAACCCCCACCAGGAGTCAAACTGTTATTTCTGTTAACATAAAAACATTCAAACCTGTAAAGAATTTTTGTGAGTTTATTTGAGCCAAACTGGCAACAATTGCTGGGAAGCAGAACCTCAACAGATTGAGGTACTAGTAATGCTCTGGAGAATGGCAGGTTACATCTGTATTTATACACTAGAGGCCGGGTGCACAGATTTATGCACCAGTGGGGTCCCTTGCCCAGGCCTTCGTCCTCCCGCAAGATTCGGTGCACCAGGCCTTTAGTCTATATATTAACAGTCTACTCTTGGGTCCCTCAGCCTGGCCTGCAGGGATGGGGCTGAATCTGGCTCTCTGACATCCCCCGAGGGAACGCAGATTGCGAGAGGGCACAGGCCAGGCTGAGGGACCCCACTGGTACATGAATTCAGAAGCACCAGGTCTCTAATATGCATTTAAGATCTTTGGTTAATCTCTTCCTGCCCTCTCCCCACCCCCTTCCCTATGAGATGCATCAGCCCGTTCCGTGTTTCCATGCCTGTGGTTTCCAGACCTTGAGCATCTGCCCCCTGGTGGTCAGTGCGCATCATAGCTACTGGCTGGTTGCTTAGGCTTTTATACATAGATTGTAATCAAAGAAAAGGATGTAGGTGGGTTATATGAAATCCATTGGTGATAGACTAGAGAGGAAGCAGAACAGGGAAACTCCTGGGATTGGATAAAAAGTAAAATGATAGACACATACTTAGGTGGGTGCAGGAACAATTAACATAATAATGAAGGAATTTGTGGTATCTGTCCTGGTGCCCAGACATGTTAGGCTGGAAAAAGGGAAGTTAAAAGTTACCAAGACATTTCAAGGGTATGTTATTATAGATGCAAAAAGAGAGAGAGGCTCAGTTAAGGTAAAGGTTGACCTTGTCAGTGAAGATGTGGGCTTAGGATGTAACCACTCACCATAACTGCTTTTATTTTATTTATTTATTTATTTATTTATTTATTTTTAATATATTTTATTGACTTTTTTACAGAGAGGAAGAGAGAGGGACAGAGAATTAGAAACATTGATGAGAGAATCATCAACCAGCTGCCTTCTGCACAACCCCCACCGGGGATGTGCCCGCAACCAATGTACATGCCCTTGACCAGAATCGAACCCGGGACCTTTCAGTCCCCAGGCCGACGCTCTATCCACTGAGCCAAACCGGTTTTGGCTCACCATAACTGCTTTTAGTTAAAGTTTAATTTCAGACCATCCTTTGTGGTGACTTTAGGTCTCTGAGTTTGCAAGACCATCTTGCAGGCCTTCCCTGAGCTTATCATGTTTGCATGTGGCCCCTTTCGCCCATACCTGGTTCATAGGTCAATGCTCAACCATCCTGCCAGGCCAGCTGGGCTCAAGCTCAAGCTTCGTGGTACCCGAGGCTGGTCCCTCACCCTTGGTGTCATCAGTAAAGATGGGTGGGTGGGTGAGGCAATCATCAAGGAAATCATATCTCGGACTGCTGAAGTGTGACGGGGGGAATGGCAAGGCTTCCGCTCTCCCCGCAGGCTGTGGGCTAGGAGGGCAGGTATTTGAGGTTTAAGGCCTGTGCGACCAGGAGGCCTCAGGACGCCACTCCTGCTTTTTCTCCAGCTCATTCATTCCCAGAGCAGGGTCTCTCCATGCGGTAGTTATTACTATTTCACAGATAAAAAAACAAAGGCTCAGCATTGAGAGGGCCCTACCCCACCCCCGAAAGGCGCCTAGGACCCTCTTCCTCAGCCTGGCGGCAGGGCCTTGTCCCACCTCCCGCTCCACAGACCCGCGCAGGGGGTGGGCTCCGGGGGTCCTGAGCAGTCCGCGCCTCTGCCGCCTCTGCCTTGGGAGGCAGGGGGCGCCCTCCGGACCCGACTAACCCACCTAACTCCTCCCTAAGCGCAAACGCAGCCCGCTGCTCGGGAACCCCGGAGGCCACAGGCCATGGGAGCTCACATCGCCCCCTGGCGGCGCCGGGGAGGACTGCGTGCCCCCGCCTCCCGCGGGGCCTGAGTGGGTGTGGAAACCTCCCCGTGCCCGCCCCCGCGCTCCGGTATTTACCTTCCTTGACGTCTTCCGCCCGCGCCCGGAAGTCGGCGGAGATGACCATAGAAACTCGTGGCTAGAAGTGCCCGGGTTTGCCCTCTTGGTCCTCACTTCCGCCGGAAGTGACCTCCAGTCGCAATTGCCCTCTCTGCACGCGCGGGCACCGGGTACCTCGCCGCGGTACTCGGGGCGTGAGTCCGACCACGATGGCCGTCACCACCTTGCTGCGCGCGACGCCCCTCTTCGGCGGTGAGGGGCGGGGAGGGCGGCGGCACCTGGGGGTCCGGGGACACGTGGGGGTTGTCGGGAGCGGCCGGGCTCCGACTCGCGCGCTGACTCCACGCCTGGCCTCTGCCCCTGCAGGTCTCGGCGCCGGCCCGACCCCGCTGCTGCAGGGCCTGCTGCGGCCGCTGACGGCCCCGGCGCTGACCCTCTTGTGTCGCGGCCTGGCCGTGGAGGCCAAGAAAACCTATGTGCGCGACAAGCCCCACGTGAACGTGGGGACCATCGGCCATGTGGACCACGGCAAGACCACACTGACCGCGGCCATCACGAAAAGTGAGCGAGCTGCCGAGGGGCGTCCGGCGGGGCCCGCTCTGCAGGCGGGACCTGGAGCCCGGGAGGCAGCCAGGGAGGCGGGGCCCTGTGGCTGCTGGAGCTTTTAGTGTAGCCCGAGGAGCCGCAACGCCAGTGGGCGGGGCGGGGTTGGAAGATTTCTGTTCAGGAGACAGATTTCCCCCAAACATGAAGAACTTGGTGGTGCATAACCTGGGGGACCCTGAATGGCCTCCCTCTAGCATTAGCGACCGCCCTGTAAGCGAGGCTTTACCAGCAAGTCTCCGAACAAGACCTTCAGGCCTTTTTTTCTGCCTGGTTCTCTCCGCAGAGGTTGAGGGAGGGTCCGCCCCCAGGCTGTCCGTTTCAGGTTGTTTAAGTGGGAGGGACCTGGGGGTGTGCCCCAAGCCAGGCCTCTGCCTCTGGAACTAGAGCTGAGAGCCGTGTTCTCTTGCCTTCCCGGATTAGTTTTAGCCGAGGGAGGCGGGGCCAAGTTTAAGAAGTATGAAGAGATTGACAATGCCCCGGAGGAGCGAGCCCGCGGCATCACCATCAATGCAGCTCACGTGGAGTATAGCACTGCCGCCCGCCACTATGCCCACACGGACTGTCCAGGCCACGCCGATTACGTTAAGGTGAGAGCATTGCTGGGGACTGGCCAGGAGCCGCCTTCGGTCAGGAGAAACGTTAGGGGAGCTTAAGGTACTCAAAATGTATCGGTTTGTGGGCATGGCCACTTAAAGTGGATGGTGAGATGGCAGAGAAAGGTGAGCCTCGGTTCCTAGCTGCTGTGCTTGGCTAGATGGATGTGGAGCTGAGGTCGCTGAACGAGGCTGTGTCTTCTCTCCTCCTCCCCAGAACATGATCACAGGCACTGCCCCCCTTGACGGCTGCATCCTGGTGGTGGCAGCCAATGATGGCCCCATGCCTCAGACCCGAGAGCACTTGCTACTGGCCAGACAGGTATGCGGATCCTGGGAGGGAGTGGGAAGAGGAGAGTGGGGAGTTGGGCCACTTAGGACACCGTCTCCCTCTTTCCCGCCCGCAGATTGGAGTAGAGCATGTGGTGGTGTATGTGAACAAGGCAGATGCTGTCCAGGACGCCGAGATGGTGGAGCTGGTCGAGCTGGAGATCCGGGAGCTGCTCACTGAGTTTGGCTACAAAGGGGAGGAGACTCCGGTCATCGTAGGCTCTGCCCTCTGTGCCCTTGAGGTGAAGGCAGGATCAGGCAGGGGCTGCAGTCACAGAGGATAGGGCGGGACAGGCATGTGGAGCCGTGCTCTGAGTCGGGGGGGCACTAGTAGTTCTTGGTAAGCAACATGGAAACCCCTCCCCAACCCTTTCCAGCAACGCGACCCCGAGTTAGGCCTGAAGTCTGTGCAGAAGCTGCTGGATGCTGTGGACACTTACATCCCAGTGCCCACCCGGGACCTAGAGAAGCCTTTCCTGCTGCCGGTAGAGTCCGTGTACTCTATCCCTGGTGAGGACCCTGCTCATTGGCATTCTCTCCCCCTAACAAGATCCTTGCCCAAGGTCCCTAATGTCCTTTCTTATTCCCTCCCAGGCCGGGGCACGGTGGTGACAGGTACACTAGAACGTGGAACTCTGAAGAAGGGAGATGAGTGTGAGTTCCTGGGACACAACAAGAACATTCGCACTGTGGTAACAGGTACGGGAAGAAAGCCTTAGACCCAGGGGCTGGCTCCAGGGTGACCTCTGCCCTGCAGATCCCTGTGCCTTCCCGCTGTTCCCGAGGTCCTCCTCGTCTCCTCTTCTCCCTCCTAGGCATTGAGATGTTCCACAAGAGCCTGGAGAGGGCAGAGGCAGGTGATAATCTCGGGGCCCTGGTTCGAGGCTTGAAGCGGGAGGACCTGAGACGTGGCCTGGTCATGGCCAAACCAGGTTCCATCCAGCCCCACCAGAAGGTGGAGGCACAGGTGAGGCTTCAGGCCGCGGACAGGGCTGACCGACGGATTGCCCCGAGCGGCAGTGCTTCTAGCCACTTGCTCTCCTTTCCAGGTTTACATCCTCACCAAAGAGGAAGGTGGCCGCCACAAGCCCTTTGTGTCCCACTTCATGCCTGTCATGTTCTCCCTGACTTGGGACATGGCCTGCCGTATCATCCTGCCTCCAGGGAAGGTATGGTGGCATAGGGTACAGTTCCAAAGATGTGACAACGTGAGTGACTTCTTTGGGCGAAGATGTAGATGAACCAACTAGTGGTGGAGGTCTGGGCCAATGGATTTTGGAGGAATGAGTCCTCATCCACTATTCCCTAGGCTGAAATAGTTGAAAAACTTAGTTATGTTACCATTTACCCAGAGACTTCTCAGAAAAGGGTATTTATTCTTGAGAGTTTTACTATACGTAGGGCTTGGATAAGTTCCCAAGAGATCTCCGTAGTCCAAAATTAAACATTTTCCCTTAGCATACCTTAGAAATACTGATCAGTGGTCCTATTTATTTATTTGCCTTTGCATATTCTGTTGGCATCTGCCTGACAGCTGGGATGAAGTGTTCCCAGAAATAATCATCATTTCCCCACAATCATTAACTTTGGTAGCCAACAAAACAGTTGGGATAAAGACATCTTGAAGGCCATGTGCGATCCCTGTTTCTGTCCCCTCCAGGAGCTTGCCATGCCTGGGGAGGACTTGAAGCTTAGCTTGATCTTGCGGCAGCCGATGATCTTAGAAAAAGGTCAGCGTTTTACTCTGCGAGATGGCAACCGGACCATTGGCACTGGCCTCGTCACTGAGACACCAGCCATGACTGAAGAGGACAAGAACATCAAGTGGAGTTGAGAGCGGACCTCTGCTCAGGCTCTTGTATGCAGGGCTGTGCTGGCCAGTGTTCTGTTTCTCATGCCCCTTCCCGGGGCATGGGCTGCAACCCAGCAGTTGCAACTAGACCACCACTTCTCCTGGCCAGAAGGGCCGCACGGCCTGCCAGGTGAGGTAGGTCAATAAACTGTTCTGTGAATAGTAAGCTAGCCTGGGTTTGTGTCCTTTGTTTAAGTTGGAATGATAGAGGAATATAATAAAAAGGGAGCCAGAGCCAGGCTGGTGTGGCTCAATGAGCCAGGTCATGGTTCGATTCCTGATCAGGGCATATACCTGGGCTTGATCCCAGTGGCGGGACATGAAGGATTGAAGTAGGCAGCCTATCAATGATTTTCTCTCATTGTTGATGTTTCCCTTTCCTCTCTGTAATCAATAAAAATATTTTTTAGCCCTAACCAGTTTGGCTCAGTGGATAAAGCGTCGGCCTGCAGACTCAAGGATCCCAGGTTCGATTCGGGTCAAGGGCATGTACTTTGGTTGCGGGCACATCCCCAGTGGGTGTGTGCAGGAGGCAGCTGATCGATGTTGCTCTCTCGTTGATGTTTCTAACTATCCCTCTTCTGTCCTCTCTGTAAAAAATCAAATATATTTTTTAAAAGGGAAGGGTTGGGGGGGGGGAGGCAAAAGCCCAGGAGGCACCCTGGAGCCAGCTATTTTAACTGAGTTCTCTCTCTAGCCTCAGTTCATCTCAATGAAAGCTCCTCTTTGCTGACTAGCTTTCAGCTCTTTGGAGAGAAGCCAAAGGGTTGAAAGCCAGTCTTGTGAACTTTGTATGCTACAGTGGAATATTAGTGGATGTCTTTTTGGGAGATGGTGGGAAAGGATTTATCACTCGGAACCAGAATGGGCTCAGCTCATTTCCTCCTTTAGTAGGCACTGGCATTGATGTCTAGCTCTCCTTGTTTAAGCGCTGATAGTGGGGACTGTATCTTACCTCTGGAGCCAGGGAGATGAGCGAGTTCCTGGGACAGAAGAACATTCGCACTGTGCTAACAGGCACCGGAAGAAAGCCTTAGGCCCAGGGGCTGGCTCCAGGGTGACTGCCTTGCAGGTCTCTGTGCCTTCCTTCTGCTCCCATATAACCTGTACTTGATGAGTTATTACCGTGGTCACCAATTCCAAACAGGCTTGAGAAGGTGTAGAATGAAGGATTCACTTTTCAATATTGGAGATTTAAAAAAGAAAAATGCTGTTTATCAAATAATCAGAATAAAATGCTGAGGTTTTTAAAACTTGAGGCCCTGGCTGGGTAGGTAAGCGGGTTAGAGCGGCATCTTGACAGACCAAGGTTATAGGTTTGATCCCCGGTCAGGGTCCATAAAAGAATCAATCGGTGAATGCATACCAAAGTGGAACGACAGACCCATGTCTCTAAAAGCATTTAAAAAAGAAAAAAAAAGGGAGCCTGCTGACCAGGAATGTGTCTTGAAACAAACAAAAAAAAAGGTAACATTCAGCAGGGAATAATGGGTACGTACACCTTTCAAACTTGGATCCTGACAAAGGAGTATACCCCAGACATCCTGCTGAGCAGTCCTGAGAGGGGAGGCTGAGGATTTGGAAAAACTCAAAACCTACTCCAGAAAACAGGCTCAAGGGAAGGATTTAGGATCAAGAGGGGGATTCCTGGCTGACTAGAGTATAAGCTCCCAACTTCAAGATTTCTGCTCTTAGGAGTAAGATAAAACCAACCTGCAATTTTTTTTTTAAAAAAGTGTGTATTTTATTGATTTTTCACAGAGAGGTAGGGAGAGGAGAGAGCTAGAAACACGGATGAGAGATACATTGACCAGCTGCCTCCTGCACACCCCACACCAGGGATGTGCCCACAACCAATGTACATGTCCCTGACTGGAATCAAACCTGGGATCCCCCAGTACGCAGGCCGACGCTCTGTCCACTGAGCCAAACTGGTTTCGGCCCAACATGCAATTCTTTTTTTTTTTTTTTTTTTAATATATTTTATTGATTTTTTACAAGAGAGGAAAGGAGAGAGATAGTTAGAAACATCGATGAAAGAGAGTCATCGATCAGCTGCCTCTTGCACACCCCCTACTGGGGATATGCCCGCAACCAAGGTACATGCCCTTGACCGGAATCGAACCCATGACCCTTCAGTCCGCAGACCGATGCTCTATCCACTGAGCCAAACCGGTCTCGGCCCAACATGCAATTCTTAACTTATCAAAAGGACTACTAGGGCCCTGGCCTGTGTGGCTGTTGGTTAAATGTCCCGTACACCAAAGGCCCCCCGTTTATTTCCTGGTCAGGGCATATCCTCAGGTTGTAGTTTCGGTCCCTAATTCAGGTATGTATGGGAGATAACCAGTAAACATTTCAAAGTACTACTACTTGCCCCAAGTGATTTGGCTCAGAGGACAGAGTTGGCCTGCAGACTGAAGGATCCCAGGTTTGATTCCAGTCAGGGCACGTGCCCGGGTTGCAGGCTTAATCCCCAGTAGGGAGTGTATAGGAGGCAGCCAATCAGTGATTCTCATCATTGATGTTTCTCCTCTGAAATCAAAAAAATATATTAAAAGAAAAAAGTACTAGTTAACACGTGCAGTTACATCACTCAGTACTAGAGACCTACACTTCAAACGTCCTCAGGCCTGCCTGGCCAGTGTGGTTTAGTGGTTGAGTCTCAACGTATAAACCAAGGGTCTCGGTTTGATTCCTGGTCAGGGCACATGCCCAGGTTGGTGCTGGTTGGATTCCCAGTTGGGGTACATGCCCAGATTGTGGGCTTGATCTTCGGTGGGGGTGTGCAAGAGACCCTATTGCTGTTACTCCCCTCAGAAAGGTTTTTCTGCTTCTTCCATCATTGCCCTTACAACCCCAACTGACAATCCCCTAAAGAGCTCTTTAATTTGGGACCTCAAAACTTCCTCTCCAATCCCATGCCCACCACGTTTCAGATCCTGGGAATTCTTTCCCAATATCTCATCTTCATTCTTCCTCTCCCAGTCCTAGCCAATTTTCTCTGGCTTTGCTCAAAGCTGAAATTCCCCTGCCTACAATTAAGCACCAGTCCTTGTAATTCCCTAAGGGTGAAATTTCTTTTTCACAGACAAAACCAAGGCCAGATACAAAAGAATTCCTACTGATGCCTGCAACAAAAAAATCCCCAAACATCTGAAGCCTGATTTTTCTACATCCCATGCTTGGTTCTTGTCCTAGTTTAGCTCCAATTCCCCATAACCTGGCCCATCAACCTAGCCCTCTCCCCTTTCCCACTGCAACTTCATTTTCATAGGTCTCACCCATACCCAAGACCACTCACCAGTCAAACTTTATTTCCAGTGGCCAAACACACTGAAGTGTCAGTCAATGTGGAGGTGAGGAAACTTGGGGGACCTGTACAGCAGTAGAGCCAGAGGGGCAGCATCCTCAGGCTGAAGGGCCCACCTTGGCAACCACATCACACCACGTTTAAGGCAGATGGCCACAATCTTAACTCTAGTCTCCAAAAAGTAAACTTCAGGCAGGTTAAGTTAGTTTAAAATTTTATTTTTTTAATTTTTTTTTATATTTTTATGTAATAAAAAGTAAAAGTCCTTGTCCAACCATCCTTGTGGGGCATCTGTCTCTCAGGCAGGTCACTCGAGTTAATGGGGAAGAAAGAACAGGGGGCCCAAGTCTGACATATAAATAATAGAAAATAAAAGATCTTCCGTCTCCAGTGGGGGATAGAGGATGGGAGGGCAAGATGGGGTGGGGATGGGGCAGGGGCAGAGCAGGAACCCCCCACCCCCGCTGGACCTGGCCCACCCACTTTGAGGCCTCTCCCATTCAAGGTGCTTGGCAGGAACTCCCAGCTCCCGGGGAAAGGGGGCGGGGTGGGAGCTGGGACTGGTCCGAGCTGCTGGGGGAAGAGACAGAGATCACTCTTCCCTCCACTCATGGAGGTCTCAGGTCGCGGCCAGGACAATCTTCAGTTCCCCGGGGGGTGGAAGGGGAGCTGCTGGGAGGGATGAGATTGAACTGGTTGGAGGGGAAAGAGAAGAGAGCAGGAGCATTAGAACCCAAGCAGCTGTCCTTTCATCCAATGCCGTCCAGTGTGGGGTGTGGGGGAGTGGGTAGGAGCGGCCTCCTCAAGGTGTGTCATGGGGCTGTCAGAAGCACAAATCAAACACTGTTTCCCAGTGAGCCAGAGCCCTTACTGTGTGCCCAGCTCAGCCCCCCACACCCCAGCCTGGCCCTGTCTGCTGCGCTGACCTTACCTCGGCTAAGTCAGGAGGCAGTCGGGGTCACTGAGAGCTGGGGAGGCAGTGGGGAGGGGGGCTGCTGGATCACAACTGAGCGAGGACGGAGGGAAGCAAAGGACAGAGCCAGGAGCAAGCCCCTGGCGGCGGCGACTGTGGCTTCTGCCCACCCTACATACTTCACAGACAGGTGCAGGTCGGCAGGCGCCCTGTGGGACAGCCCTGCCTCCAAGACCCCTCACTCCCCACCCAGAACCCGTGCATCCTGCCCCACCTGTAGCCCATCAGCTCGTCCATGCCAAATTCCCCCAGCTAACGAGAACTCACGAATCCTGTCATCGGCTCCTCCTGGAAATCCAGGCGCCTGGCCAGGCTGCTCACCTTGGGGGTGTCCGATGTAGGGGTAGGGTGAGGGTGTGGAAGCTGAGAGTGCAGGCACCCCACTCTGGGGCACTGCGCCTTGGGGGGGTCCCCCATGGCTCTGGGGTGGGTGCAGCAGCATCACCTGGGGCGGGTGGGGAGCCCCAGGGTGAGGGGGCGGGGCTGCTGTGATTCCAGTTTGGACATGGGCCTGCAGAAAACAGAGAGCAGTTAGGGGCGCCACAGAAGCCTGACAAAGGCGCCAAGAATCCCAGCGTCCGGAGCGTGACGCAGAGGCAGCCCAGCACCAGGGACTCAGGAATGGGACAGTCTCACGGCCAAGGTCCTCATGGCAAAACAGACCCAGACAAAGCTGGGTCCTTGAGTTCTTACCTGGGTAACATGGGCCATGTTGGTGAAGCCGTGGGGCAGCTGCTGGTGGGCATGAATGGCATACACAGCAGCTGGTTGGGGGAAGCTGCTCTGAGGGGACTGGGCAGAAGGTCCCGGTGGCAGAGAAGGAGGCGTGCCTGTCAGGGCCCCTGGGTGGTACAGATTCTGCTGTGGCTGTCCACTGCCCAGGTGTGGGGCCTGCCCTGCCTGGTGCTGTCAGGGGGAGGGAAAGGTTAAGCGCCACTCACTCCGATACCCAGGCCTTCCACCCACTGACCCCTAACCCTCACCGCTGGGGAAATACCCAAGCTCTACCACTCTCCTTCAGCCCCCAACTCCTGCCCTGACTGCTCAGCTCCCCCACGGCAAGCACCTGGACAGGACTGGGGGCCGCATGCTGGGACTGTGGCTGGCTCCCCGTAGGCGTGGTGGCCGGCTGCGGCTGGTGGGCATGGAGCTGCGTGGCATGGTGTGGATAGGACTGGTGGACAGTGGCTACAGATGGAACGAGAGAGATAATCAGTGCTGAGCACATTGGAGGGGACTGGGGAGCACAGCCTGGAGGGAGAGGGTCCAGAACTCACCATAAAGGGCTTGGGGGGTGGGCTGCTCTGAAGGGAACTGAGGGCCGGAGGACGACACAATGGCCGGGGGATGGCTCCCCGAGGTCAGCATGCGTGGGTTGCTTTGAAGCATGGGGGCAAACACCGGCTGGAGCGGCAAAGAGAAATGGTCAGCGAAGGACTTGGAAAGCATAACCTCTGCACAGCAATGCTCTGGTCTTGTCACACTACCTTGCTGGACATTCACCAATAACCTAACTGTGTAGGTGCTGTTTTACTGACACTTTAGTGAAGGCGTGGGTGGTGGCTGTCCTTTAATGTTTGTCTGGGGCTTGGGTCTTAGGTGCCTTGCAACAGATCCTATCAGACCAGGACTGAATCCCCAGCCTGGCACCACCACCCAGATCACTGCCTCCCTCCCTCACCCAGCTCCTCTGCCTGGGACGTGGAGATGGATCTCTAGCAAGGCCTCTGCACCCTCACGTCCCTCCCGCGCTTCAGTCACCTGAGAGGGATAGTGGGCCATGGGCTGCATCATGGCGGGCTGGCCTGGGAACTGCTGTGGGTTGTAGGGGATGTAGGAAGAGTAAGGTGTAGCAGCCACCAGAGGTGGGCCAGCAGCAGCGGCAGCCTGCATCATTGGAGGGGCTGAGGCAGGCTGGTGTTGGTCCGAGCGCTGGGGAGGCAGGGAGCCTGGAGGCAGGGGGAAAATAGTGCAGAGCTCAAGCTCCACCTGCCAGGAGGCACTGAGCAGCCCTGGCTGCCCCTCCCGACCCTGCTCACCTTTTGCTCCCCGGTACTTGCCCTGCTGTCCAGGCACTGAGTTGGATACAGGATATGGATACATCTGAGGTGCCTAGGGACAGTAAGGCAGGTAAGGCTGAATGACCAGCTTAAAATGCCCAGAACAGGTCTGACCCGGTCCCTCCGCCAGCCCAACCAAACCTCTTACGCCCTGGTCCCAGCGAGCCCCTTCTCGTACCTGAACGGCTGGTCCCATGTGGATCTGAGGTATGTAGGAAATGTACTGGGGGCTGTACAGCCCACTCTGGCCTGCTGTCAGCACCGGGATGGAGGGAGTAGAATGAGTCCGGGGCCCCGGAGAAGTTGGGGTACTTGTGGATTTATTCTGCAAAAAGACAAGGGAGGACGTGTATATCTCATGATTTTTCTATTACTCATAGCAGCCCCCTTGCCTATACAGCAACATTTATGGATGGAGTATTGTACGCCAAACACTTTCTACTCTCTATTTTGATTAAGCCTCACGTCAACCCTATGAGGTAGACACACTAGTTATATCTGACAATACCGAAGCAGGGAGGTAGGGTAAGTGGCTTGTCCAAGATCACAACGCTTATAGGAAAGTACAGGTTTAAGCCAAGTCAGTGAGTCCAAATGAAGCTCATGCTCATAACTACCACACTCAGACATTCCCTGAGCCAAATGCTAAGTATCAGAGAGAAACAAATCAACACTTGTCGGACAGACACATCACGATACTTTGCCACCAGCTCTGAAATTGGTCTGTTTTTCCTAAATCAGCCTACACACTTTTACACATCATCTGCCTGGTGGCAAGCGCTCTCCCCTCCAGGGCCTTTACCCCATTCCCCAGTGTCCTTTATGGAGATGCCACCCCATCTCACCACAGACAGCAGAGGCTTTGCAGGATTGAACTCCTTGGCATTAGGATTCAATGTCGATTTCTTCACTTGTCTACGAGAGAAAAGCAGAGTAAATCCTCACGGCTTGCCCCTCATCACCCGACACCCACCCATCTCCCCACCCAACTCACTCGGCAACAGGGCCCTCATCCTTGTCATCTCCTTTGATGAGGCCCACCGGGGGGCTGCCAGTTTGGCTCGGGCAAGGTGGTGGGAGCTGATCTGGCCCCTCCGTGCCTCCTGCTGATGGCAGGGGTGGCTTGTCCTCCTTATCCAATAAGGACTCCGTCTTGGAGACCGGGGACCCCATGGGCTCTGAGGTCAATAGACCATCAACTTCCTTCTCCTTCCCTTTGATCTCCTCCTTTAAGATCCGGGGAGGAAAAGGATCCAGGCAGGTCTCAGGAGAGCTACTGGGCTGAAGCTGGAAGGAGAAAAACCACACATAGAACACCGGTCCAGACCCAAGGCCTTGCTTCTTTCACCCTTGCTCTCATCTCTTCTATCCCACCTTGTCCTGTGCCTCTTCTTAAAAAAAAAAAAAAAAAAAAAATATATATATATATATATATATATATTTTTTTTTTTTTTTAACTGATTTTTTTACAGAGAGGAAGAAAAAAGATAAGAGAGTTAGAAACATCGATGAGAGAGAATCATTGATCAGCTGCCTTTTGCTCACCCCCCACCGGGAATGTGCCTGCAACCAAGGTACACACCTTTGACCAGAATCGAACCTGGGACCTTTCAGTCCCCAGGCCGACACTCTATCCACTGAGCCAAACCGGTTTCGGCCCTGTGCCTCTTCTTTAAGTTGCCCAGACCCACTTCACCTTCATCCTGTAAACATCCTAGAATTCATTCCCACACGTCTCTCACCTTAAACTGGGCCCCAAACTTTCTCAGTTCTTCCAGTTGAAAGCGTTTCTGTTCATTCTGAAGGCCAGGCACTACGAGAAACAGTGAAAAGAGAGAATATACATTTCTTTCCCAAAGGTG
This sequence comes from Pipistrellus nathusii, assembly GCA_963693515.1. Lineage (NCBI taxonomy): Eukaryota > Metazoa > Chordata > Mammalia > Chiroptera > Vespertilionidae > Pipistrellus > Pipistrellus nathusii. Next base: position 94,190,224 of record OY882861.1, read on the forward strand.
GCTATACAGCGCCAGTAGCCCACAGCATAAAAATCTAAATAGAAGAATCCAAGGCCTAATAGACTGTTTTTGTTTTGTTTTGAATAGACATTGTTTTTGAGTTCTAACAACTTTCTAATTGAAATGCTCTCCTAATCAAAGGGCCATTATACTTTGGCAGAAAGAGAAAAAAACAAACAAAACCAATCCTCACCTTTCCCAGATAACCGGGACAGCTCCTGGGGTTCCAGAGTTCTTCCCGGGTCCTTGGCGACGAGATCTTTCACTGAGCAAGAAGAGACAGACAGACAACTGAAGGTCTTTTCCCCAGGACCACACTTCACACTGCCCACAGCCCTAAACCATCTGGCTCTTACCATCCGTGGGGGCCAGTGAGATCTTTGGAGAAGCTGGGGAGATGGAACCTACTCCAGGATCCACAACTGATGACGTCACAGGGATGGAAGCTGAAGAGGTGGGTACTACCGAGCCAATGGGAGGCTCAGGACAGGAAGCTGAGACTGGGGCAGGGGCAGCCGACTTGGGAGAGCGTGGGGGGTACATCCGGCCCACTGGAAGAAAAGGGAAAGCTGCACAATCGTTACTGCTGGTCAATTATCAATGGGTACAAAGGACTTACTAAAAACACCAAGAAAAGTTTACCCCCTCTTTTCTAAACAAGTTCACAGACCTAAGTGCCTAGGAGGGCAAAGCAGGTGAGATGGCCTCATGGGCACCACGCAAGACTCAAAAAGGGCAGTCGTGACTCAGTCCGGACACCTGCAGCCATGCAGCAAGAGAGGTCAGTGTTGCCTCCACCGGTGTGGCTCAGTGGACAGAGCATTGGCCTGCAGACCTAAGGGTCCCAGGTTTGATACTGGTCAAGGGCACATACCTTGGTTACAGGCTCAATCCCCAGCCCAGACAAGGTGTGTGTGGGAGGTAACCAATTGATGTGTGTCTCTCCATTGATGTTTCTCTCTTTGTGTCTCTCCCTCTCCCTTCCACTTCTCTAGAAATCAATGGAAAAATATCCTCGGGTGAGGATTAACAACAACAACAAAAGGACAGGTCAGTGTTGGCTGAACTTCCTGTACTTCAAGAAAATTAGAAATTGTCTTATTTCCCCTATTTTAAAGTGTTGGCAACTAATTTAAACAAAGTTATCTGCCAGCCAGACACACCCACAAATCCAGACACACCCACAAATCACTCTATTGGGGTTTCTGCATGAGGGAAACTGAAAAATTCTTTGCTAAAAAGTATAAACCCAAATCTTTCAAAATGCTTTTTACATCTTGAACTGTCCCCCCAGCCCAGTATTCCAACAACCGACATTTGTATTTCTACAAACTCCTCCCATCACTTCCTGTGACATGCTGGCTTTACCTGCAGGAGCCGGTGGGACGGAAGCTTCTCCCGAAGGCCTGCTGCTGGGTGAAGACAGAGTCTTGGCACCTCTCACAGGCCGCTGTGCTTTAGGGGACATGCGGGAAGGGCCTTTTTTTTTTTTTAAAGGTGGGAAAAAAAGAGGGAGAGTACCTGCTATTACTTTACCACAAATCCATTATCCTTCCAACCCATTCCTTTCAATTAATTATCCTTCCCTGTCCCCCCCAAGTCTGCTTCACCACTCACCTCCATTAATACCACGTGTCTCAGAACCTGGGCCAGGGCTGCTATTGTCAAGATGGTGAGGACCACGGGGTGGCAAAGAGCTAAGGCCAGGTCGGCCGCCCCGAGAACTACTGCATCGAACTCCTCCCCGGGGACCTTCCCGAACTCGCTGGGGTAGAGGGATATACTTTCCTTCCCTGGGGGTGGAGGGAAGAGTTCAAATGAGGTCAGGTAGCCACAAAATCCACACACTTTGGAAAGATGAAGCCCTTCCTTCTAAAGACCACCTTCCACCCAACACACACACACACACACACACACACACACACACACACACACCCCCACACCCACACCCACTTGAAGATCTGTCCTAGTTAAATGTTCTGTGGCTACAGGCTTATGACCTTACATTTTATCAACCCTACCCCAACCAACCAGGCTAATATTCCATAATTCTCCACCCCTGGCCTATGAGAAAAGCAGTACCACATAGTAGGTCAAGGTGCATCTTTTACAAGATGCAGATCATCACGTACAGTTTGATTCTATTTTCACAAAGGGAGGAATAAGAGATACATATAGATGAATATGCAGAGAAAAAAAAAGAGAAAGAATATGTATCAAAATTCAGAAACAAAAATCTTTTTCTAACTTTAGTCTTGTTACTCTGGGTAAAGCATTTAACCACTCTACATTTTAATCTCCTAAAATAATAATTGGGAATAACTAACCTACATTTCATATGGCTGTGGGGCTCAAACAAGTGTACAAAACTCTTGGCCCATCGATCGAGCGAGGCCCACACCTCCCAGGCTGCCCAGGGGTTACCTGGACACCAGGCTGGGGCTCTCCCGGCCGGAGCCCTGCCGCTGGACCGCACTGTGCTTCTCCTCCTCAGTGCGGCCGTCGTCGTTCTCCATGGCGATCCGCAGGCGGTACTGGGGGCTCGACTCAATCTCCCGAGCTAACTGGGCGGCGCGCAGCTCCCGCTGGCGAAACTCTTCCGAGTTGTCCTTCTCTAAGGGCACCCTGAGAAGACCACCAGAGACCACCCAGCGCCAGGAGACAAAAGGGAAAAAAAGAAAAAATGTCTATCAGTCCTATCACAACCCAACACATATTTAATGGACATCCTACGTCCCAGGCAGAGCAGCAAGGCATCTATGACGCTAGGGGACACTGAAAACACATAAAGTGCATTTTAAGTTCTAGAAGAAAAGTGTGGACAGATGGGCAAGCAGTTAATTTTACCCAGGAGGTGGCCTGGAATCAAGATTAAAAGCAAATTTTTGAAAGCAGTTCACAAGATATAACAGGAGTGGAGAGAGGCAACCCGAACATTCAGAAAAGCATGCAAATAGCCACGTTCCCCCTAGAGACCTGCCCCTCCCCTGTTGGTGACGCCATGCCTCAACCTGCAGCAGTTGGGGAGTGCCGGACACTCACGTGTAAGACGAGAGGCTGCTGTCATAGGTGGTCTTCACACCATAGTTCTCCTCATTGAACCTGAACATTTCATTGGGGTCCCATCCATTGGACTAGGGGGAAGGAGGGAGAACGTTTTAAAAGCCAGCAAGGAAAGCGACAATGACCTATCATTTCCCACCAGACTGCAAAATTTAAAAACCTGACCACACCAGAAGTGGAAAAATTGGGACAAGGCTGGTGAGAATGCCAACTAGAACTACAAACTGGTAATAATTAGTAAAACTGAAGTCATAAAATCTAAGAAATCAATTTTCAGGTTTATATCGCAGAGAAATTTTGGTATATGTGTATGTTCTAAAAATTCAATAAGGCAACTATAATGACAAGCACAATCAGCAGGGGAAAAGAGAAATACAGTTTGGATATTCATAGATAGGGTCCTAAGTAGAACAGTACCCAAATTAAAAGCAATAAACTAGATCTACGGAGCGACACAAAACATTCAAAAACAGCAGAAAAAGAAAATTGTTGTACAAATTAAACAGCAATTCTCACAAGCATTTTAAATGATTCAAAGTACAGTAGCTGTTTCTTTGGAAATGTGCCTACACAGTACTCACTCTTGTCTATACTTTGTGCTAAGTTGACTTGAAGCAAATATTAACAATTGTCAATCACAGATGGTGGGAGAACAGGTATTTTGTTAGGTTCTGTGCCTTCCCATTTGGAATCTGATGTCATGAATGGGCAAGAGTAAATGACCCCCCTCCCCTGAAGCAACCCAGTTCCAAGAATGACAGTGGAGCCAATAACCCCCCGGGAGCAGAGCTGCCCAGCTCTCAGGGTCTTGGGGAAGGAGACTGTACCATGTCAGACTCGAGGTCGTAATCATCACTGTTGCTGTCACCACCCTCCCAGCGCTGAAGCACCTTCTCTTTGTGCTCCCCATTCACCTTCGAGTTCATGGCAATGGCTGAATCAGTGAACTTGTCTGTGGGCGTAGAGATGAAGATCAGGAATCATGTGATACCTCACAGGCTTTTCCCAATCCCCCCTTTCCATAAATTGTTTAAAAGCAAAGAAAAGTTTATGTGCGCCACGGTTGGGGGTTGGGTAGACACAGCATAAAAATTATCATTTTAGCCAAAACCGGTTTGGCTCAGTGGATAGAGCGGTGGCCTGCAGACTCAAGGGTCCCAGGTTCAATTCCGGTCAAGGGCATATACCTTGGTTGTGGGCACATCCCCAGTAGGGGGTGTGCAAGAGGCAGCTGATCGATGTTTCTCTCTCATCCATGTTTCTAATTCTATCCCTCTCCCTTCCTCTTTGTAAAAAAAAGACAACAATAAAATATATATTTAAAAAATTATCATCTTAGTAAGTTCATAAGCAGCAAGGAGTTTAAAATAAATCAAACAGGAAGAGCCACAACATAGGCCAAATTTGTCCCATATTATCTTACATATTAAGACACATTCTCAAAAAAATCCAGTCATCTTCCTCAGAAAGCAAGATAGTAAAGTGGACGGTTATGGGAGCGACTCAGCATCATGTCACTGCTCTCAGCTCTCCCCTCCCAGAGTGGGTTTGACATAAGAGCACGGAACAATACCTTTAGTGGCATAATTGAAGTCAACGTTTCGGAAATGGACAAGCATGACATCACTTGGCTTAAACACCATGGTGTCCACAATGTCTTCCCGACGAGGGCCACCTACTGGCTCAGATGCTTTCCGGTGCACGGCGTCTACTGCCAGTTCAAACTAAAAAAAAAAAAAAAAAGTCCCATTTCCAACACCCAAGGTCAATATCAAGAAGCATGAAGGCAAATATGACTATTTTTCTCTTTACCTTCCTAAACTTCCCAACATCATGCATAACATCTCAGTATTAGCCACAGAACTTAGCAAAAGTCCCCAAATTAAAACTTTACTCTTTAAGTTTTTACATTAAAGTATCCAGCCCTCAAATTTCAGACCTATGCCCTTCATTGCTTGCAGCACTGAAACCCAGTGCAAGCCGGAAGAAATGAGTTAACAGCCACAATGTCCAAACCACTCAATCCACATCTTCAATGAACCTTCTTCATTCTCCCTCCTTCCATACAACTCCAAAAATAAGTGAATTTAATTAAGTACACTGACCTTTGAGCTCAGGGTCTTGAAGATACCTTCATAGGTGGTACCATTCTTCACCTTTACATCACAAGTGGAGCCCTAGGAAAGTGTGAAAAGTAAGAAATCAGACAGATGCATGGCATCCCTCAAACAACCTAGAGGTTAGGTACCCACTTACCACAACAGCCGTAAGGAAATGCAGCATTCTGGAATTGTTGTAGACACCCTCAAATACCTGTCAGTAACATAGGAGGGAGAAATAAATAGCCAGTCAACATTTCATCTACCTTCTAAAAATCTGCACTTCCCGTACCTCCCATCCACCTGGTATGAGCTGGCCCCCTCCTTGCCCTCCTGAGCCTACCTGACTACTTCTGTACCTAATCAGTCCTATATTCATACAAATGCACCTTTTAGGTCTCTGTACCTTGGGGGGGGGGGGGGACACTCACCGGTGATTGTGGGGGTCCCTTTCCAGTGCTTTGTCCCCTATAAGAGGAAATAAGAAACTAGTTATTGAAATCTGTTCAATCCCCCTTACACAATTAATTTCAAAGGACTTGGTAGCCTAGAATCACACACTATGTGAAAATGCTGATCTAGGATAAATTCATCAACAAGATTTTCGAACTTGCACCTTATAGAAGAAAGAGGCACAGACATTATAAACCACTAGACACATCTCGTGATAGAATTCCATCAACAACCGCTGTCTCCCTTTCTCCAAGGGGCCAAGGCTGCACGCACCCTTCCGAGAGACCATTGCTGCGGCATCAGACAATAATCCATCTCAGAGGGAAGAGCGGAGCTCAGGGACACAGACCCGGAAGTACCTAGCCCAGGCACATTACCTCCCCAACAGAAAAGACAATCCCTTTCAGGGCCTTGCACCCCGATTCCTGGGAGGACGGTAGACCGTCTACAACCACCTTCTCGGCCTCCTGATTCATTCAGCCAGTCACCCGCTCCGAGAGGGTCGTCAATGGCCTGATGACCCCGCTCCTCGCTGGCTGATGTAACCGGCGGTTGAGGAGGGTGGTGAGGGGGCCGTTGGCGGGGCTGGGGGGGGGGGCAGCGCAGCCGCAAAAGGTATCCACAGGGAGGCCTCGCCCGGCCTGCGCCTGCGCACTGGGACCCACGGGCCTCTTCAAAATACCCCCTCCCGCGATCAGAATGCACTGCGCCTGCGTGTGCCTCCACGCTCGGCGGCATTAACCCATGCACAGAGGGACCCGAGCGGTGTCTGCCCTCAGCCACGGGCCCCTCCACGCACACTCCCGGCCACTGCCCTGCCCCTGGGGCTCCTGAATGCCCGGCTCTCCAGACAGAGAACCCACCACGCGCACGTACGCAGAGAGCGCGCGCGCTCTGGAGGCTCCCGGGCCGCAATTCCCCCCCAACACCCCCCCCCAGTCCTCTCCTTCCGTCCCCCCGCCCACCCAGCTCCCCTCCTACTGGCCAGACCAGGAAGGGGGAGGTGGCAACCCGCTCCAAGTCCCTCCCTCCCCATTGGCCAAACTGCGGGCCGCGCGCCCCCCTTCATTGGCTGCGGCCCGGACCCCTTCCTGCAGCTGACTCCCCATTGGCTGAAGCCGGGAACCGCGAGACCCTCCGTGGTAATGGAGCTGGGGTCCCCATCACCTCTTCACCCCCCCAACTCCTCGTTCCGACGCGCTAGCGGGGTGCGCCCCACCTGCTCCCGAGGCCAGGGCTGCGAGCCCTAACTAGGCTGAGCGCCGAGCATGGCCCTTAAATGCCCCGATGGCGGTGGGGGGACCCTTCTTCCCCTGACCGGTCAGGGCCCATCCCCAGCCGCATGGGGGGGGGGGGTTCCCCGTCTTCCCTCCAAGGGGGCCAGGCTGGGAGCCCGCCCCGCGCCGGGTGCTGAAGTCCAGACCGGCGGGCCGCAACCGAGCCGCCGCTGCCCGCAGCCTGCGCTCCGGCGCCCCGAAACCCAACCCGCCTCACCTGGCGCTGCCGATGGCCGCTGCCCCCGGCCTCTCCTGGTGCTGCTGCTGCTGCTGCTGTGGCGGCGGCTGCGGCGCCAAGATGCCCTCGGCTCCCCGGCGGAGCCCGCTCCCGGCAGCAGACGCAGGCCCCAGGCAGGGGGAAGCGGCGGCGGGAGGTCCAGGGGGAGCCGAGGCGGAGGCCAGGGGCCCCGGGAGGCCGCCGTTGGGAGGGCTGGTGCCCCCGGGGGGCCGGCGGGCCACGGCCTGTTGCGCGGGGGGCGGCTGCTGGGGCTGGGACGTCTGCTGTGGCGGCTGAGGCTTCAACATGATGGCAGCGTCCGGAAGGGGAATCGGGGGGAAGGGAGGGAGAGGAGGCCGGGGCCGGGCCCCCGCCGGCGAGCGCGGGAAGCGAAGGGGACCGGGAAGCCGGGGACCCGCCGTTGGCGGGCGGGGGGGGAAGGCCCGCAGTCTCGGGGCGGACAGAGGAGATCGCAGCGCGAGGGAGCGCCGCGAGGCGGAAGGGGAGGGGGTCCCGCGGCCGGAGGAAAGCGAGAGGGCGCGAGCCGGGCCGGCGCGCGTGCGCGTCGCCGGGGCCGGGCGGGGGGAGGAGGAGCGCGCGGGCGGGCGGGAGCCGCCGGAGGGGGAGGGGCGGCGGCGTGGAGTCCGCGCGGGCCGGGCGGTTAGCTGGGGCGGGAGGGGAGGGTAAAGGGGGACCGCGAGCCCCCCGCCGTGGGAGTGGGAGCGGGAGGGGGCGGCGCGGGCGCTCACGCGCGCCGAGGACTTGGGGTCTCTGTTCTCTAACAGCTGCGGAGGCTGCCGCCGCGGTCGCTCCACAATGAGCGTGTGCGGCCGCGGGGGAGGAGCCGCGGCGGCGACCGGAAGGAAGCGCCGGCCGCCCCGCCCCCGCCGCCGGCGCAGCGCGGAGATGCCTCCGCAGTAGGTGAGCTGTCACGACGTAGCGTGCAGTGCTTCCGCCGTTTGTGGCCCCGTGGGCGGGGTCAAAGGAAAGAAAAAAACCCAGGGACTGGACAAGCTGCTGTTCTTGGGTGGTTTGCTAGGTTTCAGGAGAGTTACTTTGGGCCTTATCTGCTTTAAAAAAAAAAATGGGTTTTATTTTTTAAATTTATTTATTATTATTATTTTTTTTAGAAATATATTTTTATTGATTTTTTACAGAGAGGAAGAGAGAAGGATAGTTAAAAACATCAATGAGAGAGAAACCGATCAGCCGCCCCCCTCACACTCCCCACTGGGGATGTTCTCGAAACCAAGGTACATGCCCTTGACCAGAATCTAACCGGGACCCTTCAGTCTGCAGGCCGACGCTCGCTCTCTCTATATATATAATTTTTTTTTTTTTAAGATGGATTTTAAGTATCAGCTTGAGCAAGCTGGTCTTTGCAGATAAATTGATGCCTAATGCTAAATAACTTTAAACTTCAGTGATTTTAAACCTAAGTGTAAGGTGACCTGATGTCCTGCTTTTTAACAATTTGTCCCGCAGCATTTAAAAAAAAAAAAGTCCCGTTTAAAAAATAAAAATAAAAATCGGGACTTTTTTTTAAAGCGCCCCGGGACAAATTGTTAAAAAGAGGGACCTCCGGTCACCTTACCTAAGTGGCTTGTTTCTCCAAGCCCTGAGATGATTGAACCCTTGACCTGCAGTAATAGATTGCTCTGAAGGACGAAGCTCCCGGGGTCTAGTTCAAAAGGCCGCACCTCACTCTGCAGTGAGGACAGCCTTCATTCGTTTAAACTTGGGCATTGGGACATTAGGCTAGATGCTCTGTATACAACCGTAATTAAACCCACGTCTGCCCTCAGCATTCAAACTAGTGGTAGATTCAGACAATGCAGTGGCATTAGGTGAAGCACGGGGCACTATGAAAGCAGATAGGAGTAACACCTACCCAAGTGTTGGGGAATGGATTTCTAGGCAAGGGGAGTAGGATGGGACAAGCTAAGGAAATACAATTAAAGAGGGAGGAAGTTAAAAAAACAATAACACAAAAACTGGAGCGGTAAGCAATCTGGGACCAGATTTATATATATATATATTTTATTGGTTTTTACAGAGAGGAAGGGAGAGGGATAGAGAGCTAGAAACATCAATGAGAGAGAAACATCAATCAGCTGCCTCCTGCACACCCCGCCTAGGGATGTGCCCACAACCAAGGTACATGCCGGGACCCTCAGTCCGCAGGTAGACGCTCTAGTCACTGAGCCAAACCAGTCAGGTGGGACCAGATTTTTAAAGAGACAGACATTAACCTTAAAGCAGCCTTTTACATGAAATGAAGATTTCCGATTTGTATTTTTAAAGGGTTACTTGTGGCAGTGGATCAATGTTTCTCCCCTCCCTTCTTCTCTCTAAAAATCAATGAGAATAAGCCCTCATGTTGAGCTCAGTGGTTAGAGCGTCTGCCTGAGCACCGAAGAATCACATGTTCCATTCTGGTCAAGGGCATGTATCTGGGTTGCAGTTTCAATCTGAGTCAGGTAGGGCGTGGGGAGGCAACCAATCCATGTGTGTGTCACATCAGTGTTTGTTCCTCCTTAAGTCCTTTACTCCCTCCCTCCCTCTCTCTCAAAAAAAATCAATGGAAAAAAATATCCTCAGGTGAGGACTGATAAAATCAATAAAAGTAAAGTGAAATCATGGGTTGCTCATTGCTCTGTGGACAATGGGAGGTGGGCCTGTGGTCTTAGCCCCAGAGAACCTTTTACTATCTTCTGTCTCTTCACTCCGTGCATTAGCCTGGGGACTCTTCTCCAGCCCTCTCCTCCAAGCACCCATCCTGGATAAAAACCTGCCTTACTCTCTGGAAAGTATTCCTTCACTCCTGCCTCACTCCTAGCTTCGGGCGTGTTAGTCTCCCTCCCTGTGTGTTTGCCCAGCCATTTGCCCCACTTTAAGAGTTCCTTGAATTATGTCTTGTTACTGCTCCTTCAGCAGGACCTGGCCAATGCAGGCAGCCAATTAAATACTTGTGAAGTGGCCCTAGCTCAGTGATCGGCAAACTTGTTAGTCAACAGAGCCAAATATCAACAGTACAATGATTGAAATTTCTTTTGAGAGCTGAAAACCGACTTCTGCCCCTGGGCCATGAAGTTTCAATCGCACTGTACGTGCGCTCCCGCATGGGGTGTTTTGTGGAAGAGCCACACTCAAGGGGCCAAAGTGCTGCATGTGGCTTGCGAGCCGCAGTTTGCTGACCACTGCCCTAGCTGGTTTGGGTCAGTGGATAGAGCATCGACTTGCAGACTGACGGGTGCCAGGTTCAATTCCAGTCAAGGGCACATGCCTGGGTTTCGGGTTTGATCCCCCATGGGGGGCATGCAGAGTCAGCCAATCAATGACTCTTTTTCATCATTGATGTTTCTACCTGTCTTCGAATCTGAAATCAATAAAAATATATTTAAAAAATAGTTGTGAAGTGAATGAATCTGACTGGTGTTTTGAAGACGATGTCTCCTGGAGGCCTGAATAACACAGTCCAGCTTTTTCCCGGCATTAACTGTATCACCTGGTGCCATGTCACCTCTCCAGCTCCTTCTGGGCACCTCTGCCTCCCTCTTCTTATTTTTAATTTTAATTTTAATTTTTATTGATTAAGGTATCACATATTTGTCCTCAACCCCCCATTCCAATACCCCATCCCTCCCCACCATGCCCCCACCCCCCTATTGTCCTTGACCGCTGGTTGGGCTCATATGTGTGCACACAAGTCCTTTGGTTGATCTCTCCCCTTTATCCCCACCCTCCCTTTGAGGTCCAACAGTCTGACCCATGGCTCCTTATCTCTGAGTCTGTTCTTGTTCATCAGTCTATGTTGTTCACCATTTCCCCTAGATGAGTGAGATCATGTCCTACTGGAAATATAAGAATAAAAAATGAGACAAGCAATAATGGTTATGCTGAAAGGTAAATGAATCAGTCTGGAGTGAGTTTCTTTCTGGGCCAACAGCTCTTTTGAATCCCAATTTCTATGTCAAACAGTTCCTTATGTGTACATGTCAGCAAAGATATTTCAGTTCTGGATGGTGGACAAATGGTGGTAATGCAGGTCCAACCCTCTCTGGTTTGGTCCTGGGCAACCTGCAGTGATACACAGCTGCTGTCTGCTGGTATGGCAAGGCAATGTCAGCGTCTTCCATCTCTGGACTGCTTCTCTTCTGTCTTCAAGGTTGTAGTTGTCTCTGCCTTCTACTTGTACACCCTGCTTCCACACTCAAGTTCTTTTTAAATATATTTTATTGATTTTTCACAGAGAAAGGGAGAGGGATAGAGAGCCAGAAACATCGATGAGAGAGATACATCAACCAGTTGCCTCCTGCACACCCCCCACTGGGGATGTGCCCACAACCAATGTACATGCCCTTGACCAGAATCGAACCTGGTACCTTTCGGTTCGCAGACTGAGGCTCTATCCACTGAGCCAAACCGGTTTCTGCCACACTCAAATTTTTAAATTTTAGCCCCATTAAACTTCCCGTTCCACAACATACCTGGCCCTTAACCCTGCCTCTACACGCGCTGTTCCTTCACCTGCTCTCTCATTCTTCCAGCTTAGGCGTCAGTCCTTTTGAACATCCTGCCTCTGGCTCCCTTCTCCAAGCTCTCTGAGCACTCATGGTTTCTTACATGCTCTCCTTTCTACTGGAGGCTAACGTCACTAAGGACTGTATTTACTCATTTTCCTGTCTGTTCTAGCTCAGTGGCTGGTAAACATTCAACTGAGAAGTGAATGAAATGTTTTACTAGATGTAATTTAGAAATTATATCACTGATTTGGTATGGAGTAAGTTTCCATGATATATTAAATGAAGAAAGCAAAATTCAATAGTATAAACTAGGCTGCCTTTTATGCAAGGAAGAAGGGGAAATAAAACAAATGTGTAATGAACACTCAAACTGGTTTGGCTCAGTGGATAGAGCGTCGGCCTGTGGACTGAAAGGTCCCAGGTTCGATTCCAGTCAAGGGCATATACCTTGGTTGCAGTAAGGGGTGTGCAGGAGGCAGCTGATCAATGATTCTCTCATCAGTGTTTCTAACTTTCTATCCCTCTCTGTAAAAAATCAATAAAATAATTTTTTAATTAATTTATTTTATTTCCCCCCCTTATTTATTTATTTATTTTTAAAATCAATCTTTATTGTTCATATTATTACAAAGGTTCCTCATTTCTTCCCCCCTCCACTAGGTTCCCACCCCACCCTCCGCCCCCTCCCCACCCCCCACTGTCCTCATCCATAGGTGCAGTTTATGTTCAGTCTCTTCCCCCCCTCCACCACTCCCCTTCCCCCCCCCAACAGTCAGTCCACTCCCCTCCCATATCGCTGACTCTACTACAATGAACAGCTATTATTGTTCATCAGGCTTTTCAATCTCTCTTTTTTTTTTTTTTTTTGGTGGTGGTGTTTTTTTTTAATTAATAAACTTTTACACTTCTAAGAATAAATTTTAAAATCTAATAATTTTAAACCTTGTTTTTGTCTGCCCTGGGAATTGAGAAGCAAACTTGTTTACATGTAAACTTGCCCTAAGGCTATCAAAACGTGTAGCCATTCAAATGTAAATGAACACATTGTTTAAACATAGCTGCTGGTTGGAATTGGATTACCTGTTCTGGGTGGGAAGGGCTTGTCTTCCCCTTTCTCCATTAAAATTAAGGTGTTAGCTTTAAAACCTCTTTTTGGCAAGAGACCTTAAACTTTCAGAACTTTAAATTTTTCAGATAGTAAATCAGTTACTTAGCATTTTCTCAAATCAATAATACCTCCACATGCCCAAGGATACACTTCACACAAAAGACATTTCCAAATAGATCAACCGACCTCATCCAGGCCCCACCCAAGGCACTCACAGATCAATACCCCAGCGCCATACTAACTCAACACATCCAGATCTAAGCCTTCATCACTTGATTCAGCAGACCCTCAAGTTCCCACAAAAGTTTCCAGCCATGACTGAGAGGCAGCCTTGGGGCAAGGGCAGGCGAGGAGCGAGCTGGCCTCTGTTGCTCTGGTTCGTTCCACAACCAGCTGCTCCCGGCCTGGCTGCTGCTGCTCCGGGCCTGGCTGCTCCCAACCCGGCTGCTCTGGGCCCGGCTGCTTCGGGCCTGGCCGCTTCCGGCCTGGCAGCTGCTGCTCCGGGCCTGGCCGCTTTTGGACCTGGCTGCTCTGGGCTTGGTTGCTGCTGCTCTGGGCCTGGCTTCTCCTGACCCGGCTGCTCTGGGCCCGGCTGCTCCGGGTCTGGCTGCTCCGGGTCTGGCCGCTCCGGACCTGGCTGCTCCGGGCTTGGTTGCTGCTCTGGGCCCGGCTGCTCTGGGCCTGGCTGCTCCAAGCCTGGCAGCTCCTGGCCTGGATGCTCTGGGCTTGGCTCCTGCTGCTCTGGGTCTGGCTGCTCCTGACCTGGCTGCTCTGGGCCCGGCTTCTCCAGGCCTGGGTGCTCCTGGACTGGCCACCCTGGGCTTGGCCGCCTCTGCCTCAGGCCTGGCTGCCACTGCCCCAGGTCTGGCTGCTTCAGGCCTGGCTGTTGCTGCTCTGGTTCTGGCTGCTGCTGCTGCTCCGGGCCCGGCTATCGATGCCTTGTGCCTGGCCACTCTAGGCCTGGCCGCTGCCGTTCCAACATTCTGTCCTTTTTTTTTTTTTAAACGCATTTATGTTGCAATGTTGGCTGGTTAGTTGAGTTCTGACTTAGTCTTCGATTTTTCAAGATCTTCTTTGTATTCTTTCTTAAGTAATTTTACTATCTTTTGCTCTTACTTGATTTCTTCACATTGAAAACTTCTTCGGTTTCTTCCTCCTCGTCCTGGAAGCTCAGCAGGTTGGCCTGCGGCACCCCTTTTTTCTCCACGGGCTCCTGCGTGGCTTCAGCCTGTTGCCAGGGTCGGCATCACCCAGGAAGCAGCCCCCGGCCTCGGCTCCGTGGCCTGCGCTCAGTGGTCGATGGCCCAGGGGCACCCTCCCCCCCCCAGGGGGCCCTGTCACCTGGCTCCTTGCCGGCGCCTGGCTGGCGGTGTCTGGCAGGGGCTCCTGCTCCTCGTCTCGTTCCTCCCACTCTGGAGCTTTTTTTCTCCTTCCCGCTAGGGGAATCTAGCATCAGAGTCAACAGACTGTCCTGTGCACGACTCCGTGGGCTCCACTTTTTGCCGCTCCCCTGGGATTCCGCCTCACAGCCCCGCCTCCCCCTGCCAGAGCCTGGATCCCCAGGGTCTGGCCTAGAACTGGGGTTCAGAGCAGACAAAACTGGGGCCCAGCACGGCTGGAGCTCCTGTTTCCTTCCCGCCAGGGCAATCCAGCATCAGAGTCAACATTTCTTCCCTCGCATGCAATGTGAGCGACTCTGGAGCTCGGCCTTTCGCCACTCCCCCGGGACTCCACCTCACAACCCCGTCTCCCTCTGCTTGAGCCTCGGTCCTCAGGGATTGGTCCAGAACTGGGGTTCAGAGCAGTCGGGACTGGGGCTCAGCCCCCGCCGGAGGTTTTGTTTCTTCCCGCCAGGGCAATCCCGTATCAGAGTCAACATTCCATCCTCTGCGCGCAATGTGCACGACTCCAAGGGCTCCACTTTTCACTGCTCCCCCCCTGGCATTCCGCCTCACAGCCCCGTCTCCCCCCTGCCCGAGCCTGGGTCCCCAGGGTCTGGTCCAGAACTGGGGCTCAGTGCTGCCGGTTCTGGGGTTCAGCCCAGTCCGGGGCTTTTATTTCCTTCCTGCTAGGGAATGCCAGGCAGGCACCCAGCCTTCTCCTCCTCTCCGGCTGTGTCCTCTCCGCGCTCGTGTGCGTGCGCGCAGCATGTCTCTGTACCTTAGGCTTTTTCAGCTCCTCTGATTTTCCTTCTGGTTTTCTCTTTCCTTCTTGTTGTAGGATTTTCAGTCAGTCGACTACCTGTAGCTCCGGGCAATGTCCACTTTACATTTTAGTTGTATTCCATTGAAATTGTTGTGTGCTGCTGTGGTTAGGTGTCTACCTGAGCAGCCATCTTGGATCCTCCAATAAAATATTTTTTAAAAGTTGATGTTTAAAAAAAAAAGTATAATGAACAACATAAACTGATGAACAAAAATAGAGCCATAGTATATGTACAAAGATAATAATTTAATAAAAAAAAAATAGAGCCAGAGTCATAGAAGCATCCAACAGACTATCCAACCTAAGAGGGAAGGCAGGGTAGGGGGTTGAGGGGCCAAGAGATCAACCTAAGGACTTGTATGCATTCAAATAAGCATAACCAATGGACACAGACAGTAGCCAGATGAGGGAATGTGCTGGGGGGTGGAGCATCTGGGGAGAGGTCAATGGAGGGAAAGGGAGACTTATGTAATACTTTTAACAAATAATCTTTTATTTTATTTTATTGTTTTTCACAGAGAGGAAGAGAGAAGGATAGAAGACCAGAAACATAGATGAGAGAGAAACATCAATCAGCCTCCTCCTGCACACACCCCCACCGGGGATGTGCCCGCAACCAACGTACATGCCCTTGATCGGAATTGAACCCAGGACCTTTTAGTCTGCAAACCGACACTCTACCACTGAGCCAAACCGGTTTTGGCAGATCCTTGCTTTTCAATACATTGAATACTTCATGCCATTCCCTTCTGGCCTATAGTTTCTGATGAGAAATCAGCTGACATCTTTTGTAGTTAACACATTGCTTTTTTCTTGCTTGTCTTTAATTTTTGCCATTTTAATTATAATGCGTCTGGCATGGGCCTGTTCGGGTGCTTCTTGCTTGAGGTTCTCCGTGAACTCCTGGGCTTGTGTGACTTTTTCCTCCATCAGGTTAGAAAATTTTTCTGCCATTTTTTCAAACATGTTCTCTATCCCTTGCTCACTTCTTTCTCTTCTGGCACACCTATTATGTGAATATTGTTACATTTCATGTAAGGGAGTCTCACAACTCCCTTAAACTTTTTTTTTGTTAATCCTCACCCGAGGAAATTTTCCATTGATTTTTTTTTTTTTTTTTTTAGAGAGTAGAAGAGAGAGGGAAAGACAGAAACTTCAATGTGAGAGAAGCACATTAATTAGTTGCCTCCTCCACACACCCTAGCCAAGGCCCATGCTGGGGAGGAACTGAGGTACATGCTCCTGACAGGAATTGAACCTGGGACCTTTTGGTCCACAGGCTGACGCTCTAGTCATTGAGCCAAACCAGCTATGGCCACCTGTGTTTTTGTTTTTTCTTTTTTTGTCCTCTGTTTTCTAACGTCTTCTAATGAACTGATCCAATCCTCGTCTTCCTCTAATCTGCTGTGTATCCTTCCACTGTGTTCTTTATTAGTGCTATGTCAATCTTCTTAGTTACTGTATCTTTTTTCATGCTGTTAAACATCTTAGCCCTCATTATTCTGAAATCTATGTCTGAGAAATCTATTATCTCCATTGTATTTAGCTCTTCTGGAGAATTCTCTTATTTTGCTTGGGGTTGTGTTTTTGTCTGTTTTGGCTGCGTATTTGGGTTTGTGACTATTAGGTAGATATGCTACACCTCCCAACCTCTAGTACAACGATTCGAAGCCTCCAGAGACCCATCTCTGCCTGCAGACTGAATTCAGTCCTGAGTAGCCTCAGGCTATCGTCCACTGGTGGAGGGGCGAGAGGTTTTCCAACAAGGTGGGGAAATTGCTTCTGCCTGGAGGCTAATTTTTGTTCTCAGTCTGTTAATGGGCCTGAGATACTCCACAGGGTTGGGCAACTGCCTAACCCCAGTCCAAAAGAACCTGGATAGCAAAGGTCTGCCTGAGAAAGGTGTCCTCCACAGCTTGAGGGAATGACTTGGCATAGGAAACCAGGATGCCTGCCTTCCAAGTTCTAACCCCACAGTCCTCAACCCTAGCTTACGCTCACACAGCTCCAGCCCACTCTGCCCTCCCTCTACTGGAGCCCAAGGTGAGTGGTTAGCACACAAAATTTTGTGTATTGGCCCTTTAAGAGGGTGCCTGCATTTCCAGCCATCTCTCCCTGGCAGACAGCAACCCTTCTGTTTTTCACAGCCAGATGTCATGTGAGCCCCTTTCTCAGTTCTGGTGCTCTTTGCTGCTGCTGCTGCTGCTGGTGGTGGTGGTAGTGGGAGGGGGGGAGCTTGAGGTTTAGTCCCCCGAGTTTTCAGTGGCAAGCCACACAGCTGAGGTATCTCTCTGGAACTTCTGTAGTCTTAAGCACCTTCATATTGTTGTGCAATTATCACTGTCATCTATCTCCAGAACTCTTCATCCTGCAAAACTGAAGTTCTGTACCCATTAAGCAATAAGTCGCCATTCTCCCTTCCCTTCAGGCCCTCGTAACCACCATTGTACTGTCTCTAGGATTTTGAATACTCTAGGTATGTCATATAAGTGGAATCATACAGTATTTTTTTTAATATTATTTCATGCAGTAATAATAGCTGCTCTATAGTTTTAATATGGGTTGGCAACTGTCAATGGATGTTTCCCTGGAGAAGTGGTCACATGGTGATTCTGGATTGTATACTGAACATTTTGGCTGCAAACACATTTTGCTTATCCATTCCCCCATTTAGAGACAGTTGCCACATTTTGGCTACTGTGAACAATGCTGCTGTGAACTTGGGTGTATAAATAATGCTTTGAATCCCTGCTTTCAAATTTTTTGGGGGTATATACTTAGAAATGAAATTGTCAAATTATCTGGTAATTCTGTTTAACTTTTTGAAAAATTACTGTACTTTTTTCCAGTGGCTGCACTATTTTATTTTACATTTCCACCAGCAGTGCATGAGTGTTCCATTTCTCCACATCCTCAACAACACTGTTGCTGGTTTTTAAATAATACCAGGCGGCCTAATGGGTGTGAAGTCTCATTATGGTTTTGATTTGCATTTCTCTAATAATTAATGACGTTGAGCACCTTTTCATGTGTTTATTGGCCATTTGTATATCTTTGGAGAAATGTCTATTTAAGTCCTTTGCCCATTTTTGAATTGGGTTGTTTCTGTTGTTGAGTTTAGTTCTCTATATATTCTGGACATGAATTTTTTATCAGATATATTTGCAAACATTTCTCCCATTCTGTGGGTTGCCTTTTCATTCTCTTGATAGCGACTACTGACACATTTTTAATTTTGATGAAGTCCAGTCTATCTGCTTTTCCTTTGTTGATTGTGCGTTTGGTGTCATATCCAATGATCACCAAACCCAGTATTGTGACTATTTCCCCCCCTATATTTCTTTCAAGAGTTTTACAGGTTTAGTCCTTACATGTAGGTCTTTGAATTATTCTGGGGCATTTTAGAGGAACTGTCTGGGACTCTAGCAGCCCTCTTAGCCAAAACGTCCCCTGGCTTTCACAGCTAGAAGTGATGGGTACTTTTCCTGGTACTGAAACCCTGGGCTGGGAGGCCTGGCGGGGGGCTGGGAGCATTTGCTCCTCAGGGGGTACCCCCACAGCCAAGATATCCTTCCTAATGTTTATCTGCCACACGGGAGTGTGGGATTAGGGCATTCCACATCTCTACCCCTACCAACCTCAATGCGGCTTCTTCTTTAAGTCCCTAATTGTACAACTTCCATTTTGCTAGATTTCAGATTCTGAACGATGATTGTTCTGTAGCTAAGTTGTAATTTAAAAAAAAATATATTTTATTGATTTTTTACAGAGAGGAACGGAGAAAGCTAGAAACGTCGATGAGAGATAAACATCGATCAGTTGCCTCTTACACACCCCCTACTGGGGATGTGCCCACAACCAAGGTACATGCCCTTGACCAGAATCGAACCCGGGACCTTTCAGTCCGCAGTCTGACGCTCTACCACTGAGCCAGACCGGTTTCGGCCTAAGTTGTAATTTTGATGTTGTCGTGGGAGAATGTGAGCACATTTACCTATGCTGACATCTTGACAATAAGTGTGTACAATCCTTTTAATGCACTGTTGGATTCAGTTTGCTTGTATTTTGTTGAGGATCTAAGAAATCTTTCCATTTACAATGTTTATATTATTTCACATAGTACTGTTATAATAGCTGCTCTACAGTTTTGATATGAGTTGGCAACTGTCAATGGATGTTTCTCTTGAGAAGTGGTCACATGGTGATTCTGGAATGTATCCTGGACATTTTGACTATTATGCTGTGAGACTCAAGATTCTGTTAAAATCCCTCAGGAATATTTTTGTTTCAGCAGGCAATCTAACTTCCGGTCAGAAAGACAAGGCTCTTTAGAAGTTTTAGCCGCCTGTAACACCACTACTGTGATAGCTCTATGGCAGGGCCACCCTTGGGTGAAACAGGAAGAGAAAAATAAAATGGTGATTATCCTTCTTCTGAAGTGTCCCCTTTTCCTGATTGCTCTGCCGGGAAGCAGTTTTAGCTTCTAGAGCCAAACTGTTAGTCTTGCAACTTTTGCCTGCCTTAAAGGTCAGAGAAAAAATAGATTTCATACAATATTCTCTAGTTCCCAGGGCCCCTTCTCCTGGACATCTGGCCAGAGCTAAGAGGGATTCTTTTAGGGTTTTTACAACCTCACCTCAGAGGTAAAAGTCATGAAAAAGAAAATACTAGGAAACTCGTCGTATGGATTATGTAAGTTTGGACTCCCTTCCCCAATCTGATTTTATTTCCCCGTCCTCAAGTAATTTTATTTTCCCCAAGTTTTAGTTGTAATCAGTGGGAGAGAGCTTTAGTGTGCTTAAGTCTTGGCCAGCACCAGAGGTTGGAAAGCAACTTGTGATAACTCATAAATCTGTACTTTCACCAGAGCCAGTACTGTTGTTTTCTATCTAAACTTGCTCAAACTGATGCTGGGAGGTTACATATGAGAGGAATTTGTGAATTTGAACTTGCTTTCACAAAAAGAGCTGTGTCAGCTACATTTGCTCAACTTAATGGCAGGAAGTTAGTTTTGAGAATTTATGAATCTGAGCTTAATTTTCACAACAAATGCTTCATTCTTGTTTATCCGGATTTGCTTTTAACAAAAATTGTTTTTTTATCCTTTAGAGTTGCTTTTGAGAACTCCTGAATCTGATCTCATTTTCATAGAGGACTATTGTTTCAGCTGGATCTGTACAATTAACTCATCTTGAGAAGTTAATTTTGTGAGCTCAAATCTGCATTCACTTGCACAACTACTAGGTTTCATCTAGATATGCCCAAACTCATGCTGGAAAATTACTTTCCGTTTCAAAACACTATCTTTTTTTCATCTAAATTGCTTAAAATTTTGTTTTGTTAATACTCCCTGAGGATATTTTTCCCACTGATTTTTAGAGTGGAAGGGAAGTAAAGGAGAGGAACTTTGATGTGTGAGACACATGGATAGATAACTTAGCATAGACTAACTTTTCTTTAAAAACATTTTTTTTAAATTAATTTTTTACAGAGAGGAAGGGAGAGAGATAGAAACATCGATGAGAGAGAAACATCGATCAACTGCTGCAGGAAGCCAATTCCAGTAAGTCAGCTGAATCATCTGGAGTGGGAGAGGGCATTTCCCCAAACCTGAAAAGGATGCATAAATGATTGCTTGCTTCCAGACAGCTGAGGGCATTCCAATCTACAAGTTATTGCCTCCTGCTGGCCAAACATCAGAACTGTCACAGGCAGTTTTCCCCAATCTGACAATGGATTCTGTATACTAAACCTTGCCTTTTGATATGTATATCTACCTTGCTTTAGGACAATCCTAAATAATAAAAGGCTAATTACAAAGTGGAATGACCAGTTGCTATGATGCACACTGACTACTAGGGGGCAGACGCTCAAATAAAAGTGCACTCCCACAGGGGAAGCATCACTTAGCCAGAAGCAGGGTTCATGGCTGGCGAACACTCTGCAGCAGCACCAACGATGTCCAACTGATGAAAACTCACTGTGGGGAGCGGCCTGAAACCGTCAGTCAGACATCATCCAGTGGCTCCTGGACTGTGAGAGAACCCAGGCTGGGCAGAGGGACACCCCCTCACCCGGGTGCATAACTTCCGTGCACCAGGCCTCTAGTTTGTGTTAATAAAAAGCAAGGGGTCCAGAGAGACAGAACTTGGTTCTTTAGCTAAATTTTCTCTGGCTCCCCAAAATGCCTTCCAAAATTATGTTTCATCTCTGGACTCTTATTAGTTTGAAACACACACTGGCATTAAGCTGCCTCCTGCACACCCCCTATTGAGAATGTGCCCACAACCAAGGTAAATGCCCTTGACCGGAATTGAACCTGGGACCCTTCAATCTGCAGGCTGACACTCTATCCACCGAGCCAAACCAGTTAGGGCTAACTTTTCTTTTTTTATTTCTAAACATATTTTTATTTCAGAGATGAAAGGAGAGGGATAAAGAAAAAAGGTGAGCCCAATATCAATGATGAGAATCATTGGTTGGCAGCTTCCTGCACACCTCCTACTGGGGATCAGGCCCACAACCTGGGCATGTGCTCTGACCAGGAATCAAACTATGACCTCCTGGTTCATGGGTCAACACTCAACCACTGAACCACACCAGCCAGGACCCACTATCATACTTTTGACAACCCATTATAAACCACTCACTTCAAAATCTTGTTTCCTCCCTTCTATGATAGACTAATAATTGTCCCGTGTCCACTGTCTTTTACTTATAGATCTCCCTAAGTTTTAATGAACACACTACTATCCAGCTAGAGGCATTTTAGTGTTCCTCACAGGGTAGTAAGCTTATGAGACCAAGTTTTAACCAATTATATCAGTGCTGTTCCCAGGCCCTCTGCTCCGTCTTCCCTTTCCTATGGGCTTTAACAAGGATTTGGGGCTGGTAAGCCAGCTTTCACCATGTAGATGAGCACTACCACCTGGGGGAGGGGATGATGGAGCAGTAAGACAGTGGAACCCTGAACCCCTAGATAATATTGTATAAGTTGCTTAACCCTAAGCCTGGACCACTCCCTGATCCCTGAACTGTCACATGAGAAGTAAATGACAGTTGACCCTGGAACATGCAAGTTAGGGGCACCAACTTCCCATGCAGTTGAAAATCCGTGTATAACTTCTGACCCCCTCCTTCTTAAGTTGTCCCTTGGTATCTGGGGATAAGTGAACAGCCCAGTTTAAACCCATGTTGTTCAAGGGACAACTATTTTATTTGCATCATTACTTTGGAGTCCCTTTGTCGTAGCAGCATAGCTTACAGCCTAATTAATATGCACACCAAACTCATTTCCAGCTGTCTTGCTTATGCCCCAAATACCTCAAACTCATTGTATCAGCCCACCTGCATCCTGTTGTTCTTGGGTTCCTGAACACAAAGAATATTCCAGCTCTTTCTTGATAACAGCTCTATTACCTATATATCCCCAGTCAGGAGAATCTGTCACTCTTAACTCAAGACACTCCTACTACTCTCAGGTTCAGCTGGTCAGCAAGTCCAGTTTGTTACCTATATTCCTCTTCAACCCCTCATCTCTGATCCTAACCATCCAGGCTTTAGCTTTGTACTTTCTGATTGGCTCTCTGCCTTCCAACCTCATATTTTACAATGCTGCTCCATTACCATTCTTAAAACTGGATCCATTTGTGAATTTTGTTTCCAAAAGTCCAAAGTAGTTAAAGTCTTTGTCCTCTACACATACATTTTAATAAAAATTTGGTGGATTCTTTTAAAAAAAGCTTTCAATCTACTGTAAATCAATACTTTTGAAAACAATACACAAACTAGGTACAAAATCACATGCTTCACTGTCATGATTTTGGCATTTCTCAGAGCCTATACTTAACTGTGGTGCCTGGTTGGTCACAGACTAATTGCAGGCCCACACTGGTCCAAGGACCAACTTCACACAGGTTGAGGCTAAGTCTCCTTTTCCTGATGGTGCATCACCACCCCTCCACCTGCAAGGACCAGCCACTGCTACTGCCTACTCCGTTTTGTTTTCTGATATTTTTGCCCCAAAGTCATATCCTGCTCAATATATCCACCACCTTTCCTTCACCCCTGTTATAACTTACCACGTTGCTACAATTTTCTGTTAAATGCAAAGAGCAGCAAGCTCTTTGAAGTCAGAAATATGTATTGGTTATTTCTGCCTCGTGCCTGTCATATGGTAGAAGCTAAGAAATAAAATTAGCAAATGAACTACCAACACACCTCTGTGGCGACATGCAGGCAAACAGGACTATAACAAGTTTAAATAGACCTTTAATGATGGGGGTGGTTTAGGACTTAAAGGTTGCTGAATGGTCTAGCCATGGGGACGGAAGTGATCAGTAGGCTGTCTGAGACTGCTGCTGGCGGTAGCCACCCCGGCGCATGTAGCCTTCGTTTTTGCGGTAGCCATCCTTCTGGTCTGCAGGAGAGAGATGGGAAGGGGAGGGAGTGAATGCCAGGGGAGACATCAAGGGAGCCAGGACGCTGGGAGAGCAAAGGGGATGGAACCACTTACCTCGGAAGTAGCCGCCGTAGGTACCCTGCTTGTGGTCAAACACCCGCTCATTGTTTTCCACCAGGCTGCCCAGCTTTTCCGCCAGCTGCAGCGCCAGGTTCTGTTGGGCAGTGGGTTCCGTGCGGTGCATCACCACCGTCTGTGTTGGCTGGTCCAAGGAGGCCTGATGGGAATGATACCGGGACGTGACACAGATCAGACCGCTCCATCCAAACTCTCCATGACTCACCTGCCCATTCACCATCCCTGGCCCTTACCATCAACTCCTCATTAATGATCATCTTGCTAATGATGGAGTGCACAGTGGGGAGGTCCAGCTCAAACATGTCAGACAGTGTCTCCATGCTGGGGAGAAAGAAGATGGGGAGCAACTAAGATCTGCGACCACAAAGCTGGGGCCGCTCTGCTTCCTCAGGGCTCATCCTACCTGATGGAGTCATAGACACTGCTGTAGGTGAAGAGGTAGGTCCGCAGTGACTCCTCCTGGATCTTCCTATGGGATAAAGAAGAGATCTTCAGGGAAGGAGACCAACCAGTCTCATTCGCCACCCACCACATTTCCCCTCTGGGCTCACCTCACCAGCATGGTTCGGACTTTGTCAGCTTCAGGGAAAAGGTCCCACACTTTGCCATTCATTTTCTCATTGATAATAAAACTGTGGCAAGTCTTCCAGTCACCCATCTTCATAGCCTTTGAGGCAGCGACCACATGCTCCCTCATTGATTCGGGGGGGCCTGAAAGGTTGGGAATGAGGCAGGGGCTAGGAAACCGGGCACCAGGATCTGGCCTGCACGAGCAAGCACTGTTCCAGGAGGAACACAGGCCGGGAGACCTTCCAATCTCTCCACTAAATATCACGTGACTGTGTAAGTCCTGTACCACCAGAATAAATTGATTTAGATTTAGACTAAATCAGTCCATGATGTGCTTAGGGAACTAGTGACCTCTTTGAAAATGTTGACAAATTGCTTTGTGTGTCCTTATGAGTATTATCCTAGAAAAAGGGTCCATAGTTTTCATCAGGTTCTTATAAGGATCCTTGACCTAAAAAAATTAACATCTCAACTGGAATGGTAGTTATCCAACTTCCTTCCTTCTTAATACCACCTTCATGATTTTTGCCATATCTACTATATATCACACTGTTATCAGTTTATTTTTCTTTAAAGTGGCTCACTCCTTTTCTTAAAAAAAATTTAGCTTCACTTTAGATTTTAATAAATCATGGGTTTGATATGCTGATGGATTTGGGCCCCCAAAGTATAGTTGTGAAAAACAAGCCAGGAAGATAGACATGGCCAACAAGAGTAGCTGGAATTCACAACAGACAATAAAGTATAAAGACGCCACGACTGGAAATAGATGACAGATGAAGGGAACCATGAGCAGGGCCAAACCTAAAACAGGGACAACAAGCTTAAGCATGTGCACGGTTGAGGCCAGGTAGAAATGTATGGATAGGGCTAAGTATAAGGAAAGACACACAACCCTTTTGTGTTAGCTTCCATTTGATCACTTCTGAAAATTAGGCAAGGTTAGAGGTTCGAAGGATACTTCTCTACAAATCAGTAGCATAGAGCTAAAACAGAAACTGGCTTCTGGCTCCATTGCAGGCACTGACGCACAATGGCAGGAACTGTGGTGAACCAGAGAGCCCCCAGAGATGCTGGAAACACAGGCTTTCACTGGAAATGTCCAATTAAAGCAAGTATCACGACAGAAGCCAAACAAAACCTGCCTAAGGGGCATTTCAACAGGACCACACACACAACCAGCAGAGGACAGATCTATTAAAGGGATGCAGCTGTGAACAGTAAGCCTGGCTCACTCGCCAAATCTTTTAACCCCACTGGAAGGACACAATTCAAATTCCTTTCCCAGTGAAATCACAACTCACTCAACTGCTGGATTTATGGATCAGACCTTTCAGAAGTGATTAGAGAGGCCAATGTTAGATTCTTGAATGCCAAGGGTCTAACTGGTTGGCTAAAAAATAATGCGTACGAAGGGGAAAAAGGAAAAAAGGTTAGAGAGGCACACATTAGCTATGTTAGTTAGGCAAGTCACTCAACTTCCATGACTCAGTTTCTTAATTAAAAAAAAGGGGGTTAATAATAGTATCTACATTACAGAGTTATTAGTAATAAAGAATATATAAATTATTTTTACAGTACCAGACAGAAAAAAAGCACTATGTAAATTTATATTAAATAAGAAATACCACTGGAAACAGGTCATGAGTTTGACTTAATGACTAAGGAGAGCGAGCTTTATTCTGTAGGCAATGAAGAACCTCTAAAGGTGTGGGGTGTATGGCATTATAAATTCTATAGAAAGATAAGGCTGACAAGCAGACTGAAATGGAGAATAACAGAAAGCAGGGAGCTTAATTTGTAAAACAGAACAATGTATCCTATGGTGAGTCATTACAGAAACTATTAAGTAAAAACGATGGCTTAAGATTCTTTATGAAGATGTCATTAAATCAAATTATTCTCTTTAGCTTCTCTTAAACCTTTTATTAAAAGTAATCGATAAATCAGCCTGGCTGGTCTGCAGGTCACGGTCCAATACTTGGTCAGGGCACATACCCAGTTTGTGGGCTTGATCCCTAGTAGGGAGTGTGCAGAAGGCAGCCAGCCAATTAATTCTCCCTCATCACTGATGTTTCCATCTCTCCCTCTCCCTTTCTCTCTCTCTCTCTGAAATAAATAAAAACACTTAAAAAAAAAAAAAAAGAAAAAGAAAAAAAAAAAAAGAAAAGTAATGAAGAAACAAAGAAGTGAAGTCTGTTCCACTACGGAGCCTCATACTCACCCAGCAGGGGCTGCCGCTCGCCCACCCGCAGCTGGTGATGGAACTGCTTGCTGATCATGCGTCGGCGGGCATCACTTTCGTGGGCGGCCATGTAGGGGATCTCCAGGAGCATGGCAGACACCAGGTAAACACACTCCAGCAGCTCCAGGTTGATGTGCAGGTGGAAGGGCACCTGCCGGCGCCGCTCCACCTTCTCCTGCTCCTGGTTGCGCTCCTGGAGGCTGCGCAGCAGCAGGCCCTGACCCAGGAGCTCCTTGGCGCGGCCGCTGGACTGGATGTCCAGCAGGGCGTTGTGGGCGTCCTTGGTCAGGCCTTGGCGGAAGGCGCAGATGCCCAGCTGCACCATGGTGCGGTTGTACAGGATCTGGGAGCAAAGGTTGATGCACTCAGAGGTGACAGTGACAGGGCAAGTCATTTCCAGTTGTTCATTCAACAAACATACAAAAACTCAACGAATGATACACTGATGTGGTAAGCACTAGGCAACAGGATGGGACTGAGAACAAAACAGGCAAGCCCCTGCTCCACCACAGAGTTCCCATTCTAGGGAAAAGGTGTGAAAGAGAAAGAACCACAAAGCCACAGTATACATGTGGGTCTCGTGCTAGGAAGAAAAATAAAGCAGAGGAGGAAATTAAGGGAGTTTATGTGGTGGTGGTAGTGGTGGGAGCTCACAATTTTATATGGGATAACTAGGGAAGGCCACATCTTGATGGGAATGTTTAAATAAATACCTAATAGAAAAAGAGGGAGCAAGTCCTACAGGTAACTGGGAGAAGAGCATTGTAGGAAAAAGAAAAAGCAAAGGCAAAGGCCATGTGCAAGAGTTGTGCCAGGTGTACTTGAGGAACAGAAATGTGAAACGGCCACAGCTGATCATAAACCAGAGGCTGAGCAAGCACACAGCCATGTAAGCCAGGTTAAGAGTTTTAAGAGGAAAACCGTGGGAAGGTTTTGAGCAAATAAGTGATATAATCTGACTTAATTTAATATTGCTACTTTGGCTACTGTATTAAGAATAGCCTTTGGGCCGGGAGCTGCTTCCTGGGCGGCGCCGTCCCCGGCAACAGGCTGAAGCAGCGCAGGAGCCCGCGGAGAACAAAGGGGTGCCACAGGCCAACCTGCTGAGCTCCCAGGACAAGGAGGAAGAAACCAAAGAAGTTCTCAATGTGAAGAAATCAAGTGAGAGCAAAAAATAGTAAAATTACTTAAGAAAGAATACAAAGAAGATCTTGAAAAATCAAAGACTAAGTCAGAACTCAACTCACCAGCCAACATAAATGCGTTTTAAAAAGAAAAAAAAAGGACAGAATGTTGGAACAGCGATGGCCAGGCCTAGAGTGGCCAGGCACAAGGCAGTGGCAGCCAGACCCGGAGCAGCAAAGGCCAGGCCCCAGAACAACAGCAGCCAGAACCAGAGCATCAACAGCCAGCACTGGAGTAGCCAGACCTGGGGCAGTGGCAGCCAGGCATGAGGCGGAGGCGGCCAAGCCCAGGGTGGCCAGTCCAGGAACACCCAGACCCGGAGTGGCCGGGCCCGAAGAAGCCGGGCCCAGAGCAGCCGGGGTGGGAGCAGCCAGACCCAGAACAGCAGTAGCCAAGCCCAGAGCATCCAGGTTGGGAGTGGCCAGGCTCGGAGCGGCCGGGCCCGGGGCAGCCGGGCCCAGAGCAGCCGGGTCAGGTGCGGCCAGGCCCGGAGCAGCAGCTGCCAGGCTGGGAGCGGCCAGGCCCGGGGGAGCAGTCGGGTCGGGTGCGGCCAGGCCCGGAGCAGCGGCTGCCAGGCTGGGAGCGGCCAGGCCCGGGGGAGCAGGCGGGGCTGGTGCGGCCAGGCCCGGAGCAGCGGCTGCCAGGCTGGGAGCGGCCAGGCCCGGGGGAGCAGCCGGGTCGGGTGCGGCCAGGCCCGGAGCAGCGGCTGCCAGGCTGGGAGCGGCCAGGCCCGGGGGAGCAGCCGGGTCGGGTGCGGCCAGGCCCGGAGCAGCGGCTGCCAGGCTGGGAGCGGCCAGGCCCGGGGGAGCAGCCGGGTCGGGTGCGGCCAGGCCCGGAGCAGCGGCTGCCAGGCTGGGAGCGGCCAGGCCCGGGGGAGCAGGCGGGTCGGGTGCGGCCAGGCCCGGAGCAGCGGCTGCCAGGCTGGGAGCGGCCAGGCCCGGGGGAGCAGGCGGGTCGGGTGCGGCCAGGCCCGGAGCAGCGGCTGCCAGGCTGGGAGCGGCCAGGCCCGGGGGAGCAGGCGGGTCGGGTGCGGCCAGGCCCGGAGCAGCGGCTGCCAGGCTGGGAGCGGCCAGGCCCGGGGGAGCAGGCGGGGCTGGTGCGGCCAGGCCCGGAGCAGCGGCTGCCAGGCTGGGAGCGGCCAGGCCCGGGGGAGCAGCCGGGTCGGGTGCGGCCAGGCCCGGAGCAGCGGCTGCCAGGCTGGGAGCGGCCAGGCCCGGGGGAGCAGGCGGGTCGGGTGCGGCCAGGCCCGGAGCAGCGGCTGCCAGGCTGGGAGCGGCCAGGCCCGGGGGAGCAGGCGGGTCGGGTGCGGCCAGGCCCGGAGCAGCGGCTGCCAGGCTGGGAGCGGCCAGGCCCGGGGGAGCAGGCGGGGCTGGTGCGGCCAGGCCCGGAGCAGCGGCTGCCAGGCTGGGAGCGGCCAGGCCCGGGGGAGCAGGCGGGTCGGGTGCGGCCAGGCCCGGAGCAGCGGCTGCCAGGCTGGGAGCGGCCAGGCCCGGGGGAGCAGGCGGGGCTGGTGCGGCCAGGCCCGGAGCAGCGGCTGCCAGGCTGGGAGCGGCCAGGCCCGGGGGAGCAGCCGGGTCGGGTGCGGCCAGGCCCGGAGCAGCGGCTGCCAGGCTGGGAGCGGCCAGGCCCGGGGGAGCAGGCGGGGCTGGTGCGGCCAGGCCCGGAGCAGCGGCTGCCAGGCTGGGAGCGGCCAGGCCCGGGGGAGCAGGCGGGTCGGGTGCGGCCAGGCCCGGAGCAGCGGCTGCCAGGCTGGGAGCGGCCAGGCCCGGGGGAGCAGGCGGGTCGGGTGCGGCCAGGCCGGAGCAGCGGCGGCCAGGCTGGGAGCGGCCAGGCCCGGAGCAGCAGCAGCCAAGTCCAGAGCAACTAGGTCGGGAGCGGCAGTGACCAGACCCGGAGCAGCTGGTTGTGGAATGAACCAGAGCAACAGAGGCCAGGCCCTGAGCAGCCAGGCCCAGAACAGCTCGCTCCTTGCCTGCCGCTGCCCCACGGCTGCTTCTCAGACATGGCTGGAAACTTTCGTGGGAACTTGAGGGTCTGCTGAATCAAGTGATGAAGGCTTAGATCTGGATGTGTTGAGTTAGTTTAGGACTGGGGTGTTGATCTGTGAGTGCCTTGGGTGGGGCCTGGATGAGGCTGGTTGACCTAGTGGGAAATGTCCTTTGTGTGAAGTGTATCATTGGGCATGTGGAGGTATTATTGATATGAGAAAATGCTAAGTAACTGATTTACTATCTGAAAAGGGATTTACTATTGGGGAAATTGAGGGAAGAAGAGACTGAACATAAACTGCACCTATGGATGAGGACAATGGGGGATGGGGGGGGGGGACGGAGGGTGGGGTGGGAACCTGGTGGAGGGGGGAAGAAATGAGGAACCTCTGTAATAATATGAACAATAAAGATTGATTTAAAAAAAAAAAAAAAAAAAAAAAAAAAGAATAGCCTTTGGGCCCTGGCCGATTTGGCTCAGTGGATAGAGAATCAGCCTGTGGACTGAAGGGACCCAGGTTCGATTCCAGTCAAGGGCAAATACCTTGGTTGCATGCACATCCCCAGTAGAGGGTGTGCAGGAGGCAGCTGATCGATGTTTCTCTCTCATCAGTGTTTCTAACTCTCTATCCCTCTCCCTTCTTCTCTGTAAAAAAATCAATAAAATATATTTTAAAAAGCCGACCTGTATATTAAAAAAATAAAATAAAAAATAGCCTTCCGGGGGATGGTGGGCTAGAAGCACTCAATGGGGGGAAAAAGGGACATATGTAAAAAAAGAAACAAATAAAAAAAACCGCAACACAATAGTTTTTTTTGTCTTGTTTTGTTTTTTAAAAAGAAGAGTCTGAAGGTCAGAAGCAGAGAGAGACCAAGATGATGGTGGCTTAGACCAGAGGGAAGCATTGAAAGCGGTTAAGTGGTCAGATAAGGATTTTGAACAGAAATGGCTGGGGAAGCAGGTGTAGTATGTGAGAGGAAAACAAGAATCATGGAGGATGCCAAAATTTCTGACTTCCGCAACTGAAAAATGGACTTGCCACTAATTAAGAAGTTTAGATTGTAAGCAACATAGACTTTTTTTTTTAAGGGGGTGAAAGACTAAGTATTAATAATAGCAAACACACAGAGGTCATTATCAGACATAAACAGATACAAAAAGCCTTTAAAATTATTAGTAAACAGAATCTAGCAACAATTAAAAGAGATAATAAATCTTGACCAAGTAGGATATATTTCAGGAATGAAAGGTTTATATAAAAATCTAAAATCATGGTTATTCACCAAATGAACAGAAAAAAGGAGAAATTAACTGTATATCATTTCAATAGATGCAGAAAAAGCTTTTGACAAAATTCACTATCTGTTTTAACATGAATTCTCATTGAACTTGGATCAATCTGAAAAAGGATATTGACCAAAATACTACAGCTAACAACGCATTTCTTAGAATGTATTCCCCTCATTAAGCAGTGCATGACTGTATTAGAGCTAAGTGAATTTAGCAAAATGGTAGGATACACTGGTAATTAACAATTGAAAAATGCAATTTTAAAAAATAATTACATTTACAAAAGCGTCAAGTATCACATGATATTTGGGAAAAAATTTTAAAAAGATGAAGAAAATAAACGAAGATATAACATGTAAGACTGAAAGGTTCAATGTTTACTTATTAACATGTGAATTTTCCTAACATTATTTTATAGATTTGATAAAATCCCAGCAGGTGTTTTTTGTAGAAACTGACAAGCTGACTCTAAAATTTATGTGGAAATGCAAAGATCACTATCCAAATCATTCCAAAACAAAAGTTGACTTTGAGAGTTACTCTAAAGGCAGACAAAAACATAAATGAATGGAACAGAATAGCCCAGAAACTCATGCACCTTTAAGGGTCGAGCAGTATTTCACCAAAGCACCAAAGCAATACAATAGGGATACAGTCATGACCCTAACTTCACACCATATGCAAAAATCAGATTTAAATGTGAAAGCTAAAACCATTAAGAACTTAAAAAAAATTAAAAAAAGAAGAAGAAAAGAATATCTTCATGAATTGCAAGTAGGCAAAGGTTTCTGTCACTAGGACCCAGAAAATAACCATAAACAAAAACACTGATAAGCCAGACTACACCAAAAGGAATGGTTAAGAAAATGAATAGGCAAAGCACAAAATGGAAGATTATTTGGAAAACTTTGACCTGACAAAGGACTGGCATCCAGGACATATAAAGAATTCCTACAACTCAATAATAAAAAGATGAACAATCCAATCTTTAAAAGCAGTAGGCAGAAGTTGCCCTAGCCAGTGTGGCTCAGTAGTCACAGCATCAACTTGTGGACTGAAGGGTTCAATTCCTGTCAAGGGCATATACCTCCAATGCAGGCTCGATACTCCACCAGGAGGGCATGTGGGAAGAGAGGGGACAACCCATTGATTTGTCTGGCATCAATGTTTCTCTTTCTCTCTCCTTCCCTTCTACCCTTTCTGAAAATCAATATCCTCCGGTGAGAATTACCAAATGAACAAAAACAATAAGCAAAAGTTGATCAGACATTTTATGAAAGAAGACATATAAAAGACAAATAAACAACAACAAAAAATCAATTTTAAAAGTTTTAAGAACACCGTGGGATTCCATTACACAACAACCAATATGGCTAAAATTAAAAAAGACCTACAATATAAAACATTAACAAGGAACACTCACACATTACTTGTAGGAATATAAAATGACATAACCAACCACCTCAGTTTCTAATAAATCTAAACATACAACTACAGCAATTCTCTTTTTTAATATATTTTTTTGATTTTTTACAGAGAGGAAGAGAAAGAGATAGAGAGGTAGAAACATCGATGAGAGAGAAACACCGATCAGCTGCCTCTTGCACACTCCATCCTGGGGATGTGCCCACAACTAAGGTACATGCCCTTGACCGGAAGGAATCGAACCTGGGACCTTTCAGTCCGCAGGCCGACGCTCTATCCACTGAGCAAAACCGGTTTAGGCAGCAATTCTACTCTTAAGTATTACCCAAGAGAAAACATATCCACACAAAGACTCATACATTATTGTTCACAGCAGCTTCATTTAAAAACTGGAAATACACCAGCAATCTATCAAAAACAAAAATAGATTAAGAACTTGTAATTAAAACAGTATGGTTCTGGCATAAAAACAGATATAGATCAATGGAACAGAGAGTCCAGAAATAAACCCACACATTTGTAGCCAATTAATATTCAACAAAAGAGGCAAGAATATACAATGGGGCTAGAGTCTATTCAACTAAAGAGTTGGACAGATACGTGCAAAAAATTGAAACTGCCCCCACCTTCTTACACCATAGACAAGAATAAACTAAAAATTAATTAAAAGACTTACACGTAAGACCTGCAACTATAAAAATCCTAGAACAAAGGCAACAAAATCTTGGAAATTTCTATTAGTGATATTTTTTCTGATATAGTTTCTTGGGAAAGGGAAACAAAAGACTAAATAAACAAATGGGACTACATCACATCAAACTAAAGTTTTTGCACAGCAAAGCATCAATAAAATGAAAAGTCAACCCACTGAACGAGAGCATATTCATCAGTGATACATCTAATAAGGGATTAATACCCAAAATTTATAAGAATTCATACAACCCAACACCAAAAAAACCAAACAGTCCAATTTAAAAATGGGCAAAGGACCCGAATAGACACTTCTCCAAAGTGGACATACAGATGGCCAAAAGACATGAAAAGATGCTCAACATTACTAATCATCAGAGAAATGCAAATTAAAACCACAATGAGATATCACCTCATAACTGTCAGAATGGCTACCATCAATAACTCAACGAGTGTTGGAGAGGATCTGGAAAAAGGGAAACTTGTTGGGAATGCAGACTGGTGCAGCCACTGTGGAAAGCAGTATGGAGGTTCCCCCCAAAACTTAAAATGGAACTGCCTTATGATCCAGTGACTCCACTTCCGAGAATGTATCAGAAGAAACCCAAAACACTACTTCAAAAGAATATATGCACCCCTATATTCACTGCAGCATTATTTACAAAAGCCAAGCTATGAGTGCAGCCCAAGTGTCCATCAATAGACAAGCAGATAAAAAAAGCTGTGGTACATTTATACAATGAAATATTACTCTGACACAAAAAAGAAAATTTTATCATTTGTGACAGTATGGATAGGCCTTGAAAGTTATTAAGAGAAGTAAAATCAGTCAGAGAAAGACAAATACCTTGTGATTTCACTTATAAATGGAACCTAAAGAATATAACAAATCAACCAACCAGCAGAGGACATATAATCAATAATCTTTTAACAACGATGTATGGTGCCAAGTGGCACCAGTATTATCAGGGGGAAACACTTTGTACACCTGAAACTAATATAAAAGTAAATTATAATTGAAAAGAAAAAGTTCATACAATGAAGTAAAAAAGAACAAATGAATGTGCTTTTTAAAAACCGCCACCAAAAAGGTTTACTAAATGTTCACCACATGAATATTAATTATTATTATTTTTTTATAGTAAAGGTGGAGATTTATAGATGCCCACGTGGGGAGAGGGAGAGTCCCACAGAAATGACTCCCACTTAGGGAGGGGAAAAAGGGTCCCTGAATATTAATTATTTTAAGCACACATTTAAAGACACAGCTTTAAATGCCCTCACAATACAGCCACACACACAAAATTAGTTGCTCCACTGTTGTGTGCCAACACATCACACTACACTACATTTGGATCCCGTCTTCCAATTGGTTTGACTACTTCTTAAATAGTTCTTTTCACCTTTTTAAACAAGATGATCACCTAATGTTCCGAAGTAGACAATTGTAGGAATAGTAAGTGTTAGTTGAACCAAATCTCTATCCCAGAGGACTCTAATGCTGTTGGACCAGTACAATAAAATGTTAATATGCGGGAGGATCAAAGAATGCTGGCAACTGGGAAAGACCAAAGGTTTACTTATATCTGAGTTAGCCAAAGTGACTAATTTGATTGAGCCTCTCTGCCCCAATCGGGAGCTGGCCTGGTCTTCCCTTTGCCACTAAAGCCAGAGCATCTCCTCATCCTACCTGTACTGGAGGGTCTGCGTGCTGAATGTTGTCTTGTAGGTGGCTCATAAGCATGAGGTCCCGGGCCTGGTACCAGCGGGAGTGCAGGGCATGATGGTAGATGTGGCAGAGGATGGCGCACGTGCGAATTCGGTCTGTGCGGTCTTTGGCATAGATGTACTTGCAAAGTCTCTCCATCAGCAGAGCCGAGTCCTCGCCCTCATTTTCTGCCTGATCTTGGTCAGACTGGGGGGCAGGGGAGCGGGGTGATGTTAATGTTTGGTGAGGGGAAGAGGAGGGACAGACAAGGACGATGGGTCTAAATGATTTAGGCATTAACCACCAAATGAGACTCCACCCAGCCTCGCTGTTCCCATTTTCCCTCCCTGCTCCACTTCAGGAACAGGGAATGGAAGGTTTGCCATCAACACCTGACACATATGTAGGACAGACAGGCAGATCCCTCTGCCCCTTGGCCAGGCACTCACCTTTGAGGAGCCCTCAGGGAGGGTGAGCTGCCGTTGATGGGCCTTGTAATCAAACTTGTAGTAGGTGTGGAGAATGCGCCTCAGGTAGACACGGCAGATCTCCTCAGTAGTCCCCTTCTCCTCCAGGTAGTGCTGCACACGCTCAATGATGGCACACACCTTCGCCTCATCCTTCAGGTGCTCCACATACTCTGGCAGGGAGAGCACCACCCTCGGCTCAGCCAGGCACCCAGGCTTTCTCAGTCGTCTGCCCCTGACCAATCCAGTCGCCTATGTGTTTTCCGCACCCATCAGATGCTGTCCTGGTACACACCTCCCCCGACTAACGCCCCCTCCTCCTCATTCCGGTCTCACCTCACATGGCCTCTACCTAAGGATGCTCTGTTCAGCCGTTATCTAAAACTGCGACTCTTCTCAGGCCCCAACTTGAATTTCTAATTCACAGTTTACATCACCTAAAATTGTCTCCTTTGTTTATTTGGAAAGACCATAGGTCTACTGCCGCCCCCAGCACTGAATGTAAAATAAACTCTGTGAGCATGAAGGCGTTGAGCTGAAACACCCTTGACTCAGTGGGCATTCACATTTTACTCTGGAAATGTCCTGTATTTTCCCCATCCCAATGTCCCTGATCCAAGCTAAACAAGTCGAAAGGGCAGAGGCCATAACCCAATTATTCTGAAAGTGAAATTCACAGACCAACAGCACCGCCTAGAAACATGTTAGAAAAGCAAATTTGAGGCCTCACTCAGCCCTACTGAAGCAGAACTTATGAGAGAGGAACCCAGTGTCTCAAGCCTGCCAGAGTCCTCCAGCGTGAATGCTCTGGGGAAAAATCTGGCTTTCCAAATGCTCATTTAGTATATCCTTAGTTTTAGTTCTTGCACATTTCCTCTCACTGACACCCATGCTGGCTCAGGCTCACCTTGGGAGTGAGGGTCAGTATTTTGCATTATTTTGGTAAATTCTTCATCCATCCGTTCCACCAGAGTTAGGATACAGCCACGGACACGAAGTGGCTGAAAGGCAAAGGAGTAGTAAACAACCAGTCCATTCTTCAATTGTTACTTCCTCCAAGCTTTCTCAAAGCAGACAACATGCCCTTCTCCAATTAGCCTGCCAATTCCTCTCTTTACCTGGTCAGCATTATGCAGGTTCTCACTCTCTTCCAGAATGTTCTCTCCAACAAAGATGTTGGGATTTGCAAACAGGATGTCCATCAGCTCATTGATGCAATCCAGGCACTTCTGCCACATCTCGGGCTGCCAAGAGATCAGATGGCAGTCAGAGGTGTGCAAGGGGAATGAGGTGCCTCCCAAAAGCCCCTTCACCAGAACGCACAGAGCCTTCAACTCTAAGGTTGTTTCCACAGCCCTTGAGTTTTTATTTTTTAAATATATTTTTGTTGATTTCAGAGAGGAAGTGAGAGGGAGAGATAGAAACATCAAATATGAGAATCATTGATCGGCTGCCTCCTGCACGCTCCCCACCGGAGATGGAGCCTAAAAGCCAGGCAGGTGCCCTTAACTGGAATCGAATCCGGGACCTTTCAGTCCGCAGATGACACTCTATCCACTGAGCCAAACCAGCTAGAGCCACAGCCCGAGTTTTAAGACTCTGGCACCTTCCACTAATCCACCAGCTCAGCCCTGGAACGCTCCTCTTTATTGCCCTCACCTTCATGTATGTAGCCAGGTTGGGGTTGTAGTCGTAGAGAGAAGCGATGATATTGAACTTGATCTTAATGGCGACACCCTCCCCAAGGTTGTTTTCAGAAGCAATCTGAACCAGCAGCTGTAGCAGCTCAATCTGGGATGCACTAGAGGGTCCAGAACAGGGTGGGGCATCAAAGACAAGTCAGAAATGCCGTACAGCGTGCTTCCTTTGGACAAGTAAGGCAGCATCCTTCCTAATACCCCATCCTCACCTCCGTCTCCTTTATAGATTTCAAACAGAAACAGCACTGATGCTAACAAGCTATCATTCTCTTTAGGCACCATTAGAAGGTGAACATTATTCCCGTTTTATACATGGGGAAAATGGTCCTAGAAGGACAAGTGATTAGCTTAAGGTCAAAGGGAAAGTAAACAGAACAATAGACTGGATGGTTCAGGAAGACCATTCCTTCTATGGAGCCACACACACATCTTCCCAAAACAGCACTATTTATACATCAATATCCACCCTGTGTCTTAGAGAAAAGAGCCTTCACCCTGTAGTCCCACAGGGTGAATCACCCTGTAGATCCACGAATCTCACCGATCAGTTCCTTTCTTGCCTCGTGCCTGCAGGATCTCATTCAGTTTCTTGATGACAACAGCATGGGTGATCTCAGTTCCCTTGGCAAACATTTTTGGTTTCTCCTAGGCAACAAAGATCCTGTCATGTGCAAGCCAACAGGAATCTACTTTTGCCTTAACTTTTCTCCCAACCCAACCAGACTGGGCCTGTCTGCTCTTCCAAACTGCTTCCCAATTCATTTTGATTCTGAAATTCTCACCTTCACGAGGGGCACTCCACCTCGGACCTTTTCCCACTCCCCGCCTTCATTGTCCTCCTCCTCCTCATCCAAGCGCTTAGACTTCCTATCGTGCTTCTTCTTGGCTTTGTCCTCCCGTTTCTTCTCAGCAGCCTTCTTGTCCTCCTCCGTGGCCGGGGCTCTGTCGGGAGACGCAGGAAATGAAAGATCAGTCCCCTTCTCCCTAAGGCTTCTTCCTCCCATGAAGTTCCTTTCCTCTGCAGAGTCCTGCATCCAAGCTACACTCTACAAGAATGATCTAAAGTTAACCACAACCCCAAGGACCACTAAGCACTGAATCTGCTGCACAACTTTCCAAGGCATGTCACCATTTTGCACCAAGACACTCTTATGAAGGGAACAATATGGCCTGGTCTAATAAGGCAGAGGCACCAGGTCCCTGCACACACAGAAATAGCCTGTCATGCTGTTCCACAGCTGATCACTGTTTCCCAGAGAATCCATAAGAAATATAGTTGTTCTCTGACACTAACTGCTCTGTCCACACTGACCTGGGAACAAATCTTAAGCTGATTAGTTGGTGGCTAGTAAAAAGGCTTTCCTAAGTTTTATGAGTCATTCTATTTCTGAACCTGAGGAAGGGATTGTGGGAACTTTGAATTTATAGCTGGTTGGCCAGAAGTACAGGTGCCAAACTTGGGACTTGCAACTGGTGTCTGAGGTGGGCAGTCCTGTGGGACTGAGCCCTTAACTTGTGAGGTTTACGCTAATGCTGGGTAGTTAGTGTCAGAGCTGAACTGAAACGGTGAACACACCTAGTTGGTGTCCAGAGAGCTGGAGAACTGGTTGGTATGAGACAAACCCTCACACATATGGTGTTTGAAGTGTTCTGAGTAAAAAGAGATCAGATATGCAATGCTTCCCAGACTTGACCAGTGTTCCCTGAAGCCCCCACAGACATAGACAATAGGTGGTGGGAACGGCTAGGGAGAGGTCAATGGGGGGAAAATGAGATATGTAATACTTTCAACAATAAAAGAATAAAAAAAATCTCCTCAACAAAATGCCTGTATCTAGGCCCCTCTAGTGTCAGGGAACTCCCTACTCACTGAAGCAGCATTAATGCCAACTTTTAAAAGCAGAAGAGCAACACAAAAAGCAGCAATAGTTCTGCCTGCTATAAGAACAGTGTTGCCCAGTCAGTGTTGCTCAGTGTTGAGCCCTGAGGTCATGGCTTGACTCCCAGTCAGGGCACGTGCCAGGGTTGGGAGCTCCATCCCCAGTACAGGAAGTGCAGGAAGCAGCTGATCGATGAGTGGATGAGTGTTTCATCTTTCTCTCCCTCTCCCTTCCTTTCTCTAAAATCAATGAAAAATAAATATCAGCAGTGTTTACTAGAGCTTGGTATTTGATTCATTTGTAGTACAAAGGGGCAGGTACCACTCTGACTTTAAAGGAGCAAACAAACCTGAGCTTAAGTAACTACCCCAAGTTGTACAGCTACTAAATAAAAGACTAACGGCTGATACCAGAATCCAAATCAGAATCCTCTCCCATTCTATGACTGTCCCAGTAAAGTCCGAGATGGCTAGCTATATATATATATACACACACACACATATGTGTGTGTGTGTGTGTGTGTGTGTGTGTGTGTGTGTGTATATATATATATATATATATATATATATATATATATATATATATACCAAGTTCTATGGTATACACTGAGAAGATCTCTGAAATAAAGGTAATAGCAGCTACCATCACTAAGAGCTCCCATTTCTCTGTATCACCTCTCTATTGCAGCTATCCTTGAGACGGGGTTAAGTACCATCCCTTTTTACAGATGAGGAAAGTAGAGACTGAAAATGTTATATAGCTTGTCCAGCATTGCACAACTAATCGGTGCCCAACTGAGATTTACACTCAGTCCACGTGTAGTGAATAATGCCATCGTTAAGTATTTGGACTCTGGAGCCTTCTAACCCGATCCTCAGGGCACATTAGCTCCGTGAGCTTAGCCAACTAGTGTACGTGACTCCAGTGTATTTGAGGTCCCTTTGTGAAAAGGAAGCACTGGCATCTACAACCTGAAAGGACTCCATGGAAGATGCAACCACCTTCAAGATTAAAGGTGTCCTATTGCCGATACGGGTTTGGCTCAGTGGATAGAGCGTCAGGTCCCAGGTTCAATTCTGGTCAAGGCCATGTACCTTGGTTGCGGGCACAACCCAGTAGGGGGTGTGCAGGAGGCAG
The DNA here is from genome assembly GCA_963693515.1 of Pipistrellus nathusii. NCBI lineage: Eukaryota > Metazoa > Chordata > Mammalia > Chiroptera > Vespertilionidae > Pipistrellus > Pipistrellus nathusii. Next base: position 94,229,997 of record OY882861.1, read on the forward strand.
CTGATCGATGTCTCTCATTGATGTTTCTACCTATCTATCCCTCTCTCCTCCTCTCTGTAAAAAAAAAAAAAATCAATAAAATATATTAAATAAATAAATAAATAAATAAATAAATAAATAAATAAATAAATAAATAAATAAAGGTGTCCTACTTGTCCCACTGTGGCGAGGTGCGACTTGTCTTACTTTTTAAGGAATCTTGAGGCCAGCACAGTCTGTTTCCCTTCTTCCTCCTCTGAGTCCGAGTCAGAAGATGTTGAGCCTGTGTCCCACTCTTCATCCTCTTCTGAATCTTCAGAGTCCTCATCTTCATCCTTAAGAGGGAAAAAGGATCAGCAGGGAGAAGATGGAGAGATTGACGAGTCTCTCTGCTCCCATAACACACGGTTCAGAGGCTTACAAAATCAGAACAAGTGGTTCTTCATGGAATCAGGGTATTGAGAGCTAGATTGGACCACCAGGACCAGGGAGCAGTGACTTGCCCTGGTTTTTATATCTAGTTTTCCATATTCCAGTGTACTCAGTGCTCTAATCCAAGAGGAAGTCTGTTCCACTAACCAACCCCTCCTAATCCTAGGGTTCTATGAATCTTTTCTTCTCCTAAGAATGGCCCGTGGGAGGCAAATCACCCCCCATTATAACCCTGGCTCTTACCTCCATCTTTTTGAGGAACTTGCGACTCTCCCCAGAAGAAGCTTCTGATTTCTTCTTCAAGAAAGCCGCAGCACTGACTCCCTCGTCATCCTCATCTGAAGAGCCTGGTGGGAAGAACAAGACTGAAGGGAACCAAGAAACCAGGCCAAAGGAACCACTGACTGTAGACTTCCCAACCATTTGCAGCAAGGGTCTTCCCTCTCACCTTCTGAATCCTCCTCATTCTTCTCAGCATCTTCATCTGCAGACTGCTCAGGGTTCTTTACAGAGGGAAATAAGAGAGAAATTAAGGATAATAAGTAAATAATAAGTAATTAAGGATACCTACCAATCACCACCCCATATCACCCCTCCACCCTAGTCTTGTCATGACTCCTTCTCCAATCACAGCTCCCATTTGCAAATGTTTTGTCTGTCGGGAGGTCACTGTCTCAGAGTTCAGAGTCTGTGTCTAGCACCCCCACCTGCTTGTAATTTGTAATATGGGATTCAAAATCTCGGTTATATTTTCGGATCTTCTGGCGCAGAGTGCTCAAGGCCTTGGCGTTGTTCTTGTTCATCTTCTTCTTTCCTTCTTTATCTTCCCATAGCTAAAGGAGAGTAGAGAGAAGAAAGGAGTCTGAGACTAAATAGTATTTTCTGAATTTCAGGCTTTACCACTATTTTTTAGTCTATCTGCACACCATCCATACTCCTTATTAGATGTTATTTTTAAAAGACCCTTTACAGCCGAAACCGGTTTGGCTCAGTGGATAGAGCGTCAGACTGCGATCTGAAAGGTCCCAGGTGCGATTCCAGTCAAAGGGCATGTACACTGGTAGTGGGCACGTCCCCAGTAGGGGGTGTGCAGGAGGCAGCTGGTCGATGTTTCTCTCTCATCTACATTTCTAGCTCTCTATCCCTCTCCCTTCCTCTCTGTGGAAAATCAATAAAAAAAATAAAAAAAACAAAAGACCCTTTACATATCACCACTAAAAGTACAAAACTACAACCAAGAGATAGTGTAAAAATAAATACAACAAATTCTTGGCTAAAAAAGGTCCTTCTCCTTACTTTACCCCCTATTCCTGTGTTCTGGAAAACAATGTAGAGGGCCAACCGCCAAGAGGAGATATGACTCCGGAAGTGGGTTAGAAGCAGGCCCCAGGTCCACACCCCCCTTTTGGATGCCCTTCCCCACAGGAGTCACACCTCATTAAGATAGTCCTCCAGATCAGCCAGGATGCGGATATAGAACCGGGGGACACCTTCCTTGTCCACAATGCTTTTAGCCTTCCCATATGCCTTTCCCAGGAGCTCAAATTCTTCCAGGCACTTGGTGACATCCCGAATTTTCATGGCATTACGGATGGTCCGGATAAGATTGGTCAACTCCTCAAACCTGGGTTGAGAGACCAACTGCATATTGGATACATTCACCATCACCAACCACCCCATTTGCCACTGCCTCAGAGGCTCCCCATGGCCTCACCTCTTGTCCTTGGCACTTCGAACCACTCTCTTGGTATCTTCTTCATCTTCACTCAGCAACAATGGCCTGAAGGAACAGAGACCATTAATTTCCCTTTCTATTTCCGGTCTTTCCAAGCGATCTCCATATCTTTTCTCAGATGGGGAAGATAGAACGGAGTAACTTAGGCCAGTGGTCAGCAAACTCATTAGTCAACAGAGTCAAATATCAACAGTACGATACTTCTGCGCATGGGCCATGAAGTTTCAATTGCACTATATGTGGGGCACCCACACGTGGTATTTTGTGAAAGAGCCACACTCAGGAGGCCACAGAGCCGCATGTGGCTCACAAGCCGCGGTTTGCCAACCACTGATTTAGGCCATTGGCACCACACTCACCCTACTTGATCCTTCCCCTTTATAGCCTCCTCATATACAACACAATCTTTAAGCCTTCTTCAAGTAAGGCCTTTTGTTAAATGTTGTGGAGCACACAAAGATCTCTATCCTCTCAAAAGTAAACAAACGTGCCTGTGTACTATGCCACAAAACTTCACTTCTAAGTGAAGACAGCCACTTAGAAAGAAGCTGAAGAAAAGGGGTACTCTAGCTAGAATGAATGGGCAAGTGATCAGGAAGGTGGTACCTGAACTAGGTCCTAGAAAACAATGTGTTCCAGAGTGTGAGAGGCCAAGGACAAAGAAAGTCTCAGTGGCTTTAACTCCTCCACTGCCAGTATTTTTCTTTTCTTAATTTTAAAAACTGATTTCAGAGAGGAAGGGAGAGGGAGATAGAAACACTGATGAGAGAGAATCATTTATCGGCTGCCTCCTGCATGGCTCCCACTGAGGATCGAGCCCCAGCCCAGGCATGTGTCCTAACTGGTAATCAAACTGTGATCTGGTGGTTAATAGGTCGATGCTCAACCGCCAGACCACACAGGCTGGACAATCCATATTTTTCTTTAGTAACGAGAAAACAGGCCACAGACAGCATTCAGCTATCAATATTTCTCTTCTCTCTTACTAATTTTCCCCCAAATACCCTCACCACCACCACCACCACATCATCCTTGTGCCAAACGCTGTTATCTATTTATTTACCTATTTTTCTTGTTTATTGACTTGAGAGAAACATCGATTTGTTGTTCCACCTATTTATGCATTCACTGATGCACCTGACCTGGGATTAAAGCCACAACCTTGGTGTATCAGGAGGAGGCTCTAACCAACTGAGCGATCCCACCAGAGCCTTCCAATGTATATTTTTAAACAGTCGACAGGAATGTGGCAATGATGATGGTGCCATGGAGTATGACAGAAAGTTGAGCAACAACATTCCACTGTTTCAAAGGGTGAAAAGAATTATTAATTTGCAGGGTGGGGAAGGAAGGACGTTTAAACGGAGGTAAACACCAGGAATAAAACAGATGTTTTAAGTCGGTGCCCGCAGCGCCCAGTGGCTGGGCTTCACAGCCACAGCAAGGTGCTTTTTTGGTGGCAGGAATAATGATGACTTGGCGTCCGATGCCGAACTGAGGAGGGGAGGTTGGGGTTGTACAAAGGCCGTGGACAAGGAGGCCGGTTAGGAAGCGGAGGCAACAGGCCGGGCCAGCGGGAAACCTCTGGGACATCTCTGTATCCGGTGCGTTCCCAGTTCACAGCACCCTAAACATGAAGACTATTCCTGCAACACTGTTCCGGTCCCTTAAACTTTCAACATCCTCAGAACCCGCTTTCGCCGCCCGCCCGCTCCCACCTCCTTCCTCCCCCATCCCGCACACGCACGGCCTCCCCACGCCCGCGAACCCGCACCCCCCGAGGGGGCGCCACGACGCAGGCCCTCCGACTCACTGTTTGCCGTAGTTGCCCCCGACAGGTTTGGTGACGAGCTCCTCCCCGGACAGGGACGACTCGGACTCGCTGTCCGAACCGGTGGTAAAAAACCGCGACATGGCGGCGGCGGCGGCGCTGGGGGCTGCGGCGGGCGCGGCCGGACCTGCGGGAGAGCCGGAGTGAAGCGCCGCGAGAAGGGGCCCGAGCCACCGCCTCCCGGCCGCCACCCAGCGCCGTCCCTCCGCGTACCCCGACCCAGGCCCCTCTTCTAGTGACACGCGGACCAAGACATACGTACCGGCTGAGCCTGCGAGTCACACCGCGAAACAGCGGAAACGCGGAGAGGAAAGAAGGCGGCATCAACGTCACTTCCGGAGCGCCGGCAAAACCAAACCCGGAAACTACAACTCCCAATGGCCTTCGCGCCAGACAGGGGGCGGGGACAGGCCCGATGCGCCCTGGGAAGGAAGTTCGGTACCTCTACACTCCCAGATCATCCTTTATTACAGGTTTCGAGCTTCACTCCTCACCTCTGGAATCAGAGTCTCAGGGACAAAAGTTTACTTTTTAAAGGAGTGCACGGTCCTGGCCGGCGTGGCTCAGCGGTTGAGCGTCAGCCTAGGACCGGGAGATGGCTGTTGGATTCCTGGTCAGCACAGTAGGGGGCGTGCAGGAGGCATGGATCAATGATTCTCTTTCATCATTGAGGTTTCTCTCCCCCTCCCCCTTCCTCTCTGAAATCACTGAAATTGCCAAGGGGGCCAGAAGTAAAGGGTAAAGCAGGATGAGTGAGACAAAGATCCCCATCACGAAACATGAAGAAATGCAAATGCATACCAAAGTAAAGCTACTGATTTTAGAGTGGTTTCCCGTTACTCTCAGGACCCTGATCACGTGCAAAGGAAAAATCATATCAAACTCTTTTTCACCAATTCTTTCTTAACTCATTATGAAAAACTCCAGTTTAACAGAAAGGAGGCTTTTTTAGTAAACCTTTTATTAAAATGTAACATAGTTAAGTGACAGATCCTAAGTACATAGCTTGATGAATAATAACAAAACTAGCACACCTGTGTAACCAGTGCTGGTCAGGGCACATACAGGAATCAACCAATGAATACATTAATAGGTGAAACAACAAAATTTCTCTCTCTCTCTCTCTCTCTCTCTCTCTCACTGCCTCCCTCCCTCTGAAATTAATTTAAAAAAAAAATCTTTACAACAACCCTGTGATGCAACTTTAGAGAAAAGGATGTTGAAATACTAAGAGGTCAAGTGACTTGCTCACGTTTACATTGCCATCCTGTGTTCCAACCCAAACATGATCTTCCAGCCATGGCAGTGATTGAGAGCTTTGCTCTTTTAGAGCTATACCCTAACGATTTTGGAGTTGCCACAATTTGGTTTTGTGAGTAGGACGATGGGAATGAGAGCAGCAGAGTAAAGAAAACCTGAGAAAGAAAATTAGGCTGCATAACTGGAGCCAAGCAGAACATGGGTGTTTTTCTTCAGTGTGTTTTTAGGACAATGAGCACCTTCATTACATGGTTAAGATGGGGGAGGGGATTGATTTGCCTTTCAGGGCCTGGTTTCCCTCAGCTCCAGCTCCAGTTCCTTGCCTGCCAGCAGAGAGCCATCTGCTGGGCCACACTGGCCTGTTCTCCAGAGAAGCACGCTGCTCCTTCAGAAGATGGCTGACTTGGGCATTCTTTCTGCTCCCATCATACTTTTCCTGAATTTTCTTTGATCATTTTCTGTTTAAAATCTCTTCCTCCTCAGGGGTTGACGTGGCCCCCACCCTGCAGCCCAGGGTCAGTGCCCAGTGGCACTCTCCCGCTGTGGCTGGGTGTGCACCAGTTTGCGGTTGGATGCGTGGTAGACACATCAATAATCCCTGTGTTGAAGAAGTTGTCCATGTCCAGCCTCAAGGCGTGACACTTCTTGTTCCTTCTGCACGCAGGCTGTGCTGGAGGCAGGGTGTCCCAGCTCACATTTTTGCTTCTTGTGGTGGGTCTTTCTCTTGCTCTGAGAGATGCCCAGCGCTTGGCACCGGCTGAATGTTTTCAGATCATGGGTGTTTTTATTGATTTCTAAAATGTGTTTTTTATTGATTTCAGAGAGAGGGAAAGAGAGAGAGATAGAAACATTAATGATAAGAGAGAATCGTTGATATCGGCCGCCTCCTTCATGCCTCCTACTCAGGATCGAGCCTGCAACCCGGGCAGGTGCCCTGACTGGGAACTGTGACCTCCTAGTTTATGTGTTCACATTCAACCGCTGAGCCACTCCGGAGGGACAGCGCATGGGCGTGCTAAATGGGAGAATTTAGTTAAGGCCTGGATTTTAATGGGGTCCTTAACGGTCCAGAGCAGGAAGTACACCCTGGAGACGCTTTGATCAGTCTGGTTCCTGTGGGCGTCACATTTCCCTTAGCAGGTTGCTTCTCGGCCAGGGCCTGTAATAATGCAACCGGACAAGCAGCACAATGATGGTCATTACGGCGTTTAAATAGCAATTTCAAAGGCATAAAGGCATTTGAAACTCATGACAAACTTCAGGTAGGCAGGAAGAGCAGCTATTACTAACCTCATTTTACAGATGAGCAAACCAAGACTCTGAAAGGGCAGGTGATGGCTGGGCTAGTGTCAGAGTGCGGCCCTGAAAGTAAGTCCTCTAATTTGGAGGCCACAAAAGAGTTGTTTTGCTTTCTAATGTTGACCACAGCAGGATTCATCACAGGAGTGGAAAAGGAGTGGATTGAGAGGAGGCAGAGAATGGAGCATGGGGTGGGGGGGAGGGGTTCAGAGGGGGTAGAATTAGGGCTCCTCTCTGGGAGTTAAGTCCTAAGTATTCACTTATCTCTAGCTACTGAGGTCTCAGCTTTGGAAGACCCAATGCCTCATTTTAAAAACAAATATCTTTTTTAAAAAACAGCAAATATCTTGAAACACTTTATGGAAGTCATAGATAATTTGACTTCTGACTCATACTATGTTATTTTGTGTGTGTTTTATTTCCCCAAATTGCCCCAAGCTCCAGACAGGGATAGTATCTTCTTATATATCTCAGAATCCCCCTCAATGCATTTCACATAGTATGTTTTCAATAACGTGTTCTTATTATTGAAAGACAACATACATACAGCTAAGTATACCAACTGTTGTCATTGTTTTTTAAATATATTTTTATTGATGTCAGAGAGGAAGGGAGAGAGATAGAAACAATGATGAGAGAGAACCATTGATTGGCTGTCTCCTGCACGCCCCCTACTGGGGGGGATTGAGCCCTCAACCCCGGGCATATGCCCTTGGCTGGAATTGAACCTGAGACCCTTTAGTCCACAGGTCGATGCTCTATCCACTAAGTCAAACTGGCTAGGGCCCAACTGTTGCTTTAAAAATTATATATACATATATTTTAAAATTTTTTATATTTCTTTATTGATTTCAGAGAGGAAGGAAGAGGGAGAGAGAGATAGAAACATCAATGATGAGAGAGAATCACTGATTGGCTGCCTCCTGCACATCCCCTATTGAGGATCAATCCCGCAACCCAGGCATGTGCCCTTGGCCACAATCGAACCTGGGACTCTTCAGTCTGCAGGCTGACACTCTATTCAGTGAGCCAACCTGGGGCTAAAAATTATATTTTTAATTGATTTTTTTTTTAAAGAGAGAGAGGGAAAGAAATATTAATCAGGTACCCCCTGTACGCCTCCTATCAGGGATTGAGCAACCTGGACATATGCTCTGATGGAATGGAACCAGTGACCTTTTTGGTGTACGGGACAACATCCAATCAACTCAACTGAGCCACACCGGCCAGGGTTGTTTTGCCTGTTCTTGAGATTCATATAAACCGAATTATAAGGCATGGGTGTGTTAAATGGGTGTCTATTTTTTGTGACTGGCTTGTTTCAGGAGCCTATGAGATTCATGTATGTTGTTACAGGTACTTGTGGTTGCTTCTTTTTGATGGCTGAATAGTCTTCAATTGGGTGACTATGCCGCAGTGTATTAATTCTCTTTTTGACTTGGCTTGCTTTTGGTCTGGGACTATTCTGAATAAAGTTTCTATCAACATTTTTTATGTTTTTTGTGGACATGAATACTTATCCTCTTGGGTGGGATTGGGGGGTCATAGGGTCAGTGTATATTAAGCTTCAATAACTACTGCCATGCTCTAAGTATATTTATAAAGGAGAGAAAGGAATTTTAAAAATAAAAATATCTACTTAACTCTGTAAATGTTGAGGCATGATTTCCCTAGAACAATGGTTAGCAAACTCATTAGTCAACAGAGCCAAATATCAACAGTACAATGACTGAAATTTCTTTTGAGAGCCCAATTTTTAAAAAAATATATTTTATTGATTTTCTTACAGAGAGGAAGGGAGATAGAGAGCTAGAAACATCGAAGACAGAGCAACATCGACCAGCTGCCTCTGGCACACCCCCTACTGGGGATGTGCCCGCAATCAATGTACATGCCCTTGGCTGGAATCGAACCTGGGATCTTTCAGTCCGCAGACCAACGCTCTACCGCTGAGCCAAACCGGTTTTGGCGAGAGCCCAATTTTTTAAACTTAAACTATATAGGTAGGTACATTGTTATTAACTTAATTAGGGTACTCCTAAGCTGGCCTTTGCTAAAAACTCAAGGGGCCAAAGAGCTGCATGTGGCTTGAGAGCCACAGTTTGCCGTCCACTGCCCTAGATATGGAGAACTTAGAGATTTGCATCTACTTGAAATGACATAGTTTAGATTTATGACAAGATAATTATAATGTGCCAAAACCGGTTTGGCTCAGTGAATAGAGCGTCAGCCTGTGGACTGAATGGTCCCAGGTTCGATTCTGGTCAAGGGCTTTTTGCGGGCACTTCCCCAGTAGGGCGTGTGCAAGAGGCAGCTGATCGGTATTTCTCTCTCATTGATGTTTCTAACTCTTTATCCCTCTCTCTTCCTCTCTGTAAAAAATAAATAAAAATATATTAAAAAAAAGATAATTATAATGTGAAAAAAAGTTAGACTTTTTTCTTTATATTTCACACCAGAGGCCTGGTGCATGAAAATTCATGCACTGGAGGGGGTCGCTCAGCCCGACCTGCCCCATCTCACAGTCCAGGAGACTTCAGGGGTGGGAGGCAACCCAGTGATCAGGGAAATGCAATGCCCCCATCACACCCCTGCCACTGCCACTGCTGACAGCGCAAGTCTTGGCTGGCCATGCTAGCTGGGCCACCAACAGCTGAGGCTTGCCTGCACCTTGGGTCCGCCCTGGATGGCTGGGAAACTGAGGGGACTGGGGGGTTCTAGAGGTAGGCCCGCGGTGTGGGTGGCATTGCCACATGCCTGCTGCCCTGTTGGGGCTGAGGGGACTGGGCCCCGCCATTTTGTGGCTGTGGGTGCTTCCATCTTTGAGGGTGTGACAGTCAATTAGCATATTCCCTCCTTATGGGCTCTGGGTGCTGCCATCTTTGCGATGGCATGAGGGTCAATTAGCATATCCCCTCTTTATTAGATAGGGTGTTGAAATAGGTATGTATAAATAGGGTGAGGCTTACAGTTGTCTAAATGGAAAAGAATTCAATAATAATACAAGACTAAACTGTTTCATGTACTCGCAACTGTAAACCTGCTTTTGCCCCATGCTGTATATATACTTAGCAGCTTTATATACAGTAGTCTCCTCTCTCTCTCTCTCTCTCTATATATATATATATATATATATATATATATATATATATATATAATTGATTTTTCACAGAGAGAAAGAGAGAAGGATAGAGAGCTAGAAACGTCGATGAGAGAGAAACATCGACCAGCTGTCTCCTGCACACCCCCTACTGGGGATGTGCCCACAACTGATGTACATGCCCTTGACCGGAATCGAACCTGGGACCTTTCAGTCCGCAGACCAATGCTCTACCACTGAGCCAAACCGGTTTTGGCAGTAGTCTCCTCTTTTTAAGAGAATACATTTTATTGAATTTTTACAGAGAGGAAGGGAGAGGGATAGAGAGTTAGAAACATCAATCAGCTTCCTCCTGCACACCCCCCACTGGGGATGTGCCTGCAACCAAGGTACATGCCCTTGACTGGAATCGAACCTGGGACCCTGCAGTCTGCAGGCGGATGGTCTATCCACCGAGCCAAACTGGTAGGCCAGAGGTGTCCTCTTATCCATGGTTTCACTTTCTGTAATTTTAATTCCTCATGGTCAAACCTGCTCCACGAATGTTAAATAGAAGATTCTAGAAATAAACAATTCATAGGTTTCAAATTGCACATCATTTCTGGGCATCATGGTGAAATCTCCATTCCGTGGGGACTTGAGCCCTGCCTTTACGCGGTGTCTCCATGCTGCATGTGCTACTGCCCATGAGCCACTGTCCTGGTCATCAGATTGACTGTCGCAGTGCCACAGTCCTTGTGCTCACCACCGCTATTTTAATTCACCGTGGCCCCGAGGTGCAAGAGTAGTGATGCTGGCAACTCCGATATGCCACAGAGAAGCCATCAAGTGCTTCCTCTGAGTGAAAAGGTAACACAGTTGTCCTTCAGTGTACATCATAGTTGAATACCAAGCAAGATATACTTTTTCTAAAATGAAGTTAAATTCTTGGTTTGTGTTGTTAAATGTCTGAGGGGGGAGGGTACTGAAAAGCCACTCAGGAGTAGGACAATTATTCTCTATAAAGGACAATGCGCTTGGCAGGATGGGTTGGCCCTTACAGTGAGATTCAAACTCCCTCATCCAAAATGACTATAGGGGGGCAGTGCCACCCCATGGAGAACCACTCTTTAGACCCCTTTGTTCAGTGCAGTAAATAATAGCCACCTGTGGCTTATAATATTAAATAAAATAAAAAGTTCAATTTCTCAGTTATTTCAACTGCTCAAAAACCACACGTAGCAAAAGTCTCCACAGAGAAACGGCCTGATCCAGATGGCTTTACTGGTTAAGTCTACAACCAGTTATAGAAGAATTCACACCAGTTTTTCACCAACTCTTCCAAAAAATAGGGACAGGCATAGTCCCCATTGTGTTCTATAAAGCCCTTATTTACCCTGATACCAAACCAGACGAAAAAACGACACAAGGAAAGCACAGACCGACATCTCTTACGAATACAGACACAAAAGTCTTCTCAACAAAACACTAGAAAATCTATTACATAGACTATGACCAAGCGGGGTTTATTAGGAATGCAAAGCAGGTTTAAATCTGAAAATGAATTAATGTGATACATCATATCAATAGAATAAAGAACAAAAACCACATGATCATCTCAATAGCTGCAAACAAAACAAAACAAAAACAAACAAAAAACCCCAACAAAACTGACAGCATCCAAAACCCCTTCATGATAAAAACAATAACAAGCCTGGATTCAAAGGGAACTTCCTCTCTAGGATAAAGGGCATCTACAAAACCCCACAGCTAACATCATACTTAACAATGAAAGACGGAAAGCTTTTCCCCTAAGATAACAAGACAAGAATGTCCGCTCTTGCCAAAACCAGTTTGGCTCAGTGGATAGAGCTTCGGCCTGCGGACTGAAAGGTCCCAGGTTCGATTCCAGTCAAGGGCATGTACCTTGGTTGCGGGCACATCCCCAGTAGGGGGTGTGCAGGAGGCGGCTGATCGATGATTCTCTCTCATTGATGTTTCTAACTCTCTATATCCCACTCTCTTCCTATCTGAAAAAAAAATCAATAAATATATTTTAAAAAAAGAGAATGTCTGCTCTTGCCATTTCTATTCAATGTTGTGTTGCAAGTTCCAGTCAGGGCAATTAGGCAATAAAGAGAAATAAAAGGCATCCAGATTAGAGAGGGTTTCAAGGAGATAATCGTGCATATAGAAAATCCTAAGGATTCTATAAAAGCCTATTTAAACTAATAACAAGTTAAGCAAAATTGGAAGGTAAAATATCAGCAGATAAAAATCAAGTGTATTTTTATACACGTGTAATGAACAATCCAAAAATGAAATTTAAAAAACAATTGCCAGGCCACAAGAGAGTGGCATGAAATATTCAAAGTGATGAAAAGCAAGGACCTATAACCAAGATTACTCTATCCAGAACAGATATCATTTAGAATCGAACGAGGACAGATAAAGAGCTTCCCAGACAAGCAAAAGCTAAAGAAATTTATCACCACCAAACCAGTATTACAAAAAATGTTAAATAGTCTTCTTTAAGAAGAAGAAAAAAACTATGAATATAAAAATGTCAATAACTAATAATTACTTTGAATTCACTAAATACTCCAATCAAAAGACATAGGTTGGCTGAATGTATAAGAAAACAAGATCCATACATATACTGCCACAAGAGACTCACTTCCGATGGAAAGACATACAAACTGCCCGGACAGTATGGTTCAGTGGTTGAGCGTCAATCTATGAAAACAGGAGGTCAAGGTTTGATTCCTGGGTAGGGCACATGCCTGGGTTGTGGGCTCAATCCCCAGTGGGGAATGCAGGGTGTGTAGGAGGCAGCTGATGAAGGATTCTCTCTCATTGTTCATGTTTCTATCCCTCTCTCCTCTTTCTTCCTCTCTGAAATCAATAACAATATATTTTAAAAAAGACACACAAACTGAAAGTAAAGAGATGAAAAAAGGTATTTTGTGCCGAGACCGGTTTGGCTCAATGGATAGAGCGTCGGCTTGGGGACTGAGGGGTCCCGGGTTCGATTCCAGTCAAGGGCATGTACCTTGATTGCAGGCATATCCCCCAGTAGGGGGTGTGCAAGAGGCAGCTGATCGATGACTCTCTCTCATCGATGTTTCTGACTCTCTATCTCTCTCCCTTCCTCTCTGTAAAAAATCAATAAAATATATTAAAAAAAAAAAAAGACACAGTGCTTTAAAAAAAAAAAAAAAGAAAAAAAAAGAAAAAAAGATATTTTGTGAAAATGCAAACAAACAAGCAAAAATGAAGACAAAAATAGACTTTAAAGAAGTCAAGAAGGACCCAGCAACTCCAATCATGGGTATTTATCCGAAGAAACCCAAAACACTAATTCTAAAAGACATATGCATCCATATGTTCGTTGATGCAACTTAGAGGCCTGGGGCATGGATTTATGCATCGGTGGGGTCCCTCGGCATGGCCTGCAGGATCAGGCTGTGGCAGGCGGCCGGGGAGGAGCCAGAGCCTGGGCCAGGCGCACATCCTGACTCCACTGTGCCTGCCTACAGCCACTGCCACGCCTGGCGGCGTCTGGCTCCTAGTGTGGGAGTGCACTGACCACCAGAAGGCAGCTCCTGCGTTGAGCATCTGCCCCCTGGTGGTCAGTGCACGTCATAGGCATAGATAGATAGATAGCTAACATATGGAAGCGAATTAAATGTCCATCAATAGATGAAGGGATAGAGAAGAGTGGTACATATACACAATGGAATATTACTCTGCCATAAAAGGGAACTGCAACAGCACAAGTAAAATAAGTCAGACAGAGAAAAACAGATACCATGTGATTTCACTTTTATGTGGAATCTAAAAACAAAACCACTGAACAAACAAAATAAACAAACTCATAGATGCAGAGAACATTAAAAATATTTTTTAATTGATTTCAGAGAGGAAGGGAGAGGAAGATTGAAACATCAATGATAAGAGAGAGTCATCGATTGGCTGCCTTCTGAATACCCACTCCTGGGAATTGAGCCCACAACTCAAGCATGTGCCCTTGACCTGAATCAAACCTGGGACCCTCAGTCCGCAGGCTGAGGCTCTATCCACTGAGCCAAACCAGCAAGGGCTGCAGAGAGCATTTTGATGGTTGCCAGATGGGAGAAGGCTTGGGGCTTAGGTGAAATTGGGGAATGGATTAAGAAGTACAAATTGGTGCCGAAACCGGTTTGGATCAGTGGTAGAGTGTCGGTCTGTGGACTGAGGGGTCCCAGGTTCGATTCCAGACAAGGGCATGTACCTTGGTTGCGGGCACATCCCCGGTGGGGGGTGTGCAGGAGGCAGCTGGTCGATGTTTCTTTCTCATCGACGTTTCTCCTTTCTCTCTTTCTCTCTGTAAAAAAATCAATAATAAAAAAAGAAGTACAAATTGGTAATTACAAAATAGTCATGGGGTTGAAAAGTATAGCGAAGTCCAATAATATTGTAATAACTATTCGGTGACAGATGGGTACTAGATTTATCAGGTGGTCACTTCATAAGTTTTATAAATGTCTAATCACTATGTTGTACACCTGAAACTACTATAATATTGTATGTCGATTGTAACTGAAAAGTAAAAAAAAATATTAAAAAAGAAAACAATTCCATTTATAAAAGCATGAAAAAAGAATAAAATGCTCAGAAATAAATTGAACAAATAAGGGTAAAATGTGTATTCTGAAAACTACAAAGCACTGTTGAAAGAAAATAAAGGAGACCTAGCCCAGCCGGCGTGGTCCTGTGGTTGAGAGTCCACCCACGCACCAAGAGATCACTGGTCTGATTTACGGTCAGGGCACATGCCTGGATTTGGGGCTTGATCCCTCAGTAGGGGACATGCAGGAGGCAGTCGATTGATGTTTCTCTCATCATCTGTTTTTCTTTTTTTAAATCCTCACCTGAGGATTTTTTTTCTATTGATTTTCAGATAGAATAGAAGGGAGAAGGGAGAGAGGAGAGAGAGAGAAGAGAGAGACAGAGAGAGAGAGGGGGGGGGGAGAAGAGAGAGAGAGAGAGAGAGAGAGAGAGAAAGAGAGAGAGAGAGAGAGAAACATCTATATGAGAGACACATCAATTAGTTGCCTCCCCACACATGCCAGACTGAAGCCAGGGATTGAACCTGCAACCACAGTATGTCTCTTAATGGTGATTCAAACCCAAGCCCCTTCCACACATGGGCTGATGCTCTCATTACTGAGCAACCAGCCAGCTCATCATTGATGTTTCCATCTGTCTCTCCCTCCCCACTCTAAAAATCAATAAAAACACTTTAAAAAGTACATCTTAATTCAGACCAGCCAAATTTCACGTGTTTAATAGCCACATGTGCCTAGTGGCTACCATTAACCCCCCCCCTCCCCCACACACAGCTAAGACCTAAATAAGTGGAAAGACATTCCATATTCATGGATTAGAGGAGTTAATATTGTTAAGATGGCAATACTCTGTAAATGGATCTACAGAGTCAATGCAATCCCTATCAAAATCACAGCTGGCTTCTTCCCAGCAATTGACAAGCTCATCTTAAAATTCATAAAACAATAATGAAAGAGAAGAACAAGGTTGGAGGATTCACTTCCCAATTTCAAAAGCTCACTACAAAACTACAGTAATCAAGACAGTGTTTTACTGGCACAGAATCAAACTGAGAGTCTAGAAATGAGCCCCTCCATTTACTGTCAATTGATTTTTTTCCCAACAAGATACCAAAACAAAGTAGTAGGGAAAAATCTTTTCAACAAATGATTCTGGGACAACTTGATATCCACATGCGAAAGGATGAAGTTTGGACCCTGTGTTGGGGGCCCCAAGACCACACCCCATTTCAATGAATGTGCAGGAAGACTCACATCGTTCAGCAGAGTCATACTTGTGGCTGTGATTTACTAGAGTGAAAGAAAGCAAAGCAAAATGAGAAAGGGCAAAAGAAGGCTCCCGGTGTGAATGAAGTCCATGGGAAACCGGACGTGAGCTTGCAGGGGTCCTCTCCCAGCGAGGCCAGGAGGGTATGCTTAATTCCTCCAGCAAGGAGGTGGAACAACATATGTGAAATGTTGCCAACTAGGGAAGCTCACTAGAGATTCAGTGTCAGGGTTCTTATTGGGGCTGGTCACCCAGGCACTCTGCCTAGCAAGTACCAAAATTCCAGGCCTTCGGAAGGAAAGCAGGTATTCAGCATAAACCTGTTTGAATAAACAATTTAGGCACAGCAAGCCCCTCTTATCAATTAAGGATGGGAAACAGCCTGCAATCTGTTTCCAAACTCCAGCTAAGGGCCATTTTTTACAAGTAGGCTTTTACAAGGTTAGCTGTTTGAGCCCATTATGTTAACGCTTATGTACAGACCCCTACCTCACACCACCTGCGGAAAAAACAACAACAACCAAACACCAAAAAACCTCACAAAACACAAAAACAACAACAATAACAACAACAACAACACACACACACAAAACAAAACAAAACAAAAAACACCCAAAAAACTCAAAGTGAACCAAAGACCTAACTGTAAGAGCTAACACTATGCAACTCTTAGAAGAAAACATAGAGGTAATTCTTATGACCTTGGACTTAGATATGTCTTCAAAAGCACAAGCAACCAAAGGAAAAAAATACATAAATTGGACTGCATCAAAATTAAAAATATTTGTGCAGCAAATGACACCATTAAGAAAGTAAAGTGGAAGAAAATAGTCAAAATCACACATCTGATAAGACACTTTATCTAAAGATATAAGAAACTCTTACAACTTGAAAATAAAAAGGTAGCTTGGCTGGTGTGGCTCCGTAGTTGAGTGTCAATCCATGAACCATGAATATTGAAGAGATTGCCAGTTCAATTCCTGGTCAGGCACATGCTCAGGTTTTGGGCCTGATTCCCATGGGGGTGTGCAAGCAGACAATCGGATGTTTCTACCTCTCTATTCCTCTCCCTTCCTCTCTCTCTAAAATAAAATATTTAAAAAAAGAAAACAAAAAGGCAAAAATCCAATTTAAACAGGGGCAAAGGATTTGAATAGACATTTTTCTCCAACGAAGATGTATGAATGGCCAACAAGCACACGAAAAGATGCTCAAAATCATTAGTCCTCAAGGAATTGCGGATCAAAACCACAATGAGACATTACTGCACACCCAGTAGAGGGTTATAATAACAATTAAAACAAAACAAACAAACAAACAAAAAGAGAAACAGCAACTACTGCTGAGGGTGTGGAATAGTAGAGGCCTCATATATGCTGGTGGAATGCAAAATGGCATAGCCATGCTGGAAAACAGTCTGCAGGTCCCTCCCTCAAAGGATCAAACAGAATTACCAAGTGCCAGCAAATCTACTCCTAGGTATTACCCAAGAGAAATGAAAACATAGGTCCACACAAAAAATTGACAAATGTTTATAGCAGCTTGTTCATAACAGCCAATAAATGGAAACAACCCAAGTGCCTGACAACTGATGAATAGATAAACAAAATGTTGTATATATACTCAGTGCAATAAAACTCAACCATAAGCTCTGACCAGTTTGGCTCAGTGGATAGAGTATTGGCCTGGGGACTGGAAGGTCCCCCAGGTTCGATTCCAGTCAAGGGCATGTACCTTGGTTGTGGGCATATCCCCAGTAGGGAGTGTGCAGGAGGCAGCTGAGTCAATGTTTCTCTCTCATTAATGTTTCTAATTCTCTATCCCTTTCCTTTTGCCTTTCTCTCTGTAAAAAGTCAATAAAATATATTTAAAAAATACACACACACCTTAAGTCAAAAAAAGAATCAACCATAAGAATGAATAGGTGATTTCCAACATGGATGAATCTTGAAAATATTATGCTAAGTGAAAGATGCCAGTCACAGAAGACCACACATTATGATCCCATTTATAGGAAATGCCCAAAATAGGAAAATCTGTAGACAGAAAGTAGACTGGTGGTTTCTTAGGGCTGTGGGGGAAAGGTAGGGAAGGGGTGGTAGGTAAAGATTATAGTATTTTACTTTGTGATAAAGTTGTTTTAATTTTTACTGGTGATGGTCACACATATCTTGAATTATACTGAAAACCAATTTTATTGTTGGTGAAGTATCTATAATAATAAAAACATAATATGCTAATTAGACTGGACAGCCGAATGACCTTCTGGACAACCTTCCAGATGAAGCTGGCGGCTTCGAGGGCTGAGGCAAGCTGCCAAGGCTGCGAGGGCTGAACCTCTAATGTCTCAATAATGCTGTTAAAGGTAATTTTTAAAATAATCAAGATTAAGTATATTTTTACTCACTTAGCAAAGATTTAAAAATGGCCGAAACCGGTTTGGCTCAGTGGTAGAGCGTCGGCCTGTGGACTGAAAGGTCCCAGGTTCGATTCCGGTCAAGGGCAGGTACCTTGGTTGTGGGCACATCCCCAGTAGGGGGTGTGCAAGAGGCAGCTGGTCGATGTTTCTCTCTCATCGATGTTTCTAGCTCTCCTTCTCTCTCCCTTCCTCTCTGTAAAAAATCAATGAAATATATTAAAAAAAAGATTTAAAAATGATTGTACCAAGTACCAAAGAGAGTATGTGATAAGCAACGATGCATATAAACGGGGTTAGCAAACAAAAAACCTTTCAAAAACATGGTAGAAAGCCTAAAACAACATCAACAACCTAAAAAAAATGCTCATCCCTACAAATTTCAGTTCTGAGAATCTATTCTAAACAAATACTCATATGAGGAAAATTTATAATGCACAAAGGTTTATTTTTTTATTATTTTTAAAATTTATCTTTATTGTTGAAAATATTACAGATGTCCCCTCCCCTTTGCCCCCATTGACCCTCTCCATCCTGCTCCTGCCCCCTCCCCACGCCTTCACCATACTGTTGTCTGTGACAAAGGTTTATTTATTTAGTTAAAAAATATTTTTATTGCTTTCAGAGAGAAAGGGAAAGGGAGAGAGAGAGAGATAGAGACATCAATGATGAGAGAGAATCATTGATCAGCTACCTCCTGCACAACTCACACTGGGCATGTGCCCTGACTGGGAATCCAACTGTGACCTCCTGGTTCATAGGTTGACACTCAACCACTGAGCCACAGCATTGATGTTGCTATATCTCTCTCCATCTCCCTTCCTTTCTTTAAAAATCAATAAAAATGTTTTTTAAAAAAATCAATAAAAACACTTATTTTAAAAAATTTTAGCAAATAAAGGTAAAATATATACTCTGAAAACTACACAGCATTATTGGAAGAAAATAAAGGAGACCTAGTCTGGCTGGTGTGGTGCAGGTGGCTGAGCATCGTCCTGTGCACCAAGAGTTCAGTAGTTGGATTCCTGGTCAGGGCACATGCCTGGGTTTAAGGTTCAATCCCCTGCAGGGGTGTGTCTAGTGATGTCTCTCTCTCTCTCTCTCTTTCTCTCTCTCTCTAATCTATCTATCTATCTATCTATCTATCTATCTATCTATCTATCTATCTATCTATCAGATGCCTCTTGCAGGAAGATTCCTGCAATAGGGCTTCCTGCTGCAGTCTCAGTTGCCCCACTGGCTTCTCTCCCTTCTCCCTGCCCCGCCTGCTTCCCTGCCGTCTCCAGCGAACTGCTTGCTTGCTTCTCTGCAACTTGGCTTCTTTCTATGCGGTCTTCAGCCTTTGCTCTGGCCTGGATATGCAAATCAACCGCCAGCTTGCTTGGGTTAATTTGCATACTCGTCCTGATTGGCTGGTAGGTGTGGCTTGTGGGTGTAGCAAAGGTATGGTCCATTTGCCCGGTTCTCTTTTATTAGAGAGGATATATATTTAAAAAGTTAGTCACTTTATAAAAAAAATACTAAGTAAAAGTACTTGTATACATAGATATACCAAATATGATAGAGATAGTAACAGTGAAAGATGGGAAACATTGCTCAGCCCACATCAGTTACTTAAAATATAACCACCTGTGCGTTTTACTGTATATAAATTGTACCTAAAAGAGGTCTGTACAACCTGACCAGTGAGCCTCAGTAGTTGAGCATCGACCTATGAACCAGGAGGTTACAGTTCAGTTTCTGGTCGGGGCACATGCTTGGGTTGCAGGCTTGATCCCTGATGGGGATCTTCCACTTAAGAGAGGGCTTTTCCACTTAAGAGCCAGCCTTCCCATACTTCTCCTTCTAGTTCTGTGCAGCTACTATGCCCTCTCTTGCAAGAGCATCTAAAGAAAATGGGTCAATTTCTTTTTTTTCTCTTTTTTTGTCAATTCCCTTTTGATGAATAACAACAAATCCTTTATCTGAGTTTCTACAGGATTTCCTTTTCGGTTCTACTATTTTTAAACTCTATCTTCAATGAATTTTCCTTCAGATTTTTCTGGTTTCTCTCTTCTGCACTCTTGTAAAAAAAAAAAAAAACAAGCCAGAATTTACTTATTTTTCATATTCTATTGACACATTGCATTTGAGGATGTTTGCATCTACCACTCTCATTCTCATGCCAGGATCCCATGCTCACTGACCAAAACAAGACCTCTGATGAAGCTTGTATCCAAGATCTCAACCATTAAGAGGTCAATAGGTTCATCTTGTTTTTTTTCTTTTTAATGGTCAAAATGGGGGGGGGGGGGAGAGAGAGAGAGAGAGAGAGAGAGAGAGAGAGAGAGAGAGAGAGAGGGAATGAGAATGGGAACAAGATTCTCTTTGCTTACTTTGACTTGTTCTAAAACCTGAAGTACCTTTTTCCTTTGCAGCTTCCAATCCATGTGATGATTCTGGGATGAGACCTTCAGACATGTAGAGACGCCCCTGTTTTAGCCGTCCTCCAGTGATTAGGACCCTGGAAGTGGTACCATCGCCTGGGCTCTTTCTATTTTGGCTATCAAGGAGACTGTTGGGCACTGAATTTGCATTTCATGAAGCAGCACTTGCCATCTTTAGTAAGCTTGATGTCTCTAGCTCCAGAAACAAGCATCTTCATGGTGCCTCTAGGCCCCAAGGTGGTCCTCAGAATGTCCTACAGCCCCCAGGCTGTGCTGATGTTAACCACCAACACTGTCTGGGCTCGGGCCACCTCAGCCTTGGGGTGTAAGGTCTTCACCGCTGACCAAGCAGGAGTAAAAGACCCAGTGTGAAGAGTGCCAGAGCCAGCTTCCAGCCTCCTCCGTGGAAGCGCGTTACAAGAAGAAGATGGACTGATGGAGAGCTGATGCAGCTACAGCAAAGGGACCATTGCAGAAGCCAGGCAGTAGCCATGTGAGTGCTCACTGCACCAATTCTTCCAGCTTCCCTGCATGTTTGAAACTTACGTGCTGGAGAAAAATGTGTGCAGACTTCCTCATAGCGAGTGAGTGGATTAATAAGTCTGAAAGACTAGGCAGAAATCTGCTGAAATGTTGACTTTATACTCTCCTGTATATACTCCAAAGTGGGCTGGTATTACTTTTATAATAAAAAAATTTTTTTTTCCAAGAAGGAAAATGGCACCAGAATCAATGGATAAATATAGGCATTTATTCCGAGGGCATAATTCCAAGAAAGTCCCAGAGGTCAGCGTGGAGGGGGAGAAAGTGGCCGCCCCTTGACCAGGGGGGACGGAACCCAGCTTCTCTAAAACCCCGCTGTGCAGGGCAGTCCAGGGGCAGAGCTCATGGCTGGGCCCTGGGCTGTGGGCCCGGGGTCGGCCTGCCCATCTGCCAGGGCCTCCTGTGTCCCAAGAAGCCCAGTGTCAGGGGAGGTGGCAGAGGAGGTCGTGCAGGGGCAGGGCCGTGAGCCCTGACAGGGAGATCCCCAAGGTGTCCGAAATACAGGTGGTTGTCATGGCAAACTCCCGGTGCTCGTCACTGGTCTGGGGGAGGGAAGGCAGAGAGCAGGGGTGAGGCTTCCGTTCTCCACACCCCTGCCCTGGCTCTCTCCCCAGAGAGGCCGCCCACAGCCCTCGCCTGGCCGGTGCTGACCTCCAGGGCGACGTTGTGGAAGGTGTTCACGTAGGCGGCACCCCCCAGGAGCCCCTCGTACAGAATGATCAGGAAGACGAGGTAGATGCTGGGCAGGAAGTTCAGCCACACGTGCAGCAGCAGGAAGACCAGGTTGAAGCACTATGGGTGCAGGTGGGGGGCAGGGCTGAGCCTGGACTCTCGGCAGGAGAAGGGAGGCTGCCATCCCGCCAGTGGCCCCAGTTCTTGGAGACACTGATGAGGGAGGGCTGGCAGGAGGGGTGGAATCCCAACATCCAGCTGGCCACCGGACTGTGGGGTCTGGGTCACCCCTTCTTTCTACCCTACCCCAGCACCCCAGACCTCGTGGGTCTCCTTTCTGGTCCCTTTGCTCACGGCACTGCTACTTCCTGGAACGCCATTCCACCTCCCCTCACGTGGGGTCCCTTTGCCACTGTCCAAAGCTCAGTCTGGACCAGGGCCACTTACTCCTGTGACGCTTTCCTCCTCCCAAGGGCTCCCTGAGCAGCGTCCCCCATAGAGGCCACCCTTAGACCAGTGGTTCTCACTGGGGCGTGGCTTGCTGCCCACAGGACGTCTGACAATGTCTGGAGACCTTGGTTGTCATAACTGGGAACGGAGGCTGCTATTGGCATCTAAAGGGTGGAGGCCAGAGGGGCCGGACAGCCCACCACAAACAATGATGGGGCCCAGCGCTGAGGCAGAGACACTCTGGCTTAGCTGTTCCCAGCTCATTTAGGAAGCCTCTCTGACCCCACCCAAGGGTGTAGGTCCCTCCTTGGTGCCCCGGCCCCTCAGGGGACCCCAGTGTCCCATCCTGAGTGCAGGACTGTCACCACAGCAGTTCACGGTTTGATGCACAGGAGGGTCACCCACAGGCCTCGCCCTCAGAAGTCCTAATTCATCCCGTCTGAGCGAGGCTCAGAAGTCTGCATTGAAAAGGACACACTCTGGTAATACCAACGTGACCTGTGGAACACTGCCAACACTTCCACCTGCAGCGTCCGGCTACACGCTGTCTGTAATGGAATGAAATGCTTACACGCCCCTATTTCTACAAAGCAGCCTTGGCTGGCATTCTAACTAAAATCATAAACTCCATGTCGGCAGCATCTAATGAAGAACCCCGAGTTAAGATGTATGAACACAACAATTTGGGCCTTTGGAGCTGCCAAGCCCTCGGCTGGCGGTACTGCTTCATAAATAAAGGAGAAAGAAAGCTAGAGGTACTGGCATGCTGGTGCCATAATGTTCAAGTGTAATCTATACTTATTCTAGATCTTGTTATGGATTTAAGTACATTAAAAAGGGCAAAGGACATTCCTATCGTAATTGAAAGTTAACCTTGGTAGTTACCTACAGGGCTGCAGAAAGAATACATGCTGATTAAGCAAAAGTACTTTTCTTAGCCCGGCCAGAGTGGCTCAGTGGTTGGAGTGTCATCCTGTGCACCAAAAGGCTGCAGGGGCAGGTTGGACCCCTGTCCGAGCACATACAGAAGACAGCCAATCAGCGTTTCTCTCACACACTGATGTTTGTTTCTCTCTCCCTTCCTCTCTCTGAGCAAGTCCTTGGGTGAGGATTTAAAAAAAAGTATTTTTGTTAGACTGTTGTAGGGAAAGGTGTTTGTTTTCTTAAAGCCGTAGATTACTTTTGTCGTGGGTAGTTGAACTTGCTCACCAGCCTTGAGATATACAATCGGTTGAGTACAATGTCACTGATCCTATATAACAAAAGGCTAATATGCAAATTGACTAAATGGTGGAACAACTGGTCACCATGACACACACTGACTACCAGGGGGCAGATGCTCAATGCAGGAGCTGCCCCCTGATGGTCAGTGCGCTCTCACAGGGGGAGTGCCGCTCAGCCAAAAGCCAGGCTCACGCAGCGGTGGTGATGGTGGTGGTGGTGGTGGGAGCCTCTTCCTCCTCCAAGGCAGTTCTAAAGATGTTCAACTGCTGGCTTAGGCCTGCTCCCTGCCTAAGCCGTCAGTGGATATCCCCCGAGGGCTCCTGGACTGCGAGAGGGAGCAGGCCGGGCTGAGGGACCCCTCAAGTGCACAATTTTGTGCACCAGGTCTCTAGTCTACCTAATAAAAGAGTAACATGCTAATTGACCATACCTTCGTGACACCGACCAGTCAACCAGGAGCATGCAAATTAATCCAACAAAGATGGTGGTTTAATTTGCATATGCAGGCACCGAGCGGCTGGGAGTGGGTTGGGACGCTTGTGTCATCACCATGGCAGCGACGACAACGCAGGCATTCTGTACCACCCACAACCACTCCGGGCCTCTAGGCAGCGTGGGAAGGTGGAAAGGCGGCTCTGTCAGACCGGTGGTGTCGATAGCCAGGGAAAGGAAGCCCATTCAGGCACCAATCTTCATGCGTCACGCTTCTAGTTCTATTATAATTATCCATGCAGAGTAAAAGGACTGCATTTTCTTTTGTTGGAAATGTTATTTGAAGGCCTGTGGCTCTACCTGAGGCTTGTGCAAACAATCAGGATGTAAGTGATTCTACCTGATTGAGACACAATATAAAGTCTTGTTCTTTCATTCCTCTTCTCACCTCTGATTCTTACAACTACCCTGAGAAGTAGATGGTGGCCATGCCCGATTTCAGAATGAGGAAACTAGAAACTGGTTTGGAGACCTGCCCTATGTCACACAGCTGCTGAGTACAGGAGCTGGGATCTACATCAGCTTTGCCTGGCTCCAAGGACACACTGCACACGCAGCCCTGCTGGCCTTCTGTTCCTGTGCGTGGGGAAGCGGGGATGGAGTGAAGGGGGTTTGGAGTGGGGGCCAGGGGCCTCGTACCTGCAGCAGGGCCAGGGCCCATGTGAAGCGGATGTGAAAGCAGCGAAGAGAGGAGCGGGAGGCAAAGACCCCGGCCTGGTACAGCATCTGGTACCTGAGAGAGGGGCAGGGAGGAGGAGGAAGCCCTCCGGTGCCTGCTCACATGGCAGCCCCTCCCTGCCCCAGGCCCGCCCGCAAACAGCCCGTCCTGCCACCTCCTCGCTGCTCTCACCAGCGGTACTGCTGAGCGTGATTCAGGGACGTGTTCCGGAAGAAGAGGAGTTCAAACTGCAGCAAAAACCCGACAGGGGAGATGAGCGGGGACCCGTGGGTCTCCACCTCGATCTCTCTCCCCACTCCCGGTGCCCTCACTCACAAGCCCCTGGTTGATGAAGTACTCAGCAAAGTAAACCAGGATCAGCGGGAGGATGAAATACTGCAGGCCCTGCAGGAGCCAGAAGACACAACGTACGTGGTCGGCTGGGAGACGGGCACTGGCCACAGGCGGGGACGGGCCCCAGCCCCCGTGCATACCTTGAACACAGTCCACTTCTCATAAAGGGAGAGGCCTGAGCTGGAGTCTGCAGAGGAGCAGGGAGAGAAGGGCACGTGAGGTTGGCATACGGGCTCCGCCAAGGGGTGCTGCTGGGAGAGAATCAACCCGCCAACACGGAATTGTACAGTTACAACGGTTAAACTGGGAACTTTGTGCTATGTGCGTTTCACATGGTTAGAGACAAGACCTCTTCCCGGCTCCTGCACAGTTGGATGGCTGTCCATCTCCAGCCCAGCCACACTGGCCCCTTCTTTCTGCTTCTTGAACATCCAGGCTCGTTCCCACAGCACTTGCTCTCTCTGCCTGGAGCCTGCTCTCCTGGATGTCCACGGGGCTGATGCCTTGTCAATCAAATTTTAGCCCAATGACCCCTCCTCAAAGAGTCCTTCAGGACCACCTTGCCTAAGCAGAACTCTCCATTTCCCCCAGTTGTCATTTTCTAGTGCATCACTGCTTTATGTCCCCCCAGCACTTCCCAATACGTGAAAAGCATGTTTCTGATTCAGCTGTTTACCAGCCGGCCTCATTTCCTTATCGTACTCACCACCCACCCCTGTGCCTGGAGGGTCTGGCTCAGAGTCAGTACCCAATGAGCATTTCCTGACTAGCTAACGTGATCGGCTCTCAGGCATCCCTGTCCCCTTCCCACGGTGCACTGTGGGGAGGAAGGCTAAATCTGAGGACCTCCTGTGCCTCCAACCTGGCTTCCGCTGGGGGGTCTCAGGGTCTTCGCTGCTTATCAGGGGCTGCCGAGCTGCTCTCTCTGTCTCTTCTTCCCCTCCAGGGTCCTGGGGCTCGGGCGATGTGAGCAAAAAGAAATAGCTGGGAGTAGGTGGGAGGAGAGAAGGCCAAGAGCCTCGGTCAGCAGTCAGCAGGAGGGGCAGCCCACCCCATCCTGTGCCAGAGAGCCCCAAGTGAAGAAAACGCTTTCTTCCCTGGAGCTGAAACTTGTCTGTTCGCTGCTCCGACCGGGCCTGGCTCACCCTCCGCTAGTCAGCTGTTTGCTTGACATGTTGTCCTAATGGCTGCTCTAGCTACCGCCTATCATGTGTTCATTCTGTGCTAAGGCAGAACCTCCCACACTTCAATTCTGTTCTGTCTCCATGCTGTTTGTCGTATCCACACTTCTCCTGTGTATAATGTTTTACTTGATGCTTTCCCTTTTCTACATGGCCTTGTTCTAAGCAATTATCTGTGAAATCACAGGCTTGATTGGTTAAAATTTTCCCCAAATACACATAAAATTAATCAAGTCCACCCTCAAGTCACCTCGGGAACCACACTGTCCTCGATGCTTCACACACATCGCCTGGCAGGGAAGCAAGGAGAATGACCACCATTTGGGATAGGGCAGTGGTCGGCAAACTCATTGGTCAACAGAGCCAACTATCAACAGTACGACGATTGAAATTTCTTTTGAAAGCCACATTTTTTAAACTTAATCTTCTTCTAATGCCACTTCTTCAAAGTAGACTTGCCCAGGCAGTGATATTTTGTGGAAGAGCCACACTCAAGGGCCCAAAGAGCCACATGTGGCTCGCGAGCCGCAGTTTGCCGACCACTGAGATAGGGGAACACCGAAGGTCAGAGAAGTAAAGCAACTTGTCCCATCCCACACAGCTAAGATGTGGTGGCTCCAGACTCACATCCAGGTCCGTCAGTCTAGAACCTACATCCCTCATTATAAGGCTAAAGGAATCTGAGGATTGGGATCCCGATCGAGTTTTGTCTCCTCAAACCCCTCTCTCTCCCGGCCCGCACAGCTTACCTGGCCAGCAGCAAGACGGGGATGCCCAGCATGGACAGCAGGGTGTGCTGGGGGGAGAGGCCAGCCTGGGTGAGGCCCAGGTAGGATAATGCCCCCAGTAGCCCTGCTCCCCCGGTACCTGAGGACCACCAGGAGATCACAGCCCTGAGAAGGAGAAACTGAGGCACTAAGAAGGACCAGAGTCAGCAGGGGATCTCCTATGCCCGCTCCCCGCTCCCCGCCTGCTTACCTGGGGTAGAAGGCAGTGAGTGCGAGGAAGGTGACCTCCCCCAGGCCTGATGAGATGCTAGCCAAGACCACACCTGGAGGGACAACAAGCATGACAGTGGCCATACTTAGCCGTTCCCCTTCCCCAGGCCCTGGAGGTGTCTGACCATGGCCTCCTCTGCATCAGCTTAGAGGGGCTGAAACAGATCCCTGGACGGGCAGGGCTCCAGGTCTGAAGCAGAACCGTAGCCTCCTATGAGTCCCTCTCACAAGGAATGAATGGCACTACCACCCACCGCTATCAAACCAGGAGTAAAAACTCATCCTGGATGCCCCCTCTGCCTGTGATGGAGCCTTGGTTCTCTGCCCATCTCCATCTCCATCTATTCCATCCATTTCCTCCCATGTCCCCCACCACCTACGCCTCCAAACTGACCTCATCTCCCGTGCTCTACTTAGCAGTCCTAGCAGCTTCTGAGGGTTATAAAAAGAATCTCTTTCCTTTGCAGAGTTGGGGTGACTGCTCCCCAAAATGCTCTGTTGCAGTTCCTCTGGGCCCCCACCCGATACAAAACCTCATGCTCACCACACAGGCTGATGGCCACCGAGCGGGAAAACGCGATCAGGATGAAGCTTCCAGCCGCACATAACCCACTGCAGAGAACCCGGGGGCTGAGGGAGAGGGGCCGGAAGGGCAAGGTCAGCTTCGGCTCTCACCGCCTTTGCCCTCCAAGTTCCTCACAGGGTCCAGCCGCCCCTCCTCCGGTCCCCTGCCCCACCTGTAGGGCAGCAGATGAAGGCCGAAGGGAGCCAGCAATTTGATGACGAGTGTGGGGAGGATGTCTGCCAGGAGCACCGCCTGGGACAGGAGGACAGACTGAGACCCCAGACCTTCCCTGGGACAGACCTCTGAACCAAGTGGCCAAGGAGACCTGCGACAGGCTTTGAATTTAGATCTGGGTTCAAGTCCCAACTCTGCCACTCCTTAGCTGTGGGGTCAAGGCATTCACTTTCTCTGACTCCAGTTTGCTCATCTGGAAAATGGGCGATGGTTACAGTGCCTAGCTCACAGTACTGCTATGTGGATGCAACGAGCCAATATTAGCTACACACAGAAAGGGCTCAGGGAATGGCAGTCTTAATGGTCGTAATTAGGACAGTCCCAGCTGGATGCTGAGGGGGTGGGGCTGGGGGTCAGGAGAGGACCAGATGGGTACTCACAGCTGTGGAGACAGGGTTGCAGTCAAAGCGAGATGATTTATTGTGGGGGCCTGGGCCTACCTGATGGGAAAGAAGGAAGTGTTTCACCCCGGGAGGCAAGAGGGGAGACAAACAGGGCCTGGCTCTAGTCTCCGCTCTGCTCTGACCTGAAGGATGGCCTTGAGCCGGCCCTGGCCTCCTGGACCTCAGCTTCTCTGTGTGCACAATGGGGAGGAGAAGGTTTCCATAGAAGGACCCACTGGCCAAGGTGGCCCCGTAAACAGACTTTATTTGGGTGACACGTTCAGGAGCTTTCATGAAAGAATGTGGGTTTCCACAAAATCTGATCTTGAGCCAGCTTCCTTGTTGGACTTGCAAGGTGGCAGCTTCCCCCCTTGGGCATGTGCCCTCGAGATGCTCACAGACAAGAGGTCCTTAACCAGAGGTGATCATATCCCACGGGAGCATTTGGCTGCATCTGGAGACACTCCTGATTGTCACAACTGGGGGGCAGAGGGTGCTATTGGCATCTGGCAACGAGGCCAGGGACGCTGCTGAAGATCCCACAATGCACAGGACAGGCCCACAACCAAGAATGATCCAGCCCAAATGTTAACAGTGTGAGGGTTAAGAATCTGCCATGGACCATGGTCCTACCCGGCCAACATCTGAGTTTGTACACTTGGCACCAACTGATTCCTAAAGACCCTTCCTGCTCTGAGATCGGGGCGGCTGGGAACTTCAGCCCCTGGCCCCATCCCTTGTGCTACCCTTCTATGAGTGTTTCCAGGGAGCTTCTGCCCCAGGGTGAGTCTCTCATCTCTTCCCACCGTGTGAAGGTGGAGGGTCACTTACATGGCTTTGGTTTCCAGACTCCTTCTGGTGGCTGAGGATGTCATGAGCAGCGCTGAGCATCACCACGTAAGAGAAGTTGTTGCAAAGGCCCAAGATCCTGGAGTGAGTAGGACAGAGCACCCCCAATTTACTGGGATATAACTGACATATTAGGACAGATCTTCACCTCCTTTCAGACCTGCAATCTAACCGCAGCCCTAGCACCAATCCGCCCTTTCCTTCAATCATCTCCCACTCTTTTCTCTATCACCTCACCTCCCTTCAGTGTTAGGGTTGGAAACGTGGGCATTGGGATCACAGACTTGGGTTCACATCTAATCTCCCAGACTCCCCTCAGGAAGAGGAGAGAGTCATCCTTGATGACTGTTCCTCTGAGCTCCCACCAGCTCCTGGGGCAGTTCTCACCCACGGAGCCGGTTTCGGACGCGCTGGGGGTCAATAGAAAGTTCGTGGGGCTTGAAACCAAAGAACTATATACAGGCCCCAAGTTTGCTGCTTCCTACTTGAACGTTTTCAGCCTATTCACGTGTCAAGTGGGGATACACAGTTCCCTTCCACCTGGCAGAGTTGCAGAAGGGCCAAAACAACACAATACCAAAGCCCCTGTGATCCGTGAAGGATCTGGTTTGCATACGTTCATCTCCCAGAGCAGCTCTCAGTGATGGGAATGGAACCGGGTGCAAGCGCCAGAGAGTTCATGTGTCCTTTACACAAGCCCATGAAGGGGGACTATTGCTCTTCCCATCTCACTGTTGAGAAACTGAGACTCAGAGAGGCATGTGACTAGATTACATGGGAAGCCACTTCCAACCCAATCTGCCACCCAAGTCCTCGATGTTTAAGTTGGTGTTAGGAGTATTCTTCAGTACTTAAAGTAATTTAAAATATATATATATATTTAAAATATATGTTTTATTGATTTTTTACAGAGAGGAAGGGAGAGGGTACCCAAAACCAAGGTACATGCCCTTGACCAGAATCAAACCTGGGACCCTTGAGTCCACAGGCTGATGTTCTATCCACTGAGCCAAACTGATTAGAGCAATGGATGATCTTTTAAAAAATACTCAGCCCTTGTGGCTTAGTGGTTGAGTGTTGACCCATGAAACAAAGAGGTCACAGGTTTGATTCCTGGTCAGGGCTCATGCCTGGGTTGCAGGCTCAATCCCCAGTAGGGGGCATGCAGGAGGCAGTTGATTGATGATGTTTCTCTCTCTCTCTTCCTCTCCCTTCCACTCTCTCCAAAAATCAATAAAAATATATTTAAAATGTATCAATGTACTTATTTAAGTGAGCATTAGGGAAATGTCAGCCTTCTATAGTGTAGTGATTTAAAGTTTTCTTAAAAAAAAAAATACATATATTGCCCTGGCCGGTTTTGCTCAGCGGTTAGATGTCGGCCCACAGAGGGAAGGGTGGCAGGTTCTCCAGGCAACCAAGCGGTGTGTGTCTCTCAGCTCGATGCTTCTCTCTCTCTCTCTTCTCTCTCCCTCCGCTCTCTCTACAAACCAATGGGAAAAACATCCCCAGATAAGGCTGAACCCCCTCCCCCCATGTATATTCATGGATTTAAAGGCTTAACTGTTTGGAATAAAAAGAAGTAAACCCCACAGGTGGCAAGAGAATCCGGCCAAAACGGGAAGGTGATTGAATTTGGGAAAGTTACACATTTCTCAGGCCAAACCAGGTGGTTCAGTAAATATTGGTGGGCTCAGCTCCTTTTTCGGCTCTTTACTTCCCTCTCCCTCCGGGGGCCTCCCTCCTCCCACCCATTTCACTTCTGTTGCACTGTGCTGCAGGCCACTCACCAGAAGCCAACCACGTTCTTCCAATGGGCGCCCTGCCGGTCCTGAGGGCGCCGCGGATCCTCAGATTCCTGGGAGATCAACTCTCCTGGGAGGGCGAGAAGAAGCCTGACCCCAGCCCTCTCAGGGGTCCGGGGACCCCCCGGGCGTCCTCCCGGGTGGCGCCTGCTCCGGAGCCGCCTGCCAGGTGGCCCCGGGCCAGAGGCAGCCCCTCCAGGGGGGGGGGGGGGCTCCTACTCACCCTCGGAATCGGAAAGGCGTCGCAGCGAGCCCGCAGAGCCTCCCATGGCATCAGGGTCCGGCTCCCCCGGGGCCCGCAGTCGGCGAACGTTCCGAGTGGGCTCCGATGGAACGGGACGGCGAGTGTCTGTGACAGGTGGGAGGGGTCGACGCCCCACGGCTGGTCCCAGCTGCGCTTCTCGGCTGCGCTCGCGCCCCCCGCCATCCACTCCGCGAAGCCGGGGACCCACCTCCCGGTCCCCCACGCCCCACCCGCCGACTCTGCCCCCGCCCCTCGAAAGCGGGGGTCTCCGTAGCCTGTACCTTTAAGAGCAGCTGAACATTCCGCACCTAGGAGACGCAGGTCGGTTGGTCATGTGACAGCACCAGCGGGTTTCTCCATCACGTGCTCGGAGGGCCTCCCCCACTTCCGGGTTTCCTCTCTGGCTTCGCCTCAGGCCTTGCCAGCTTCGGGGCGTGGCGCCCAGAGAGGCCAGGAGAACCCCGGGACCGCTGGCTTAAACCTGGGGTGGGTGGGACCGGCAAGAAGAGCCCCGACGTGAGCCTGATGGCGCCCCGAGCCGCAGCGGGCGTGGTGCCAACACTAATCATGGCGGGAAGCGGCTTCAGCGCCCGCCGCCCTCGTTTGCCAAAAACAAATATGGCCACCTGGCTGCTCAGGCCAGTCGCGACTGTTTCTGGCTGGGAGCAAAGACGGACAGCTTCAGGCCCTTCTTAATTTCTTTCCGCGGTCCTGACATGGCTTTAGAGGCGGAATGCAAAGGGAACACACCCGCCTAAGAGGATTTCATGAATGATTATTGGCGGTATCCAAGGCATTAGGAGGTCCTTTTACCAAATCATTCTAGAACCAAAGAATGTCACAGACGTCCAACCCCCGGTTTTACAGATGAGAAAACAACAACAACAAAAGGAAAGTTCCTGATGATCATACCAAGCTAGAAAGGTGACTGCAGGAGAGCACCAGAGGCCGGTGCTGGCTGAGCAGGCTGCTGCGGATTCCTGCCGGCACACAGGGAACTGAGACCAGATAGTTCTAAAGCCCAGAGTTCTGACTCTGTGACCTCATCGCCTTTATCTACTAGAAACGGAGGAAGTGGGGCTCCAGAAGCGGATTAGAGGAAGAGGTGTTAATCAATGTCACTTCACAGAGTCCCACATAAGGAGTGGATTCTCTCACCTTTCTCCAGGTGGTCAAGAAGCATTCTGCTATTCCTTCATCACCTCTTTCCCCTGCTAGTATCTCATGTGGGCTTCCAATAGCCTGTGCCTGCTCTTTCTCACAACCAGGCCGTCAGACTGCTGTTAGAAATATGCTCCTTTTGGTCTTCCCAGGCCACTCAACCAATGAAAACTGGGCTTCTGTACCCATGCAGGGCTCCAGAAACTTGTCAGTGTGTCTTACACGGCCTCTGCCCTCAAGGAACTCACAGGAGGGTGGGAGGCAGACACAACCACAGGACAAAACCTAGCCAAGTTTTGTTTCACAAGAATGACTACAGATTAGGGAACAGCACCGAAGCGACCATTCCAGCCCCTTCTTCCCCTTGGGGAAGCATTAATGACCCTGAAATGAGAAGCCATAGCTCTTATCCAGCCCCCTACTCACTCCCACTCCTTGTCCCCAAGCGAAACAGGAACCACAAACCCCAGCTTCCTCTCACAAAGTGGCTGTGGCTTGTGGGGAGACGGAAATGGCTGAGGTGTAAATACAAGATCTGAGTCACTTGAGCTGCAGTTGCCACACGCACCCTCCCCCATTCCCAATTCTGAGGTCCCCTGCTCCCATTTTTTTTCCCCTTTCTGGCTTCCTCCTTTGCTCTTTAGCTCCAAATATGCACCTGAGTTCCCTGTGGGGTGCACACCTATTTCCCAGCCTGGGATGGAAGCTGCTGCGGGCATTGCGGAAGGTGGGTAGGGCCTGGGGTAAGGATACGTCAGGGGGAAATGGGGGAAGAGGAAGTGCTTGGGGAAGACTGGCTTGTCTTGGTGGGTGGGGACGGTCATTGTCAGCTTTCTGGACACACAGAGACAGACAGGATGGATTTCCTCCGGCTGCATCTCCCTGGGCTGCACCAGGCCTTGAGGGGGACACTGGTGAGAGGGGCAAAGAGATGCCAGGACTTACACCCTGCTCCCCGGGACCTCGCCTCCCCTCCTCCCTTTTCACAACCAGGCCGTCAGGTTTCTTCCCTACGATAAGGCAGCCTCTAACCCAATCTTTTCTGGATTTCAATCCTCCCTCCCCCACAAACCTATCCACAGACCCCCATCTAGGCCCTTTCCTATTCCTTCTGCAGATCCTGTTGTCCTTCTCCCAGATCCAGAACCCCTCCTCCTATTCTGAGTTCCCCTGGCCCAGGGCCCCCAAGAGAGAGCTGGACCTTCCCTTAATGCCCTTGTCTCCCCCTCTCCCCATTCTTCTAGGAATCCTTTAGCACCTTTGTCTCCTACCTTTTGGGAGATGAGGTCCCCACTGTAGAGAGGAGGGAGGCATGGGCAGCTGAGAAACCGGGGGAGGTGGCTCCAGGAAGGCCAGGAAGAAGCGTAGAGGAGGAAGCCCAGGAGGCTCTGGAGGGTGTGGGAGGCAGCCAAAGCAAGGGGGACGGAGGACCGAGAGGGCCTGGAGAGGCTAGAAGATACCAGGAGGGAAGCTCAGCTACAGAACAGACCTGGAGTTGGGGAGAAGGCAGCTCCCATGGGTCTCAAGGAGATAGGCAGGACACTGGGGCGTGGGAGGCAGCCAAGGCCTCCAGGTGCCAGGAGCCAAGTGCCCTCTTGGAGGCCAGAAAGAAGTCTGACGCAGAGTCTGAGACTGGCCCAGCCCAGGAGAGGCAGGAGTGCAATGAGCAGGAAGTGAACAGAGAAGAGACACCGAGAACCTGGGAACAGGAGGAGGAGGAGGAGGAGGAGGAAGAGGTTAGGGCAAGAGAGCCAGGGGGGGTCAGAGGGGTGGAGTCAGAGTGGACCGGGTGTACGGAGCCTAAGGGAAAGGCTGGTGCCCATGGGCAAAGGGCAGCAGGGGATGGCAGGGAGTCAGAACAGGCAGTCAAGGCAGTTGCAGAGGAGATCCAGGGAGCTGGGGTCAAAGAGACCGGGAGGGAAGAAGAGGTGGTGGCCGTGGAGTGGGATGGCCAAAGCACAGAGGCACAGGGGACTCGGGACCCAGGGACAGCATCTGAGGATGGGGCAACCTTGGGCAGAGAGGAGGTCAGGACAACCTCAGGAAGGGAGGAGGCCTGGACAATCTCAGGTGGGGAGGCTGAGACAGCCTCAGGTGAGGAGGAGGCCTGGACAGCCTCAGGTGGGGAGGAGGCGGCTGACTTCCCAGGAGTGAGGGAGACAGAAAATGGGGCAGCCCCAGGATGCAGGAGTCTAGAATGTACAGGGAGAGTCTGGGCCCTAGAAGAGGCCTCCAGGGGAGCCCAGGAGGAGGAGGTGGGTGGAAATAGAGAGGCTGAGGTGAGCCTGTCCCTGAAACAGACTCAGGCCCTGGGAGCTGAAGGAATGGGAGAAATGGCTGAGGTCCAGACAGCAGGGAAGGAGAGCGCGGAAGGCCAGGGGTCGGAGTGGGGGACAGGGGAGGGCTCGGAGGGTCAGGCAGATCAGGATGGGAAAGAGGCCAATGGAAGGCAAGACTCAGAGATCATGGCTGCTCAAGCCGACCCGGAGGAAGCGGTGCCGGCACAGGAGGCCGAGGAGGAGAAAGAGAGCCGCTGGGCCCCAGAGGCTGAGTTCTCCCGGGACAAAGGCACAAGCAAGGCTGAAGGTGATGCTGACTGGGAGGCGACCCCAAAGGCCACACCTGGAAAGGAGTTGAGGGAGAGGAGTGAGGAGGGAGCTCAGGTGGGTAGAGAAGAATTTGGGGTAGAGGGTGGTGGCCCAGAGCACAAGGTCACTGACGTTTGGGATGTTGAGCGGATAGGAGGCCCCCACACCCCAGAGGGACCACCCGGGGAAGGACAGCAGGCAAAGGAAAGGCTCTGGGGCATCCCAGCCCAGAGCAAAGAGGAGGCAGGAAGGAGCCTGGAGGCCAGTCCCAGGCCCGCGGGCTCTGGAAGGCCTGATGCAGAAGCCGGGGAAAGCCGGAGAAAAAGGGATGTGCGGAGAGGGAATTCGCAGGAGGAAAACGTAGGTATGGAAGAGGAGGAGGGGGAGGCTGCAGGAGGCCAGGAATCTGCACTGCCAGGGGCCCTGGAGGCAGGCGGGGAGTGGAAGGAAGCAGGGCATGGAGTGGACAGCCAGGAGCTGGGCGGAAGGCACGGGGCAGAGTTAGGGACAGGCTGGTCCCTGGGAGAGTCAGAAGCCAGAGAAACTAATGAGGAGGAGGTGGGGGCCGCAGGGCCCTGGGAGGTAGAGGGAACACCCAGGGGAGACTGGAGGCTGGAGGAGGCAGCGCTGAGCTCCCGGGACAGTGAGGACACAGAGGCTGGCTCCTCGGCTGCTGGGACTGAGACACAGAAGGCAGCTGCGGATGGAAGGGCCGCTGGGACTGGGGAAGGGCCTGAAGGAGGGGCAGGGGAAGCGTGGGATGGGGCATTTGGAAGGGGCTGGGACTCAGAAGGAAACGAGGAAGCTGGCAGAGGTGCAGAGGTGATGGAGGCTGCAGAGGGAGAGAGCAGAGGCTGGCAGGAACTTGGCCTGGATGGTTCCTCAGAGGAGGTTACTGGCAGAGGTGGCCAAGTGGAGGCTTTTGAGGCTGGGGAGCATGAGCCAGGGGGGGAGAGGGCGGAGGCTGGGGAATCGGTAGCGGCCGAAGGAAGCTGTGGGGTGGGTGACTTCATCTCGGGCTCCCAGGCGGTGAGGGCAGAGGGGGCCCCGGTCATAGTGGAGGTCAACGGGTTCCCAGAAGGGCAGATGCTGTCAGAAACAGAGGCTGGGGCATGGGAGGCGAGGCGGCAGGGGCGAGGCAGCGAGGGGCAGCGTGGGGACCAGGGCCCTGAGGGAGAGGCACAGATGCCCTGTGACACGGAGGACATGGAGGGGAGCGGACACCAGAGGGCAGAGGCCAAGGAGCTGGATGCAGCAGACCTGCAGGACGTCCAGGGCCAGGAGGACCAGCCAGCAAACCGGGGCCCTGGGCCATGCGAAGAGGCTGCCGGAGGGGATGTGCACGGCAGCTGGAGTGAGGTAAGGGCTACAGGAAGGGTCCAGAGCCAAATGGACCAGAGTCCGGAAGCCAGCCCCGTACCACCCAGTGCTCCCTCCCTGCAGGCCCTCCTCCCCGTGTCTCGCCTGGACGTCTCTGTCCCCCGGAGCCGCGTGCTCCTGTCCCGCAGCTCCTCACAGCGCCGCTCCAGGCCCTCTTTCCGCCGCATCCCCACCCCGGAGCAGCAGCAGGAGCCTGCCAGCCCCCCGCCGCCGGAGGAAGAGCTGCCAGCGCCTGAGCAGAGACCCCTCCACCCAGAGGAACCCTCAGAGCTAAGCCTCCCTAGGCCTGAAGGGACCCCGGTGCCAGCGAGGAGGAGGCCCCTGGGACAAGGGTAAGCGCTGGGTGAAGTGACTGGGCTGGGCTGGGCAGGAGGTCCGGACACTGGAGACCAGCTCCCGGCCTGTCTTCTGTCTCCAGGTTTGGCTTTGCACACCCCGGCATGATGCAGGAACTGCAGGCCAGACTGGGCCGGCCAAAGCCCCAGTGACGGCACCGCGACCCGGGAGCCAGGCCCTGAGCGAGAGGCGGAAGGCTCGGCTGAACTCGGCCACTTGGATGCACCCTGTCCACCCTCTGGGCCCCTGTTTCTTGCCGTTTCATCCACGGTGCAGACTGAACCAGACATCTTGGAGAATCATGAACTTAAGGAATCTGACTCGCCAATGCAGCTGGTGGACTGCCTGCCCCACGGGAACCACCGCTCACAGCCTGTCCTGACTACCTCCCAGCTGGTCTTGGCAGCTGTCTGGAGGCCTGAGAGGGGACAGAGACAGTTTCCCACAGCCTTCCCTCTCCGATTGCCCCCACTCCACAAGCTGCTCCCCAAGGCCGCGGAGAGCTGTGGGAGGCAGGCAAACCTCTGGGCTGGAAGGCAGCGGGGAGGAAAGGGGCTGGGAGGGCCTATGAAGCTCCATTTACAATCAAAGGTTTGATGTAAGTGGACCAGCCACCTTAAGGTTCCAACATGGGAGCTCAGCCTCAAAACTCTGTTGGTTACTGTGGCAATCACCAGCTGAGCGAGCCAGAGTGGAGAAAAGTGGGCCACGAACCCCAACATGTAGGAGCAGAGAGGGATCCAGGGTGGCCAAAGGCTGTTGAGCCCACTCTGTGCCCTCCTTGGGTATCAGACACCCCTTCTCTGAAAAGAACTGGAGGCAGAGAGAGGGTGAGAGTGCTTTATTAGGCACCCAAAATGGCGGCCTAGCCGAGGACAGCCAGCAGGTCCTGATACAATAAATAAACCATCGTTTCCCTGAGCAATAAATAAATATCCATGAAATAAATACCCAGCAAGGACTGGAGGGGCCTTAAGTTATTGGGTAGGGTCTGGGGAGAGGGCAGTGGCTTCCTTCCTTGTCTAAGGCAGGGAGCTGGTGGCTGTCCTATTGGCCCAGACTCATCGTAAAGTCGTAACCAATGAGGGAAGGGGCTGAGAAATCACTCCATCAGGGCTGGGAGCTGGCCAGTGGTGGGCACCCCAAGGCCTGGCCTGGGTTTTTGGCCTGGGAGAGCAGCAGTAAGTCCCGCACGGCCCGCGACAAGACCAGCTCCAAGGAGTGCAGCAACCGATAGGCATAGAGGAGCTGCGACCAGGACATCCGGGCTGACGTCTGTGAGGGGCCGTCCAGGGCCCCCGGAAGCAGCCCCTTCCCCTCCGTGTTCTCCTCAGGGAGGTTGAATCCTGCAGCCAGCACCTGTGAGGAGAGGCCCACGGTCAGGATATGGTCCAGCTGAGATGCTGAGTGAATCCGTGCTTAGTGGTGCCCCATGAGGTCAGAAACCATAGTCATGATTTCCCTGGACAGCCCCTACTTCAGATCTTCCATTATGTCATCACCTCATGTATCCTGTCTGGATTTTTTTGCTTCAAGAAAATGGAAGTTACAGAGCAAGCTGGTGCTCAAGGAGGGAGCTGGCTCACTTATCCAGGATTGCTCTGGGCATTTGGGGTTCTGGAAATTCCTCTCTTAAGGGGCATCTTAGGATCAGAAATGGGCAGAAAGATGATATAAAGCAGCAGGTCTTTCTGCTGCTTGCGTTTTCGATTCTCCTTTTAATAAAGGTAAAATTCTTATTTCCCTGTGACATGCGTAGCAGGACCTGATGATGTCAGAGGATGACAGGGAGAAGGGAACCAGCTTTATGGTTGGTCCTGCTGGTGCGGGATGCTGTGCTGGGTGCTTCAGAGCTGCTTTCTCGTTTAAGACCAAGACCCCAAGAGATTCAGGTAGAGCCAGCACCTGGTGCAGCTACACACACACACACACACACACACACACACACACACACACACCCTTCACACATACACACTTGTAGGATCTCCCTTCAGACTTACCCCACCTGTGGGCATAAGGGTATTTTTTTTTCATAATTAAATATATTTTATTGATTTTTTTACAGAGAGGAAGGGAGAGAGATTGAGAGCTAGAAATGTCGATGAGAGAGAAACATCGACCAGCTGCCTCTTGCACACCCCCTACTGGGGATGTGTCCGCAACCAAGGTACATGCCCTTGACCAGAATCGAACCTGGGACCTTTCAGTCCGCAAACCGACGCTCTACCGCTGAGCCAAACCGGTTTCAGCGTAGGGGTATTTTTAAAAGGGAGCCAATGACACTCAGTTTTGGTCTCTGGGGGTCAAGGAGGGTGGGCGGGTTCTCTACCTGGAAGCGAAGATGCCGCTGCAGATCTCGGAGATCCAGCCTCATGGCCCACAGCTGTATCCTCTCTGAGCTGGTCCAGCCCCCCTGGGCCCCCAGCCCGCCCAATAGGGCTTGAAAGGGGTGAAGTGTCATGGAGAGGAAGAACAGTCGCTCTGATCCCTGTGGAAGCAGAGGGAAGGAGTCAGAAAAGGTCCACAGGGCAAGAATGACCCACGTCAAACCCAATTTCATGTCTCTCTGGGTCCCAACCCAAACTCCACCCGAATATCTGTTCTCATCCTCAACTTCATCTCCTCCACTCCTTCCCTTCCTTTCTCTCATCACCATTCTAGTCTCCGCTGTCTTTGCCCTCTATCCTCTCTCCTTTCCCAACCTCACTTTCAGTTGCATGCACGAACTCATATCTCACAACAACCCCATCTCCATTATCTTATCACGCTTTATCCATACACCCATTTTATTCCTTTCTTCACCATCCCATCCTAGCTCCAGCTCCTCAGTTGTTTTCAGTCTGTCTACAACCTCTTTCCTATCCTTACTCCCATTCCTATTCCCAATTAGATTCCTCAACCATATGTCCAGACTCATTCTCTCTATTCCATCTCCAACTCCATCCCAACTCCATTTCATTCCCAGCCATACCAGTAATCCACACCCCTTCTCATCCCCAACCTTCTTCCAATCTCTCCCCATTCTCATCCCTCCTCCATACTAATTTCTATCGCTAATCTCATTCCATTCCCACTCACACCTCTTTCCATGCCCAGCTTCACTCGTACACTCTTTTTAACTCCATTTCTTTAAAAAAAATATTTTTATTGATTTTTTTTTTTACAGAGAGGGAGAGAGGCAGAAAGTTAGAAACATCAATGTGAGAGAAACATCGATCAGCTGCCTTCTGCACACCCCTGCTGGGGATGTGCCAGCAACCAAGGTATATGCCCTTGACTGGAATTGAACCCTGGACCCTTCAGTCCTCAGGCCAACGTTCTATCCACTGAGTCAAACCGGTTTTGGCTAACTCCATTTCTTTATTTAGCTTCATCTTTATAGCCAATGACATACTCAACCTCATCCAGATTCTATCCTTCAATTTATCCCCAAATCTATCTTCAATTCAATCCCTGACTTCATTTCTACCCACACAGCCCAGCTTTATTGCCAGCTCACTCCCCCCACCCCATCTCCCACAAACTCACAGAGAGGCTGCACCAGGCCTGGAAGGTCAGGGAAACATTGGGGAGCTGCTGTCCCAGGGGCAGGAGGTCCAGGTTCACTCCTGGCAGGTGAGCTTCAGCCTGTAGGGCAAGGTGTGTTAGTGGGGGCCAGATGGGAATAAGGATCTGCCCATGCCCAGAGCCAGTTGCGTTAGGGAAACTCACAAAGCGGTGGGTGTGGGCCCGAACTTCGGACAGCAGCTTCCTGGCAAGATGCAGGCTGACCTTGAACTCCCCCTCTAGGCTCAGGGGGAGTCTCCCTGGGGGCCTTGGAAAACCCCAGACGCCAGCTCGAGCCAGGAGCAAGGAGAGCAGCAAAAGGCCAAGCCCTGGAGAGATGGGGAGAGGGTGGGCAAAATGAGGGGAGAGCTTGAGGAGAGCTTGAGCGAAGGGAGAACTCAAGAGAAGGAGCCTTTTCTAAGCCTATGCTATGGGCTGTGTATCATCCCACTGACCCCTCAAAACCGCTAGTGAGATGAAAGCTATTGAAGACGCCATATGGCACATCAGAGTGACTGAAAGGCAAGTGCCCTCTCCCCCAGGCAGACACAGCCTCTCACAGCCCCCACTCACTCCCTTGGCCAAATGAACTAACTGCACTGCTCAGTGTGGCAGCCTGGGGGCCATTCTTCCCATTTCGCACACGAGGAAAGTGAGGCTCAGAGAGGGGTACTTGCCAAGGTACAGAGTCAGAGGGTGAGGGAATCAGGACTGCACTCTGGGTCTGTCCAAATGCAGACCCTGTGAGCTCCCCCGGGGGATCTGAGAGCAGGCACCACCTCCCCTGGGGCAGGCACACACTGTTCTGCCAAGGATTCCTCGGGCTTGGTCAGGTGGCTCTGATGGCCCCACCTGGGGCCCCGAGGGGCTGGCTCTGCTGGAGGCTCTATCCCAGGGAGTCAGAGGGCAGACTGATCCAGTCGCGACCAAGGCGAGTGGGTCACTCTGCAGTGAGGGAGGAACAGGGGTGCTAGGAGAGGGAGAAGGCCTGGAATGGGAGGTAGAGCCTGTTTCTCATTTGGATTCTTCCCTTGAGCAAGTGACTTCTTATTTCTGTGCCACAGGCTCCCGTCTGTAAAACGGGGGAGTCGGCCTAGCTGATTTCTGAAAGTGCTTCCTGTCCTGTGTTTCCTGAGCAAAAGGAAGAGGCAAGATGGGGCCGGAGCTCTGGGAAGAGAGCAGTGTTTAGCGGTTTCTCCCTCAGGGAGAGGAAACCTAGCAATCACTGGGTTACACAATTCTCCTTGAAACACAAACCAAAAGAGTCCCTAAGTCTGTTCCTGCTCACCCCCTCTCCCTGCCTCTTCCCTGTCTGTTCTTGATCTCTCACCCTGAGCTTTGCTCCTCGAAATGTCCTCTCCATAAAGACCCTGGGGAGTTTCTGGGTACATCCACTTCCCCCGTGGACTTCCAGAGTGGATGGGCAGTGCCTGGCTCTCTAATTTCCAGGCTCCCTGACTTGGGGCCCACTCTGATCTCCTGGAGACTTTGAGCAGAGTGGGTTCTTCCCAGGTCTGTGTTGAGGGAGAGGGGTGCCCAGACTGGTGGATATTATGTCATTTCTTACTGACCCTCCACTTCCTGCCTGAGCTCTGGAGCCCCCAGCCCCTTCCCTTGGCAGACAGTCCTGGGTCTTTGGTCCTGGTCCTTGAAGGTTCTGTCCCCATCCTTTAGTCCTTGGTCCCTACTCTGACCCTACTGTCTGCTCTGGTCCCAGCCTCTGAATCCTTCAGTCTCCAACTGCAGACCCCTCCCAGGGTTTGAACTACAGACCCTTGACCGAGTAAGGCTGCTGACTCCTTGGCCACAGCCCCTGACTCACGGCAACTCTTCCTGCTGTTCTTCCTCTAGCCAGATCCAATGCCCAGCCAAGTTGTCTGGTCTTTGCTCATTCACTCCAACCCAGCTCTTCATTTATCTGCCAGGTCTTGGTTCTGGTCAACCTGCCTGTCCAACTCTCTCCATCCATGCCAACCAAACTGTCTCCTCCTCCCTCTATCCAGTCCCGGCTGAACCACCACCTGACTGTCCACCTCCTCTTCCCCATTCATGACTGCCTCATTCCTATCCTATTTTTTTTAATATATATATATTTCTTTATTGATTTCAGAGAGGAAGGGAGAAGGAGAGAAAGATAGAAACATCAATGATGAGAAAGAATCATTGATCAGCAGCCTCTTGCACATCCCCAACTGGGGATCGAGCCCGCAACCCAGGCATGTGCCCTTAGCCAGAATCGAACCTGGGACCCTTCAGTCTGCAGGCTGACGCTCTATCCACTGAGCCAAGCCAGCTAGGACCCTCCTTCCTATCCTTAGTCCCTGCCAAATACTAGTAGTCCCTCAGCCCTTCACCCCCATCCACATCAGTCAAACTCTCCCATCCTCTGCCCAATCTCAGCCAAGCCTCCCACCCCTGTCCCCCAGCCCTGGCCTCAAACTCACGCCAGCCAAGGTCGCCTGCCTTCTGGCCCATGGCAGGGCCCAGCCTCTTTGGCCAGCCATCTCCGGGCCGGGGGAGTCTTATACTGGGGGCTGTGCCCAGTTTCACTTTCCGTGCTGCTTGTACTTTCAGCTTTGCTTTAACTCACTCTTCCCTCCTCACCACCCCTTGCTAAAATGGGGAAATGTAATTTCCCTTCCCAGAG
This sequence comes from Pipistrellus nathusii, assembly GCA_963693515.1. Lineage (NCBI taxonomy): Eukaryota > Metazoa > Chordata > Mammalia > Chiroptera > Vespertilionidae > Pipistrellus > Pipistrellus nathusii. Next base: position 94,272,641 of record OY882861.1, read on the forward strand.
GGGGTGTGGTGGGGGATGGCGGGAAGCTGGGGTTCAGTCAATCCAAGTTGCTGACCCTGCTGAGCCCCAGGTCCAGTCTTTCCCTCACTTCTCCACTCTCAGGTGAGCCACCTGCTCTGTTTGCTGGTAGGTCCCAGAGACTTGAATCCCCTTCTGTTTCTCTGCTCTGTCATTATTGTTCTAGTGCCATCACCAGCCTATTGTCCTTCAAAAGATGAATGGCCAGGTAAGGAGACTGCCCATCAGAGGGGCCTTGGGGTCTTACTCTCTTCTGGTTTACCAGATGGCTGAGGATGGGAATCCAAGGGAACTTGGGGCTCATTGGGTATCTGGGATGGGGTTTTGTGTGGGGCACAGGGGTCTCAGTCTGGCCAGAGTCAGGGCTCAGTCTATAGCCTAGGTCAGGGCTGGATGAGAAGTTTCATTCAGGGCCAAGAGCTCAGGCTTTCACCAGAGTCAGATCTTGAATTAGAGCTCACTCTGTTCTTGGGATCAGAACATGGTCTAGGGTTGGACTCAGAGCTTTGGCTGGGACCAGCATCCTGGCTCTGTGTTTGGGGTCAGGGCTATTAATGGCCTGGGCTCTACTTGGGATGAACTAGGGTTGGGCTCAGTCCAGAGAGGGCCCAGAGCTTGGTCTGTGGCCAAGGTTCTGAAAGCTTGTGACTCAGGTCAGGGTTCCGGTGTGGGCTGGGATAAGAGCTCAGTTGATGAGCAGGTTAGGGCTCAGCCTGTGGCCAGGTTGGGTTGTGTGAGGTCAAGACCAGGCCTTAGCCAGGTTCCAGAATAGTTTCTGCTCTGTGGACATCTGTCAAGGGTGGGTCGCATCAACCACAGATCTTCCTTCCAGCACAGCCTCTCCCCCCCACCCCCCCACCCCGAAGCCCCGCCCTGGATTTCCCATCTTCAGGGAGAAAATGGGGGTTTCTTGGTCTTCCCTGAGGCCCACTGCTGCCACTTTCCTTTTGGGACCTGCGGGGTTTCCCTATTGGGTCACGGCTGTGAGACAGAAACCAAGGGGGCTTCCCCTTCCTATACCCTGTCTCCTCAGCTCTGCCTTGGCACTGCCCACCAGGGTAGCCTGGGACCAACTGTAAGGGAAGTACCAGCACCAGCCAGGGATCAATCCCAGGGGACTGCTGGAGGAGAAGGACAAGGAAGAGCGGCTGGCACCTGCCTAGCCCAGACTGGTTTCCCTTGCTGTGCCCCCCAGTGGTGGCAGCTCATCCCCCTGCCCCATCCCATGCACACTGCGCTCCCTGCAGGAGGTCCTACACATCCTTAGGCTCATGGTGAGGACTGACAGAGGCTCTGGCTGGCTTTCCTCACATCCCCAAGTCTTGCCATCATCCTAGAGACATGCCCATCCACTCATTCCCTGACCACAGCCACACCTGACCTCTCCAATCCTGAATCCTATCTCCTGCTCTCTGGTCCTCCCAACCTTCTCATAGGGTTCCCTGAGACCTCTGCCCTTGCTGCTTCTCTGCCCTTCTCAGCCTGGCTCCTCCATGAGGCTCCTCCAGCCTCACCTCTCACTTCCACTCTCCAGCCCCTGGAGCTTCATGCTTGAACGCGATGGGCCCCCTCATACTTCTTTGCCTTTCCCAGGCTGGTCTCTGCCTAGAATGCACTCCCTGCCTTATGGGCCTTGTCACTGGCTTCCCCCTGAATGGCTTATTCTTCCTGCCATAAAGCTTGTGGGCCATGGGCATGTTACATTTGCTTATCTTGCTCCCTCTCCCCTCACTCATACCCCTCAAGCCATGCCGGCCTCCTCGTTGCTCCTAGAACATGCCAAGCATGCTCCTGCCTCAGGGCCTTTGCACTTGCTGTTCCTTCTGCCTGCCTCTGTTCACATCCTTGGAGGATGGGCCCGTCTCTGCCTACCTGAGCCTCAGTTTCCACAATTAGATCTTGGCCAGTGGGCTGAGGCTTGGGCTGGGGCCAGCAGGAAATGGAAGGGATGCGGTGAGGGGTGAGCACTGCGGGAAAGGAAGCCAAGAATCCCGTGTGGACTGCATTGTGCAACTAACGCCTGGGCCTCAGGTGAGTCACAGGCCTGGCCTGGACCTCAGTTTCCTCATTGAAAAGTAATTTCAAATTTCAAATGATGCCACTGTTATTATATAGAGAATGAAAACCTACATGATTTAAAAAAATGTATTTTTTGATTTCTTTACAGAGAGGAAGGGAGAGGGATAGAGAGCTAGAAACACCGATGAGAGAGAATCATCGATCAGCCGCCTCCGGCACAACCCTCACAGGGGATGTGGCCACAACCAAGGTCCATGCCCTTGACTGGAATCGGACCCGGGACCCTTGAGTCTGCAGGCTGACTCTCTACCCACTGAGCCAAACCGGTTTGGCCCTAGATGATTTTTGAAAAGAGAAAGAACCATACACCCATTTCCTGATGATTTTCCAAGCCCTGACCCAGCGCTGGCCTGTGGAGCACTCCCTCGGGTTGCCTGCGAATCCTGAGCTCAGGAATCAGAAGGCAGAAGCTTCAGATGTGACGTCAGGATGGAATCAGGAAGGGAAACATCTCATTCAAGGCCACCCAGTGGGGCAGTGACAGAATGAAGACTGGAACTCAAGAGGGGAATCCCTGGGCCCTGTGATGTCATCATCGTTGAGGGCTGGAACGAGTTCCTGGGTGAAACCAAGATGGGCTTTGGTGCGCCGGAAGGCTGGGGGAGGTGAGGTTGGAGCTGGGGCCACATCTCTGAGTCTCCTGAACAGGATATGAGGCCCTGAGGCTAGGCACTGCACTGCCCACCCCCTCCCAAGAGAGGGGGGTGGATGAGGCCCGGAGTCCCATGATCACTGGGTCTCTCTCCCCTTGTCCACATGCACCCATCCCACCCGGCACCCAGGTCTAGCAAGATTTGCTTCTGCCCCTCCCACCCACCTTTGACCCTGGGAGGGGAAACCTGGTGAGGGGAATGCTTTAAGGTCCCACCTCTCGCTTCCCCATGGCGGGTACCTGGGAGGGCTGAGAGAAAGGGGGTGGAGGACCTCCAGTGGACAAGATGGTCATCACTGGGTGTTCTATGTGAACTCCACCGGCACGCATGGTGGGAAGGCTGAGCTGCGCAGGCTGCGAGGAGGAGGTGGGAGGCCAGGTTTGCTGGGCGCCAGGAAAGAAGAGCCGGAAGCCCAGCCCTGGAAAGTGTCGGAGCTGTCTGACCTGTGACACCCTGCAACCTCCCAAGTTTGCCTGCACTCGTGGGTTGAGAGGTGGGCCCCATTCTGCAGATGGGGAAACTGAGGCACCATGTGTTCTGAGCATCTTGCTCAAGAGGATGTACATGGGAAAGGGCAGAGCAGAGCCGGGACTCAACCGGGACTTTTCTTCCCCAGGCTGGTGTTTTTCCTCTGTTGCCCTCCTGCTGGGCTTCCGGCTCTTCCTGGTGCTTCACAAATCTGGCTCCCACCTTCTCCCCACAGCCTGGGCCGCTCAGCCTTCCCACCTGGCGTTCCTGTGCCCTGCTCAGACCCCAGGCAAGCGGCGTGGACACGTTCACTCCTCCCACGCTTCTGCAGGAAGGCAAGACACTGGATCGGAGGGCAAGACAGAATTAGGACGCTGTGGTCTTGGCCCGGGCGGCCCTCTCTCTGCGAAGAAGGGACGGATATGCGAAACCAGAGAGAGTAAGACAGACCGGGCAGTTTGCAAGGTCCTGGGACACCCAGCAAGCCTCTTTTTGGCCTTCATCTCTTCACCTGGAGAATGGGCATGACAGTACCTTCCTCACAGGGAATGAGAGAGCACATGGACATGTGCTCTGGTGATCTGGAAACTGGAAGTGCTAATAATATCGGGAGCCCGTGAAGCAAAGATGGTCAACTGGTCAGAGGGTGAGAGAATGACAAGAGAAGAGCATTGCTTGGGATATAGCTGCCATCAGTCATTTCCACCTGTCCATTATTTTTACACACACACACACACACACACACACACACACGTATGTATATATAGATATAATGGATTTTAGAGAGGAAGGGAGAGGGAGAGAGAGATAGAAACATCAATGATAAGAGAGAATCATTGATCAGCAGTCTCTTGCACACGCCCTTCTGGGGATCCAGCCTGCAACCCGGGCATGGGCCTTTGAGTGGAATTGAACCTGGGATCCTTCAGTCACAGGCTGACGCTCTATCCACTGAGCAAAACCAGCTAGGGCTTTACATATATTTTCAAAAGCACCTGGATTTTCCTTTGGGGAATTATCCTCTCCTCTCCCAGAGGCTGACACCCCCATGTGGGCACATGACCCAGGCCTGGCCAGCCCCTTGCTGCAGTGAGCAGTTCACGGACAGACACGTGACACCCTGAGTCAGTCCTGGACCTGCAGGCAGGAAAGGCTTTCTCTCTGCAGGAATCACTAGGCTGGTAGAATGTGAGCCCGAACTGCCTCAGCCGGGAGCCGGTGCAGGGAAAGCAGGGCTGAGAGCTCCCGAGGGAGTCAAGAACCTTGATTATTATGTATTTTAAGCTCCTGGATCCAGCTTTTCCAGCAGCAATTTATTCTTTTTAAATATATTTTATTGATTTTTTTTTTTTTTTTTTTTTTTTTTTTTTTTTTTTTTTTTTGCAGAGAGGAAGAGAGAGGGAGAGAGAGTTAGAAACATGGATGAGAGAATCATCGACCAGCTGCCTCTTGCACACCCCCTACTGAGGATATGCCTGCAACCACGATACATGCCCTTGAGTGGAATCGAACCTGGGAACTTTCAGTCCGCAGGCTGACGCTCTTTCCACTGAGCCAAACCGGCTTCGGCTTGGCAATTTATTCTGAAACGTTCAGTTTCCCAAGCCAATCTTCTTTCCTGCTTTGAAGGCACTTTGCATTGTGTTTCTGCCACTGGTAGCACATCCTCCCCCCCCACCCCCCCCGCTTTGATCCACCTTCACGATTGATTTCCAACACAAAAAATCTCAGATTAGATTTTAAAAATCATCATAAAGTCCGATGGTAATATAGTGGAAGGAAGCCAGTGACAAGCACACTCCACAGAGAAGGAACAGTGTGAAAACAGGGGATGCTCGGTCCATAGTTACTGAACACCAACGCGGCCAACAGTGGGATACTGACAGCAATGTCCCAGGCACTGTCCTAGGCACCAGAGCTACGGCAGGGAAGGAAGCCAACAGGAAGTTCTGCCTTCATGGAGCTTATACTGGATGGATAACATTAAAATTATAATTGGTAGATAAAAAAAAAATCTATCCAAATGCTTATATGTGCCAGGCACTTTTCAATAATTGGCTCATTTAATCCTATGTTGTGGATACTATTGCTCGTGTTTATTTTATGCAAGAGAGGTCCCTGAGGCCCCGAGAGGTTAGGCTTTGTGCTCGATGTTAAGTTAGTGAGTGGCAGCTCTGGGATTTGAACCCAGGACATCTGGCTTTCTTAACCACTATACCACACTGCCTAGGACAGCAGTTGGCATTTACTGAGCCTTCTCTGCATGCCAGTCACTGTCCTAACAGCTTTACCTGCATAAACTCATGTAATCCTTAAAACGACCCATTTTACAGATGAGAAAACTGAGCAGTGCCGCCTCCAGCTCCAGGGGGTAAGTAAAGAGGCCTCTATACCAGGGCTCCTGTATACAAAGCAGACTGCTCGCAAACCCACAAGCAGTAAAGAGCTAAGGAAGCCACTGGCTACCAAAGCCACTCAAAAGAGTGCGCCCTCTACTGGAGGGGTGAGGAAACCTCATATTTACAGGTCTGATACAGGATGTTATCAAAAGTCCACTAAACATAAGGTGACCAGATTTTAACATTGGTAAAGCGGGACACCATTGATTGGGGAGGGTGGGGGGTGTGGGGGGCGGGGGGTTCTTGATGAAAAATTTGGTCTGTATGGAGCAACAAAAATTTTCATAGAGCACAAAAATAGTATTGTAACATATTTTTTAAAAATTTCAACATAAGTACAATTTACAAATATAATAAATAAAAAAATTATGTATAGTATTATTTTATTCTTTGGCATATTTCTCATTTGAGTGAATTTTTTTTTTAGTAGATTGCTGTCGTTTAAAAGGTAATGAAATTTTTCACGAGAATTTATTAAATTATATTTCACATATAAAATGGCTTTCAAAGTTTCAACACTTAATTGTAACATAAGTTGTGTAACTTTCAAGGCCGGCGCTAGACTTTTTGCCACTACTATAAAATATAAGTAGTACGAGTACTGTCTGCTAAATTCAAGAAAATTTATGTATTTATGAAATAAATAAATAAATAAATTACTTACCTAAATTATCTGAATAGCTGATTTGTAATGACATGTTTACTTGTTTAACTAGCTTACTAGCACGAAGTATGATGTGTATTGTCTGAGAGATAGTTACAAAATGTTTTCGTCATTGCGAACTTTGATAAGCAGTTTTCAATAATCAGTTCTGAACAATTATTTGTTATTATTAAAGTTTAACATTATAAAATTAACAAAAATAATATAAAACTCATATCCTGGCTAAATAGCCACATGGCCGCCAAAAACCATATATTCCCTTCCCGTTCTCCTGCTGTTTCCTAGCTTGTCGTGCATTCTATCCAAAAATCTGGACTTTTTAAAAACGGCCACGGGTTCTCAGGATAAATTGTTAAAAATCGGGACTGTCCTGCCAAAAGTGGGACATCTGGTCACCTTAAAAACATCTGATTTGAAAACTTCCCTTCTAGCATCTGGTGCAAGAAGTTGCTCAGGACTTGAAACAGACGTGCGCTTCCAGAGTGCAGCTACTGGCGCTTTTCAGGGTCAAGTGAGGCCTGTATGGGTGGCGTCGGGGAAGACACCAACCTGCTATCCATGCCAAAAGGTAACAATTGCACCCCGACCGGGACCGAACCTGCACTCTGGGCATGTGCCCTGACCAGGAATTGAACTGGTGACTTTTTGGTGCATGGGATGACGCTCAACCAACTGAGCCACACAGGTCAAGGTACACTTACTGGATTTAAAAAAAAGAAAAAAAAACAGGTACATTTTCTATTGATGGCAACTAAATGGTGTTTGTAGCATTTTTATCATAAAGTGGACTCCATCCATTCACTATACTTTCTGAGTAGATATTTTAAAAAATATATATTTTATTGATTTCATAGATGAAGGGAGAGGGAAAGAGAGATAGAAATATCAATGATGAGAGAGAATCATTGATTGACTGCCTCTTGCACCCCCCCCCCCCCCCCCCCCGCCAACTGGGATTGAGCCCTGAAACACAGGCATGTGACCTGACAAGGAATCAAACCGTGACCTCCTGGTTCATAGGTCAATGCTCAACCACACGTCAGGCAGTACATATTTTTAATGTTGTTTGTTTTCTGGGCTGTTTCTGTAAGTTTGCTATTAAGATATATCCTATCTAATAAAAAAGTAATATGCAGATTGACCATCATCCCAACAATAAGATGGCTGTCCCCATGTGGACACAAGATGGCCCCACAAGATGGCCAGCAGGGGAGGGCAGTTGGGAGGGACCTGGCCTGCAAGGGAGAGCAGTTAGGGGTGACCAGGCTGGCAGAGGAGGGAAGTTGGGGGCAAACAGGCTGGCAGGGGAGTGGTTAGGGGGTGATCAGGCTGGCAGGCAGAAGTGGTTAGGGGCAATCAGAAAGGCAGGCAGGCAAGCAGTTGGGAGCCAGCAGTCCTGGATTGTGAGATTGGGCCTAAACGGGCAGTCCAACATCTCTTGAGGGGCCCCAGATTGGAGAGGGTGAAGGCTGGGCTGAGGGATACTCTGCCCCTCCCCCCGCCCATGCACAAATTTCATGCACCGGGTCTCTAGTTAAACTATAAAAAACCCCAACAATAGCAGAACTGAAATTTGAACTAAAACAGTATGACTTGAGAATCCACACTCTCTTTCTTCCCAATTTTATTGACATGTAATTGAAAAATAAAATTATTGTATTTAAGGTATACAATATGATATATGCATACATTACAAAAGCTTTCCCTCATTGAGTTAGATAACACATCCATCACCTCTTCAATTTATTTATTTTTTGTGTGAGAACATCTACTGTCTTAGCAAATTTTGATTATATAATACAGTGTAATCAACTATAGTTTCAAGAGTCCACATTTTTTTTTAAAGTATGTTTTTATTGATTTCAGAGAGGAAAAGAGAGGAAGAGAGAGATTGAAACATCAATGATGAGAATCACTGATTGGCTGCCTCCTTCATGCCCTCTACTGGGGACCAAGCCCAGAGTCTGGGCATGTGCTCTGACTGGAAATTGAACTGTGACCTCCTTGTTCATCGTGGCTCAACAACTGAGCCACACCAGCCAAGTAAGAGTCCGTACTCTTAAAAAAAATTTTTTTTTTATCCTCACCTGAGGAGATTTTCCCATTGATTTTTAGATATTCTTTTTTTTTTTTAATATATTTTATTGATTTTGTACAGAGAGGAAGGGAGAGAGATACAAAGTTAGAAACATCGATGAGAGAGTCATCAATCAGCTGCCTCTTGCACACCCCCTACTGGGGATATGCCCGCAACCAAGGTACATGCCCTTGACCGGAATCGAACCCGGGACCCTTCAGTCCCCAAGCCGACGCTCTATCCATTGAGCCAAACCGGTCCCGGCTCCCATTGATTTTTAGAGAGAGTGGGAGAGAGAGGGAAAGACAGAGAGACATATTGATGTGAGAGAAACACATCAATTGGTTGCCTCATGCATGTGCCCCAACCAGGTCCTGGTCAGGGAGTAGCCTGCAACCGAGGTACCTGACCTTGACCCGAATAGAACCTGGGACTCTTTGGTCTGAGGCCAACGCTCTGTCCACTGAGCCAAACCGGGTAGGGCAAGAGTCCATACTCTTAACTATTAATCCTACCACCTCTAATGAATGAACAAACAAATGAAGGGGCCAGAAACCACAAACCAGGCCCATAATGAAGGGGCAGTGCCCTGGCTGGAATGGCTCCGTTGGTGATGAGGCGTGGTTCACCGAGAGCTCACTGGTTAGATTCCCAGGCTCGATACCACGTAGGGATAATGCAGGAGGCAACCAATGGCTGTGCCCAAGCCCTGTATTGATAAAACCCCCCTGTATTCATTGAGAGTGTGACGGGCCCTAACTTGCCCTGCCTGCCATTCACGGTCCAGTGTCTTGCCAGGATGGGTATAGTGAACAGTACAAATCAGAAGAATGCAGGGAACAGCCCTGGCTGGGTAGCTCAGTTGGTTAGAGAGTCCTTCCCATATACCGAGGTTTCAGGTTTGATCCCCAGGCAGGGCACATGTTTCTTTCTCTCTCTCTCTCTCTCTCTCTCTCTCTCTCTCTCTCTCTCTCTCTCTCTCTCCAATCAATCGATCAACAACAACAACAAAAAAGTAATAAAAAGAAGAATTCAGGAAACAGAAACGCAGTGAGAGGGCAGAGGAGTGAAGAAGAGCAAGTCAGGAGTCCCATGGCCATCCCCTGAATTTCCAGAATTGCCAGCCTGCCCAGGAGTAGGAATATGCATCCCAAGCTTTCTCAGTAGATTCCAGGAAGCAAGGAGAGAGGAAGGCAGGGGCCTTGGTGCAAAAGTAGGAGCCGGGGCAGAGGTCAGCTTCCCCTTCCCCTCCTTGGCCTCCGGCCTGGCTCATACTCACCTTGGTGGGTGACAGATCTGGGGGGTAGACTGGCCCAGTCAGCAGGACCCTCTCGCAGAGCTGGCTGGTCAAGACCTCAGTGTCCTCACTGCTGCCTCCGTGAGTCTGAGACACAGAATGCCACTGCCGACCTGGCCCTGGAGGAGGAGGGCAGAGCAGGTCCAGCCAGCTCAGTTATAAGCAGAAAACTTACACGGATCCCCTTCACCTCCTTTCACCCACAGGGCAGCAGACAGCCCTCAAATCGCTGCACTGCCGCGTGAGGTGCCGAGGGGCCTGGAGCGTGGGACGGGGCGGCTCCTGTGAGGAATCGGGAAGCTTCCTGTGAGAGTCTCTGACTGGACCCGGCTCAGGGGCTTCCGTTCCGAAGGTGCCGCGACCCAGCTGCAGGCCTCCTAGCAAGTCACGCTCCTTTCAAGCTCAGCTCCCCCTTCTGTAAAATGGGATGGCGGCTCCCTTTGCTTGCTGAGCTTGCTGGGACATCAGACCTGTCGGATGACCGGGGAGGGGAAACTGTCACTGGAAAGGCAACGTTATGCAAACAGGGTCCTTCTTCAGAACCAGTGGAATCCTGACAGGTGACGACGAGAAGAGACAGGTCCCCAGCAGGAGGATGGTGTGAGGCAAGCCTATTTTTGACACAGTCTCCCACGGATGTTTGTGTGCACCTCCTGAGTGCAGGGACCAGCCCTGAGGAAGCAGTGCAGGTGGCTGAGTCCTGTGTCAGATGGGCAGCAGGGAGCCTGCTGGGAAGGCGGTGGCAGAGTGGCTCCGACAGGACTGCAGCAGAGCCTCAGGGGGTGTGTCTCCTCCAGGAACAGGGCAGCAGCTGAGGGGGGTTGGGGGGAGGAGGTGGCGGGAGCACGTTAGCCTCCCTGCCCAGCCCCAAGCCCACCCAAGCCCGTTCTCTGTGGCCACTCAGCTCCTCTCCTTGTCTTGGGGTTCTCAGCTGCCAGGGGTCGTCTCTCCTGACCCCAGACAATAAATTAATAAGTAAAATACGCACTTTGTCAAGCAGTACTATGTGCTCTTAAGAAAATAAACAGGCCCTAGCTGGTTTGGCTCAGTGGATAGAGCATCGGCCTGCAGACTGAAGGGTCAAGGGCACATCCCTGGGCTCGATCCCCAGTAGGGGCCATGCAGGAAATAGCCGATCAATGATTCTCTCATAATGGATGTTTCTCTCTCTCTCTCTCTCTCTCTCTCTCTCTCTCTCTCTCTCTCTCTCTCTCTCTCCCACTCTGAAATCAATAAAATCTATTTAAAAAATAGGACTATCATCATGAGTCACTCTCTACCTTCCTCTGGCCTTTGCTTCAATGCCTCGTCAGGCAGGCTTCCTGCACATCCTGTTCCCTGTGTGCACCTGTCCTGTTTGTCTGCCACGCTAGGATGGGAGCTCACGAGGAAGGAACTAGTTTACCTCTGTACCCACAGCTTTTAGAATGCTCCCTGGCTCAAATATTTGCTGAACAAATAAATGATGACCTCCTCCAAGAGTTAAAAACCAAACCAAACCAAACCAAAATCTCCAACCCAGTTCTCCAGAAAAGGGAGACAGGCGAGGGAGCGCACAGAGCGGGGTGAGCATTCTGGGAAGTGATACAACTGGACTTTCATATTATAACTCCCGTGTTTCGCAAAAGCTGGCAGGCAGGGGTGCCCGGTCAGTCAGGAGGGCTGAACCAGAGGTTGGGGTCGCTTTCTGCTCCCACAACATGAACCACTTTTGCAATCAGAAAATCAAGGAAAACCTTATGAAGAAAAGGAAGTGCTTGCTTTGGACGGACAGGTGCCTGGGTTCTTGGCCTGGCCCCTGGGATTGGCTTCCTTTGGCAAGCCTGGCTGCTTGCCCAGGGATTTGGGACTGAAGTTCTGTCTCTTTGCCTGCTCCCTCCAGGCACTCCCTGAAGTGCACAGAGCTCTCTAGAAGGTTCGAGCATGGCTGTGGCACACCCGGTGGACTCCTGGCTCTCCCCGTGGCAGCAATGAGCACATGGCCTAGCTCTCTTCTCTCCCGCGGGGCTTGGGAAACAGTCAGAGTGTAATCATTAGGTCAGGCAGCTGGCCGTGGTCACACAGTGAAAGAGCTGGGACTTGCACCCAGAGTCCCAGGCCAAACTCTGTGCTGTTGTTCGCCACTCTGCTGTCTCCTCAGGTTATTTTCCCGGCTCTGGACTCTGCTAAGCGCTTGAAAAACAGTTTCCTTGTGTTCTCAAAACCACGCTGGGACCTGTTTACAGCTGTGCAAATTGAGAAGCAGGAGAAACGCTAAACTGTCCTGGGTCACAGCCAAGTTTGAAGACTGGATGTGGACATAGGTCTGGGGGACACTGAGGCTGTCTCGGTCACTCTTGCTGTGTAACAAACCATCTCCGAGCGCAGTGCTGTGCAATAGCAATTGTGTTTGTGCTCCCAGATTCTGGGCTCGGAAACTACCTTATCTCTGCTCCACCACAGCTCAGGCCTCATCTGAGGTGATTAGACACCTCCCGTCCCTCACATGCCTGAACACTGAGGATGGCTTTCCACTGGGACCCTGGCCGAGCTGAGGTCAGCCGGACAACAAGTGTTTCCACCTTGTCTCTCCATGTGTGCGATCTTGGACTTCTGCGCAGTGGGGTGTCGGAGGCCCAGGAACCTCAGGGAGAAAGGGGGAGACACACTCTCAGATAGCACCACCCGTGCCATACTGGATCAGCCAAAGCAGCCGTGAAGGTCCTCCCGCTTTCAAAAGGAAGGTGCACAGCCCCACGCCCTCAAGGCCACACCACATGGAGAGCACGTGGGATGGGAACACCTGCTGGGACTGTCTTTGGCAGAGATAATCTGAGACAAAAGCCTGGCGTCAGTGGTCCTAAACTCCACTGTACACTACAATCACTTTTGTTTCTTTTTAAAAGATATCTTTATTTATTTCAGAAAGGAAGGGAGAGAGAGAGAGAGAGAGAGAAACATCAATAATGGGAGAGAATCATTGATCGGCTGTCTCCTGCAAGCCCCACACTAGGGTTCAAGCCTGCAACCCAGGCATATGCCCTGACCGGGAATCGAACCACGACCCTCCGGTTCATAGATCCAAGATCAACCACTAAGCCATGTTGGCCGAGTTAAAGTCACCTTTCAAAGTCTCAGTGCCTAAGCTGTACCCCAGACCAACGAAATCAGCAACGCTGGGCGTGGGAGCCAGGCATCAGGATTTTCTTTAACTTCCTCGCGCTAACAATGAGGCGTCCTCCCAGGTTGCAGGGTGGCTGGCTCATGGACAACCAGCGCTTCTCCAAGTGGGAAAACCCATGACTCCTCATACACAAGGTCATGGTAGGAAAGTTATAAAGTGATAATTAGGCGTTTCTCCTTACTGTTGCCTTCTAACTGTGACAGTGATTGTTGGTTTCCATCCTTGGTGGTCATGCAGTTTCCTTTTTAAATACATTTGAGTACAGAGGTGAGGAGGTAGCGGTCATGCTTAGAATTCTAAGTAAATACGTAGCAGCAGGGAAGGCTGCTGTGACTGTTACCATGAGTAGCATCATCTTGAAGGCCTGCTAGCTGCACATAGACTCTGGGTGATTCTGAAATTTTAAAACCCGACGTCTGAGAGCTGGCCTTGGAGAAAGGAGTGGGCAGAAGGGACCAGGGTGCTCGTGAAGCAAATACAGAGCCCGGGTAAGTGTCCGGGTTCTGCAAGGAGCCGGGAATCCTTTGAACGAATCGCGGGTAACCCGAGGGGAAGTATCCGGAAGCCCCTGAGGGGGAAGAGCGGTCAGTCATCTCTCTCTTTCTCAGGAGGAACCCAAGAACGTGGGGAAACAGACATTACACGCAACCGGGAGTTGGAAAAGTCGGAGAAGCGGGGGTGGAACTGAAGGGAGGTCTGGAGGGGGAGAGTCAAGAGTGGGTTCTTGTTGCCCTGCTGGCGAGCCTCAGTGGTTGAGCCTCGACTTATGGACCAGGCAGTTATGGTTCGGTTCCCGGTCAGGGCCCAGGCCCGGATCGCAGGCTCCATCCTCAGTGTAGGGAGTACAGTCAGTGATCCTCTCTCATCATGTCTATCTCTTGTCCCTCTCCCTTCCTCTCTGAAATCAATAAAAAAAAAAATTAAAAAAAAGAGTGAAACTCTAATCCCAAGATCCTTCTGACCAAATATTCTGTAATTCCACTAACTGCCTGGTTCCTGGAATACCCGCTTACAGGCCTTCAGGCATAGGCTGTGCCAGAAAGGGGCGTGGCCAGGAGAGGCCAATCAGAGGCCAGGAGCGAGGGGTGGCATGTGAGACCTTCTGGCCAAGTGTCAAAGGACCCAGTGTCCAGGGTGTGGCCACAGCCAGCGAGGGACACAACACTTCCAGCTTGTTTATTCCTTCGACAGAGACAGAGGAGAGGGTAGTCTCACCATCTGGTAGGTTAGAAACGGAGGTTTAGAGGACGTGCTAGTATTGACCAGAAATTAACTAGCGTCTAGGATTCCTCCTTGTCAGCATTTGCGTTTCCTCTCAGGCATGTATTATAGAATAAAGGGAAAAGCCTGGAGGTAGAAAATCAGACAGACCTGAGTTCAAAATCCCAGCTTCTGCAGGTTTTGGCTGTGTGACTTTGGGCGAGTTACTTGACTTCTCTGAACCTCAGTTTTCTAGCCTGTAAAATGGGATCCATAGTGGTACACCTATAGGGTTATGGTAAGGATTAAATGACACGATGCCTATAGAACCCCTATAACTGAGGAATAGCCCAGTACATGGAAGCTGCTGGCGATGATTCTTGAAGCTGATCTAGCAGACCTGTGCTGGGCTCAGAGCTCACTGCCTCGTGCTGCCTCTGCCGTTTGCCTCCTAAGTTCAAGTGGCCCTAAGGTCAGGTTCCAATCATACCAGCCTCCCATTTGTCCCTCCGTGCAGTGCCTGCCCTCAGCCAGGCCACTGGAGTGCAGTAGGCATCCAATAATCATTAATTGAACGAATAAGTGACAATTGGGAAGGAGGAGTTTGAGGGGAAATCTCAAGGACCTGTGTGCCAAATGATGGTGAATTCTGGGCACAGGCTTCATGGGTGAGATCCAGTGAAAGGTGCTGGCTGCGGGGGAGGCGAGGAGACAGGCGGTGAGGGCAAGTCAGGGACGACTGTGAAGACGGGGAGGCATCTGAGCTGAGCCCGGTGGGATGGGTGGGATAAAGGCAGCTCAGAGAGAAAGGTCCAAGAAGACAGAAGCTTGCTCAGGGGTGGTGGGAGTCAGGTTTGAGAGGGAATCAGGCAGCTCCAGGCAGCAAGTTCCCCGTCCCAGTGACAGCCAGGCAAGCAGGTGACTCCAGTCAGAGCAGATGGGGTTGGGCTGGTGCCACTTATTTATTTATTTATAAATATATTTTTATTAATTTCAGAGACAGAGAGAGGGAGAAGGAGTTAGGAACATCAGTGATGAGAGGGAATCACTGATTGCCACACCTCACAGTGGGGGGTCGAACCTGCAACCAGGGCAAGTGTCCTGACTAGGAATCAAACCGTGACCTCTTGGTTCCTGGATCAACACATAACCACTGAGCCACACTGGCCGGCCTAGATGCCTTGCCTTTTAATGTCTTCAGTCTGAGATCCTGTGTGGCATAGACAGGAACAGTCCAGACTGTCCCCCGGCTGGACTCAGGGGAGGCCACGGGATAGAGATGCCAAAGGCACAAGCCGGCCTTCGTCGGCTGAGAATCTGGTTCTGCTCCAACAGGCGCCTTGCTCCTCTGCCCCTTATTCCTGGTCCCTAGGAACCACCGGTGCCCAAGTTCTGCGGCCGGGGGCGGCCTGGAGGGCTCAGCGGGGAGAAAAGGCTCCACTCAGGGCCAGACCTAGCGGGTTCCTCCCCCCACGGACGCTGAGTCTGAGGAAAATGCTTCTCGCCAGTTTTATCCAGTATCCACTCTCTCTTGCTTTCTTTAATAAATAAAGCCCGCCCTTCCCCAGTTTGGCTAACACGTGGCTAAGCAGCTAAATACTAGCTTTCCCGAAATTTTCTGGTAGCTGGGTGTGGCCCTGCAACTGAGTTCTGAGCGGATGTGAAGTGTTCTACTTTTAGGTGATGGCCTTAAAAACGGGTTGCTGTGGCCTGCCCTGGCCCTTCCCTCCGTCCCTGCTCCTCCCCACGGGCTGGCCCTGGAGCAGCCAGCGTGGGCCTCAGAGTGGAATCCATGTTCGGAGGTGGCAGAACTGAGGCTTAAAGGAGCTGGAATCCCTGACAGAAGGCGTTGCCATTTTGGTCCAGCAATGCTTGCCTTGGGAGCTGATCTGTGCCAGTGCCAGGCCTTTCTACCCGTTCTGTTTGAGTCTTCCTGACCTCGGCCCAAACTCATATCTCAATCAGTATTTCCGCTCAGCTCCCATCGCGCCTCTTATTTGCCCCACGTCCTTCTTGGGCCTGGTTTCGAGCCAGGTAACACCAAGTAAGAATCTCCCTCCCCTGGCTAACCTCCCAGAACCCTGTCCTGGCAGTTCCCCCCCTCCCCCCCCCAAGCAAAGGGACCCCCTCATGGTGAGGACCATGAGCATCCTGGGAGCCCTGTGGCACTTGGGGCAAGTCCCTTAATGTTGTAAGTCCTGGTTTGTTCCGTTTTGGCACCAGTAAATAAATTCACTCCAAAAGGAGGTTTTGGATGAATACAGCATCGTCAGCAGGGTTGTAACTCCGGGCTGGGGAGGGGACTGTGTCATGGGCCGATTTAAAAAGAAGCAGAGGATCGTGCTCGCGCCCAGAAGAGACCACAGGACCGTCTGTCTGTACCAGAGCACACGCCCACCCAAACCGAACCAGAACCAACACACACTCCCCTCTGCCGGCCCCTGCAAAGTCAGGAACACCGGCTCCCGGACAGTAACCAAATGCGGACCAGAACCGGAGCTCTTGGTCCTCACAGCCGCAGACCAGGGGGGCGGGCACACACAGAGCCGCGCAGAGGACAGGACTCATAGCTGCTGCTGCACTTTATTGCCGCTGCCACCCTCAGGAGCTCCGGTTTCCTCGGCGTCTTTCTTTCTGGGGCACCTCCGTGGCTGGGCCCCTCCACGCCCTGCCTCTTGCTCCCTATCTTGCCCTTGTTCTGCAGGTGCTCCCTTGGGGGCCCCTCAGAGCCTGAGGCAGGTGGGGGAGTCCTGGGGGTGGTGTGGGCGGGTGGGCCCAGGTCCTGCTAACATCGCCAACATCGCCGTGTGGGGTGCGTGCTCCGGCCGCATCTGGGGAAGGAAAGCAGTTGGTGCAAGGGAGAGAGGCCTGGGTGATTCTGCCATCAATGCTCCGTGACTCCAGAGAAAGCCCCTGCCCTCTCTGGGCCTCCGTTTCCCTCTCTGTAAACCAGATTTCCCTGGTCTATACACAGAGTGGCCAGATGATGATGATCTCTGAACACATAATAATCTGGCCACTCAGGGTATATCCTATATAATAAAAGGCTAATATGCAAATTGTCCCCTCGACCAGCAGGCAGGCCAGCTACCTCCCATGTCCCCTCCCCCTGGCCTGGCTGGCTAGACCTCACCCATGCATGAATTCATGCACTGGGCTTTTAACACACACACACACACACACACACACACACACACACACACACACAGTGGCCAGACTGTTATGTGTTCAGAGATCATCATAATCTGGCCACTCAGTGTCTGTCCCCCTTTGCACTGGGAAACCCAGAGTCAAATATATGTCTTATTCTCTTCTGTGTTGAGACGCCAGTTCTTTAATCCCTTCTCCCCACCCAACCAGCACCTCCAGGCCTGGCCCTTGGAGGCAGGGGCCTCACCTCCCGCTGTCTCAGGACTGCGCTCCTCGCTTGTTCCGCTCCGTGTTCTGCAGCTTGGTCACCAGCTTCCTCTCGTGCCCACCAGGGCTGGGGCGGTTGGTGTGGGCAGCGGCTTCTCTCTTGGTGCGACCTTTCCGGCCTCCCACTCCTGGGAACCCAGCAGAAGCCCAGCGTGAGCGGCTGGAGGCAGCTGGCCCCAGGGAGGGGTGGGGAGGCGGTGGTGGAAGGAGCTCGGGTTGGAGTCGGGAGGTTGGGGGTGTCACCACAGAGCTTTGGGGTACAGTCCCTATTCCCTGCCTGAGGAAGGAGGGTCAGAGTGGAGGGGGCAGGGCAGGCCTTACCCAGCTGAGAATACTCCAGGCTGTACAGGTCTGACTCGTCCAGGCTGGGGTCTTCGTCCTGTGGGCCCGGGGGCTGTGGGGCCGAGCTGGCTGCTCCGGGGAAGGTGGCCATCATGGCTGGCTTACCCTCACTGTCTCTCTCACCTTCTAAAGCTTGGTGTGTGTCTGGTTTCCTGGCACTTCCCAGTTCACTGGCTCCGACTTATAAGGCCACGTCTCCTCCTCAGTGGCAGGGGCCCAGCCCGCAGGCCCTGTCTGATGCAATCTGGCCCTTTCCCAGAACCGCAGTAAACACCCGGCGTGAGAGGGGAAAAGTCAGTCTCCCGAGTTCCAGCCCATTGCCTTCCCGTCCCTGGGGCTCGCCCCCTCCTCCCCCCACGGTATTTTCCACAGAGGAGATTCCCTGTCCCTCGGGGAGGAGGGGCCTGGCAAGGTCTGGCCATAAATAGTCCTTGGGAACATGACCAGCAGGGACCTGAGGGCGGCCCACTTCTTCCTGTCCATCTGCTGCCCTCTGCCCATGCCCCTTCTGGGAATGGGGTCATGGTCACACAGCTGACCCTCACTCCCACCCCAGTTGTGGCTAGGATTCAGCACTGTGTGGCAGCATACGGAGTAAGGAATATGGGGAGAGGATATCAACAAACTAGCACTAGGTTGGTGGTTCTCATCCCAATCACTCCTTTTTTCCAAGAAACATCTTGGAAAGCCCCCTGAGTAGCCTGAACTGGGGCCCCCAGGTCACTCCCTTCACCTGAGAGGGAGGATATCCGAGTGGTTACAGGTGCGGATTTTGGAGCTGGATCTCAAGCACCTGGCCCATTATTCCTGTGTGACCGCAGACAAGTCCCTTTACCTCTCTGTGCCTTGGTTTTTCCCTCTGGAACATGAGGACAGTAATGATTGAAGCTGCGTAGAGCTGATGGGAGGATCATGTGGGAAGGCACTCGCAGCAGTGCCCGGTCCTGCCTGGCCCCGTGCACTCACACTGTGTGAGAGTCAGTCCCTCCCCTAACAGCTCAGGAGAGCGAGCCCTACTGTCATATAGAGAAACCATCAGAGATTAATTCATCATAAAATAATATGCACTGCAAAATATGGATAGGCCAAAGCAGAAGGCGCGATGGAGCAAGCAGATGTTTGTAGCGATTTAATATGAATTAAAGGAGGGGGTTCAGCTACGAAATGCATGAGAGTGGAATTTTCCACTCCTGCCTGAAGGGTCTGTATGGGCCAGAGTTGTCCCCGAGAGGCTTTTCTGCACCAGCTCCCAGCTCCCTAGGTTTTGTTTTTGTTTTGTTAACTCTGTAGGTTCCAAGGACAGGTCTTCTCTGCCAGGCCAGGTGCTGGTTCCGCTCACACTCCCCCCGGGCTGTGAGCCTGTTGAAGCGTGACCCCCTCACCTGAGCTCTCTCCTCCCCGCCCAGCAATAACCCCGCTGTCCTCTAACAGGAAGCAGCGCTTCTGCTTGCATTTCTCCGGGGCCTGAGCCAGAATGAAATTTAGCTTTTGTTTCCCAGATCTGGGTCATCTGTGAGTTCTCTCACACCCAGGAAACGAAAGTGAAGACTGGACCACACGCGAATCCAATCAGAGTTGGGCTGATAGCAGATCAGGTGTTAAGAGAAAGAGGAAAATAACCTTAGTTTGAACAAAGATCACACCAAGACAAATTCAAGGTGGAGGAAGGCGGAAACAGGTGTTCTTGCGAATGGTGAGCTTTACCGCTCAGTGCCATTCCACCGTCATGGCATCAGGTGGGGTAGGAGGCGGCTCAGGTGGTCACTGTCAGTGAGTGTTTTAGCTTCATGAATTTCCAGCAGGACCATCTAACGTTGTGCAGGATGTCGGGGGATTCTGTGTGCCACTGTTCTATTCTGTCTCCCCCGTGACGACCAAGAACCCCCACACATTCTAGAGCTGCCCCTGAGGGCGATCTTTCACTCATTCACCTCTGTCACCAGGACCCCAGCTACTGGCCTCCGGGACCCCGGCTTCTGGTGAGGTGCTGGGCTCACTTCTGAGCTGGCTGCCCTTGAAGTGAGCCACAGGGCTTTGTCCAGAGCCCGCATGTGATGCACTGCCCTCTGCCCTGCCCCTTGCCCTGCCCCAGCCCAGTTCTCCCAGGAAGGAAAAGCGAGACTCAGAGTGACTTGCTCAAGGTCAGGCGGCTGGTAGTGGTGACGGACCCTCCCACGGCCCACCTGACCTTCTGGGGCTCCTTCTCAATCAGCACAGCTGGCCAAACACGGGCGGTGTGTGTGGAGGCACCTGCCCAGGATCCTTCCCTTCCTCTCTTTCCCTCCCTCTCCCCCCTTCTACTCCTCCCTTCTTCCCATCCCTAGCACTTGGTGCCTGCCTTGGACCAGGCTGAGTGCTGAGCAAGCTCTGTGCCCTGGGGGGTGAGGATGGGGGGAGGAAGGGGAGGGTCTTTGGCAACTTGATGTGCATCGCTGTCCAGAATACCACACATGCCCCCGGTTATCCTTCACCCACCACCTGATTTTACCTTACATTCTCTGTAGGATTAGTTACCACTAATGGGAATATCTTTAAAGAAATGTTTATTGATTTTATTTATTTATTTAAAATATTTTTATTGATTTCAGAGAGGTATAGGGAGAGAGAGAGAGAGAAACATCAATGATGAGAGAGAACCATGTTTATTGATTTTAGAGAGAAATGATGAGAGAGAGAGAGACATTGACCAGTTGCCTCTGGGTATGTGCCCTGACTGGCGATTGAACCTGCAACCTTTCAGAGTACAGGATGGTGCTGCAACCAACTGAGCCACACTGGCCAGGGCTAGAAATACCTTTTTTATTTGTTTACTTCTTCAGGATTTGTCCCCGCTAGGGTGCGATGGCTGGTTTGGTTTGTTAAAGGAGCTGGCGTGGCAGGCAGACTGCCTGAGCCCAGGCTTGGCTCCTCCACTTGTTAGCAGTGTGGCCTTAGACAACTTACCTAGCCTCCCCGTGCCTCCATTTCCTTCTGAAATGGGATGAATAATAGCATCTACCTAGTGGGGTTGTTGTGAAGATTAAAATACCAATTATCATAAAGGCTTGACACAGCCCTAGAAGATAGTAAGTACTTAATACATGTTAGCTACTATTATTATTATTCACGAGGGAAGGAATCTTATCTATCTTGTCATTGTTGTATCACCAATGCCTGGTACACAGTCAGCACTTAATAAGTAACTAGTCGAGTACATGAAGCTATGCTATGGTCGGCACTGCTCTTTCAGCTTCCAGATGCTCTGCTCTGAGGGAATGGAGACGCTCAATCCTAGGAGTCCCCATCCCCCGGACTGTGAAGTCACTGTGGCGTCCTCTACAGAGCCAAGGAAGAAGGTCTCCCTGGCTGTGATCAGGCAGGTGCTAGGAGAGGGAAGACCAGAATCTGGGGGAGGGCTGGATGGAGGGTGGCCAAGAGAGAAGGGACTTTGGGAACCCATCACCTGTTGTACCAACACCGAGTAAACGGTGGGTGCTCCTATCATGTGGTGAATTGGGTAGCTGGGCAGCACCTGCAGGAAGAGAGCCAGCTGAGGCACTGGTCAGCAGGTCAGACGCTGAAATCACAGCCAGTTGGCTTGGAGGTCAATTCCTCTCAGTGATACCAACAACAGTTAAGACTTAACTACAAAAGGCTGTACACACAGTCCACAAAGGGGTGCATCAAGATAACTGGGAGGCTGACCCACTGAACCATATCGGACACCTTAACACACAAAGCCACCCTACCAACTCAGGAAAGCAGCGAAAATGCCAAGAAAAGGAAACAGATCAAAAATGAAAGAAATGGAGGACAAAAAGCGACTGGATATAGAGTTCAAACCATGCTTATAAGGTTTTTCAAGAATTTCTTAGAAAAGGCCGATAAAATAAATGAGACCTATGAGGATATGAAAAGGGCTCAACTAGAAATAAAGGATACATTGTCTGAAATAAAAAATACTATACAGAGTCCTAAAAACAGAATGGAAGATCGCAAGAATCAAGTAAAAGATTTGGAACACAAAGACCCAGAAGACACTCCTCCACAGAAGCAAGAAGACAAGAGAGTCCAGAAAGTTGAAGATAATGTAAGAAACCTCTGGGACAGCTTCAAGTGAACCAACATCAGAACTATGGGGGTCCCAGAAGATGAGAGAGAGCAAGATACCGAAAACATATTGAAAGAAATAGTGACAGAAAATTTCCCCCACCTGGTGAAAGAAATAGACTTACAAGTCCAGGAAGTGCACAGAACCCCAAGCAAAAGGAACCTAAAGAGGACCACACCAAGACACATCATCATTAAAATTCCAAGAGCAAAAGACAAAGAGAGAATATTAAAGGCAGCAAAAGCAAAGCAGATAGTTACCTATAAAGGAGCACCCATACGATTATCAGCTGATTTCTCAACAGAAACCATGCAGGCCAGATGGGAATGGCAAGAAATATTCAAGGTGATGAATAGCAAGAACCTACAGCCAAAAATACTCTACCCAGCAAAGCTATCACTCAGAATCGAAGGTCAGATAAAGAGCTTCACAAATAAAAAAAAAAAGCTAAAGGAGTTCATCACCGCCAGAATTACATGAATTGCTGAAAGGGGTTCTTTAGGAAGAGGAAGATATAGATAAAAATTGTGATCAACAAATACGTAACTATCAACAAGTGAATCTAAAAACCAAGGGAATTCACCGGGACCGGTTTGGCTCAGTGGACAGAGCGTCGGCCTACGGACTGAAAGGTCCTGGGTTTGATCCCGGGCAAGGGCATGTACCGTGGTTGCGGGCACATCCCCAGTAGGGGGTGTGCAAGAGGCAGCTGATTGATGATTCTCTCTCATCGATGTTTCTAACTCTCTATCCCTCTCTCTTCCTCTCTGTGAAAAATCAATAAAAAATATATTTAAAAAAAGTTTAAAAACCAAGGGAATTAAAAAACCTGATGACTATTATTAACTGGTGAATATAATAGAATCAGAGGTATGGAAGGGGAGTGGACTGACGATTCTCGGGGGAAAGAGGAGTGGGGGTGAGAGAAGAGACTGAACATAAACTGTGCACCTATATGGATGAGGACAGTAGGGGGTGGGGAAAGAGCAGAGGGTGGGGTGGGAACCTAGTGGAGGGGAAAAAAATGAGGAACTTTTGTAATAATATGAACAATAAAAATTTATTTAAAAAATAAATAAAATAAATAAAAACAAAACAAAACAAAAAAAATGTAGCTGGTACTCAATACTTCCCAGACCCAGTGCTAGCTCATTCATTTCACAGTAACCTAATGGAGTTTGCATGATCACCCCCGTTTTGCAGAAGGGAAAGCTGTGACACGGAGGACTAAGTAACTTGCCCAAGGTCACACAACCAGCCGGGAGTGGAGCCAGCATTGGCAGCCGGTGTTCTGAACTGCTTGTGACACCTCCTTGGTCTATGCTTTGCTTTGTGCAGAAGCTATTTTATGTACAGAATTTATTAGAAAGAATGACTTAGGGTCTATGAAGAAGGAGGTCATGGTTTGATTTCCTATAAGGGCACATGTCCAGGCTTTGGGGCTCCATTCTCAGTAGGGGGCATGCAGGAGGCAGCTGATCATTGATTCTCTCTCATCATTGATGTTTCTATCTCTCTCCCCCTCTCTCTTCCTCTCTGGAAAAAAAAAAATTTTAAAAAAATATAAAGAATGACCTAAGCAAAAATATCTAGTTAGAAAGTTATTAAATCATGCAATTATTTCTTCCAAGTACTCTTTTTTAAAAAAAAAAAATCTTCACCTGAGATATATTGAATTTTTTAGAGAGAGAGGAAGGGGAAGAGAGAGAAAAACATTGATTGGCTTCCTCCCCTACGTGCTCCAACCAGGGATAGAACCAATTCTCTGACTGGGAATCGAACCTGAAACCTTTTTGGTGTATGGGACGATGCTCCAGCCAATGGAGCCACTCGGCCAAGCTCCCCCAATATTCTTAAAAAAAATTTATATTTTTTCAGAGAGATGAAGGGAGAGGGACAGAGAGTTAGAAACATCGATGAGAGAGAAACATTGACCAGCTGCTTCTTGCACGCCCCCCACTGGGGATGTGCCTGCAACCAATGTACATGCCCTTGACCAGAATCGAACCTGGGACCTTTCAGTCTGCAGGCCGACGCTCTACCGCTGAGCCAAACCGGTTTCGGCTCCCCCAATACTCTTGATGAAATCATCACATTTCCCCTATTGCTTTGCCGTACAAGAAGCTCAATATGCAATTTGCTGTACTTCTCCTTACTCTTGTTAGTCTCCCTGCCCCACAGCTCCAATCTATATTTTCCTAATAGGTTTTCTAATTTCTTTATTGTCTCCATTAGGTTTTATAATTTTTGAATCGGTTTTCCTATTGTTGTTTCTATTTGTGACACTTAACAGAAACCACACCAAATCGTTTTTGAAAGGAGGCAGAGTAAGAATTTGATTAAAATCAGAGAATGAAAGAATCATTTGAAGAGAATCTCCCGAGAGAACCCATGCCTGATCTTTGACCCTGAGGATGTCATTCATGCCTCATTTTGCTGTTGGGTCATCTACCAACAGCCAAACAGAAGTCTGGGTGGACCCTTGACTCCTAAGAGATCTGGAGGCCCCCGGATGTCAATGGCCCAGCTCCCCATCACAAATAGTGTCGAACATCGGGTGTGCCTTGCAGGCAAAATGAGCCCATTTCCACTGCTTTGCTGCTTGAGGTCAGGCAGCTTGCAGGTTTTATTTAATGGCTGCCCTACCGAGTTCCACAGGAAAAACTCTTGTTTATTCTTCAAGCTCCTCATAGATACTCATCCCAAATTGGCAATAACCGTAATGCCCACCAATAGCAGGATGGAAAAACAAATTGTGATAGATACACAGAACGGAATATTATACAGCAGGCGAAAAGAACAAACTTCTCATCCATGCAACAAGAAGGAGAGTATTCACAGAGAATAGGCTGAATGAAAGAAGCCACACAACAAAGTATTAAATGTTGTATGATTCCACTCATATGATCAAAAGGAGGCAAAATTAACCTATGGAGATGGAGGGCAGAAGAATGATTGTTAACTTATGGAGTGTGGGCAAGGGCAGGAGGTGGCACGAGCACGTCTGGAGTTATGTCTTGATAAAGTGCTGGCTGCACGGGTGTCTGTCATAAATGGAATGCTGTGTCTTTCCCAGTTCACATGTTGAAGCCCTAACCCCCATGTGATGGTATTTGGAGGTGGGCCCTATGATGGGATTTGTGCCCTTCTAAGAAGAGAAAGAGACTTCAGAGCTCACTCTTTCCACCACTGCAGGACATAGCAAGGAGGCAGCTGCCTGTAAATCAGAAAGAGACACATCTTGACCACGCTCCTCACCTCCAGACCTGTGAAACCTGTTGTGTAAGCACCCCAATCCATGGTATTTTGTTATAGCAGTGCACACTGGGTAGGTAATACAGGGTCTAAGAAGGTAAATTATTTGCAAGCTGTAGACTTAATAGTACCCTATGCACTTTACTTTTTAAAAAATATACTTTTATTGATTTTTTACAAAGAGAAAGGGAGAGAGATAGTTAGAAACATCAATGAGAGAAGCATCGATCAGCTGCCTCTTGCACACTCCCTACTGGGGATGTGCCTAACCAAGGTACATGCCCTTGACTAGAATTGAACCTGGGACCTTTCAGTCTGTAGGCTGATGCTCTATCCACTGAGCCAAACTAGTTAGGGCTGCAGTTTACTTTTAATCTGCGCTATACTTCAAATAAAAAAAGAAGGCCTGGCCAGTGTTGCTCAGTGGTTGAGCATCGACCCATGAACCAGGAGATCATAGTTCAATTCCTGGTCAGGGCACAAGCCCAGGTTTTGGGCTCGATCCCTAGTAGGGGACATGCAGGAGGCAGCTGATTGATAGTTTTCTTTCTCTGGATAAACATGTATACTCCTACGGCCATGGTTCCAGAAATGAGCTCAAGGTGTTCAATACCTGACATCTTTCATATTAGGTCCGAGGCTTGCAGGCCTGTCCACAGGCTGAGAAAAGAGAGGAAACACACGCACATCTACAACAGTGCACGTCGGGGTGAACGGAGCATGAGTGTGTATGCATGTGAAGGTAGGGGCAGGAATGCGTGCTCAGGTGAGTGTGTTTGGATACTTTGTCAGAGTGTGTGTAAGCAGAAGCTGGCAGAGGAAAGAGAGTGGTCCTAGTCCCATCTTCTGTTTCAAGAAGGGAAGGGCATTCAGAAGGTGTGACCCCGGCTGACATGACTAAGCAGATAATCGAGTTTCATTCTCATTTTATCCCCGGAATGTAGTACAGTTTTTGACATGTGGTAACCACCCAGGAAATTTTACTCACAAAAGACATCTAACTGGTGATTGTAATACGTAGCCTTGCTAAGTTCAAGTTCAGCTGAGTAGACTTTTGGTTTTATTTTCTCGAAGCATCACAATGGCCTAAGCTAGTTTCCTTTCTGTTTTTGGGCCAGAATAAAAGTATTAGGCCCATCTTAAAGTAACAATGCTTTAGGCTGGACATGAAGCATGTCCTCGTGGAGAAAATCACCATAATATGTGTCCCTTCCTAAAGATGATTTATACTTTGAGTGCTGTAAGGAAACTAGGTCAGAGCCTATTAGGAACAAGTTTGGGGGTGGGGTGGGGTGAGAATTAATATCTTAGTTACATTTAAGTGATTTATCTTCCATAGTTTCAAAACTGTATTTTACTATAACTCTCCTACTAAATTATTTCTATTATTATTTCTATCATGGTAAGCAGCATGATGGGGCTGACGGAAGCAGGTGTGCTCCTGGGAGGGGGAGAAGGCACTGGGACCTTCGCTTTGAGGGATTTTAAAGGCTGGGAGTTGGGGGTGTGTGTGTCTTAGGGAGATTCTCAATAGAATATTCATTAGCTCTATGCTGATGTGCCAAAATGAGATTTATTTCCTTAACTTCATCTGTCCTTGGTTGTAGTTGGCAAATGGCACTAATCGTTTTGTTTTTAAAATATATTTTTTGTTGATTTCAGAGAGGAAGTGAGAAGGAGATAGAAACATCAATGGTGGGAGAGAATCATTGACCAGCTGCCTCCTGGACGCCCCCTACTGGGGATGGAGTCTGAAATCCACGGCATCGCCGCTCCTCCATCCGGAGGCTGTGGCTCCATCCCCTTCTTTTCTTAAGAGGATTGTTCTCGGAGTTCTCTTTTCAGTTCCTTACTGTACCTGCTCCGTGTGAGCTAGATTCCAGCCCCGTAAGGGGGCTTGCTGGGAGCCCTGTTCTGGTCCCGGTCCAGTCGCAGTGGTCGGCAAACTCATTAGTCCACAGAGCCAAATATCAACAGGAACACGATTGAAATTCCTTTTGAGAGCCAAATGTTTTAAACTTAAACTTCTTCTAACGCCACTTCTTCAAAATAGACTGGCCCAGGCCGTGGTATTTTGTGGAAGAGCCACACTCAAGGGGCCAAAGAGCCGCATGTGGCTCGCCAGCCGAAGTTTGCCGACCACTGCACTGAGGGATTTCCGATCAGCAGAGGTTCTGTGCCGGAGAGAAGCTGGGGGTGGGGATGGAGGTAAAGGAGAAAGGGTGGGGGCTAAGGGGTGGGGATGAGGGGTAAGAAGAAAAGGTGGGGGGCGAGGGGGATGAGGTGAAGGAAGGCATTGTAGCTTTTCCGTGGCGCGTTACCTTTGCCCCTCCTCCTAAGCTCCAGGGGACCCCCCTTTTTGCGTCTGTAATTTGTTCCCCCAGCCTTTGCAGCCCAACCAGCTCATTTCTACCACCCCTGTGACTTTCTAAATACGCTTTCTCTTATAATGTGAGTTCTTGGCTCTGAAATCTTTCTTTGCCAACTCGGTGCAGTCCGGCGGGCTGGCCACCCGGCGGTGTGTGTTTGTGAGGAGAGGAAGAGCCGTCCGGTGACCGCACAGCCTGGACTGAAGCCTTCGCGCACCCTCCGCGGGGCCGGGCAGGGGAGGGGCTGCGGAGGTGATTTCGCAGCCGGAGGGAACGGCAGGGGGGATGTAGGGGCGGGAGGTCTGCTCTGGCCCGGGTTCTAAGCATCCACTGTGATCGCAGGAGGCGGCGGAAGGTAAATCCGGGTGGTCGCCAGTAGGTGTGGCGCCGGGAACCAGCCACGGAACCGGCTGTGGCCCGGCGCGCCCTGGAACTGGCGATGTCCGTGGGGCGGGCTGGGGCAGAAAAGAGATGCAGAAGGAAGCCCTGGTGGTGCCCGCTGGGGAGCAGCATCGCTGTGTCCGCGCCCTGGGCTCCAGCGACGCGTTGGGGGAAAGTAGAAGAATATCATGTAAGAAAAAATATCCTGAAAGTAAATTACATCTAGAAAATTTGTACTTTAGAAAATTAATTGTAATGCTATCAGCAAGACACTCATGAAAAACACACATGGTGTCAAAACAAGCCACAGGAAAATCATATGGGCAAAAAATGAAAAAGGACCCCAAGTCAAATTTATAGAAAATATTCCTTTATTAACTTTTGGTGGAGAATATGTTTGTATATTTTCAGAAAAACAACTCCGAGACCATGTGGACTCTGGCAACAGAGAGGAATTGACAGGACTACTCCAGCCATGAAGACAGAGGAGAAGCAGTCCAGGGATGGAAGATGCTGACATTGCCTTGCCATAATAGCAGTCAGCAGCTGTGTATCACTGCAGGTTGCCCAGGACCAAACCAGAGAGGGTTGGACCTGCATTACCACCATTTGTCCACCATCCAGAACTGAAATATCATTGCTGACATGTACACATAAGGAACTGTTTGACATTGAAATTGGGATTCAAAAGAACTGTTGGCCTAGAAAGAAACTCACTACAGACTGATTCATATGCCTTTCAGTATAACCATTATAGCTTGTCTCATTTTTTATTCTTATATTTCCAGTAGGACATGATCTCACTCATCTAGGGGAAATGGTGAACAACATAGACTGATGAACAAGAACAGAGTCAGAGATAAGGAGCCATGGATCAGACAGTTGGACCTCAGAGGGAGGGTGGATATAAAAGGGAGAGATCAACCAAAGGACTTAGGTGCACACCTATGAGCCTAAACAGTGGTCAAGGACAATAGGGGGGTGGGGACATGAATGGAGGTGGGGGATAAGAATGGGGGGTTGAGGACAAATATGTGATACCTTAATCAATAAAGAAATTAATTTTAAAAAAGTAAAAGAAAAAATGCTCCAAGGAGGTGGACGGCGGCTCCTGCCACCCAGGCGGTGCGGGGCGTTTGGGATGAGGACCGCGCGGGTGACAACGAGCCCCTCCGGTCCAGCCCCAGCACCCAGAGGGGTCCCCTAACACCCCGGCCCCCCGAACCCGGCCGAGCCGGAGAGGGGCGGCGGGAGGAGGCGCTGGGCGTCAGGTCTCGCTGGGCCGCGGGTGCTCGGATGCCGGCGGAGCGGACCTCCCTCCCCCCGCCCCCCGTGAGTCGTGGGAGCGGCAGGACCGGGATGCTGGGGCCCCATAGGTCACGGCGTCTGGGACGTGGTCAGTCCGCTGCCCTCGCCAGGCGCAGGGGCGCGGCCGGGGTCTCTCCAAATTCCAAGCCTCCTCACCGCCTGCGGGTCCTATGGCCCGGCCGTCCCCGCCTCCCGCCTCCCGCCTCCCCTCGTCGACGGGCCGCGGGGGAGCCTTCGCGTGGCTCCATCTCTCCGCTGAACGCGGCCCCCGCGCGGCCGGAGGGAGGGCGCAGCGGCGCTGGTGGGAACGTCCCCGCACTCCCTGCAGCCGGGGCCGCGCCCGGAGGCCCGGACTCAGGGAGCCGCGTCCTGAGCCACGTCTGTGCTTTGGTTCCCCACCTGGCACCCCGGTTTTCACTGTCCACGGGAACGGAGTCCCCTGCCAGGAGGGCGCGCCTCCCAGAAGACCTGGTACCCGACGAGAGTGGATGAGGGTGGATGAGGGTGGATGAGGGTGGATGAGGGTGGATGAGGGTGGGCTCCACCTGCCGCCTCGCCGCCGCCGTCCGCTCTGGGCTGGGCGCGTCCTCCCGGGCCTCGGGCTGTGCGGCGCCGCGTGGAAGCCGGTGGCCCCGCGCGGGGAGCCTGCGGGGTGTCGGAGGCGGAGGCCGGCCTCAGGGCGCACCCTTCACCGCGTGACCACATCCAGCAGCTGCAAAGCGCGACCAAACATACACGTCCATATATTAAGTGGTGCCTGTTGTAGGCTCCCCTCCCCCATCTTGCCAGTGTGTGATCCACTTTGCCACTGAGGCAAAGCAGCCCAGCCCACCGTCTCTTAACAAAGAAAAGGATGGTGAATAGCTTTTGAAAAAGCAATAGTAAAGAGGTGCCCTTTCAAAATAAAAGAGCATGAACAAGTTATAAATTCTTGCAGAACATTTTAAAGAGGACAGACCCCAAGCAGAGGCGGAATTGCTCTAAAGACAGTAAGAACCTAGAGCCACTGGAGCTTCCCGTTGAGTGGAATTTGAGAATGTCTGCTTTAAAGAAAGCGGAAACAGGGCCCACGTAGGGCAGGTGTGGATTTTCAGGGGGAGGTTTAGAACATCATTTTGGTTTCCAACCCCTACCCAGCGGCAGTAGGTTATTTCTTTTCCCCGTCTTTTTGACTCTCCCTGCATTTTCCTTGTTTAGGTTGGAAGAGTAGGATGGCCCAGGATGGGCGAGGACTGAGCTTTGCAGCCTCCTAAGCAAACCCTATTTCCCATGGTGCTTAGGGTGGGAGGTGCCCAGTGCGCTTGCCGCAACACCCCAGCTGTTCCTAGGACTCTGAGTACAAGGGTTTCCTCCCTCTTTCTGTGTCCCCCACTTCAGATTGTATCAAGTACCTTACCCAACTTGAAATGACCCTCAGCCAATCCCTTTCTTACCCGGTGCTGAGAGAGTCTTTCTCTAACCCTTGAATCCCATTGCCTGGGACTTGCCGTGACCAATAAAATGTGGAGAAAGGGACACGGGGTGAATTCCCAGAGCGTGGCTTTTGGAAGTCTTGCAACAGCCACCTTGGTCTCCTAGAACCCTGACACCACCTCCTGGACTCCCCCGTGGAGAATGAAAGGCCATTCTATATAATAAAAGGGTTATATGCAAATGGATCTTCACTCCAACACAAAAGATGGCCGCCCCCATGTGGTCAAAGATGGCCACCCCCATGTGGACACAAGATGTCTGTCACAAGATGGCCAGCAGGGGAGGGCAGTTGTGGGCGATAAGGCCAGCAAGGAAGGGTAGTTGGGAGGGACCAGGTCTGCAAGGGAGGGCAGCTGGAGGTGAGCAGCCTGCAGGGGAGGACAGTTAGGGGCAACCAGGTCAGCAGGAGAGAACAGTTAGGGGTGACCAGGCTGGCAGAGGAAGGCATTTAGGGGTGAGATCAGGCCTACAGGGGAGGGCAGCTGGGGGCAACCAGGCAAGCAGGCAGGCAGATGAGTGGTTGGGAGCCAGCAGTCCTGGATTGTGAGAGGAATGTCCGACTGCTCGTTTAGGCCCAATTCTGGGTGGTCCCATGTTGGAGAGAGTGCAGGATGGGCTGAGGAACATGAATTTCATGCACCAGGCCTTTAGTGTGTCTATAACTAAGAATAGTGTAAATCTATAAATGTTAAAAAATTATCTTTTAAATTTTCATTGAGTTTAATGGCGTGACATTAATTAATAAAATTATATAGGTTTCAGGTGTAAAATGATATAAAACATCATCTGTATCCATCTGTATCTCATATTGTGTGTTTACCACTTCAAGTTACCTTTATTTCTATCACTGTTTATTTCCCCTTTACCCTCTTCTACATCCCCCCACAACCTTTCCCTCTGGTAATCACCACTTTGTTGTGTGCCTGAGTTTGTTGGTTTGCTCTTTCTTTCTTTCTTTCTTTCTTTCTTGCTTTCTTGCTTTCTTGCTTTCTTGCTTTCTTGCTTTCTTGCTTTCTTGCTTTCTTGCTTTCTTGCTTTCTTGCTTTCTTTCACCCCTTCGCATTTTTCTCCCAGTTCCCCTTGGGTAGCTAGCTGTCAGTCTGCTCTCTGTATATATGACTCATTTTATTTTGTTTGTTAGTTTATTTGTCCATTAGAATCTACATATATGTGAGATCATATGGTGTTTGTCTTTCTCTGACTGGCTTATTTCACTTAGCACAGTACTCTCCAGGTCCATCCATGCTGTGACAAAAGGTAAGATTTTCTTCTTTTTCACTGCCCAGTAGTATGCCCTTGTATAAATGTACCACAGCTTTTTTATCCACTCATCTACCAACAAACCCCTCAAAAGGACCTCGTTAACCTGACCTTTAGGGTCTTTAATAACAGAGACGAGGAGACCCAAATCTAAAATCAAAAGCGAGATCAGGCAAAGGCTGAGGCAAAGAAGGAGGCCTTCCAGCTCTTAGCCACCGCTTTCATGAACCCCAAACGAAGTGCCGGTCCTCCAACCGCGGGTAAGTCAGGGGCTAAGCCTCCTCCGGGCCCATGCTTCAAATGCAGCCAGGAAGGACACAGGCCAAGTCCTGCTCAAACCCGAGACCCCTGCCTGGGCCCTGCCCAGGGTGCGGAAGGGAAGGCCACAGGAAATCAGACTGTAGTCTGGTCCCTCTGGGTAGGACCTCAGCCAGTCCAGCATGGCCGCCCTCTGGATCCGGTTTGGAGCTCCCAGACCTCCTGGGACCGGCCACTGAAGAAGCTGCCCTGCAGGGTCCCAGAGACTTATATCACCAGGACAGATTTTCAGATAATAACTATGGTGATAGGTAAGCCAATCTCCTTTGTTTTAAAAAATACATTTTTATTGATTTTTTTTTTACAGAGAGGAAGAGAGAGGGATAGAAAGTTAGAAACATAGATGAGAGAGAGAATCATAGATCAGCTGTCTCTTGCATACCCCCTACTGGGGATATGCCGTAACCAAGGTACATGCCCTTGACCGGAATCAAACCCAGGACCTTTCAGTCCGCAGGCCTATGCTCTATCCACTGAGCCAAACCGGTTTTGACTGATCTTTTTAATCTAGGGCCACTTATTCCGCCCTCTCTGAATTCACTGGGATGCTTGTCCCCCCCTCAGTCTATTATGGGGGTTGACAGATTAGTCTCAGAGCCATTAGCCACCTCACCTCTACATTGCATCTTACTAAAATTTCCCATTCACTCTTTTCTCATTCTACCTCAGTGCCCGGCCAGGGCTAGCATGCATCCCCGCATAAAACCCAGTTGTCCTAAATCACAGACACCTACCTCAGTTTCACTCTCTCACCCACAAGGCAGAGCCATTCCTTGGTCTGTAAACGCCTCATCTCCTAATCTCTTCTATCGATAAGATTGTCCCCTTTCTGAAGAAGAAAATTTTTCCTTTCTTAGGCTCACTGGGTACTCTCGCCTCCAGGCTTACAA
This sequence comes from Pipistrellus nathusii, assembly GCA_963693515.1. Lineage (NCBI taxonomy): Eukaryota > Metazoa > Chordata > Mammalia > Chiroptera > Vespertilionidae > Pipistrellus > Pipistrellus nathusii. Next base: position 94,305,762 of record OY882861.1, read on the forward strand.
CTTCAGCCTTCTTGTGACTGACATGGCAAAGGGACCCCCTCACTGAGGCTTTAGATCCCAAGGCCAACATTCTCACCCCTTTAACGCTCTGAAAACTGCTCTGACCTCAATGCCTTCTCACCCTGCTCTCCTCCCCAACTCTACCTTCCCCAAAGAGCTACTTCCTTACTTAACATTCCGGCTATTATCAGAAACTGAGATCATTATTTCCAGAGAAAATGTGGCAGTTTTAAAATCCAAGTGGCTAGAGGCCTGGGAACAGGCTGCAGGGCACACTCCTCCCCTGCCTTTTCTCCAGCCTCATCTTCCACTTCTCCTTTCCTCCCCCATTTCCCTGTTCCCTTGGATAACAGCCCATTCTAACGTTCCCTCCCACATTCACTGCAATACAATCCCAACCACTCATCTGCCACCCATTATTGGTAGCGCCTTGGTGACTACCTCTCAGCTTGGAGCGTGGAACTGGGAAAGGGAATCTTATACCCTTTAGTCCACCTCTTTTCCCTATACCTTTCAGCTCCAAGATAGGGATTTTTCTTCCTCTGTGGGGAAAACACATCTGTCTCCCCATCAGCTGGACAGGGACCTGTACTCGCATCTCTCACCCAATGTAGATGTAGCCCCCAATAATCAGTCTTTACCTGTCCCCATAACCCATCATATCTGACACAAAAGAGGAGTCCAGATAATCCCTCTCCTAACCCTCGGCATCACAGCAGGGGTTGGAACTGCAATAGGGAGCTTAATCATTGCACTACCTATTTTGAACCCCTGAATCAGGAACTACAAGAAACATATGGATGCCCAGCAAGGGGCAAAACTGGGAAAACAAGAACCTCACCCCAGGGTAACCCATTCTCCCCTTTCATGTCACTAGTGAGGCAACTGAGACCCCTAAAATAACGTCTACGTCTCAGTTATATTTCAGTTCCAGGCCCAGAAAAGCAGCAAAACCAGACAAGTGACACTGTGGCAGCCTCAGGACCAGCTTTTACCTCCCAAGTCACTCAACAGGATCACTCTTGAGACTTCACCAACCAGTATCTTGGGGAAATAATGCTGTTGCACTCCTTGTCCAGCACGGAAAACACTACCTATTTAACAAATACCTCTCAAACCACTACCTCAACTACTCCTACACCTTTACTACTGTGCACAATCTATGAATTCACCCCCTCCCTTAGCCTGCCCTCCACTGGGTATTTTTCTCCTCTATGGGACTACAGCCTACACCTGTGTCAATCTCGCTCTGTCTTTATGTCTTCCTAACCTCCAATCTTTCTATCAGAACACAGGGAGAACTCGCATCCTCTCTTGGTCTTCTCAGCCCCCGCCACACAAGGGCGGCCCTTGTCCCCCTCTTAGTGGGCACGGGAGTCCTCACTGCGGTGGGGACAGGAGTAGGAGGCATTTCCTTCTCTGTTCATGTCTACCACAAATTGTCTGCTGAATTTTCAGAAGGTATCTCCATCATTAGAAGTTTTCTTGAATCCCTTCAGAGGCAGGTAGACTTGTGCTCGCTTCGGCAGCATATATACAAAGGCAGGTAGACTCCTTAGCAGCAGTAGCCCTACAGAACCGGCATGCTATAGATTTCTTAACAGGAGAAAAAGGGGGTACCTGTGTCTTTCTTGGGGAAGAATGCTGCTACTTTGTAAATGAATCAAGAATTGTCAAAGATCGCATTCAATCCCTCTGGGATAGGATTGACCAAAGACAAGGTAACCAGCTAGAAGGGGGGTACACCATCTTTGGCTCACGTACCCCATGGCTCCTCCCACTATTAGGCCCACTGGTATTTATTCTTTTAATTTTGCCCCTTGTCTCCTGTCCCATGCGCTGTTTCACTAGTCTTTTGCAGAACAGAATGCAAGCATTTGCCAACCAGAAGGTGGGAGAGATCTATCTGGCCTTGAATTCAAAACCTAGAGACACTTATGTCACCAGAACCCTTGAGACCTTAGGTAGATGCCCCTGATGACATCCCCTCTCAGCAGGAATTAGCTACGAAAAATGGCCCTTTGCCCCCTGACCTTGCCTAGACTCTCAAAATTTTTTTTAACTATTACCAAAAGCCTGGAATGATTCATCCTCCCTTCCCCTAACTGGTGGGCGGAGTATGACATAACCTGCACCTGCAGCCTGGAGGTACCTGAGTATCAAACCAGGCACCTTATATGGACTATACATTGAACCATCAATCAACTTACCCTTGGCCCTATATGACCATACATTAAGCCACCAATCAGTGCATGCCAAGTACACTAAGCCCCCATTTCTTCCCATTCTTCCCCTCAAAAGGCGTCTTCCCTCTGCACATGTTGCTGTTCTCTTGTGGGACAGCCCGGCAGGTCATTCTCCTCTAATAAAGCCAGTAGTCCTGGTTTTTAGCCTCCGTCTGATCTTTCACTGTTTAATCAGCAGTCAGACATCCCTCTTGCAATCTGGGCTCTCCTTGCAGTCCGAGACCCCTCCCTCCTTAAGGCCCACCAGCAGTGGAGGAGGAAGAGGCTCCAGCCCACAAGCACTGTGCTTGCCAGCTGTGATCCCTGCTGCTAGTTGAGCAGGGGGCTGTGGGAGGGCACTGACCACCAGGGGGCAGCTCCTGTGTCATAGCACTGTTCAGTTGATTTGCATATTACACCTTTTTTTTTAATTTTAAAAAAATAAATCTTTATTGTTCAGATTATTACAAATGTGATCCTCTTTTCCCCCTCAATTGCTCCCCTCCACCAGATTCCCACCCCACCCTCTGTCCTTTCCCCATCCCCCATTGTCCTCATCCGTATGTGTTCAGTCTCTTCCCACACCTCCATTCACCTTTTCCCAGAGAATCGTCAGTCTACTCCCCTTCTGTGCCTCTGATTCTATTATATTCACCAGTTAATATTGTTCATCAGATTTTTTAATTCCCTTGGTTTTTAGATTCACTTGTTGATAGTTACGTATTTGTTGTTCATAATTTTTATCTTTATCTTCTTCCTCTTCCTAAATAACCCCCTTCAGCAATTCATATAATTCTGGTTTGGCCGTGATGAACTCTTTTAGCTTTTTTTTTTTTTTTTTAATTTGTGAAGCTCTTTATCTGTCCTTCGATTTTGAGTGATAGCTTTGCTAGGTAGAGTATTTTTGCTGTAGGTTCTTGCTATTCATCACCTTGAATATTTCTTGCCATTCCCGTCTGGCCTGCATGGTTTCTGTTGAGAAATCAGCTGACAATCGTATGGGTGCTCCTTTATAGGTAACTACTTGCTTTTCTCTTGCTACTTTTAATATTCTCTCTTTGTCTTTTGTTCTTGGAATTTTAATTATGATTTATCTTGGTGTGGTCCTCCTTGGATTCCTTTTGTTTGGGGTTCTGAGGGCTTCCTGGACTTGTAAGTCTATTTCTTTCCCCAGGTGGGGGAAGTTTTCTCTCACTATTTCTTCCAGTATTCTTTCGGTATCTTGCTCTCTCTCTTCTGGAATCCCCATAATTCTGATGTTGGTTTGCTTGAAATTGTCCCAGAGGTTTCTTACACTATCTTCAACTTTCTGGATTCTCTTATCCTTTCGCTTCTGCAGAGGAGTATTCTATGGCTCTTTGTGTTCTAAATCTTTGTCTTGATTCTTGCGATCTTCCAGTCTGTTTTTAGGACTTTGTATAATATTTTTTATTTCAGACAATGTTTTCTTCATTTCTAGTTGATCCCTTATTATTTCTAGTTGCTCCCTTTTCATATCCTCATAGGTCTCATTTATTTTATCAGCCTTTTTTAGGATATTGTTGAATAACTGTAGTTTTGAACTCAATGTCCAATCTTTCCTTTTCCTCCATCTCCTTCCTTTGTGTCCTTCTTCTTGTCTGCATTTTAGTTGTTTCCCTGATTTGATGGAATAGCTTTGTGTGCTAGGTGTTCTGGTAGAGCCCAGTAGCACAGCCTTCCCAGTTACCTGCGGTGGACAGTCTTGGTGTAGCCCTTTGTGGGCTGTGTGTGCAGTCTTGTTGTTAAGCCTTGCTTATTGTTGGTATCACTGGGAACCATTGATCTCCAAGCCAATTGGCTGTGAGGATCAGCAGTGTCTCAGCTAGGAGGGCTTCTGTACTCTGCTTGGATAGGGCGGGGTCTCGGGGTGGCGCAGACAATCTTTGGTTCCCTGTCAGTTTCACCTTAGAAAAGTCCTGTTCGTGGAGAGTTTCGGAAGATTGATTGCAGGCATGCGCACCTCTTTGGTAAAGGCGCAGACAAGCTTTGGATTCCGGCCAGTCCCTCCTTAGAGAAAGCCAGCCTCTGGGAGAGCTTTTGTGCTCAGCTTGGAGGGGGCGGAGTCTCGGGTTGGTGCAGACAAGCTTTGTTTTGCAGTCGGCTCCTCCCCAAGTCCCACAGTAATGGCCTCTGGCTTCACAAGCCTTGGAGAGAACTCTGTCCACTGCCTGACAGGCTTGCCTCTCCCCGTCTAGGGCCGTCTATCAGAGCAATAGGCTGATTCTGTTTTCCTCTCAAATAAGAAAGCCAGTCAAGTCTGTACACCAGGAGTAAGCCAGCAGCAATCTCTGTCCGGCCCTTCCTCTCCCCGTGCCGGGAGTAAGCCAGTGCCTTTTCGCGCACACAGTCTCTGTACCTTCACAGTTCCTGAGGTTCAGCGTGCCTTCTCTCTCCTTCCCAGATGGCATAGCCTCCTCTCAGCTAGCCATCTGGCGCTTCAGGGCAATGCCTCCCCTGTTTTCCAGTTCTAAATTCAAATTTGTTGTGGTAGGCTGCATTCGGGTGTCTACCCTATGCCGCGATCTTGGTTTCTCCTATTTCAATCCAGAATCATGCTGTTTTGATCACTATAGACTTGTGGTATAGTTTTATATCAGGGAGTGTGATTCCTCCAACTATTTCTTCTTTCTCAAGATTGCTGTGGTCTTTGGGGGTCTTTTGTGGTTCCATATAAATTTTTGGAGTATTTGTTCTAGTTCTGTGACACATGCTGTTGGTATCTTGATAGAAATTGTGTTGAATATATAGATTGCATTAACTAATATGGATATTTTAATGATAATTCTTCCTATCCATAAACATGGTATATGCTTCTATTTAAAAAAAATCTTCTTCAGCTTCTTTATTCATTGTTTTATAATTTTTCAAGAACAAGTCTTTTACATCCTTGGTTAAACTTATTTCTAGGTGTGGGTTTTTTTTTTTTTTTTTTTAATGATATTGTAAATGGGGCTGTTTTCTTAGTTTCCTTTCTGATAGTTCATTAATGGTGTATATAAATCCATCTGACTTCTGAATATTTATTTTGTATCCTGCTACTTTACTGAATTCTTTTATCAGTTCCAGTAGTCTCTTTAGGTTTCTTTATATACAGTATCACATCATCTGCACATATTAGTAGTGACTGTTTACTTCTTGCTTTCCAATTTGATTGCTTTTATTTCTTCTTATTATCTGAATGCTGTGGCTAGGATTTCCTGTACTATGTTGAGTAAGAGTGGTGACAGTGAACATCCCTGACTTGTTCCTGATTTTAAGGTAAACACTTTTAGTTTTTGCCCACTAAGTATGATGTTGGCGGTGGGTTTGTCAAAATTGGTCTTCACATTGAGGTATGTTCCCTCTATTCCCATTTTGCTGAGGGTTTTTAAAAATCATAAATGGGTGTTGGATTATATCAAATGTTTTTTTCTGCACCTATTGATATGATTATGACTTTTACCCCTTATTTTGCTTATGTGGTATGTCACATTTATTGATTTGTGGATATTATACCAGCCTTAGACCCTCCAGAATATATCCTAGTTGATCATAGTGTATGATATTTTTAATGTATTGCTTTATCTGGTGTGCTAAGATTTTTTGAGGGTTTTAGCATTATTTTTATCAGGGATATTGGTCTATAATGTTTGTTTCTTGTAGTATCTTTGTCTGGTTTTGAAATTAGGATAATGCTGGTCTCATAAAATAAGGTTGGGAGTCTTCCCTCTTCTTGAATTTTTTGGAATAGTTTGAGGATAGGTGTTAGTTTTTTGAATGTTTGGTAAAATTCACCTCCGCGTCTATAGGGCCTCTCTAGTTAGAGTTTAGGCTTTCTTTTGGATATTCTGGGTCTCTCTGACTCAGCTGCAGTTTGCTGGATAAGTTTAGATTTCAAAGAACCAGGCCATTCATAGGCAAAAAACTCTGCACACAGCTTGGACAGGGTGGAGTCTCAGGGTGGAGCAAACAACAATGGCTTCCCATCAGCCCTGCCCTAAGAGGCCCCGGGTCTTCTCAGTATCCCACGATAATTGCTGCAAGCACCTCTGAGAGAAAGCTGCCCTCGAGTGCCACCCAATGCCAGACAGTCCAGTTTCTCCCCCTATGAGTCTGGGTCCCCAGAGTGTCGCCTGGAACTGGAGTTCATAGCAGGAAGCTTGTGTCTCCCTCCGGCTTGAAAAAGCCAGCTGTGAACTAAGTTGCCAGCCCTCTCCATGCATGCCACCTCTGTACCTCTGCCTTCCGCATCTCCTCTGAGTCTCAATGTGCTTTTCTCTTTCCTTCTAGTTGTAGAATTTCCACTCAGCCAGTCTTCCTGTATATATGAAATGTCTATATATATTATGTATAAAATATATATATTTATAATATATATAAAATCCTATATAATAAAGGTGTAACATGCCAATTAACTGAACAGTGGAATGACTGGTTGCTGTGACATGCACTGATCACCAGGGGCAGATGCTCGACACAGGAGCTGCCCCCTGGTGGTCAGTGTGCTCCCACAGGGGAGCTCTGCTCAGTTAGAAGCTGGGATCACACACAGCTGGTGAGAACAGTGTCTTGGGGGAAGGGGGAGCCTCTTCTGCCTCCACTGCAGGTGGGCCTTAAGGAGCGAGGGGTCCCAGACTGCAAGGAGAGCCCCAAACTGGAAGAGGGATGTTTGACTGCCACTTAGACAATGCAATCTATGGCATTTCTATACACCAATAGTGAACTTACAGAAAGAGAGGTTAAAAAAGCAATCCCATTTACCATGGCACCAAAAAATTAAGATACCTAGGAATAAACTTAACTAAGGAGATAAAAAGACCTATATTCAGAAAACTACAGGACACTGAAAAAGATATAGAAGAAGACATAAACAGAGGAAAGAACATACCATATTCATGGATTGATAGAATCAACATTATAAAAATGTCCATACTACCCAAAGCAATCTATAGATTCAATGCACTCCCCATTAAAATACCAACAGCATATTTCACAGACCTAGAAAGAACTCTCCAAAAATTCATCTGCATTAAAAAAAGACCCAGAATAGCCACAGCAATCATGAGAAAGAAGAACAAAGTAGGTGGGATCTCAGTACCAGATTTCAAGCTGTATTACATGGCCACTGTTCTCAAAATAGACTGGTACTGGCACAAGAACAGACATATAGAACAATGAAATAGAATAGAGAACCCAGAAATTGACTCAAATCACTATGCTCAATTAATATTTGACAAAGGAGGCATGACCATACAATGAAGTCAAGACAGTCTTTTCAACAAATGGTGTTGGGAAAATTGTACAGATACATGCAAAAACAAACAAAACAAAACAAAAACCCCTAGATCATCAACTTACACCATACACAAAAATAAACTCAAAATGGATACAGAACTTAAACATAAGATGGGAAACCATAAAAATACTAGAGGGATCCACAGGCAGAGAAATCTCAGACATATGCTGAAGCAATTTATTCACTGATACCCCTCTTAGGGCAATGGAAGCTAAAGAGAAAATAAAGAAATGGGACTACATCAAAATAAAAAGTTTTTGCACAGCAAAAGAAGCCATCAACAAAAAAAAAACAAGAAAGCCCACTATATAGGAGAACATATTTGCAAAAGTTATCACTGATAAAGTTTTAATCTCCAACATCTATAGGGAACTTCTACAACTTAATAAAAGGAATGATCCAATAGAAAAATGGGCAATGGACCTAAATAGAATCTTTTCGAAAGAAGACAGAAGGAAGGCCAAGAGACACATGAAAATATGCTCAATGTCACTAATTATCTGAGAGATGCAAATCAAAACACACCTGTCAGAATGTCAATTATCAGCAAATCAGACAAGTGCTGGCGAGGATGCGAAGAAAAAGAACCCAAAAGGAACCCAAAAGGAACCCTTGTGCACTGCTGGTGGGAATGCAGATTGGGGCAGCCACTGTAGAGAACAGTATGGAGTTTCCTTAAAAAACTAAAAATGGAATTCCCATTTGACCCAGGAATCCCAAGAAATTAGAAACACCAATAAGAAAGGATATATGCATCCATATGTTCATAGCAGCACAATTTACAATAGCTATGATTTGGAAACAGCCTAAATGCCCATCAGCAGATGAGCGGATTAGAAAACTATGCTACATCTACACAATGGAATACTACGCTGCTATAAAAAAGAAGGAATTCTTACTGTTTGCAGCAGCATAGATGGACCCGGAGAGCATTATGTTGAGTAAAATAAGCCAGTCAATGAAAGAAAAATACCACATGATCCCACTCATTCATGGAAAATAAAGAACATTATAACCTGATGAATATAAAGATAGATACAGAGGTAGTAAAGCACCAAACACACTGTCAAATTACAGCGGGAAGGCTGGGGAGTGTTGGGGAGGAAGGGTAAGAGATCAATCAACAGACTTGTATGCATAAATGGACACAAGACACTGGGGGGTGGGGTGAGATGAGGTCATGAGATAGAGGGTGGGGGAGATGGGGGAAGGTCAATGGGGAGGAAAAGAGATATATGTAATACTACCCAATACTTTAAACAATTAAAAAAAAACCACAGAAAAAAACTCACATCAATGATGAGAGAGAATCATTGATCAGCTGCCTCCTGCCCATCCCCTGCTGGGAAATGAACCTGAAACCTGGGCATGTGACTTGACGAGGAATCAAATGCTGACTTCCTGGTTCCTGGGTTGATGCTCAACCACTGAGCAACACCAGCCGGGCAGTATCATAATTCTTCGTGTGTTGAATCAATATGACTCAGTATTTCGGAAGTGTTTGTTTTGCATGTTTGTGTGTGAATTTGCTGCCCCTTTGGATGTTACTGATTATATCTATGTGTTTGTGTTCCTTTTTATGTCTGCATTCTGTTTCCAAGTATGTCTGTACTGGTGAGTGTGTGTGTGTGTGTGTGTGTGTGTGTGTGTGTGTGTTCTCAAGGTGTTGTTGCCCATGTTTACAATGTGAGTCTTTGTGAGCCTAACCATGATCCCTGCACCTGAGTGCCCACGTGAGCCTTGGGGTGTCTGTGCCTGCCTGTCTCTGTCTTGTGGTGTCTGTACATTTCCCTGTGAGTTTGTGTGTCTGTTCCCCTGGCAAATGGCTTTAGAGGCAATCTCCCTAAGAGTGACTCCCTGTGGTGAGGGAGAAGGAGACAATATGTGCTTTATCCCCACCCCGAGGCTGAGCCTCTTCTGCCCCTGCTCCTCCTAGCCTGTGATGAACCCCTGTGGGTCCCATTCCAAGGGTGGATGAAGTGAAGGGTCAGTTCATAGAACCCCATGCCCAGGTTGTGGGGGGAGGGGGAGGCAGGCGGGGAAGACTCTTGGCAGAAAGAACTTAAAGAGTGTGGAGGGAGAGTTTTTAGGGAGGACTCTGGGCTCTGGGAGAAGGGCTGGAAGATCCTAGATCTCTGGGAAGGAATGAGTGGGTGGGTGCACATGAGGGAAAGCTGAGGGGTAAGACTCCAAGGCCCCTGGCTCCTCCTAGGAATGAGGGGCTGGGCACCCCTGGAGAAGGCTGGGAGAGTCCTATGGAACTCTGGTTCCTGGAGAGCAGGTCACTCACTCGCCCACACTGGCCTCGGCTGGGACCTCGCTGAGGAAAGTGCCTGGCTGCTCGGAGCATCACTCCCAGAACTGGGTCCTGAACATCTACTGACCGTGCAGGGCCACATGGGAACACTGGGGAGTGTGCGGCAGACAACAGGAGGGAGAGCCAGGCCCTGTGCTCTCTCTAAAGGGAGAGGGGAGGGCAAGGAGGGACCGCATTTACCACAGGTTCATGTTCATGATGAATGCACAACACAGGATCACCCTTGATGTCAATGTCAGTGCTTTATTATCTTCAGCCCCAATTTGAGTGCCCGCCTGGGCAATCCAAAGGAACAAAAGCCTTGGAGGCAGAGTAGTGACTGATGTTAACTTAAAACAACTGAAATGAGGGAATGCTGGCCGTCCTGGGTCCTTCCCAATCAGCACCACCACCCCCACTTGCCCCAGCCATGTGGGGGCACAGGGAGCCAGGTGTGTGCCCAAGGTCACACTCAGAAGGGATGCTGAATTTACTGTGCTTGCATCTGACCAAACTCCTTTTCCCGAAGTTCACTCCGTTTGATCTTGCCAGTGACGGTTTTGGGCAGCTCAGGGACAAACTCTACCTGGGTGAGGAGAAAAGGATCCATTGTGAGTCCTGCTGTCACTTCCTACCCGTCCCAACTCCTCTCTTCACCCAGCATGTCCCCCAAACAGGCTGCAGCAGGTGGTGGCCTCAGTGGTGAGGGCCAAGTACGTCAGGTCCTCCTCCTGCCCCCCTGAAGCTGCTGCAGCCTGTGACGTGCTCTGATCAATGAAATGTGGTGCAGTGAAGCATGCCCCCTCTCACAGGAGAGTGGGAGCCTCTGAGCCTGGCCACCCTCTCTGTCCATCGCTGACAGCACCTTTCTTATAATAAGCCATGCGGCAATCGGGTGTTTCTTACCATAACATTTAGCCAAGAGGTATCCAACATGGAGCCCCACAGGGTTCAATTTGATTTTTAAGGGGAGCAATTTGAGAATGAATTATCAACAGTGAATTTTTCCCATTTCTTAAGGTTCTAGGGGCCTGATATACAGTATCCTATCTAATAAAGAGGGAAAATGCTAATTGATCCTCACATCGTCACAACGATGGCGGCACTCAGAGCCAATAAGGAGGGCATATGCTAATTGACTGCCCCTCCCTCAAAGATGGTGGCACCCAAAGCCAATAAGGGGGGAATATGCTAATTGACTGCCATGCTCTCAAAGATTCTGGAGCCCACTGTCAAACGATGGTGGCGCCCAGCCCCCTCATTCCCCGCCGCCTGGGGCCAGCCCAACGTACAGACTAGTGCTGAATGGTGGCTACCCAGGCACCCAGGGCCACCCGAAGCTAAGGTAACCAGGGCTGGCAGAGGGAGGGTGAACTGGACTGGAGCTGTGAGAGCAGAAACCAGAATGGGAACAATCCCATTTACAATTGAACCAAAAAAAAAAAAAAAATTAGATACCAGGAATAAACTTAACTAAGGATGTAAAAGGCCTATACTCTGAAAATGATAGGGCATTGAAAGATTCAATAGATAGAGAAAGACATAAAAAAGTGGGAAAATATACCATGTTCATGCGTTGGTAGAATCAACATCATTAAAATGTCCATACTACCCAAAGCAATCTATAGATTCAATGCAATCCCCATTAAGATACCAATGGAATATTTCACAGGCCTTGAACAAACTCTCCAAAAATTCATATGGGATTAAAAAAAAGAAAAAGACCCTGAATAGCCTCAGCAATCCTGAAGAAGAACAAAGTTGGAAAGATGATAATACCAAATATCAATTTATATTACAAAGCCACTGTTTTTAAAACTGCCTGGTACTGGCACATGAACAGACATATAGTCCAATGGAACTAAACAGAGAACCCAGAAATCAACCAAAACTGTAATGCTCAATTTGTATTTGACAACGGAAAGAAGAGCATACAATGGAATCAAGACAGTCTATCCAATAAATGGTATTGGGATAATTAGAACAATTCATGCAAAAAAATGAAACTAGACCAACAACTTACACCATACACAGAAATAAACTCAAAATTGATAAAGGACTTAAATACAAGATGGAAAATCATAAAAATCTTAGAAGAATCCATAGACAGCAAAATATCAGACCTCTGCTATAGCAATACAGCTCCTAGGTCAATGGAACTAAGAAGAAAATAAACAAATAGGACTATATCAAAATAAATAGCTTTGCACAGCAAAGGAAACCATAAACAAAACAACAAGAAAGCCCACTGCATTGGAGACACATTTGCCAATTGCTCTCTCAGATAAGGGTTTAATCTCCAACATTTATAGGGAACTCATACAACTTAACAAAAGGAAGGTAAGTAATCCAATCAAAAAGTGGGCAAAGGACCTAAAAAGACAATTTCAAAAGAGCATATACAGAAGGCCAAGAGACATATGAAAACATTCTCAAAGTCACTAATCATCCAAGAGATGCAAATTAAAATGACAATGAGGTACCATCTCACACCTATCAGAATGGCTATCGTTAACAAATCAACAAATTACAAGTGCTGGGAGGATGCGGAGAAAATGGAACCATCCCTCACTGATGGGAATGATGACTGGTGCAACCACTGTGGAAAACAGCGTGAAGTTTCCTCCAAAACTTAAAAATGGAATTCCCATTTGACCCAATAATTCCACTTCTTGGATATATATCCCAGGAAATCAGAAATACCAATCAGAAAGGATGTATGAACCCTTATGTTCATAGCAGCATAGTTTATAATAGCTAAGATTTAGAAACAGCATATGTGCTCATTAGAAGATGAATGGATTAAAAAACAGTGGTATATCTACACAATGGAATACTATGCTGCTGTAAAAAAGAATGAACTCTTACCATTTGCAATAGCATGGATGGACCTGGAGAGTATTATGATAAGTGAAATAATCCAGTCAGAGAAAGAGAAATATCACATGATGTCACTCACTTGTGGGATATAATGAATAACAAAGACTGATAAAAATAAAGCCAGAGAAAAGAATATTTAGAATATAATAGAAATAATCCTGTTATTTGCAGATTTTTAATATTTCCTACAACCTTTGTGATATTATATTATATTAGTACAGTTTTGGTAATATTATTATATTTAAAATATTTTGCTCTTGAAATATTAATGTTTATTCCATGTAATATATTTAGTTATCTTTCCTCAAGTATTTTTTATTGCATGTAACATTATATTTAAAATTGTTTTTCTTAAAATATTAATCATTTGTATTTAAAAAAGAATGAACTACATGTTTTAAGGATATATATAAATTTGTTAACACATGTTTGTTGTATACATAAATATGTATTGAGTGGCAGGATCAAATGTATTTCTTGGTATGAATCATGCTTAAGAATAGTTAGAAAGCAGCTGACTTAAATGTCTTTTTCAATTTTTAAAAATGTTAAATAGCTTTCTTGCATAGCTTTGGGCACTGGTCTGATTTTGTTGCCCTCAGGGTAATGTGAAGCACATTTTGGCTTTCTGACTCAGAACAGAGGTACCATCCCATTCAGTTGGCTGCATCCACCCCTAAGCCGAATTGCTTCTTATGCAGAGAAAAATGCTCCTTCTATGTTCGGTTTCAGCATCTCCCGGCCACCTGACCAGATTTGGGGCAGCGGAGCTCAGAAGGGCACAAGCCTGGGCCCCACTCACCTTCCTCGGGTACTTGTACGGGGCGGTCACTGACTTCACATGCTCCTGCAGCTCCTTGATGAGCTGGTCTGGGTCATGGGACAGAAACTCTGGGGTCAGGACAACAAAGGCCTTCACCACCTGCAATGCAGAACCAGAGCGGGGGCTCAGGGACAGTGCAACTAGTGGCCGGGTTTAAAAAGTAAGTGTTTATGCAATGCATGGCAAAACAAGCTGACACCGAGCCTTTGGAAATGGCTCAAATCCAAATACTTCAATTTCTACCCCTTCCCTTGTAAAATCACTTAACCTCAGATTCCTTCTCTGTGACATGCACAGAGTACAGGCCCATCCCATGGAGCTGAATATGGTGGCCTTATGTTCAGATTCCATGAGCTAGTACACATAACACATGCATCTAGTTTAACTGTATTATTATTTCCAGCATAATTATTTTCATCACCATTTTTACCATGAATGTATGTACAGTTCTGTGCCTGGAAACTGTGGGCATTTAATAATTATTGGTAATTTACTGAACTTATTGTTTTTAATTTTTAAGTTTCTTTTTAAAAAAAAAATACATGTTTTTTTTGTTTATTTTTTAATTTCAGAGAGGAAAGGAGGGGGAGAGAGAGAAATATCAATAATGAGACAGAATCTTCACTCTGCTACCTCCTGCAGGACCCCTACTGGGGATCTAGCCCGCAACCTGGCATGTGCCCTGACTGGGAATCAACCGTGGCTCTTGAGTCAAGACTCAACCAATGAGTCAGATTGGCTGGGCTGAACTTACTGCTTTTATTTTATTTATTTATTTATTTATTTATTTATTTATTTATTTATTTATTTTAATATATTTTTTATTGACTTTTTACAGTGAGGAAGAGAGAGGGATATAGAGTTAGAAATATTGATGAGAGAATCATCAATCAGCTGCCTCCTGCACACCCCCTACTGGGGATGTGCCCGCAACCAAGGTACATGCCCTTGACCGGAATCGAACCCGGGACCTTTCATCCCCAGGCCGACGCTCTATCCACTGAGCCAAACCGGTTTCGGCATGAACTTACTGCTTTTATATTGTTACTAGACACCTGGTCCACGAAATTCATGCACTTGGGGAGGGGGGCGGGGTATTTCTTAGCCTGGCCTGCTCCCTTTGGCAGTCCAGAGCCCTTGGGGAATATCAGATTACCAGCTTAGGCCCACTCCCCTCAGAGGTGAGAGAGGCTCCTGCCACTGCCACTGCACTCACCTGCCTTGAACCCAGGACTGATCAACAGAGGGAAGCTCCAACATTGAATGTCTGCCCTCTAGTGGTCAGTGAGATCCTGGCTACTGATTGTCCTACCATTCAGTTGATTTGCATATTAGCCTTTTATTATATAGGGTTTACGTCCTCATTGAATTGCACAGGCCTTATACCTAGTAGGTGCTCAATAAATCCAGTGAATGCATTGGAAATAGAGTGCTCAGATTTCCATTCTGGCTCCTCCACAGTGTAATCGGGGCAAGTTACTTAACTTCTTTATGCTGCCTCTCTGTCTATTAAAAGGGTATAATAAGTAAGAGTCTCTAACTCCTTAGGTTGTTGTGAGGGTTAAATGAGCCAGCACACCAGTATTTAATCAGGATTGTCACAGATGATGCCACAGTGCCTCCTGCTGCCCACATAGTGTAAGTACACTGTGCATACCCACTGCTCTGGAAGTTTCCCCTGCACCAGCCTTCCAGTGCCCACATGCAGACCCCATGACCTCCTGTCCTTCTCCTCACCTGCCCTCGGGTCGGGTCCGGGCTGCTCACCACAGCTGACTCAGCCACCGCTGGATGCTCTGCCAGGGCGTTCTCCACCTCTGCCGGCCCAATGCGGTACCTGTGGGACCAATGGTTCCTGCTCTGCTTCTGAGCAGATGCCAGGGCTGGAGTGACCCAGGCCCTCCAATCTCATGTTTGGGAGTCAGACTTCCCTGGGCACAGAGGGCAACGTTCACAGGAGCTAGAGGACTGTGAGAAGGCTCTGTAGGGACCAGGATGTGAAGACCTGGGCATTGCAAACTCAGATGCTCCCAGGGCCTCCCTCACTGCCTCTGGTGGGCGGTGGGGGTGGGAGGCTGTCCTCCTGAGGCTGAGCGTGTGGCACAGGAACTGCCCAGCAGGACTCTTACTGCACACTTGGGAGCCTCAAACTTTGTCTTAAAGATTTAGGGAAATTCTGTCTCACTACATCAGCATCCAATGTAGAAATTTAGAAAGAAAAACAAACCTAATTTCCCTGATGCATCCAAGGGAAGTTGTTACTTATGTCACTTTTACACCATACATCATCTAAGCAGTAGGGACAACAGATTGAGAGCACACTACCTCGGTTCAAATCTGGGCCTCTCCCTGCACTATCTTGGAGACTTTCAGCAACTTAGTTCACTGGTCAGTGACTCAGTGTTCTCATCTGTAAGTTAGGCACACTAATGGCATCTACTGGGTGAACAAAGCACAGAGCAGTGTACTTTCACACAGTAAGTTCTCCATGAGCTTAGCTGGTATCGCTGCTGTTGTTCTGTGACATGTGTCCCATTGGAGGAACACAGAGAATAATTTCCCCCAACCAATTAGCAATGGTCTCCTTTGCTAATCCTATATCCCCTCTTTAAATTGTATGATGTTTACTGTGGTTGCATTTCCAGGCCTTGAATTTTATTTTGATGTTGGAAGAGATGCACAGATACCCCAGGCCAAGGCCCTGTAGAAATGGCTGCATTCAGGAACAGATTGCAGGTCCCATCCCCAATTCTTGGAGAAATGTTGCAGCAGGCTAGAGCCTGCCAGGCCCAGGTCAGCCACACCTACCCAGAGGCTTTGATGATGTCATCGTCCCTCCCCAGGAACCAGATGTAGCCCTCTTCGTCAATAGTTGCTTTGTCCCCAGTGTTGTAAAAGTCCCCACACTCCACTTTGGCTGTCTTCACTGGGTCATTCTGCAGAGAGAAGGGCACTCTTATTGAAGGCAGTGAGATTAGAGATGCTGAGCTGGAACCTGGGACTCAGATCTGGGTTTGAGCCCTGCTTCTCACTCCACTGGGCACTTCTGCAACTTTTGTAATCTCTCTGAGTCTATTTGCTTTACATGCAAACACTCAATGCATGCTACCTGTCAATTAATGTACAAAATACACTGACAATTGATATTAATGTAACACAGTGGCTGAACCGATGGAAGGTGATAATAAGCTTTTCTAAATGAATTTTCTTCCCTAAGTACCATCTCATCTCATTCTCAAAGGAAGCTTGTGGCCTTGGCAAGTGTGGCCCATTTGCTTGAGTGTCATTCCATGTACCAAAAGGTGGCCAGTTCACTTCCTGGTCAGGGCACATGCCCAGGTTGTTGGCTCAATCCCTAGTAGGGGGCGTGCAGAAGCCACCTGGTCAATTTTTGACGAAATAATGGCCGAAAATTTCTCTAGCCTGGTGGAGGAAAAAGTAATACAAGTTTAGAAGGTACAGATATCTCCAAGCAAGAAGAACAAAAACAGGCCCATGCCACAATACATCATCATTAAAATGCCAAAAATTAAAGACTAAGAGAGAGTCTTAAAGGCAACAAGAGGAAAGCTGTTGCCTACAAAGGAGTTCTCATAAGGCTGACACCTGATTTCTCATTAGAAACTCTATAGACCAGAAGGGAATGGCATGAAGTACTCAAAGTAATGGAAAGCAAGGATCTAAAACCAACTGTCAGCAATATATCAATCAAGGCTATCATTCAAAATAGACAGTCAAATAAAGAGCTTCCAGGACAAGAAAAAAAGGCCAAAGGAGTACATCACCACCAAGCCAGCATTACAAGAAATGCTATAGGCCCTGCAACAATGAGAAGGAGAAACAGAGAGAGAAACATACATATACAGAATTAAAATGGCAATAAATAAGTACCTATCAATAATAACCCTAATGTAAATGAAATACATGGTCCAATCAAAAGGCATAGGATCGCTGAATGGATATAAAAACACCAGCCAACTATATGCTGTCTATAAGAGACCCACCTCAGAACAAAAGACATACACAGGATGAGAGTGAAGGAATGGAAAAAACAGTTTCCATGCAAATGGAAAGGAAGAAAAAAGCTGGACTAGCAATACTCATATCTGACAAAATAGACTTCAAAATGAAGGCCATCACAAAAGACAACAAAGATCACTTTAGTACATAACACAAAAGGGATGGATTCTATAAGAAGATAGAACCTTGGTAAATACATATATACCCAAAATAGAAGCACCAAAATATATTTTAAAAACTGCTAGACTTTAACAGCTAGAGGAGAGATTGACAACAGTCATAGCAGGGGACTTTACCACCCTGTGGCTTCACTGGATAGATCTTCCAGACAAAAACATGACCAAGAAACAGTGACTCTGAAGGACACACTGGATCAGATGGATATAATTGACATTTATAGAACATTTCACCCCAAAGCAGCAGAATATAGTACATTTTTCTCAAGTGCACGTAGATCATTCACAACGATAGACCACACGTTAGGACACAAAACAAGTCTCTACAAGTTCAAGAAGATCAAAACCATATCAGGCAACTTTTCATATAACAGTGGAATGCAATTATAAATCAACTACAGTAAAAAAAAAACACAAATAAACAAACAAAAAACACCCCGAAACATTCAAACACATGGAGGCTGAGTAGCATGTTATTAAACAAAGAATGGGTTTCCGATGACATCAAGAAATAAATAAATAGCCGGGACTGGTTTGGCTCAATGGATAGAGCGTCGGCTTGGGGACTGAAGGGTCCTGAGTTCGATTCCGGTCAAGGGCATGTACCTTGGTTGCGGGCACATCTCCAGTAGGGGGTGTGCAAGAGGCAGCTGATCGATGACTCTCTCTCATCGATGTTTCTAACTCTCTATCTCCCTTCTTCTCTGTACAAAATCAATAAAATATATTAAAAAAAATAAATAAATAAATAAATAAATAAAAACCTTCCTGTAAACAAATGAAAATGAACACACAATAACGCAAAATCTCTGGGACACAGCAAAAGCAGTCCTCAGAGGGAAGTTCATAGCATGACAGGCATACCTCAAAAGAAGAAAAATTGAAGGATCCTAGGTGGCTCCTGACAGGACTGCATGCTACTAGATGGTGTGAGAGTGAGAGAAGGAAAGGAGAGTGCGTGGGTGTGCGGGGAGTGTCAGTATTTGTGAGTGAGGGACAGCTATAGTCCAAGGGACTGGCAGGGACTGCAGGATCAGCCCGCATCCCTCAACCCCCGTGGCCGGGCAGCCTCTACTGAGGCTGAACTCTCGCCCAGAGCAGCAGGCTCTGCAGCAGAGGCCAGGCCACTCTGAAGGGGAGATGGCTGAGGTCAGAGACTGATTGTGGTCAGAACCCCAGCCTTATCTACAACCAGGGAGATCTCCGATGCCTCCCAGGACCGTACAACCACAATGCCCAAGGACCAGTTATCTCATCTGCCAATCCATGAACGCCAGAACTCCAACCTCGCCTACCCTGGGTGCCTGGGAGGTCTGCACAGCGGGAGACAAACATGCGAATTCCAGATGGGCCCTGCTCCTTTTCACAGAGCAGTAGGAACAGCTGGATCAAAGAGCACCCAACAGGAGCTGCCCAATGAAACGCAGCTGGCATTGCCCGAAGAAAGGTGAGATTTGGGATCCAGGCTAGACCGAGAAGCCGTGCAGTGGGAACTAGAGCCTCAGAGAAAGACTGTCTCCCACGAAATTGGCTGCTTTTGGGATCAGTGTAGCCCTCAAATGTGGAAGGGGGTCCACAGGGCGCCTGGCAGAAAGGGACTCTAGATAGTAACCCACAGCCAGACTGGACCCAGAAAAGCAGCCTCAGAGCCGGGCACGGAGTTGGGCACAGAGTTGTGCACAGAATCGAGTACAGCTGCCTTTTAGCCCAGGATATTAAGACAGAAACACTGCCACCAACGGGCTGTAGCAGGAATGGACTCTTGTGTGTAAAACAACTAAAAACAGACTGAGAACCAGAGAGCAGAGAGATCCCACCTGCTTGAAAATAGGGCTGTGGGTTAGGGCCCCAAAGAACTTCAATCCTGTGCTGACTACCTGCAAGGATAAAAGACGTGCCAAGCAAAAACAGTGAAGGAAGTGAACGACCTCCACTAATTCACATGTTTATTTTTTTATTTTTTATTTTTATTTATTTATTTTTAAAATATATATTTTATTGATTTTGTACAGAGAGGAAGGGAGAGAGATAGAGAGTTAGAAACATCGATGAGAGAGAGTCATCAATCAACTGCCTCTTGCACACCCCCTACTGGGGGATATGCCCGCAACCAAGGCACATGCCCTTGACCGGAATCGAACCTGGGACCTTTCAGTCCCCAAGCCGACGCTCTATCCATTGAGCCAAACCGGTCCCGGCCACATGTTTATTTTTTATCTTTTACTTTAGAAACCATTTTTTTTCTCTCACTTGGTTTTACCTTATTTTTATTATATTTTTATTTTAAACTATTAGTATTAATACTATTATTGAACCCTTTTTTAAAGTTTTATTTTATGTAATTTTTTCCTTTATTTTATTTTGGGATCGATGTTATACATTCTATTTTGATTTCCCCTTTAGGATTATTTTACTCTCTCTCAATTTTTTCTTTATGCCAACACTATCACTCGTCCCCTTTTTTTGTCCAGTTTCTCTTACCCTGTTCCTGCTTTAGTTTTTCTCTGCCCTTTCTTTTTACTCCCTGTTAAAAATTGATCTTACTCCTCATCTAATTTCCTCTCCTCTGCTCCAAACCCATACACATCTCTCTCTTTGCTTTCTTCACTATCTAAATTCTTTTTCCTTTTTTGCATTTTTCTTTCTTTCTGTCTTGTTGTTGTTTGTTTGATTATTGGTTTGTTTTTTGTTTGTTTGCTTCAATTTTTCCTCTCATCGATTCTTCCTCTACTAATAGCTTAACTAATTCCATTCACCAACCCATGCCTATCTATTCTCTATCCTCCTTTTCCAATAGTAAACAAATACATAGATAGATAGGTTAAAAAAGGAGGGAAAATATATATATATATATATATATATATATATATATATATAGTTTTTACTTTTCTTCTTATACCTCCTCTATATTCAATTGTGGCTATCTCCCCATTCATTCAAGTCCTTGACCTTACCTCCTGGAAATAAGGTCTGCCTCCTCAGATTCATCAGGTGTTTATTGTCTGAAGGTTTTTGTTTGCATTTTTTGGATTAGTTGTTGTTTTATTGGAGCTTTCTCCTCATATATGTATTCTTTCCCTTCTTTTTTTTCTTCTCTTTTCTTTCTTACATTTTTTTTCCTTTTCTCAATATCAGATTTGTAGTCATCTCTATTCCCTAATTCTCTTTTCTCTGGTGGTCACCTTTATTTAGGAGTATTAGTATTGTGGATAGATTTGTTTTTGGTGCCCTGAACATTGTGTTTTGTTGTGTTGTATTTTGTGCCTTTAAATCATTGCAGGAGAGAGAGAGCTACATAACCAGAAATCCTGAAACTAGTGATCATGGGGAGACAAAGAAACAGCCTGCATAGGAAGGAAAAGGAGGAATCACCAGAAAATGAAGTCAATGAAATGGAAGCAAGCAATATGACAGAGAAAGAATTCAGAGCAATGGTCATAGGTTGCTGAAAAGGATGTAAGACAAATTCAGCAATATGTGTAAGAACCAAGAAGAAATGAAAAATGGCATTGCTGCAATAAGAAACTCAATGGAAAGAACTCAACAGTAGACTAGAAGAAGCAGAGGATCTCATCAGTTAGCTAGAAGACAAGTTAGGAAAAAATACCCAAACAGAGCATTAAAAAAAACACACACAACCCCGCCCCCCCCCCAACTTAAAAAACAGGAGGAGAGCCTTCGGAAACTTTGGGACAACACAGAACACAACAACGTCTGCATAATAGGGGTTCCAGAAGGGCAGGGAACTGAGCAAGGAATAGAAAACCTGATTGAAGTAATAATGACAGAAAACTTCCCTGATATTGGGAAGAAAAAACTCACACATATCCAAGAAGCTCACAGAGTCCCAAACAACATGAACCCCAAAAGATCAACTCCTAGACACATTATAATTAAATTGACAAACACTGCCAACAAAGTAAGAATCTTAAAGGCTTCCAGAGAGAGACAGAAAGTTACCTATAAAAGTTCTCCCATCAGACTATCAACTGATTTCTCAATAGAAACACATCAGGCCAGAAGGGAATGGAATGACATACACAAAGTTATGCAAAGCAAGGGTCTGAATCCAAGAATACTTTACCCAGCAAGGCTATCAATAAAAACTGGGAGTAAAATCAGGAGCTTCACAGACAAAAAATGACTAAGGGAGTTTATTACCACCAAATCAGCAATGCAAGAAATGCTAAAGGTTCTGCTATAAAATGAAGAAATAGGAAGGGAAGAAGGAACACAGGCATAATGAATAAAAATGGTGACAAACAAGTACCTATAAATAATAACTTTAAATATAAATGGATTAAGTTCCCCAATCAAAAGACTTAGGGTAGCTGAGTAGTAAGAAAACATGACCCTTATATCTATTGACTACAGGAAACTCACCTTAGAACAAAGGACTCACAAAGACTGATGGTGAAAGGATGGAAAAAGGTTTTTCAGGTGAATAGAAATGAAAAAAAAAAAAAAGCTGGGATAGCAAAATTTGTATCCAACAAATTAGACCTCAAAATGAAGGCCATAAGAAGAGATAAGAAAGATCATTTCATAATACTAAAGGGAGCATTTCAACAAGAAGATGTATAACTCTGATAAACATATATGCACCCAGTATAGGAACACCCAAATACATTAAAAAAAAAAAAATCTGGCCCTAGCTGGTTTGGCTCAGTGAATAGAACATCTGCCTGCGAATTGAAAGGTCCCGGATTTGATTCTGGTCAAGGGCACATTCCTCTGTTGTGGGCTCCATCCAGAATGGGGTACTTGAAAGAGGTAGCACATCAATGATTCTTTCTCAAAATTTATGTTTCTATCTCTCCCTCCCTCTTTCTGCTTCTCTGAAATCGATAAGAATGGTTTTAAAAAATTCTGGAGGATATCAAGGGAAAGATTGACAGCAATATAATCATAGTAGGGGACTTTAATACACCAGTAACACCACTGGAAAAATCCTCTAAGCAAATAAATAAGCAAACAAACAGCAATCCTAAATGACTCACTAGATGGAATTAATTGACATCTTCAGAACATTCCACCCCAAAGCCACAGAATATATATTCTTCTCAAGTGCACAGGGGTCATTTTCAAAGATAGATCACATATTGGGGCACAGGCAAAGTCTCTTCAAATTCAAGAAGATAGAAATAATATCAAGAATTTTCTCAGCTGAAACTGGTTTGACTCAGTGGTAGAGCAACGGTCTGCGGACTGAAAGGTCCCAGGTTCGATTCCAGTCAGGGGCATGTATGTTGGTTGCGGGCACATCCCCGGTGGGGTGTGTGCAAGAGGCAGCTGGTCCATGTTTCTCTCTCATAGACATTTCTAGCTCTCTATCTCTCTCCCTTCCTCTCTGTAAAAAATCAATAAAATATATTTTTTTAAAAAGAAAGAATTTTCTCAGATCACAATGGCATAAAACTAAAATCAACTACAATAAAAAAATAAAAAAAATAAAACACCTGGAGGCTAAATAGCATGCTATTAAACAATGATTGGGTTACAAAGAGATCAAAGAAGAAATAAAAAACATCATGGCAACAAATGACAATTAAATCACAACAAACCAAAATCTATGGAACACAGAGAAAGCAGTCTAGATAGGGAAGTTCATAGCTCTGCAGGCCTGTCACAAAACAAAAAGAGATGGTAATAAATTATCTAACCTTTTAACTCAAAGAATTAGAAAGAGAGCAACAAGAAAAGCTAGCATTAGCAGGAAGGAAATAATAAAGATCACAGAGGAGATAAATGACATACAGATGGAAAATTAATACAAAAGATCAACAAAAAGATAAACAAGATTGATGAACCTCTAGCCAGGCTCACCTAGAAGCAAAGAGAGAGGACCCAAGTAAACAAAATCAGAAATGAAAGAGAAGAAATAACAACAGACCCTGACGAAATACAAAAGATTGTTAAAAAAATACTATGAACAACTCTAATTCCAACAAAATGGACAACATAGATAAAATGGACATATTCTTAGAAAAATATAAGCTCCCAAAACTCAATAAAAAAAAACAAACAAAACTGGATGGGTTGATAACTACTGAATAAATTGAAGCAGAGATAAAAAAAAATTTCCAGCAAACAAAAGCCCTGATCAAGATGGCTTTACAGGGGAGTTCTATCAAACATTCAAAGAAGAACTAAAACCTATCCTTCTCAGACTATTTCAAAAAATTCAAGAGAAAGGCACACTTCCAAGCTCTTTCTATGAAGCCAGCATTACTCTAATTCCCAAACCAGAAAAAGACACCATAAAAAAGAACTACAGGCAAATATCCTTTCCCCCCGCCCTAAATATCCTTAGTGAACATAGATGCCAAAATCCTCAACAAAATTCTAGCAAATAGAATTCAGCATTACATTAGAAAGATCATACGCAAATCAATAAATGTGATACATCACATAAACAAACTGAGAGACAAAAATCACATCAATAAATGCCAAAAAAACATTTGACAAAATCCAACACCCTTTCTTGATAAAAAAAACTCTCAGCAAAGTGACAATCAAGGGATCATACCATAAAATAATAAAAAGCCTTATATGACTAACCTACAGTCAACATCATACTCAATGGGCAAAAACTAAACTCATTTTCCCTAAGAATGGGAACAAAATAGGGAAGCCCATTTTCACCACTCCTATTCAATATAGTACTGGAAGTGCTAGTCATAGCAATCAGACAAGAAGAAGAAATAAAAGGCATCCAAATTGGAAAAGAAAAATTAAAACTGTCCTTATTTGCAAATGACATGATACAATACATAGAAAACCCCCAAAGATCCCATAAAAAAAACTATTGGACCTAATAAATAAATTTGGCAAAGGTTACAAAATTAACATCCAGAAATCTATGGTCTTTTTATACACTAATAATGAACTCACAAAAAGGGAAGTGAAAAAAAAAACAATGCCATTTACCATTGCAACAACAACAACAACAACAATTAAGATACCTAGGAATAAACTTAACCAACAATGTAAAAGACATGTACTCTGAAAACTACAGGACATTGAAACAAGAGACAGAGGAAGACATGAACAAATGAAAGAAT
Source organism: Pipistrellus nathusii (assembly GCA_963693515.1). NCBI lineage: Eukaryota > Metazoa > Chordata > Mammalia > Chiroptera > Vespertilionidae > Pipistrellus > Pipistrellus nathusii. The sequence goes on from OY882861.1 coordinate 94,330,542, forward strand.
ATACCGTGTTCATGAATTGGTAGAATCAACATCATTAAAATATCCATACTACCCAAAGAAATCTATAAATTCAACACAATCCCCATTAAAAAACCAATGGCATACTTCAAATACCTAGAACAATCTCTTCAAAATCCATCTAGAATAAATAAATAAATAAAAGACCCCAAATAGCTGCAGCAATCTCAAGAAAGAAGAACAATGTTGGAGGGATCACAATACCAGATATCAAGCTATACTACAAAGCCACTGTTTTCAAAACTGCCTAGTACTGGCAGAAGAACTGACATATAGACCAGTGGAACAGAACAGAGAACCCATAAATCATCACAAGCCAGTATGCTCAATTAATATTTGACAAAGGAGGCAGGAGCATACAATGGAGTCAAGACAGTCTTTTCAATAAATGGCGTTGGAAAAACTGGACAGATACTTGCAAAACAATGAAACTAGCCCACCAACTTACTCCAGATACAAAAATAAACTCCAAATGGATAAAGGATTTAAAATGTAAGACAGGAAACAATAAAAATCTTAGAAGAAGCCATAGGCAGCTAAATAGCAGACGTTGTCATACTAATATCTTTACTGATACAACTACTTGGGCAGTGGAAACTAAAGAGAAAATAAACAAATGGAACTACATCAAAATAAAAAGCTTTTACACAGCAAAAGAAAAATCAACAAAACAACAAGAGAGCCCACTGCATGGGAGAACATATTGGCCAATGTTATCTCTGATAAAGGTTTAATTTCCAACATTTACAGGGAATTCATACAACTTAACAAAAGAAAGATAAACAATCCAATAAAAAAAAAATGGGCAGAAGACCTAAATAGACACTTTTCAAAAAAGGACATTCAGAAAGCCAAGAGACATATGAAAATATGCTCAAAGTCACTAATCATCCAAGAGATGCAAATCAAAATGACAATAAGATACCATTTCACACTGTCAGAATGGCTATCATCAACAAATCAACAAACAAGTGCTGGCCAAGGTGCTGAGAAAAGAGAACCCTCCTGCAGTGCTGGTGGGAATGCAGGCTGGTGCAGCCACTATGAAAGACAGTATGGGGTTTCCTCAAAAAGTTAAGAATGGAAATCCAATTTGACCCTGCAATCCGACTTCTAGGACTATATCCCAAGAAACCAGAAACACCAATCAGAAAAGATATATGCACCCCTATGTTCATAGCAGCACAACTTACCATAGCTAAGATTTGGAAACAGCCTAAATGCCCATCAGCAGATGAGTGGATTTCAAAACTGTGGTACATCTACACAATGGAATACTATGCTGCTGTAAAAAAGAAGGAATTCTTACCATTTGCAACAGCCTGGATGGAACTGGGGAGAATTATGCTAAGTGGAATAAGCCAGTCAATGAAAGAAAAATACCACATGATGTCACTCACTTATGGGTAATAAAGAACATTATAAACTGATGAACAAAAATGGATACAGAGGCAGAGCAGCATGGAACAGACTGTCAAAATACATCAGGAAGGCTGAGAAAGGTTGAAGGGGGGAGGTAAGAGATCAAACAAAGGACTTGTATGCATGCATATAAGCATAACCAATGGATGCAAGATAGAGGGGGGTAGGAGGACTGGGGGAAGTTCAGTGGTGGTGGGGGAAAGAGACATGTGTACTACTGTTTGTAATATTTTAAGCAATTTAATAAAACTAAAATTAAAAGAATAAAATAAAATAAAAACAAGAAAATTTTACAGTAACTATTTAACCCTTCCACTTAAAGAACTAGAAAGAGGACAACAAGAAAAGACCAGAGTAAGCAGAATGAAGGAAATAAAGATTAGAGCAGAAATAAATGACATAGACACTAAAAATAAATAAATAAATAAATAAATAAATAAATAATCAATGAGACCAAGAGCTGGATCTTTGAAAAGATAAACAAAATTGATGAATGGTTTAGCCAGTGGTTTTTACTATTGGTTGATAATATCACGTGAGGAGCAGCGACTCCCCCTTCAACCCCCCTGGAAGCCACGGGATGAGAACAGTGACACCAAAAGAGTGGCTGATGGCTGTTCATTTGGAGAAAGAAGATGGAATCTGAGATCCATTTCAGGTGTGCCCACCTTTCCATGCCCATCTTGGAAGCTGAGAATTTCCTTAGTGGCCTCTATTACCCTGGGAGGGGTAGGGTTTATGTGGTCAGGAATCTCAGCAGGTTTCCTTAGAGCCATCACAGGTTTCCGTAATCTCTGGATTTCCCATTAGGCTCTGGGGCTGAAAGACACGGATTTGAACCTTAGCTCTGCCTTGTATTTGACATGGAAAAACACATGATTCCTACAGTCTGTGTTTTCTCTCAGAAGTGGGGTAGGGGAGGTCTCAGGAGGCTCAGGACAGTTACTAGGCTTGTGCACATCCTGTTGGTAAATTGAAGGGTAGGATATGAACCCAACCGAAGCCTGCATTCTTAATCATCAGCCCCAAGTCCGATGATTCCGAAGCCAGGCTTCTCCACCGCACCAGTGCCACGTGGGTAGGAGAGGAAAGGCTGTGAGCTTTGTGTGAACTAGACCTGGCTTCACTGAATTGGAGCACATAACAGGAGATGGGAGGAGTCTCAGGATGCAGAGTTGGGTGCCCTCCCTATTGCCGCAGGGGTGCTCGGGCCAGGGAGCAGCAGGCGGGGCGCCCTCACCTCATACAACATGAACAGGCCGATGGGCTTGGTGGGCTTCATCCTGATGCCAAGGTTGCCCTCAGTGTTGGGCGGCAGGATGTTGCCTTTGTCGTTGATGATCTGGAGCAAGAGGTCTGTGAGGCCCCCTGCAGGGCTTCCAGTCCTCCTTCCCCCCCTGCTCCCCCCCCCTCTCACAAACTCTGCAAGGCTTATGCATGTGACACCAGTGCGGACCATGGGGAAATCCCTGTCAGAAAACAGAATGAAGCTGTCAAGTCTTTGAAATCAGCAAGTCATGGGCGTGTTTGTTTCCTGGTGTGGACATCTTATGTGTCTTCAAGCTAGAAAACAGGGGCCAGGTCAAGCTAAAAGCCCGGAGGCTGGACAGAGCTGCCAGGCACCCCCAGGTCCTGTGCGCCATGGCTGTTGCACAGCCTCGGCTGGCACTGATGCCCACAGTACTGACCCTCCCAGGAAACCAGAGGGGAACTAGGAGAGGAGGAGGGACAACTCGGGCAGGGGGCACCGTGTTCTGCCGCCTGGTGTCACACGGGGTTGATCCCAGCTGAGCCCTCAGTGCTCCCTGGCCACGCCTTTAGGACCAAACCTGGACATCGAAGGGCGGGATGGCTTTCCCCATGGAACCGGGCTTGACCTGTGACCCTCGGGCAGTGCCGCATGTGATTCCCTGTGCACAAAAGGGAGAGAAGACCAGTTGTCAAAAGCTTCAGGCCGATCACAGAGCAGCAACAATGGTTCACAGCACCCCTGCTCACACACACTACTCATAGAGCCGGTGGGGGAGCTGGGAGCTCTGCATGCTGGGCTCAGGGCATTGACCCAGCTCTTCAGCAGACAGTCACTGCGCCTGACATGTGACATGCACTGGGCCAGTGCCGGCTGCCAGGGCCACAGGGTTCACAGGTGGAGGCCAAGAGAGGAGCAAAGGGCTGAGCTCGGGGCTATGGGAGTGTGGTGGGTGGGGGAGTGCCCACTGCATCAGGCATGTGTCCATTTGACCAACACTTACTCAAGACTGAACCTGACAGGAACCTGCCTCCTCCGCCCTCGGGGCTGCGCTGAAATCACTGAGGCTTTGTCTCTGCCACCACTCCCACCCCCATTTGCCCTCCTGATGAACTACGCCTCCTTCCTGGTTCTCTGAAGCTAACATCCGTCCTAAAGCTAAGCCTTCAGTCACACAGATGAGTTAATGCCCTGGGTCTCCCAGTCAAAGGGGCCGGCCGGCACCCCCTCTCAGGGCCTGCGGGGCGGGAAGCTGCTCAGACCCGCACCAGTGAGCTCACCTGGCTTCTAGGGCAACCAGCCCAGACTCAGGCCCCAGGAGAAGTCCCGGGCGATCCTCCTCCAGTGGCATTTCCCCTGCATTTCTGTTGTCGCCAACAGGCCTTATACTGACGTTTGGGCATGTTTCCCTCCACGGATACCCAGTGTCTGAGCTTAGAGATGCCCCTTCTGCTCTGCACCCCTGACACCTGGCCCACGACCCCCCACATCAGTGCGGACAGCGGGCTGGCTCTGGGGGCTGTGCAGGCTGGGTAACTCCGGGGCTTACACATTCCCTTCCACTCCCCTCATCACCACCCCATTTCAGAGACAGGGAAGTTGAGCTTCTTCAGGCTCCACGGGATGCCTATGGGCTTGACGCTGCCATTGGCGGTGCTGAGAGGATCTGAGACCTGAGCTCCTGGCAGAGGAAGGTCTGCTCTCCAAACTGCTGTTCTCACTTCAGGACGTGCCAACGCCCACAGGTGAGTGAGCGGGTTGCAAGAGTTTTGAGCAATGAGGCTCCATGCAGCCAGGAGGGAGTATTCTGTGGCTCAAGCAGTCCACACTAAGGGGCGGGGTTATGGGTGTAGCTGGTGCTTCTCCTCGTCCAACAGTGAACCGTGAGCCATGCAAGGTCAGGCCTAGAGCCCTCCCATTTCTCAGACCTGGAAGCAGACCACTTCACTGACTAAAATAAAGCAATTTATTCAAAATCAACACACTGTCAGACAAATATGTGAATTAAGACCAAGAGATCCTGCCCTACAGATCCTGAGAGGGGTGACTCTGAGCTGACAGGATGGTGGGAGGCAGGCGAGTGGCATCAGGGGGTTAAGGATGCTTTGGGAGAGAGGCAGCCCCTCCTCCTACCACTGCAGCCCCTGAGGGTCCAGACAGCACAGCAGGCTGCACGGCCCGCCCACTGTGTGCTCACTGATACCCTTGGGGGTCACACTGTGTGTGTGTGTGTGTGTGTGTGTGTGTGTGTGTGTGTGTGTGTGTGTGATGCCTGTGCTCCCTTCTCTCCTCCTGCTCATGCCCCACTATCACAGGTGTGTGCTGCCCTCATCCACACCCAGAGCTGAGCTTTGGGGATCGCTCTTGCCTGGCCCGGTGGCTGCTGCTCGAGAGATGGAGGGTGACATGGGCAGCACTCGCAGGCAGGGCCTCCGTGAGGCAGGAGGGGCCTCCATTGCCATGTTCTTCCCAGCTCCCTGATCCCAGGGACATAGCCCCCTGTCCTCAGACCCCTATGGAAGGTTTTGTCCAATAGCCATCAGCACAACTGGAAGAGTCTGTGTGAATTGTTTGTCTGCAAACTGATTTGGGGCCAATCAGCCTGGCACTCCAGAGCCGCCCTCTGCTGTCTGTGCACACATTGGGCCTGTGCACACTCTCTGGCAGATTCAGCTCCTCTGCTGGGCTGGGTGGCCCTGTGCGGCCTGTCCACCTACCGTTTCCGACTGTCCGTAGAGCTGGTGGAGCAGAAGGCCCGTCCGTTCTCTCCACTTCTCTTGCTCCTCGGGCAGCAGGGCCTCTCCAGCAGTAGAGCAATGCTCCAGAGTGGGGAACCTGAGGTTTGGGGGAGACAAGGTGTTCACAGAGCTTCAGAGAAGACATCTGGCGCCCCTCCTTCTCCCCTCTCCCCGCAACACGTCTCCTGTTACACAGCCAGGAGTGGTGGACAAGGCGGCTGGTTTCATTGGGGGCGTCTTCCTCCCTCATTCAGAGTTTTCTCCAAAGTAGGTAAACTTAGCAGAGTCTCCAGTGGAGTCATTAGTGATGCCCTGATTGGATTGTTACTGGGTTTGACCAAGTTCATCATCTGAGGAACGTTGCAAAAAGTGGCTGTCACAGAGCTTTGAAATACAGATAGAGGCAGACCAAGGGCATGCTGGGATGGAGGCTTCATGATTAAAAGCAAGTTGTATTTCAGAGTTAGCTTCGTAAGGGTAGTTGTAAGGGACTTTGTAAAAGTCCTTGACATTTTAACTCTGTGTCTAAAGTTATTAGGTCTGATTTTTGAAGCAGCCATTTCCATTTTAGAGTCTCTAAAATATGTATAAGTGTGCATTAGGTTCAAAGGCAAGATTGCAGTTTAGCTCAGAATTAATCTACAAACACGGGGAAATACAAAATAAAGTTATAGCACTACACCCATAAGATAGGTAAAAATGAAAGACTCTGACAGGAACAAATGTTGCCAAAGATGGGGAACAAGGGAACCCTGCCTCCCTGCTTGTGGGTGCACACAGTGATTGGAAACTTGGAAAATAGGGGTAGGATGCGGTGTCAGTGTGATTCAGCAATTTCTCCTGAAAGACCCCACATAGTGAGAGCTTATGTGCACAGGGTGAATGTGCAAAAACAGTGTCAGTCATCAATAGCCCTCAAATGAAAAAAAAAATGGACTTATCATAAAATGGGATATTATACGGCAATAAAAGTTAGCTATAGCAATATAATGCAACGTGGGCTCACCTTAGAAATATAACATTGGAAAAGAAGCTGCATATTAGAGCATTATATGATTACAAAGTTCACAAGCAAGTAAAAGAGACTGATATTTCCTTAGGAGGTAAACTATGGGGTGGGGGAGGTGCGTGGAGAAAGAAAACGCGCGCACACACACACACACACACACACACACACACACAAATGAGTGAATACCATAAAAGTCAAGATAGGGAGTTCCTTTAGGGGAGTTGGAGAGGTCTGAGGAGGTCACTGGGGCTGGCAATGTTCTCTTACTGTGACTTGAATGAGTGGTTACATACTGGTTTAATTTTCAACAACTTCTTAATCTACACATTTATGTCTTATGTATTTTTCTGTTTGTTATTTCATAATAAAAAGTTTAAAAAAGAAATGAGAAGGAAAACCCCTATTTTGTTTAAAAAAAAAAAGTGCTGTTTGGAATTTTCTGCTGTTTTTCTTAGATCGCCTCTTATTCTAAAAAAACAAAAACAAAAACAAAAAAACCCACTTTGCTTTCTAGCCTGCTTTAGCCTGTTTGAATAAATGATGAAGATAAACTTAGCTGTATGACCTTGTAGGTCAGAAACTAGATATGCCCATAATTTCAATGCCATGCCAGGTGCATTTTTTAATTGGATATAACTGTGTTGTTTTCAAGGCCAGCATCAAGATAACCACTAAGTGCACATAGGGCTGGCTCTTTAATAAAAAAGGAAGTTCTACTTGTAGCCTTGCTTAGAATTTGAATTCATTTTCTCTAAGCCCACTGCGGTGAATGAAGTGAATCTCCAAACTCCTGCATTGTTTGATTCTTTGGGATCTCTGTAACAGAAAAACACCCACAATGATGCAAGGCTCACTGTTTCATTTGGATCTTAGTTCTGCTTAATAAACAAATTTGACTGGCTGGTAATTATCTCTACCAGCATTACACACACACACACACACACACACACACACACACACACACACACACTAGCTCTCACTGCCGTCAAAGAACCAGGGTTGAAACAGTCAGACCATTACCATCCTTAGCTGGTTATTGAAAGAAATAGCCAGGAGAGAGGCTGACAATGTTGAGCACAGTCAGAGGCCTGTTTGCTTACCAGGAAGCTCTAGTTTCACACCCAAGAAATGGAGGCATAGTTCCCCCAAGGGATTCACACCCAGCTCTCCCTCCTCTGGTTCAGGATTGTGTGTGGGAAGGAGCTCGGGGGAGATCAGGAACTGCCCAGTAAAGTCAAAATGGCACAGAGGAAGGCGTTGGACCACAGAGACTGTCAGTCTTACCTGGGAAAAGATTCTTGGCTAGGGGTGGCCAAGTGCAAGCACCTGGAATCTTGGGAAGTTAACTGATTGTTTTGAAAAAGCTTCTGGTTGGGAACCAGAGAGGTAATGCTGGATCTCTCTCTCTCTCTTGCCTGGGACACACTTGCCCAATATGTTCTTGTCCCTCTCGCTCAGGAACAAAGGACCATGCAGGTCTACAGGCACCTGAGCCTGGGGGAAACTTCCAGGCCCAAAGGCTCATGAAGCAGAGACACGAGGCATTGGCCTTTGCGTTGGCCACAGAAAATGAGATTGGACTTTTTCCAGGGCAGGGCCGAGAGAGATGGGCTTGGGAAGCCCAGAGGAGAACTCTATTCATGTTATGCAACAACTAAACTACATTGAACATACAGCAATCTCCCGTGCATGGATCTTTGGGATTCTTTCCTCCCAACCATGTGCAAGAACCTGTTTCCCACTGACAACAAGACCACAGTGATTCAGACTCCTTAAAATCCTACCCAAAGATTGTGATTACAACAAGTCACTTCTACATACCTGCTAAAATTCTGCTGCAGAATCATTCGAAATACAGAGGGCGCAGCAAAGCACTGGGTGATGGGGTATTTAAAGAGTGTCTACATGGTAAACAGAGAAAAAATTTATATTTATAGTTAAGATGAAAAATACTGTCCAATTATTACCATTCTTTTGTTGTTCATGGTGGTAACTCTATTTTTAAAATTATTACCATTTTGATTCTGGTCTCCCTTCTGGGAGAGCACATTTAGCCATGATGTATGCGTAACAGCAACTGCTGCCAGTTCCTGTTTTCAGGTGCAGGTCTGAGGGCTAAGCACTTTACACACTTTGTCTGTATCATCTCAATATTCTCAACAACCTTATGAGGTTGTAATTATTAAAATTCCCATCTGTCAGGTGAGGAGACTGAGCTCAGAGAGGTGAGGTTACCTGTAACAAATATTAAAGGTGTGAAAGGGAACCGGAACCATCGTGTTCCAAGGGCTCTGTTTTTAAACACTTCAATCAGTTCACACACACCCCAGCCACCTGGCCCTGGAGGAGCCAGGAGACCTGAGATTGTGCTGGTTGCTTTAATTTCTCAAAATGTGTATTCTGGGTGGTTCAATAACTGATTCAGAGCCTTACATTTTGAGACACCGAGAGCCCAGGTTATACCACCCTAATGGGCTGCTTTGTTCCATACACTATTCTCTGCAGGGGCCAGTTTTTGAGCCTGAAACATGAGTTTCTCCTGGAGTTTGTTGACACTGAGAGATTAGTGCTCTTACCTCTACAATGACCTTAGGGTCAAACTGGGGTAGATGATGGATGAAGACTGTAGACCCTGCTGTCCATGGTTCAAACAGGGTCCCAATGCCAGCCAAAAGCCAGCCTGGATCTGACAGGCACCAGAGGACATCAGCGGGCTTCAGCTGCAATAATTTCCTGCTAACTCCAAAATACAGTGGCCTCAGCTTTGTAACCACAGTTGCAAGCCCGGTCAAGGCATATGCCTGGGTTGTGGGCACAATCTCTAATCATGGATGTTTCTATCCCTTTTCCCTTCTTCTTAGAAACCAATTAAATATAATTTTAAAAAGTGCAACTTTGAGTCCTGCACTGTCTCCCATTAAAAATATAATAAAAAATAATTATAATCAACGAGGGAAATATCCTTGGGTAAAGATTAACAAAAATAAAAATAAAATAAAATTTAAAAAATAACAGAAACAGCTGGTAGATGGAAAGACAGAAAATTGAATCCAGTGGCTACTCAGCTAGGACTGAAGCGTTTCCCCACCTACTGTTACTGCTTCTGAGGGACCTCTGTGTGCAGAACTCCTTGAGAAAAACTCAACTTGCCCCTTAGCAAGCTATGGCTTTGAAGAGCTCTCTGTTAGTAGGGAGGGACCTGGAGAGCCATTTACACCCTCTCTTCCCATCTCTTAGGGCTGTGGCTCACCCACAGGAAATTACAAGCTAGGGACCTCTGTTCTGAGCTGCAGACCCAACTGCCCACTGGACATCTCTTCTGGGTTGTCTCTTGGGCATCTCAAACCCAGAGCATCCTAATCTCTCCTGCCTCCCTGACTGATTCTTCTCCAGTGCTCTCTGTGTTTCAGTGAATGTCATTACTGTCCAAGCTCAAAACCTGGGACTCAACCTTGACTCTCCAGCCCCTCCCACCTCCCACATCTAGCCAGCACACCCTCCCATTCTATCTCCTAAAATCTCAGACTTCTTAACTTCCTCCCTGTCCCCAGCACCTTGGCCAAGCCACCACCATCGTGCACCTAAATTATTCTAAGACCCTCTAACAGGTCTTTCTAAATCTATTATTTTCCCCAGCCATTCTCTACCCTGCAGCCATAGTGATCTTTTCAAAATACACATTTGATTAGGTCTCTCCTTTGTACACAACCTTTCAATTCTGCCCACTATTTTCCCAATCTCTACACCAAAGCCCTCATGACCCTGTGTGCTCTGGGCCCCATGTACTTTCTCAGCTGCTCCCATCTGTGCCTCCCATACACCCTGAGCAGCAAATCTCTGTAATGCTACTTTTAATATCTTTGTGCCTTTGCTTGGGTTGTTCTCACTACACAGAACCCACCCCCCATTCTTTCCACCCCAATTCCTTCAGGATTTTGCTAATAAAGTTTTATTATTAGAACAGATATCCAATGTCCACAAGACATCGTCTCTACTTCCTGGTCTGCTTAATAAGGTACAAAATATATATTACTAGTTGGGGAGGAGGAAGTAGGAGAGAGAATATGGTTTAATATTGATTAAATGATTAACCCACGGCTATTTCTTCAGCCTCTACAATTATTTATTTTAGGTTAATGGCAGTGGCTTGGTTCCAGGTATAACTTCCCCCTAATGACTCATGATTGAGAAACTCAACCTCCGTATAACTATAACTTTCTGTCCTCCTCCCACCAAACCTAGAACCAGTGACAAAGACACATGGCTTGTCATTTGTGCAGCTTTCAGAATGCCTGCTGCCTCCACCCATGATCTCTCCACACCTGTGAAGGTGCTCAGGCAGGATCCCCTTGTCATTGGGAGGCTGCTGTCAACACTCTTAGAAATCTAGACCTTCGCCTTTGAGACCCCTAGTGGTCTGAATCAAAGTGAGAAGAAGGGAGAAGCAGAATGGACTTGGTTCTACTTGGAACACCTTTCCCAACACACACACACACACACACACACACACACACACACACACACACACACCTTGCCCCAGAGTGTGACCCAACCTCTAAGTTGGTGCCCTCTTTCCTACCAGGAAGGGAAGGAATGTCGCAAGGCAAGTCCATGGCTGTGTTTTGCCATCTTGGGGAAGCCGGTGGTGCCACTGGTGAAGAAGATGACCATTGGGTCCGTGGTCTTTGATTTAATGCAGGTGTGATCTGGGGATGCTGATCTACAAAGGGATTGAACACAAAAGGAGAGAAGTCAAGTCTCCTGGCTCCACCCTCAGGGTAAGCCAAAGAAGCCACATGAGGCTCAAGGTAAAAAACCTGGTTTGCTTGTATAGATTTTAGAGAGGAAAAGAGAAAGAGGGAGGGAGGAAAGAAGGAAGAGAGGTAGAGACAGAGACACAGAGAGAAAGAGAGAAACATGAATTTGTTCTTCCACATATTTATGCATTCATTGGTTGATTCTTGTATGTGCCCTGACGAGGGATCAAACCCACAACCTTGGTGCTCTAACCAACTGAGCTACCTGGCCAGTGCAGAAAACGGGTTTTGCAACACTGGAGGGAAAACTGGTCTCCAGGTCTGAAGCATCAAACAGAGTTTATGGGTGATCTGGGTAAAAGCACTGACATTTCTTCATTTAAAGAATAGGAAAACACAGCCGAGTATTTTATAATTTAACAAACATTGAAATAAAACTTACTCTTTCTGAAAATGCACTACTAGTAAACGAATTACAAATAAGAACTTATTCAATCTTCAGAGCAATCCCAAGAGGTAATTATGCCCAACTTGTCATGCTCCCTTTGGGGATGAGGAAACTGAGCCTCAGAGAGGTTAGGTAACTTCCGTGAAGACATACAGCCAGCAATTGGCAGAGCCATGGTTCAAATTCTGTGTGTTGTGTAGACTGTCCTCTTACTCACCCTATAAGCTTGCTTTCATACAAACCAATTTTACAGGAATTTCACTCCATAACCTTGGTGGTAAGTGGGGGAGGGGGAAGGAGCAGAAAAAGCGAGGGAGAGTGAGAGTGAAAGAAGAAAGAATCAGTTGGCCTTGATTCCTAGGAGCACCTACACTCAGTCTCCAGGGCTGGCCTGGAGAATGGGTTTGTGAGCTTCCTGTGTTAATCAAATAAACTGCAGATCATCCAATACGGGAGGGAACACTGGCTCTTTCTGAGAAATACTAGTCCTGACTCTGGACAATTTAAGAAATTTTTCAACAGTACTATTAAAAAATGTTTTATTGATTTCAAAGTAGAAGAAAGAGATAGAGAGAGGTGGAAACATCAATGATGAGAGATAATCATGGATTGGCTGCCTCCTGCATGCCCCCCTCCCCCCATCTTGGATCTAGCCTGCAAACTGGGCATGTGCCCTGACTAGGAATGGAATATCGACCTTCTGGTTCATAGATCAAAGCTCAACCAATGAGCCACTCGGGCTGGGCAACAGTATTATTTATTTAAGTTTTTTTTTTTTAAACTCTTTGACTTTATTTGTTTATTCAAGATATAAAAGAAAGTTTATCTAGAAGCCACAGAGGTAGTGGAAGTTAGCCAGTGGGGCTGTATTGGCTCAGGAAACAAGTTCAGACAGAAGAAGGGCCCTTGGCGTTGAGGAGAGAGAGGCAAAGGTAGCGCAGGGGGAGGTGAGGGCACGCTCCCTGGAGGAAGAGCCCCAACTCTGAACCTTAGAGTCCACCACAAGGTGCGACGTCACTGTGTTTCCCTTTTGGGGTTGAGTAACATTTTACTTTAAAAACAGAGGGGTTATTTCAAGAAAACAAACCCAGTGCAACTTATACGTTATAAACCAGTGTTACCTCAGAAAAATAAGAGACAAAGAAAAGACACCCAGCAAGGGTTGAGCTGTGGGTGGAACAGGGGCTCTGTGGACTAAGCTCACAGGTGATCTGATCATAAATCCCTGTCTGGCAAGGCCTGGCGGAGGCAGGCCCCTGACACAGCTTCTCTGGTGAAAGATTTATCTTTGCCTTAAGCTAGCCTGTCAATAGTTCTTGTGCATCTAGGTTAACAAACCCTTGAAATACAGAAAGTAATATCCCTTGAAGGGGATGTGACCCCCCGAGGGAGTAGAGAATCTTAACTATCCTGTAATCACATCCCACCTGGCTTTTCCCACCTTAATCTTTCTTGTTTCCCCTCCTGAATTTCAAATGCATGAAAGAAGATACAAATCAGCTTTCCTCCAGAGCATCTGAGGTCTTTCTTCCCTGCATACTAGTATGTTGTCTGTTTGGCTCAAATAAACTCATAAAAGTTTCCTGCAGGTTTGGGCATTTCTTAGATGGACAGTGTAAAAATCACCTAAAGGCTCACAGAACTAAAGGATTGGAGGTAGAGGGTCTCTCTGACCTCCTGGCATTTTCCTAACTTTCTAAGGGCACCTACACCTGGGAGATTTTTGCTCCCAAAAGCCCCTGCCAGTCACATCCTCATTTTTCTTTTTATTACAGTCTCAACTTTAACCTTAAGGACACATTATAACCTCTCATTCAACTTATTCACATATATGTATTTATATTTATATATGAACTAGAGGCCCGATGCATGAAAATTCATGCACTGGATGGGAGAGTGGGTTCCTTCAGCCTGGCCTTCCCCCTCTCACAGTCTGGGAGCCCTAAGGAGGAGGAGGCGAGCCAGTGATCTGGGGAAGGTTACACCTCCATCACACCTGTGCTGCTGCCACTGCCGGCAGCGCAAGCCTCAGCCATCCCAAGTTACCAGAGCCTTGGGCAGTTCTGGGCGGCTGGGTAATCATCATCTTGGCCTGGCCCTGAGCAGCTGGGCAGCTGCCATCTGAGGCTTGCCTGTGACTTGGGCCACACTGGTAGGCTAGGCAGCCATCATCCGATGCTTGCCTGCACCTTGGGCATTGGCTAGGCATCTGAAATCAGAGGCTTGCCTGTATCTCGGGGGGCTGCCATCTGAGGCTTACCTGCACCTTGTACCGGCCCTGGGTGGCTGGGGGACTGAGGGGACTGGGGGGTTCTGGACACAGCCATGTGGAGCAGCTGGACTCACCAGGTGGTGGGCCCTGCAGTGTCACACACCTGCCAACATGGCAGGGCTGAGAGGACTGAACATTGCCATTTTAGGGTGGTGGGCACTGCCAACTTTGAGGGCAGGGCAGTCAATTAGCATATTCCCTACTTACAGGTTGTGGGCGCCGTCATCTTTGTGAGGGTGTGAGGGTTAATTACCATATTCCCTCTTTATTACATAGGATAGTGTCTTAGACACCCACCTACAAGAAGCTTGAAATGCAGTAATCTTCACAGTACACCTCCTTTCACATCCCAGGGGTGACCAAACTTTAGGGAGAGAAGCATAGAAGTGCAATGTCCTGATATTACAGATGAAGCAACCTTGGCTAAGAAAGGGGAAGGAAGTAGCCCAGGGTCACCAAGCAGGTCAGGGACATAGCTGGGAAGAGGTTTCTGGATTCAGGCCTGGTGAGCTTCCTACAAGTTTATCTTCTGTCGACAGCACTTGGGTGTGCATGGCCTTCTCCCACCGTTCCTCAGAGAGCACCTCCATCAGACCCGAAACTCACTTAATCAGAGATCGGAAGTCCAGCCACCCCTCACGGCTGCGGTCAGACACCAGGAGCTTGGTTTTCAGAGCGGGACACTGAGAAGCCACAGAGTCCACCTCCGGGGCAAGGGCATCTGTGGTCACGATGCTCTTGGCATTGGACTCCTTCAGTCGGTAGAGAATGTCTTTGGCCTTCACCTGAGTTGTCCCTGGCATGAAGACAATCCCTGGGATGAGGGAAAAAATTGTTTCACTTCCTCTTTCACAGCCATGGGCTTCAGGTCTGGCTGATCTGTATAGAAATCCCCTAACCTCTTGCTACTCAAAGACCCCAGTCTCAGCACCACCACACCACACCCAAACCCACCCAATCAGAACATTCATTTTTTTAAAATTTTGTTTAAAATACATTGATTTCAGAGAGGAAGGGAGAGGGAGAGACAGATAGAAACATCAGTGATGAGAGAGAATCCTTGATTGGCTGCCTCCTGCACACCCACATTAGGGATCTAGTCTACAACTCAGGCATGTGCCCCAATTGGAAATTGAACCATGACCTCCTGGTTCATAGGTCAATGTACAACCACTGTGCCAAGGTGGCAGGGCCAGAATCTGCCTTTTAACAGGACCTCCAAATAATTCCCATGCACATTATAATTTGAAACACTTGCCCTAAACTTTTCTACTCTAGATGGGTGCGGCCAGTAGACAGGTGAGTCCTACTTTGCAAGAGTCTACCTAGGACTGGGAGCACAGATGCAAGGACAGAATCTCTGACATCAGGAATAGCTGCATCCCAGCCCCCACTTTTCTCCTCCACTCATTTCTGTCATTCCTGTGTCATTGGGAATCCCTTCTTTTCTTCATCCCTCATGTCCAAATTAACCACATTGTCCCTTGAGCTTTTCTACATTCCCTCCCTTTCATCAGCTGTCAACAATAATTAGTTCAAGTATTTGTGTGCACCTATTGGATTCTAATCTCCCCACCAGTTGCCTTGCCCTGGAACTTCCATATTATAATCTGTGTTTCCATCCCCATTTTCTATTGTTAGGACTAGAAGGTAATAAAATCCTTGACAGCCATTTGTAAGTTTTCTGTCACAGGAGAACAAAAACCAGGAAATGCTTACTGGACACCAGGAATCAGATCATATAAGGAAGTGAAACTGTCCTGAAGACACCTGATCACACACCTGCATTCCATCCTCACCAGCTCAGCCCCCAAACCCACTGAGGACAATAGATTCCCACTGTGACAGCATCTAAGGATGGAACTCCTGCTCGTGGGTGCACCATCATCCTCTTGGCTCAGTGCTGTTTTCCTTAAATAAACTCAATTTTCCTTAATTACTTCTGAGATGGCCATTTAGCCTGCCTGTCTATCTCATTCACCTTCACTTCTCTTAATACCAATGTCCTCACTCCAGAAAAACACCATGCTCTCCATTCTGACACTGAAGACGCTGCCCAGACTCCACCTATCTCTCCCACACCTCTATTCTCTGCTTCAAAATGGCCATTCACATAGGTAACTCCTGACTGTAAGCCTTTGCATGTGCCAATCCTGTTCTTGGAATTCCCTTTCTCTGCTTCTACTCCCTCTTTAGTTATACTGTTCCCAGAAATCATCTTGGATTTCTCATGGGCCATCTCAGGTCACATGGCTTTTTAAAAATATATATATTTTATTGATTTTTTTACAGAGAGGAAGGGAGAGAGATAGAGAGCTAGAAACGTCGATGAGAGAGAAACATCGACCAGTTGTCTCTTGTACGCCCCCTACCGGGGATGTACCCGCAACCAACGTACATGCCCTTGACCGAAATTGAACCTGGGACCTTTCAATCCACAGACCGACGCTCTACCGCTGAGCCAAATCGGTTTCGGCTCACATGGCTTCTTTATGCTTCCTCTGCTCTTGCCATTAACGTTTGATTCCTCAGGAACTAGATGGATTAGTCAATTATTTTATGTAGAAAAAAGAGAGGCATAATATATAAGCAAGAGCATGAACAGACTGTTGTGTGAACATGTGATTCAACTGAAGTGATTTAAAAAAAAATCCACAAGTCCCATACTGATTTAAATTAGATAGGTAGGTAGGTAGATAGATAGATAGATAGATAGATAGATAGGCAATTAAAAGGAAGAGGAAAGGTTCTACAGAAGAATGCTAACTAATGAAACTAGAGGGGGTGTTATAAACGGAAAATTCTCATGTAAAACCAACATAATCATATTCAACTCAGTCAAGAATCATCAGTGGACACTCAAACCATGGGGTGAAAGTCAGTGGGGGAGCAGGATATTCACTAGTCTCATAAGTGTTACCCCACTGGTCAGGAACAGAAAAGGTGCCTTGACACAGTTGACTACCACCCTTCTAATGAGATAAACAATGTCACTGATGGAAGACAAAGCAATTGCATAGACCCCTCATGTGAGGCGCCGACAAAGACACTCCTGCTAAGATGTTTTAAGATGAATATAATCATGAAGCAAGAGTCAGAAATAGCCGAGGCCGGTTTGGCTCAATGGATAGAGCATCGGCTTGGGGACTGAAAGATCCCGGTTTCGATTCCAGTCAAGGGCATGTACCTTGGTTTCGGGCATATCCCCAGTAGGGGGTGTGCAAGAGGCAGCTGATCGATGACTCTCTCTCATCTATGTTTCTAACTCTCTATCTCTCTCCCTTCCTCTCTGTACAAAAATCAATAAAATATATTAAAAAAAAAAAAAAAGAGCCAGAAATACACGTTTGGGTGCGCTTCCTGAAAAGCAATTGGCTTCGACACTTCAAAATGTCATTGCCATGTGGAAAAGGATAGAGAACCCTTCTAGGTTACAGGAGACTGGGAAGAAATGACAACTAAATTAATGCATGAACCTCAATTAGATTTTGGACTTAAAAAAAAAGGAATGGTTGTCAAGCGCATTATTAAGACAATTGGGAAATGTTGACTATGGATAGCTATTAGGTAATATATATTATACTAATGTCAGACTTCTTGTTTGATAAGCTGTGGTGATGTGAAGGAAATGTCTGGAATCCAGGGTTTATGGGTATTTACATGCTCTTTATGGGTGTCACAATGTCTGCAACTGATTCTTTACTAACTCAGTGGGGAGCTGCAATATGGCAAAAGGTTAACAGTTGATGAATTTTAAAAAAGCAATAATGTCTGAGACTGTGCAAGAGAAAGTGTGTGGCATCAGGAGAAAGATCCAAGATGGCAGCATAGGTAAACACACCTAAACTGCTGCCACGCACAATTTCAAAACTACAACTAAAAGACAAAATGTCTACCACCCAGAACCACGGGAAAGCTGGCTGAGTGGAAGCTCTACAACTAGACTGAAAGAGAAAAGAGCATTCAGGGCACAAGCACAGAAAAAACTGAGGTACGGGGGCGTGCACGTGTGACGCAGGCTGGTGGCAGATCCTGGCTTGGCGGCAGGTGTTGCTTTCTTCAACCCGAAGAGAGACAAGCTCTCAATCTCTCTGAAATCCAGTTTCTGGAGAGAAGCTATACTTTCTGCCATCAGATCGGAAGGTGAGGGTGGCTTGCTTGCAGAGCAGTGTGCAAGAATAATTGTTTGCTGTGCTGGGGTGTGAGATGGGGGGGGCACAGTTGGAGAGGCAGAGATGGCTGACTGGCAACCATCGCTGTTTGCCACACCCTAGCCTAGTGATGCCCTGAAACTGCATCCCACACAATCTACAAACACACCCAAGCTCCAAGCAGTGGATTTTGATATGAATGGCCTTCTCTATTTCAGTTTATCCTAGCAAACTTGCAACCTGGTGCAGACAGCTCCAAAGCCTCCAAGCTCCAGGCAGGGAGGAGAGGACTGTGGTTCTTACTGTAGTTCCTGCAAGGTGACCTCAGACAGTAGCTGAACTGCACCCCATTGGAGATCCAGAAACAAGTGTACCTAGTGGTCAGTGTGAGACACCAGATTTCAACTCCTCACATCCATAAGTGACACATTCAGGAGGCACAATCAGTGAGCACCAAAGTCCCACTGAAACAAGGCCTGCACCATAAGCAAGGACCTTAATGAGATTGGGGAAAAAAAAAAATAAAGGACCAGTCAAAAATAAAGCATACACTGTCTGAAATAAAGAATATACAGAAACTCAGCCAAAACCAGTTTGGCTCTGAGGATAGAGTGTTGGCCTGCAGACTGAAAGGTCCCGGGTTTGATTCCAGTCAGGGGCATGTACCTTGGTTGTGGGCACGTCCCCAGTGGGGGGTGTGCAAGAGGCAGCTAATCAATGATTCTCTCTCATCGATGTTTCTAACTCTCTGTCTCCCTCTCTTCCTCTCTATAAAAAAATCAATAAAATATATTTTAAAAAAGAATATACAGAAACTCAACTATAGATCAACATACACCAAGAGTCAGACCAAAGATCTGGAATATGAAGAAACAAACAAAAAAATAAATAAATAAAACAAACAAACAAACAAAAAAAAACACCCAGCCAGAGAAGCAGAAAGAAAGAAGAATCCAAAAGTGTGAGGATAGTGTAAGGAGCCTCTGGGATGTTTTTAAGCGTACCAACATCCAGATTTCTGGGGTGCCAGAAGAAGAGAGAGAGCAGGATATTGAAGGCCTATTGAAATAAATAATGACAGAAAACTTTCCCCACTTGGTAAAAAAAATAGTTAAGGGAGTGCACAGAACCCCAAACAAGAGGAATCTAAAGAGGACCACACCAAGACATATCATAATTAAAATGCCAAGGGCAAAAGACAAAGAGAGAATCTTGAAAGCCGCAAGAGAAAAACAACTAGTACCTACAAGGGAGTATCCATATGACTTTCAGCTTATTTTTCAACAGAAATTATGCAGGCCAGAAGGGAGTGGCAAGAAATATTCAAAATGATGAACAGCAAGAACCTACAACCAAGATTACTCTACCCAGCAAAGCTATCTATCATTCAGAATTGAAGGTCAGATAAAGAGCTTCAGAGAAGAAAAAGCTAAAGGAGTTCATCACCAGCAAACCAGGATTACATGAAATGTGAAGGGTATTATTTAAGAAGAGGAAGAAGAAGAAAAAGGCAAAGGTAAAAATTATGAACAACAAAAAACATCAAATACATATCTACCAACAAGTGAATCTAAAAATCAAGTGAATAAAAAATCTGAAGAACAGAATGGACTGTAAATATAATAGAATCAGGGATGTAGAAGAGAGTGGACCTACGATTCTCAGGGGGAAAGAGGTCTGAGGGGTGCAGGAAGAGATTGGACAAAAAATCTTACATCTATGGATAAGACCATGGAGGGGGTAAGGGCATGGGGTAGGGTGGGGAATCAGGTGCAGGGGAACTATGAGGGGGAAAAAGAGGAACACCTGCAATAATCTGAACAAAAAAGATTTATTATATTTTAAAAAAGACAGTCTCTTCAATAAATGGTGTTGGGATACTTGGACAGACACATACACAAAAATGAAACTAGAGCAACAACTTACACCATATACAAAAATAAACTCAAAATGAATAAAGAACTTAAATATAAAATGGGAAACCATAAAAATCTTTGAAGAATCCATAGGCAGCAAAATAGCAGACCTATGTAGTAGCAAGATCTTTACTAATACAGCTCCTAAGGCAATGGTAACTAAGGAGAAAGTAAACAAATGAGACTATATCAAAATAAAAAGCTTCTGCACAACAAAAGAAACCATCAACAAAACAACAAGAGAGCTCATTGCTTGGGAGAACATATTTGCCAATGTTATATCCAGTAAGGGTTTAATCTTCAAAATTTATAGGGAACTCATCCAAGTAACAAAAGGAAAATAAAAATCCAATTAAAAAAATGGGCAAAGAACCTAAATAGACAGTTTTCAAAAGAGGCATACATAATGGCAAGAGACATATGAAAACATGCTCAAAGTCACTAATCATCCAAGAGATGCAAATCAAAATTACAATGAGATACCATCTCACAACTGTCAGAATGGCTATCATCAACAAATCAACAAATGACAATTGCTAGCCAGGATGTAGAGAAAAAGAAATCCTTCCCACTGTCTGGTTTGAACGCAGCCTGGTGTATCCACTGTGGAATACAGTATGGAGTTTCCTTAAAAAATTAGAAATGGAGCTTCCATTTGAGCCAGTAATCCCGCTTCTAAGAATATATCCCAAGAAATCAGAAACACCAATCAGAAAGGATATATGCACCCCTATGTTCATAGCAGCACAATTTACAGTAGCTAAGCTTTGGAAATAGCTTAAGTGCCCATCACCAGATGAGTGGATTAAAAATGGTGGTACATCTACACAATGGAATACTATGCTGCTATAAAAAAAGGGCCAAAACCGGTTTGGCTCAGTGGATAGATATCGGCCTGTGGACTGAAAGGTCCTGGGTTCGATTCCAGTAAAGGGCATGTACATTGGTTGCAGGCACATCCCCAGCAGTGAGTGTGCAGGAGGCAGCTGGCCGATGTTTCTCTCTCATGGATGTTTCTGACTCTCTATCCCTCTCTCTTCCTCTATGTTAAAAATCAATAAAATATATTTAAAAAAAAGAGAAGGAACTCTTACCACTTGCAGTAGCATAGATGCAACTGGAGAGTATCATGCTAAGTGAAATAAGTCAGTCCCAGAAAGATAAATATCACATGATCTCACTCTTTTGCATAATTAATGAACAACATAAATTGATGAACAAAAACAGATCCAGAGAAAGAGAAGCATCCATCAGACCATCAATCCTCAGAGGGAAGTTAGGGGAGGATGCAGGTAAGGGGTAGAGATCAACCAAAGGACTTGTATGAATGCATATAAGCATAGCCAATGGACATAGACACCAGTGGGATGAAGGCATGAGCAGGAGGTTTGGTGGGGTGTTAAAGGGGATAAGAACACATATGAAACAATTTAATCAATAATGAAAAAAAAGCAAGTGTGTGTGCACGTGTGTGTTTGTGTGTGTGTATGTGTTTGTGTGCATGTGTGTGCATGTGTTTGTGTGCGTGTGTTTGTGTGTGTGTGCATGTGTTTGTGTGTGCATGTGTTTGTGTGCGTGTGTTTGTGTGTGCATGTGTTTGTGTGTGTGTGCATGTGTTTGTGTGCGTGTGTTTGTGTGTTTGTGTGTGCAAGTGTTTGTGTGCGTGTGTGCGTGTGTTTGTGTGTGTGTGTTTGTGTGCGTGTGTGCGTGTGTTTGTGTGTGTATGGATGTGTTTGTGTGCATGTGTGTGTGTATGTGTTTGTGTGCATGTGTGTGTGCATGTGTTTGTGTGCGTATGTTTGTGTGTGTGTGTGTGCGTGTGTCTGTGTGCATGTGTTTGTGTGTGTCTGTGTGCATGTGTTTGTGTGTGTGTGTGTGTATGACTGCATTTGAGCGCATGTGAGGGTGAGGGAGAGAATGAGGAACAAGGGGTAAAAATATGTGAGGGAGTCGGAGAAAGAGAAAGACTGTGAAGAAGAAAGTTGTAGGGGAAGAGAAAGCAGCTGGTGTTCCTGGACCAGTTGGCTCTGGGACATCCCTAAGGTCTCTAAGGGTCTCTGAGTCACTGACCTGTTCGCATGCAGCCCATGGTCACCAGCCACCACTCAGGCACTCTAGGCAGAATCAAGGCGAGACGGTCTCCCTGCTGCAGGCCACAGGCCTGTGTGAAGACGTTGGCTGCGCGGCAGGTGAAGTCTGTCAGCTCTCTGAAACTCCACTTCACTTCGTCTCCTTGGCTGTTCACCCACCACAGGGCTGGGTTGGGGCCTCTTTTGCCTTCCTGGTCAAGATCATATACCATGTGTTATTTCCTGCTTCAGAGGAAAAAGGCACTTATTTCCCCAACCCATAGTCATAGGCACGTTCCAGTGTGAGCACAGCTCAGGAACTAAGACCCCCATTTTAAATCATTTAAAGAATCAAGAAAAGTTAGGGTTGTGCTGTGATCTAGCCAACTTCTTCTGGTCTACTATGGCCACCTCTTCCCAAGTCACATAAAACCACAAATAGCTTAATGCTTCCAATAGCTCCATTCCCATGTATCTTAGTTCCATATAGACAGTGCCCCAGCATTCTCATCTATGAAGTGGGGACAATAACATTACGAAGATGGCGGCATAGGTAAACACCTGAACTTGCTGCAGCACACAACCACATTAAAACTACAACTAAAAGACAAGACGAATATTATTGGGAACCATAGGAAGGCTGGCTGAGTGGAAATTCTACAACGAAAGGAAAGAGAAAAGTGTATTGAGTCTGGTAGGAGGTGTGGAGGTGTGGAAGTGTGGAGGTACAGAGTCACGCACAAAAAGGGGCTAGCAACTGCATAAGTGATGTCTTTTCCAATCAGGAGAGAGATACAAGCTTCTGACTGCTCTGAACTCCAGTTTGGGGTGAGACTCTGGGGACCCAGACTCAAACCGAAAGAAACTGGACTGTCTGGCATCGGGCCAGAACCTGAGGTTGGCTTTCTCTCAGAGGTGCTTGCAACGATCATTGTTCCTGCACGGAGCCTCAGAATACAGAGACCCAGGAGCCTCTTCGGGTCAGGGCTGATGGGAAGCCATTGCTATTTGCTCCCCCCTGGTGATTCCCTGAGACCCTGCCCCCACCCAATTTACAACCCCCCCAAGCTGTGCCCAAAGGCTTTTGCATATGAATGGCCTGGCCATTTGCAATCTAAAACCTAACAAACTGCCCCAGAGCTTCCAAAAGAAGGCCCGAGACACCACAGTAGCTTGCATTGCTTCACACCTGGGCTCATCTGGGAACCTCCAAAACCCAAACAAAGAGGAGAAATTGAAGATCTCTCTGTAGCTCCTGCTGGATAGCCTCAGGCAGTGGCTGACTTTGCCACTGTACCCAGTGTATGCAGTGGTCAGGGTGAGATCATCCGGATTATAACACTTTACATCCAAAAGAGACACACTCATGGAGCAGACTCAGTGAGTGCCAAAGCCGCACTGAAACAAGGCCCGCACCATAAGGGTGTCTTCAGCACAGAAGTTCTCCCATTGTAGACACAACTGGTTCTCACAGCCAATTGGCCTGGCAGTCAATTTCTCCCAGTGATACCAACAGCAATCAAGGCTTAACTATAGACTGTGCACACAGCTCACAAAGGAGTGCACCAAGCATGTCCACCTCAGGTAATTAGGGAGGCTGAGCCACTGGGCCCTATAGGACACCCAGCACACAAAGCCACTCTATCAACACAGGAAGCATCCAAAAGAAACAAGTCACAAATGAAAGAAATGGAGGATAGCAAACTACTAGATATATAGAGTTCAAAACCATAGTTATAAGGTTATCAAGAATAATCGAGAAACATCTGAGAAATATAGTGAAATCCTCAAGGATATGAAAAAGAACCAATCAGAAATTAAACCTACACTGACTGAAATAAAGAATAATATACAGAATATAATGAATGGCATAGACTGGTGAACAAGAACAGATCCAGAGACTGAGAAATGTCAGTCGGAATCTCAAACCTCAGGAAAGGAGGGGGTTGATGGGAGAAAGGGGGAGAGATCAACCAAGGGACTGTGTATATACAATGAGCCTAATCAATGGACACAGACAACAGAGGGGTGGAGTATGAGTGGGGAATGGGGGTATTGGGAGAATAAGGACACATGTAAAAATAATAATAATAATAAAAATTAAAATTAAAAATCCTATCTAATTAAAGAGTAATATGCAAATTAACCATCCTCCACTATACCCACCAGCCACACCCACCAGACAATCAGAGCAAATATACAAATTAACCCTAACCAAGATGGCTGCGGTCACAGAGAGCAGGAGAGAAGCTTGGGTTTCCTTGGCAATGGAGGAAG
This sequence comes from Pipistrellus nathusii, assembly GCA_963693515.1. Classification (NCBI taxonomy): domain Eukaryota; kingdom Metazoa; phylum Chordata; class Mammalia; order Chiroptera; family Vespertilionidae; genus Pipistrellus; species Pipistrellus nathusii. Next base: position 94,354,868 of record OY882861.1, read on the forward strand.
CCAAGATTTCCACACACAGTGGCAGGCCCAGGCCTCCACTCAAGGGTACAAAGTTTCAATTATAGAAGGTAAATAAATTCCAACAGAAATGGCAGCAGCCATGGAGCTGGAAGAGAAGGAGGCTAGGGTTGCCCCAGCAATGGAGGAAGCCAAGCTTTCTGCATACCTGGCCAGCTCAGGCCTCTGCTTAAGGCTACAAAGTTTCAATTATAGAAGATAAATAAATCCCAACAGAAATGGCTGCCACTATGGAGGAAGCAACAGGCTTGGCTTCGCTCCAGACTACAAAGTTTCAATTGTAGAAGATAAATAAACCCCAGATATCAGGGCCTCCACTTGGATTACCAGGGGCGTGGCTTGCCTGCAAAACACCACAGGCCCCTCACCCAGGCCACCTCATGCCCCAAGGGAACACCCACCCTGATCTGGGTCACCCTTCAGGACAAACCAGCTGACCTTCACCCATGAACCAGGCCTCTATCCTATTTAATAAAAGAGTAATATGCAGGTTGACCATCATTCCAACACACAAGATGGCTGCCCCCATGTGGACACAAGATGGCCACCACAAGATGGCCAACAGGGTAGGGCAGTTGGGAGGCACCAGGCCTGCAAAGGAAGTCTGTTGAGAGGGACCAGGCCTTCAAGGGAGGGCAGTTGGGGATGATTAGCCCTGCAGGGGAAAGCAGTTAGGGGTGACCAGGCCGACAGAGGAGGGAAGTTGGAGGCAAACAGGCTGGCAGGGCAGCAGTTAGTCATCAATCAGGCTGGCATGGGAGTGGTTAGGGGGTAATCAGGCTGGCAGACAAAAGCAGTTAGGGGAAATCAGGAAGGCGGGCAGGTGAACAGTTAGGACCCAGCAGTCCTGAATTGTGAGAGGATCCCAGATTAGAGAAGGTGCAGGCTGGGCTGAGGGACGCTCCACCCCATGCATGACTTTCATGCACCGGGCCTCTAGTTTAAAAAATAAAAAAGAAATTGTGAGGAAACCAGAACCCCAAGAATGCCTGAGAACATCTTTCTTGCCACGCTAACAGTCATCAGGTGTACAGTAACATCACCTGGGGCAAATGGGGAAGTATTTGTTCCTGACCCTCCCTGGGTAAGAGCCCTTACGTGGGCTGATCCCCCGCCTAATGTAATCGCCAACGATACCAAACACTTTGGTCTTCCAGAAGGACCATGGGTGGGGCAAGGAAGTATAATTACACAGGGGTCTCCACGCAGCTTCCCTTTTGTATGACACAAAATCAAACCACTGCTCCTTTGTGTATAAAATTAAAGAGAGGTTTCTGGCTTATGTGGACACCAAAGGAAGGGACTATCACTACTTGCTCCTGGGAGAGGTGTAGAAAATGTAACTAAGACCCGTCCATACAAAAAGAAATTGGCTGAAACCGGTTTGGCTCAGTGGATAGAGCATCGGTCTGCGGACTGAAAGGTCCCAGATTCGATTCTGGTCAAGGTCAAGGGCATGTACATTGGTTGCAGGCACAACCACCGCAGGGGGTGTGCAGGAGGCAGCTGGTAGATGTTTCTCTCTCCTTGACATTTCTAGCTCTCTAGCTCTCTTCCTTCCTCTCTGGGGAAAATCAATAAAATATATTTTTTTTAAAAATAAAAGAAAAGAAATTGGCAGCCAGTTTGAAATGGAATTGCCATGGCCTAGAGCAAAGAATATTCTTACATGATATTATTCTAAAATGTCATTCTAATTTTTCCCAGATTTGTGTTACCACCATTACTTATAATAACACCTCACATCCTTGGGTGTCAATAAAAAATGATCTTTTTGGTGCTTGGAGACAAAGGTAATACATCTCTAGATATTTTAGAATTACAACAGCATAATGTACAATTATTCCAAACAAACTTACGAACTAATTCTTTGAATGTCTGGCAGCAATTTAAAAAAGGCATGCAAGGATTTAATCCCTTCTACGGGGTAGAGGGCCCCCTGGGAAGGCACCTGAGCATTCTATATTGGCTCCTCTTGCCCTTTTGGAAAAAGAAAGGAGGAAGAAGCCCCATGAAAGGCATATAGGCCTTGAACACTAGCACGTGAATGCATATGTTAAATTCATTGGAAACTTAAAAATTCCATCAACTCTCTGGCTGCATTGCTGATGAATTCTCTCTTTCTACAAAGATAACTTTTGGGTAACTTTTCACACTGTGATCATCATCAGCTGAAACTTAGTAGCTGGAACACTACCCATTGTCCACCCCAACCCTGGGGTATACCTCACTGCTCCCCTTTCCGTTTCAAGCACTCGCTGTTTTCTGAAGAGACCTGTAAACTCTAGAGGCTGAGGGACTGGTTTCTCTGGACAGACCCCAATCTAAACCCCCATTGTCTTTCATAGCCAGGCCTGCAGCTGGCCTTCCTCTCCTCACAGGAGGACTGCTGACTGAGCTCTACCTGTCAGGTGTGCGGGTGCACCAGCAGGGGGCCTGTCCTTCCCTCTGAGTGCAGCCTGAAGTTGAGCCCAAGTTTGATGAGATGAATTCCAGTGAGGCTCACCCTTAGTGGAAGGTCAGAATTCAGATGAACATCAAGTTGTTGACCTTGTAGTTAGAACTTTGTATTTGGTCCCAATTATCTGACTGTACCAGATACTTTTACCTGCTGTCATATTTCTTAAGGGAGATTGTCCCCATTTCACAGATAAAAATCACTAAGGCTCAGAGAGGTGCAGAAGTGGCCAGGGTGAGAATTGAGAATTGAACCCCCAAACATACACTTTTCCCATGACACAGGTAAATTGAGCCAGACTCTGTATTGGGTCTGTGCCCTCAGCCTCCGAGGAACAAGATAAGCCAGAGTGATCATGCCTATCCCCACCCCCCATCACAGGTACCTCCTCACCTTCTCCATTTGAGTCCAGTAGTCCACGACATCACTTGCAAAGTTAAATTTCTCAGGTGTGTCATGGTCATTCCATCGCGGGGCGCCAGTTGCTGATACAGACTGGGAGCGCAAGTGCCAAGGGGCAGGCTGGAAGGCGCGGCAGGATTTGTGGGTGCCCCAAAGGACCCGGAGCCTCATCAGCCACTGCATGGCGGAGCAGTCCTCAGGAAGCAGGCACGCACTTCTCAGTCACCACCTGCTTCGGGAAGAGATGGCTGCTAGGTCAGCAGTGGAACAGGGCTTTCCTCCACAAGACGAGGCACGTTTCTGGTTCATGGCTGGAGTTTGGTTTCAGCTGACCAGTATTTGGAGGCACAACTTAGCGCCTTAGGATTTAGGATTTCTCTTCCCAGCTCAGGAACCTCAGGCAAAGAGGGATCACAGCTGCTAGATGGGGTTGGTACACCTTCCTGAGGGTCTTCTCCTTTTCTCTCTCACCCCCTGGGAGTTAAGCTTAGCTTGGCATCCATGGGACCAGCCCCTTTGTGGGAAACTCACCATTTGAAAGTCCTGTTCTCCATGCCAGCCTGGCTCTAACACCTCTCTGCCTGCCGAGCGCAACTGTGCCATTCTCATGGGAGCTGTTATATTTTTAGATGATTCCCTGTACAAAGTTCATTGGTCCAGGGTTGAGCAATCATTTCTTGAGGGTTTTTTTTAATCCTGACTGAGCTGCCCACAATCTCTGCACACGCACTCATGTTACTGAAGGGTGTACAGGCACGCTCTCTAATACCCTAACCACTGAGCACACCAGAGAAGGCTGGAGAAAGATTCTTTCAATAGGTTATAAAATTAAAATGAAGTCACTAGGTGGATCCTAATCCGAGATAACTAACGTCCTTATAAGAAGAGATTGGGACACAGACACATAGAGGGAGAATGTGGTGTGAACATGAAGACAGACAACTTCAAGCCCAGAGCTAAGCCCAAGAAGAGACCCCCTGCTGACACATTGCTCTCAGACTTCTCGCCTCCTGAGCTGTGAGAAGTGAATTCCTGAGGTTTAACCCCCCAGGCTGTGGCTCTTTGTAACAGCAGACCTAGCTATCCATTACCCCTCTCTTAATCAAACAACAAATAAATGACTTTGGCACTATCTTATCCTGTAAATGTGTTTGAAATTCTGATTTAATCTTTATCATGTGAGGGGTCCAAGTGCCACAAGCACCCAGCTGGGAGGACTGTGGGAGCTGAGAGCAGCACAGGTTCAAATCCCAATCCCTCACTCCTCATCTACACAGCTGTGGGCAATTTTCTTAACCTTCCTCTAAATTATGGAAATATTAGCAACACCTGGAGTAGTGAATGGATGGCATCCTGTGTAAAGCATGTGAACACAGAATAAGCACAGAATTAGTGTCTAATGAGAAGGAACAGGGATAAGATGCTGAACAGACACCACAGCGTCCAACTTCTGCATTGATACATTAAGAAGGCTAAACATGTGGATATCTATACTGACATGCCCATGTCTACCTTCATGTATAACTGTCTTTATAGCTGTCAGTATCTATATCTATAATGATGCCAAATCTGCTGTCACTATCTGTAGCTTTATCATATCTATACCCATAACTACATCGATAGCTGTATGTATATCTACATCCATGTTGATATTGATATATCTCGCCATGAATTACTATAGTGGTATTTATTACTACCTTTGTATCTGTGAGTGGGTCCGTGATTAGACTACGCCAGGTGTTTATGGCTAATTTGCTACATGGATGTGCAAAGGCAATGGGAGCAGTTGTGCTGTACGCACTGTGCAGGTGCGCCATTATCCCCTGTAACTAATGTCACTGTTTGGCAAGAGGCCTCTTTTGTCTGAGTTGGTATGAGAATGTGTCACTGATCAGCCAGTGTGCGGCCACTTTGTGGAACTGCTTTGAAGAACTACTTTGTCTGATAGCTCCTGTGTTAGCAATGGCTACTTAGTCTGCAATAAAGTCTCCTATATGCCTGCAGCTGCTCATGTCTTTTTGCAATTCCTGCATCCACAGAGGTCCAGCCCTCAGCAGAGGGGCTGTGACCAGACACTGTGTCTGTAACTCTGTATGGTATTTTTTGTGGATAAGATGCTATTTTTTTCTAAAATCATTAGACTCATACACCAAAGTCAGCTGAGGAAGGAGCTGCGTGGGTGCATAGCTGCCCATACCTTGTCAAATAGGCTTCCTCCAATCACGGGCCTTATTGTTACTGACATCAGCTGATGCTGTAATTGGAAGTGAAAGGGAAGTGCATAGATGCAACAGTGACCGGAATATTCTAAGCCCATAAAGATGGCAAAAAATAAAAAGATAAATACCAGTAAGCTATTGTCTTACTCTTAAAAATTCAAACAAAATGTAATCAGCTATGCAATAGAGCATGGAAAAGAGCAGAAGAGAGACAGTTTGGATCTCTTCCCACCGAGTATGATCAAACAGTGTAGAAACAGAAAGAACAACTCCTTAAGATGCCAAAAAAGGAGAAGGCCTGAAGAGGAAAACCAGCAAAATGGGAAGACTTGGAGCAGAGGCTAAGACTTAGATTATGGAGCTGTGCCAGAGTGGCTTATGTGTGTCAACCAAGCTTATTCAATGTCAGACAAGAATGTTTGCAAATGAAATGAAGATTGTTGATTTTACAGGAAAGGCAAAATGGTGCTTCAATTTCGTGAGGAGAGAAGGGTTGGCCATGAGAACATGAACAAAGTTAGCTCAGAGTAATCAGAATCAGTTTATGAGGATGATTTCACATATATAGACAGTGACTCAGAAGACAGAAGTGATACAATAGAAATTGAAGAAATGGATATGTCTGAAACTAATAGTGATGAAGAAGAGAGCAGTGATGCATAGAGGCTGAATAAAGTGATATGCTGCATAGTATCATAGTACTGGTATGTAAACATTTCCTGTGGTAATCCTATCTAATAAAAGAGCAATATGCAAATTAACCATCACTCTGCTACATCCACAAGCCATGCCCACAAGCCACACCCAGAAGTCAATCAGGAGTGAGTATGCAATTAACCCAACCAAGATGGCTACAGCCACATAGAGAGCAGGAGGGAGGCTTGGGTTTCCCTAGAGATGAAGGAAGCCAAGATATCTGACATCCTGGCTGGCCCAGGCCTCCGCTTAAGGCTACAAAGTTTCAATTATAGAAGATAAGTAAATCCCAACAGAAATTGCTGTCGCCATGGAGCAAGCAGAAAACTTGGCTCTGCTCCAGGCTACAAAGTTTCAATTGTAGAAGATAAACAAATCCCAGATACCAGGGCCTCCTCTTGGGTTGCCAAGGGGCTTGACTGGCCTGCAAACCATCACAGGCTCCTTGCCCAGGCTTCCCCATGCCCCAAGGGAATCCCCACCATGATCCGGGACACCCTTCAGGGAAAACCAGCTGGCTACCACCCATGCACCAGGCTTCTATCCTATCTAATAAAAGAGTAATATGAAGATTGACCATCATTCCAACACACAAGATGGCTGCCCCCATGTGGTCAAAGATCCTGCCCCCATATGGATACAAGATGGCCAGCAGGGGAGGGCAGTTGGAAGGGACCAGGCCTGCAAGGGAGGGCAGTTGTGGGTGATCAACCCTGCAGGGGAGGGCAGTTAGGGGTGATTAAGCTGGCAGAGGAGGGAAGTTGGGGCAAACAGGCTGGCAGGGGAGCAGTTAGACATGAATCAGGCTGGCATGGGAGTGGTTAGGAGGTGATCAGGCTGGCAGGCAGAAGCAGTTAGGGGCAATCAGGAAGGCAGGCAGGCAAGCACTTGGGAGCCAGAAGTCCTGGATTGTGAGGGATTCCCAAATTGGAGAGGGTGCATTTTGGGCTAAGGGACACATTCCCCCCTCACCCCCCCCCACACACACACCCATTGCATGAATTTTGTGCACTGGACCTCTAGTTACTAAAAATGTGTTCTGTTTTATGTTTAAAATATTGATTCCTTAATTATAGGTTGGAAAAGTGGGAGGCATCTTATACATGGGGCACCTTATGCATGGAAAAATATATATATATATATATATATATATATATATATATGCACACACACACACACACACACAGATATTCCTCACAATGCTTGACATTGGAACTCAATAAAATGTTAGATTTTCCCTTTCTCCAATAATTTGGAAAACTAAAAGATGAAAATTGTGGGAGAACATATACTGTGCCTATAAAAATGTCTGAACTACAGATAAATATATTTTTCACTCAGTAAATATTTACTGTGCCCCATGTGGTTTTGGAACATCAGAGATTATTTAGGCTGCAAGAGTTCCTATCCTTTTGGCCTTTTTCAGCTAAGGCAGTGATTTTCAACCTGTGTACCATAAAATTTTTTTAAAACATGCAATACCTGACCTTTTTTCCCTTAGAATGTCAATTTTAAAAAATGACAACAGCCAACACAATAATAGTCAGCTAGTGTGGATGAATAAAAATTATATCAATTTTTGGTCAGATTGGGAAAAAATATATAGGATATATTTTGGTGTGCCCCCGAGTTGTAGTAATTAGTATATGTGTGCTACGGGATAAAAAATAATGAAAAATCACTGGTCAAAAAAATTTTTTAAAGAACAATCATTTGAACCTGGCTGGTGTGGCTCAGTGATTGAACGTTGACCTATGAACCAGGAGGCTGAGGTTTGATTCCCAGTCAGGGCACATGCCCAGATTGCAGTATGAATCCTCAGTGTGGGGCATGCAGGAGCAGCCAATCAATAACTTTCTGTCATCATCTCTTTTTGTTTCTATCTCTTTTTTCCTCTCCCTCCCTCTCTGAAATAAATTCAATATGTATATATACTTTGAAATGCTTTAAGGTGTGTTTCAGTTTGGCGCTGGGTTTTGAGAGGTGGCTCAGCCCACTACTCTGCCCAGGCCCACCGTGCCTTGAGTTCCAGCAACAGAGCTCTGATTTCACCAGACTGTAGCCTGGAAAAAAAACAAAACTATTTTATCAGATAACAGACTTAGTGTGTCCCAGGGGATCTTAGAGTTACACAGTCAGGTTTGGTTCCACTGCCTACCAGCTGAGTGATTTTGGCCACTATTTGTGTCTCTGTACTTGAAGGCACAGTAATAACACCTACCACCCAGCTGCCCACAGGATTAGTAAGATAGTGTACAAAAATCTCTTTGCCAGTGACGATCCAAGTGCAATAGACACTGTGTCTAATAAGGGTAAGGGATCAATAAATATTGAGGTGCCCTGTGACACCCAGCAATTTCTAAAGCCCACCTCCCTGTTAGGTATGAAAATTGTTTAGAAAACGAAAGCCACACCCTTTATATAATGTGAACCCACTATTGCATGGTGGAGTCTTATTCCAGGTATTCACCTTCTCGTTCTTTTTTACTCCCCTCTGCACACTCTACCCATGCACAGTTGTCTAACATAACATTGATCACCGGCTATGTGCCAGCCACTGTGCTAGGTACAACCTATGCATATCCCCATGGATACTCCACTCAATATCACCACCTTCGTTTTGCATTTAAGGAAATGCAAAATGGGCACACCTAATATCCTACGTGTTTTTTTATTGGAGAGAGAGAGAGAGAGAGAGAGAGAGAGAGAGAGAGAGAGAGAGAGAGAGAGAGAGAGAGAGTGATTGTTGTTCCACTTATTTATGCATTTATTGAGTGCTTCTTCTATGTGCCCAGACTGGACATCGAATCCACAACCTTGGTGTATCTGAATGACACTCTAACCAACTGAGCTACCTGGCGAGGGTATGATTGTGTTGTTGTGGTTCTGATTAGATGGAATAGTTTGTGGAAGCATATAGCACAGTGCTTGGCATAACCAATGTTGGTCATTTGAATTAGTTTGGGATTTGAAGTATAACGTTGTTGTATTAGCAAAATGCAGGGTCTTTGGAATCCCAAAGTCTTGAGCTGAAATTCTGGCTCAGGCACTTATAAGATGCCCCACGTGCAGGCCATTTGCTATTCTAACCTTGGTCTTCTGGTCTGAAAAAAGGAGGTGTGGGGGTTGCTGCTCAGTTGTGTCTCCGGGGCTCTCGGAAAGGACTGCATGAGGTGATGCCTGGGAAGCACCTGGCCCAGGCATGCACGTGTGAGTGGGCACTGTCACAGGCAGTGGCTTGAACTGTCAGTTCTCTCCTAGAGCCATTTCGGAGTGTTGTTGGGGGTTAGCACACCTCCACTCCTCTGGCCCAACTGTCCCGTTACATTTTACCTCCCAACCCCCACTGAACCAGGAGAGAAATACCACTGTTCAAAGTCACCACCAAAGGTTGCTGGAAACACCTAGAACACCCCTGCCATGTCTGACACCTGGTGCTGAGTGAGGGTCTTGCTCTTCCTGAGTGATTCATTAATTATGAACTTTCAGCTCAGACAGCCTTTTATTTCATGGAAGGAGTGAGTGAGAAGGCAGGGCTAGTAAAAGTTAAACACCCAAAGTATCAAACAAACAAACAAACAAAAAAACCCAGCCCTGTCATTCAAGCAGAAAAAGCAGTCACTCCTCACTTTTGAGAAGGGAATGCGGACAAGAAGAAAAGTCCATGGGATCCTCTCTGGATCTCAGTGGATCTCCTGTGTGGGAATGTAACATCAGTGTTGGGGTCAAGAAGACAGGGGACATGAAGCCTGGGTTTCAGTCACTTGCCAGTTGCCAGCTCTGTGACATTGAGAAGGTTTCTTATCCCTTGGTGCCTCGGTTTTTCCACCTTTGACAATGGGTGTATGGTAGAGATGTAGAAGTCTCTGATGACTGTGTGCACACATTTCTTTCATTGCCAAGCCTCTCTTGCAATTAGAATGAGGCCACTGAATTCCAGTTCTGGTCTGAGAACCTCAGTTGGAAGTAACACAGCTCTCTGGTCTAGGCCATTTCGGGGTAGGTTTGAGTCTCAACACTCTCTTCCCTGACTCACTAGCCCTGGAAACCATGTGTGAAGGTGGTAATATCAAAACATGGCAGAGACTCTATCAGCCCAGTTCTCTGAGTAACTGGGTAGCCCTCTCCTGTCAACCTGAATACGTTACACCCATTGCCTTTCTTAACCTTATGACAAACCTACGAGCATTCGTTCATGCAATACACATGTAATGGGCACCCTCCAGGTATGGATATAGCTTTGGCAGTGTCAATCAAAGTTACTGCTGTCACATTTATATTCCCATGAGAGGAAGGAAGAAGACTGCAAAAAAAAAAAAAAAATCAACTAAATTAACAGGAGAATCTCAAATGGTAATAGGTGTCCAGAAGAAAAAAGAACAAGATAACATAACAGTGTGATTGGGCTTTGGAGTGAAGGGCAGAGGGAAGGAGGGACTTGGTGACTAAGGATATCATCTCTTAGGAAGTGATGGATGTTTTGAGACCTGAAGGAGGAGAAGGAGGCAGCCATGGGAAGACCAAGAGAAAAGGCAGGAGGAGCATTATGTACACAGGTGGAGGCTGAGCTTCCCAAGGAATAGATTGAGGCTGGTGACGCCAATTACTGAGTGAGACAGGTGATTCCGAGGTCAGAGACACAGGCAGGTCACAGAGCACTTTTGAGCCGTAATTAGGAGTTTGGATTCTGGTGAAGTGTGATGGGGTGTCTTGAGGGCATTTTAAGAAAAAAGAGACATGATTCACTATTTAATTAAGTGGCTAATGTCTTTGGTTATTTGATTTTGAAATAAAATGGGGAAGAGGTAATTTGGAAGTGAAATGATCAGGTTTGTATTGTAGAGAGCTTGCTGGCAGTTCTGGGAGAAGGGTTTTTGAAGTGAGGAGGATGCTGGATGGCCTAAGCTTTGATGGTGGCTTGGGCAAGCTGGACACAATGAACACGGAGAAGTGGCGGATGTGGGCTGACATTTTGAGACACCATCAAGACGACTTCCTAGTAATTATTGTTATGATAGAGGAAATGAAGAACAGAGAAATTGAGGTGACTCTCCAGCTTTTGGCTTCTGCAATGACACATTTGTTGGTCATGTTTTACCTCTGTAGAAGCTCGCTGAGAAGATTGTCTAACATGACCAAGGACTTGAGGCCTGTCTTTCTCTAAGGCAGTCTGCCATGCTCACGTCTCCCTTCAATATTCTGCCCCTATCCTATCTGCCACAGGTCTCCATCTCTGATTTCTGGCTTCTTTCATAACAAACAATAGATATGAGCTGCTCAACTAAGAAACTGGGTACTGGGTGGGAGGGACTCCCACTCTCTTTGCATTATCTATTCTGGAAAAAAAAAATTGACTCTGGAATTTATGACACTACAACATCTCGGTTGATTTTATGTTTGGCCAAACCATAGGAATTGACCAAAGCCTTCCCCAAACATTTCAGATCCAATATTGCATCGACTTGTGTCCAGGAGAGAGCGCCATGTGCCATAATGTTTGGAAGACACTGAAAGTGCCCAGCATATGGAGCATATGGAAAGTGCTTTCCAAATGGCGGTTGTTGTTTTTAAACAGAGACCCCAATGCCAAACAGGCAAAGCTGAAACTGTGATCCATCAGTTACTACATCACAGAAAGACAGAGGGCTATTGCAATGCTGTACTCCAGTTTCCTTATCTGAAAATAACTGTACCTTCCTGATAGAATTGATGTAGGAATTAAAGAAGATCATGTGTGCAGCTTGTGTGGAAGGGTGCCTGGCTCATAGTAAGGGTGCCTGGCTCATAGGATAGTAGTACCCTGTTTCCCCAAAAATAAGACAGTGTCTTTTATTAATTTTTGCTCCCAAAGATGCGCTAGATCTTATTTTCAGGGGATGTCTTATTTTTCCATGCACTAGGTCTTATTTTTGGAGAATGTCTTATTTTCGGGGAAACGCGGTAGTAGTAGTAGTAGTAGTAGTAGTAGTATTGTTAGAGAGGAAGGACAGTGGGAAGAGAGAAGATATAATTGCTCCTTTAAGACCTCTTGCCTAAAGGAACTCATACACATAACCTCATTTATACATATACTAGGGGCCCGATACACGAAATTTGTGCAAGGGGTTCAGTCCTTGCAGCCTCTTTGGCCCCAGCCTCTTCAGCCATCACTGCATTGGCTGACTCAAGGCCCCACCCACTGGTTGTTCTAGAAGATTGTTCTGCCATATGATCTAATTAGCATATTAGTTCTTTATTATATAGGATTAGTACCTTGTATTTCTTTTCATTAAAGAAATGAATTGAGACTCAGAAATTTTTCATGACTAAAAAATATTGACTCACATTTATTTAAAATTGACTATGTTACTGGCACTGTAACAAACTATTTACATGTCATCTATAATAATAAAAGTGTAATATGCTAATTATACTGGACAGCCAAACAACCTTCAGGATGTCCTTCCGGATGACATGCAGATGAAACTGGGCTGTAAGGGCTAAGGTTACGAGGGGTTGCAAGGGCTGGAGGAGGCTGAGAGGGGCTGTGAGGATCAAGCCCCTTGCTTGAATTTCATTCATCAGGCATCTAGTATAATATAAATATTATGTGGAAAAATACTATTATTGAATCAAAGGAGATTAAACATCGAGTGGAGTAAGTGGATGCTGCAGAGACACCTTCCCAGTAACAAATTGGAATTATTAGGTATACCGGTTAACAATGCAAATTTTTTTCAATAAATGGAGTTACATATATGGTGATATATATACAATTTGATATGTATGCTATTTTGTTATATTGCAATATGCAGTTGTTATATTGACAACATGCTACAGAACTTCATTTGTCAAATTTACTAAAGGTGTTAACATCATAGATATTTTTATGCTTAAAAAATGTGCAAGTTTTTGCCAAAAAAAAAAAAAAGAGCATTTGAGGGAAGTGATAATTCATTACTTTATTTTGAAGAAAAATGCTGCTGAATATTTCGGGAAGCTTATGGTGAACACATTCCATCTCAAGATATATGTGAACTCTGCTTTAAATGCTTTAAAAGTGACAATTTCAATGTGAAAGACAAAGAATGTCCGAGTGAAAAAGCTTAAAGACCAACAGTTACAAGCATTATTGGATGAAGATGCATATCAAACTCAAAATCACCTTGCAGAAAAATTAAACATTGCTCAGCAAAAAAATTTTGATTGTTTACAAGCAATAAGAAAAAGTTTAAAGGAATGAAAATGGGTGCCACATCAACTGAACAAAAGACAAATGGAAACTCGAAAAGTCATCAGTAAAATGTTGCTTCAATGGCATAAAAGAAAAATTTTTATATCAAATTGTGACCAGCAATGAAAAGTGCATTTATTTTGAGAATCCCAAATGCACAAAATCATGGGCTGATATATATCAACCATCAACATCGAATGCAAGGCCAAATTGCTTCGGGAATAAGGCAATGCTCTGCATTTGTTGGGATCAGGAAGGTATGTATTATGAACTTCTAAAACCAGGTGAAACTATTAATACTGATAGCTACCAACAACAAATAACCTATTTGAACCATGCTTTGATTGTGAAATGACCAGAATGTTCCAGAAGATATGGCAAAGTAATTTTGCTTCTTGATGATGCACCATCACACAATTTAAACCTGTTAAAAACAGAGAGATCCAAGATGGCTGCACAGGTAAACACCTAACCGCAGCCTCCCACAACAATTTCAATAAAATACAACTAAAATACAAAATGGACATTACCCAGAACAACAGGAAAGTTGACTGACTGGAAATTCTACAAGAAGGAAAGAGAAAACCAGAAGGAAAAGCAGAGGAGCTGTAAAAGCCTAAGGTAGGGAGACAAACTGTGCACAGAGAGGACAGAGCCGGAGAGGAGGGGGAGGCTGAGTGCCTGACTGGTGTTCCCTAGTGGGAAGGAGATAAAAGTTCCGGACTGTGCTGAACCCCAGTTCTAGGCCAGACCCTGGAGACCCAGGCTCATACCGAGGTAGCCTGGGCTGTAAGGCGGAATCTCAGAGGAGCAGCAAAAGGCAGTCCCGGAGACACACATATTACGTGCAGAGGACGGACTGTTGACTCTGCTGCTAGATTTCCCTAGTGGTAAGGAGACAAAAGTTGAGCCCCAGTTCCAACTGCACTGAACCCCAGTTCTAGGCCAGACCCCTCTCTCATACAGAGAGAGCCTGGGCTGTAAGGCGGAAACCCAGGCGAGCGGCGAAAGGAAGTCCCAGAGTCGCGCACATTGTGCGCAGAGAAGGGATGGTTGACTGTGCTGCTGATTGCCCTAGCGGGAAGAAGACAAAAGCTCCAGACTGCTCTGAACCTCACTTCCAACTGTACTGAACCCCAGTTCTGGGCTCATGGGGGGAGAGCTTAGACTGTTTGGTAGCAGGCGAAACTCGAGGGCACCTTTCTCTCAGAGGTGCTTGCAGCGAGTACCGAAGGATACTGAGGAACACTGAGACTCAGGAACCTCATAGGGAGGGGCTGAGGGAAGCCAAGCCTGTAGGCTCCACCCTGAAACTCCGCCCCATCCAAGCTGAACACAGAGACTTTTAAGGCTACCAACTCAGGGAAGCTGTGAAAATGCCGAGACAAGGAAAAAGATCACAAACAAAAGAAATGGAGGACAAAAAGTGACTGGATATAGAGTTCAAAACCACACTTATAAGGTTTTTCAAGAATTTCCTAGAAAAGGCCAATAAAATAAACGAGACCTATGCGAATATGAAAAGGGATCAACTAGAAAGAATAAGGGATCAACAAGAAATAAAGAATACATTGTCTGAAATGAAAAATATTATTCAGAGTCCTAAAAGCAGAATGGAAGATTGCAAGAATCAAGTAAAAGATTTGGAACATAAAAAGCCAGAAGACACTCTTCCACAGAAGCAAGAAGACAAGAGAATCCAGAAAATTGAAGATAATGTAAGAAACCTCTGGGACAGCTTCAAGCGAACCAACATCTGAATTTTGGGGGTCCTAGAAGAAGAGAGAGCAAGATACTGAAAACATACTGAAAGAAATAGTGACAGAAAACTTCTCCCACTTGGTGAAAGAATTAGACTTAAAAGTCCAGGAAGCACACAGAACCCCAAACAAAAGGAATAAAAAGAGGACCACACCAAGACAAATCATAATTAAAATTCCAAGAGCAAAAGACAAAGAGAGAATATTAAAAGTAGCAAGAGAAAATCAGGTAGTTACCTATAAAGGAGCATCCATACAATTGTCAGCTGATTTCTCAACAGAAACCATGCAGGCCAGATGGGAATGGCAAGAAATATTCAAGGTGATGAATAGCAAGAGCCTACAGCCAAAAATAGTCTACCTAGCAAAGCTATCACTCAGAATCGAAGGCCAGATAAAGAGTTTCACTAAAGAAAAAAAAAAAAAGCTAAAGGAGTTCATCACTACTAAACCAGAATTATATGAATTGCTGAAGAGGGTTTTTTCGGAAGAGAAAGAAAATAAAGATAAAAATTATGAACAACAAATACGTAACTATCAACAAGTAAATCTAAAAATTAAGGAAATTAAAAACCTGATGAACAATATTAACTGGTGAATATAATAGAATCAGAGGTATGGAAGGGGAGTGAACTGACGATTCTTAGGGAAAAGGGGAGTGGAGGATATGGGAAGAGACTGAACATAAACCGTGCACCTATGAATGAGGACAATGGGGGGTGGGGAAAGGACAGAGGGTGGGGTGGGAACCTGGTGGAGGGGAGCAATGTAGGAGAGATAAAAATGAGGAACATTTGTAATATATGAACAATAATAAAGATTTATTTTTTAAAAATAAAATAAAAGGTCAGTTTTTATCTGAAACAAAAATCAAAGAAATTATTTACCATGATGTCCAAAGTATGACTTAATTTATGTTGTGATTTCATTTTCTGTATATGTTATTATTAAAATTAAAAAATAAATTAAACTACAGTTTATATTAAAAAAAAACAAAACCTGTTAAAAACATGTTAAAAGATCTTGCTGGGAAGGATTCACACACCTGCCATATTCACCAGACCTTGCTCCTTCAGATTACCATTTGTTCTGATCTATGGCACATGCACTTTCTGACCAGCACTTCAAAACATACAAAGAAATGGATAATTGGGTCTCTGAATGATTTTCCTCAAAACAAGAAAAGTTCCGTTAGGACAATATCTATAAATTACCTGAAAGATGAGGGAAATGTGTAGGCAGCAATGGACATTACATTGAATAAAGCATTTTGATGTTTCTCTTGAAATTATTGTGTTTTCTTTGATTACAAAATCCGCTATTGTTAACTGGTACATGTAGTAGAAATAAATTATGGGAAAACTGCCTTCATAATCAATGGAAGACTTACTAGACAGAATCCTAATAATGAAGTACCAAAAGTGGAGACTGCATAGAGACTGGGAGGAGGGTCAAGGGGGAAAGGGTTGGCCAAACATACTCAGCAACTGAAGTTCCAGAGAGGTATCCCAAATGTGGTGTTTGCCACTGAGAACTCTGGGTCTAATTCCCAAGCTGGGCCCCTCAGTAATGAGTAACAGAACTTACAAGGGTACCCACATAACATCTGGGTGAAAAGCAGTGGGTTGCTGTGTGCCAGGGAGAGATGCTGGAAATTCAGGCATCCACAAAAGGTCCAACACACAAAATTCCCTTGGAGTAACGACTTTGTGCTCAGGCAGAGGGAGGAGAGAGAAGACTGGAGCTGTGGGAGGAGAAGCCAGGATTAGGGGCTCTGGGTTAGAGCTTAGAAGGCAGACACCATGGTTTCCTGTTCTGAGTCAGTCACCTATGCAGCAGAGGACATCTTTCCCACACAGACATTTGCTATGCAGCAGGCTTTGCCTGGGGGGAAGACAGTTGACCCACCTTATTGGGAAACACCTTGACCCACAATGCTGAGTTCCTAAGGTCGCTTAAGTAACTAAAATAACAGTTAGCCTCCAGGTAGAAGCAACTACCCCACCCTGTTGAGGAAAAAAAAAAAATCTTGCCACACCTGAGGACCATTGCCTGAGGGCACCGCAAGTCAAAATCCTTTCAGTCTCTAGGCAGAAGCAGTCTCTTGGAGGCTTTAAGTTTTTGCCTGATCTAATTAGTCAGAAACAGTGTTTGATGCTGTTCTCTGCTAAAGATTGAGAGATGTAGTAGATCTACTTAATACACATTCACAAATCAAAACACACAGCCAAAATGAGGATACAAAGAAACAACCCCCAAATGAAAAACCAAGAGAATTCTTTAAAAGAATAGATAAATGAACCACAGATAAGAAATACTGAATGGATAGCACAAATAAATAATACATTGGAAGCAATGCATAGAAAATTAGGGGAAGGTGAGAATGGAATAAGTGAATTAAAAAACAGAGTTGAGCTGAAACCGGTTTGGCTCAGTGGATAGAGCGTCAGTCTGTAGACTGAAGGGTCCCAGGTTCGATTCTGGTCAAGGGCATGTACATTGGTTGTGGGCACATCCCCGGTGGGGGGTGTGCGGGAGGCAGCTTGTAGATGTTTCTCTCTCATTGATGTCTCTAGCTCTCTATCCCTCTCCCTTCCTCTCTGTAAAAAAAATAATAATAAAAAATATATATATTTTAAAAAAAACAGAGTTGAAACAACAATCACTCAATCAGAGAACCAGAAAGGAAAACCATTAAAAAACAGGAGAACAGTTTAAGGAAAGAGTAAGACAACATGAAACATAACAATATTCACATAGTAGGTATGCCAGAAGAAAAAGAAAGGAAGGGAGGGACAGAGAACATGTTCAAATAAATAATTGCAGAAAACATCCCTAATCTGGTAAAGAAAAAATCACACAAGTCCAGGAAGCACAGAGAACCACAAAAAAGAAGAACACAAACAGGCTGATGACCAGACACATCATAATTCAAATGCCAAAAATTAAAGACCAAGAGAGAATCTTAAAGGCAGCAAGAGAAAAGAAACCTGTTACCTATAAAGGAGTTCCCATAAGGCTGACACCTGATTTCTCATTAGAAGCTCCACAGGCCAGATGGGAATGGCATGAAGTGCTCAGGGTAATGGAAAGCAAGGATCTGAGACCAAGATTACTATATCCAGCAAGGCTATCATTCCAATTTTACAGTTAAATTTTTAAAAAAGGGCTAAGGGAGTACATCACACCCAAGAGGTATCTGTATATTTCCCTGTGTGTTTGTGTGTCTGTACCCCCGACAAATAACTTTAGAGACAATCTCCCTAAGACTAATTCCCAGCAGTGAGGGAGAAGGAGACAATATGTGCTTCCTCCCCACCCCCAGGCTGAGCCTCTTCTGCCCCTGCTCCTCCAAGCCTGTGATGAGACCTGGGGGGTCCCATCCCAAGGGTGGTGAAGGAAAGGGGGAGGAAGGCTTGGAAGACTCTGATGGAAGAAAGAACTAAAAGAGTGTGGAGGGAGAGTTTTTAGGGAGAACTCTGGATCTCTGGGAAGAAACATGTGAGTGGGTGCACATGGGGGAAAACTGAGGGGTAAGACTCCTAGGTCCCTGACTGCTCCTAGGAATGAGGGACTGAGCACCCCTGGAGAAGGCTGGAGAGTCCAATGGAACTCCATTCCTGGAGAGCAGGTCACTCACTCGCCCACACCGGCCTCGGCTGGGACCTCGCTGAGGAAAGTGCCTGGCTGCTCGGAGCATCACTCCCAGAACTGGGTCCTGAACATCTACTGGACGGGCAGGGCCACATGGGAACACTGGGGAGTGTGCGGCAGACAACAGGAGGGAGAGCCAGGCCCTGTGCTCTCTCTAAAGGGAGAGGGGAGGGCAAGGAGGGACCGCATTTACCACAGGTTCATGTTGATCATGAATGCACAACACAGGATCACCCTTGATGTCAATGTCAGCACTTTATTATCTTCAGCCCCAATTTGAGTGCCCGCCTGGGCAATCCAAAGGAACAAGAGCCTTGGAGGCAGAGTAATGACTGATGTTAACTTAAAAGAACAGAAATGAGGGAATGCTGGCCATCCTGGGTCCTTCCCAATCAGCACCACCACCCCCACCTTGTCCCAGCTATGTGGGGGCACCGAAGGAGCCAGGTGTGTGCTCAAGGTCACACTCAGAAGGGATGCTGAATTTACTACGGTTGCTTCTGATTGAACTCCTTTTCCCGAAGTTCATTCCTTTTGATCTTGCCAGTGACAGTTTTGGGCAGCTCAGGGACAAACTCCACCTGGGTGAGGAGAAAAGGAACCATTGTGAGTCCTGCTGTCACTTCCTACCCGTCCCCATTCGTCTCTTCACCCAGCATGTCCCCCGAGCAGGCTGCAGCAGGTGGTGGCCTCAGTAGTGGGGGTTCAAGTATGTCAGGTCCTCCTCCTGCCCCCCTGAAGCTGCTGCAGCCTGTGACGTGCTCTGATCAATGAAATGTGGTGCAGTGAAGCATGCCCCCTCTCACAGGAGAGTGGGAGCCTCTGAGCCTGGCCACCCTCTCTGTCCAGCACCTGGCAGGTGCCTACGTGGGGGCTGCTTCTCTATCCTGCTCCCAGGAGACCAGGGTGGGCATGTGGCATTAGCCTTTCTTACAATAGCCCACACAGTTGTGTGGCTGTTTGTTACAATAACAACTAGCCAAGTGGTGTTTCCATATGAGGCACATGCCCCACAGGGGTCAATTTGATTTTTAAGGGGAGCAATTTGAGAATGAGTTATCAACAGTGAATTTTTTCCATTTTTTACGGTTCTAGGGGCCTCATATACAGAATCCTACCTAATAAAGAGGGAAAATGCTAATTGACCTTCAACCATCACAAAGATGGATGTGCCCACAGCTAATAAAGAGGGCACATGCTAACTGACTGCCCCAACTTCAAAAGTGGTGGGGCCCACAGCTAACAAGGAGGGAATATGCCAATGACTCCCTGTCCTCAAAGATGGCGGAGCCCACAGCCAATAAGGAGGGAGCATGCTAATTGACTGCCACACCCTCAAAGATGGACGTGTCCACAGCCAAAAGATGATGGTGCCCAGTCCCCTCATCCCCCAGTGGCCAAGTCTCAGGTAAGCAGGGCTGACCACGGCTTGCATTGCTGGCAGTGGCAGCAGCAGAGGTGTGATAGGAGCATTTCCTTCCCCTAATTGCTGGGTCGATTCCTGGCCCTAAGGGCTCCCAGACTGTGAGGGGGACAGGCTGGGCTGAGGAATCCCATCTCCAGTGCATGAATTTTCACGCACCGGGCCTCAGTATAAATATATATTGTGACATTATGCATTTCAGTTCTCCATTATGTTTTGAAACTTCATTTGCTATTTTTTTCATATCACTTCATATTATCATTATTTTTTTTTTAACAATTTCTTAGTGATTTCTTCTTCAGTACTTCAACTGTCCTTTCATTCTTTTTCTCTTGCATGGATGCCATGTTTTTGGGAGCTTGTTTACACCAAGTTAATGGTCTTTTAGGCTTCCTTTCTATGAGAATTCACTTTTTGAAAATATATGTCACAAGCAGGGCCTCAGGATTTTAGAGATGCTTAGATGGAGCATGGCCCCAAAATGGTTGGAAACTACTTATCTAGCCCATTCTAACTGGTATGCATTCCCTATTCTACTCTCTAGGAGGCAGCAAAGACTAACTTTAAAGCAAGAACGCTGCTGCTGTTAGAGACACTGGTTTGAGGTCCAGCTCTGCCTGTATTAACTCTGTTTTCTGAGCCTCAATTTCAACTCTGTAACATACATGGTTAGACCACGTCAGGCTGCGGAGAGGATAAATGAAATAAGAATGCACGTGAAGCATTGAACCCAGGGCCTGGCATGTAAAGTAAATATTCAGTAACTGTTAGCTCCACAGCTTTACAACATGCACTAACTATAAACATTCAGACAATGTAAGAAATGGTCACTTGTTGGCATACGTATCCTTTCAAACTTTGTTTCTAAACAAATATAATAATATTAAGTATATTTTCTCATAGCCTACTTTTTATCTTAATAATATATTGTGGCACCTCTATATTAAAAATAAAAATCTACATCATTAAAAATTACAAGATAATATTAAATTTTACAAATAATTTTATAATTTTTCTAAAGGACAAATGCAGCTCTGGCCAGTCTTTCTCAGTGGTTGGAGCATCATTCCACACAGCAAACTGTCATGGGTGTGATTCCAGATCAAGGGGATGTACATGGATTGCAATTTCCATCCCAGGCCCTAGTTGGGGTGTGTACAGGAGGTAGCCAATTTATATTTCTCTCTACATTAATCTCTCTCTCTCTCTCTCTCTCTCTCTCTCTCTCTCTCTCTCTCTCTCTCTTTCTCTCTCTCTCTCTTTCTCTCTCTCCCTCTCCGTCCCTCCCTTCATCACTCTCTTTAAAAACCAATGGAGCATTCCTGTCCTCCTGCCATAAAGACAGAAGAGAAACAGTCCAGAGATAGAAGATGCTGACAACACCTCACCATACCAGCAGACAGCAGCTGTGCATTGCTGAAGGATGCCCAGGACCAAACCAGAGACGGTCGGACCTGCATCACCACCATTTGTCCACCAACCAGATCTGTAACACCATGGCTGACATGTACACATAAGGTACTGTTTGACATTGAAATTGGGATTCAAAAGAACTGTTGGCCCAGAAAGGAACTCACTACAGACTGATTCGTTTGCCTCTCAGCATAACCATTATGGCTTGTCTCAGTTTCAGTTCTTATAAAGGAATTCCTTGTATCACATGATCTAATGCATCTAGGGGAAATAATGAACAACATAAATTGATGAACAGAAATAGACCCGGAGACAGAGAAGCAGTGATCAGACAGTCAAACCTCAGAGGGAAGGTAGGGGAGGGTGGGGCCAGGGGAGAGATCAACCAAAGGACTTTTGTGCATGCATATAAGCCTAACCAGTGGTCATGGACAAAGCGGGGGGGGGGGGGGGGAGGCATATGTGGGGCGGGGTTTGGGACGGGAATGGAGAGATGAGGACAATTATGTGATACCATAATCAATAGAGAAATTACAAAACAAACAATGGGGAAAATATCCACAAGTGAGGATTGACAATAACTAAAGATGTAAACAGAAAAAAAAATGTAATAGAATAAAAAGAATAAGAATGAATTGCCACAGATGAAATATAAAATGGTGGCAGAGGCCCTAGCCAGCTTGGCTTAGTGGATGGGATGTCAGCCTGCGGACTGAAGGGTCCCAGGTTTGATTCCGGCCAGGGACACATGCCTGGGTTGTGGACTCAGTCCCCAGTGGGGGTGTGCAGGAGGCAGCCAATCAATGATTCTCTCTCATCATTGATGTTTCTACCTCTCTCTCCTTCTTCTTTCCTTTCTACAAATCAATAAAGAAATGCACATTAAAATAATAATAATAACAACAATAATAAAAGGGTGGCATAGAAAGTGGATGCGGCACAAATATGCTCCCAGGAACAAACTGGTATTACAACTAAAATACAGAACAACTTCCTGAATAATCAACAGAAAACTCCAGCAGAGAACACTGATGCCTGAAGAACAAAAGTCAAGACCACATAGAGGCTTACAGGAGGGGTGGAGGTGCGAAAGGGCTGGCTGGGTGCCCAAGAACAGCAACTGAAGTCCAGGAGAGACATCTCAGCTGTGGGTGGTGCTACTGAGAACGCAGATATAGATATAGATATAGATATAGATATAGATATAGATATAGATATAGATATAGATATAGATATAGATATATAATAGATATAGATATAGGACAGCCATACAGGCTTAATATGGCAATAAATAAGTACATATCAATAATAATCCTAAATGAAAATGCATTAAATGCTTCAAACAAATGGCTTAGGGGTCTGGCTGGCATGGCTTAGTGGTTGAGAATCCACCAATGGACCAGGAGGTCACAGTTCAATTCACAGTCAGGGCACATGCCTGGGTGGTAGGTCAATCCCCAGTAGGGAGTGTGCAGGAGGCAGCCAATCAAGGATTCTATCTCATCATTGATGTTTCTATCTCTCCCTCTCCCTTCCTCTATGAAATCAATCAATATATTTAAAAATAAATGTTTATTTTTTAAAAGTCATGGGGTAGCTGAATGGATCCAAAAACATGACCCTACTATATACTGTCTTCAAGAGACCTTTCTCAAAACAAAAGACACATACAGGATGAGAGGGAAGAAATGGGGAAAAAATTTTTTCATGCAAGTGAAAAAGAATAAAAATCAGCCAGTCAGAGAAATATAAATATCACATGAACTCATTCATTTGTGGAATAGAATGAACAACTTAAACTGATGAACAAAAATAGAGATAGAGCCGAGACTGGTTTGGCTCAGTGGATAGAGCGTCGGCTTGGGGACTGAAAAGTCCTGGGTTCGATTCCGGTCAAGGGCATGTACCTTGGTTGTGGGCACATCCCCAGTGGGGGGTATGCAAGAGGCAGCTGATCGATGACTCTCTCTCATCGATGTTTCTAACTATCTCTCTCCCTTCCTCTTTGTACAAAATCAATAAAATATATATATTTTTTAAAAAGAAATCAACTGACTTGGATGTCTTTTGCAAATTTTGAAAGATATTAAATAGCCTTCTTCAATAGCTTTGGGCACTGGTCTGATTTTGTTGCCCTCAGGGTAATGTGCAGCGCATTTGGGGGATTCTGACCCAGAACGGAGGTTCCATCCCATGCAGTTGGCTGCATCCACCCCTAAGCCGAATTGCTTCTTATGCAGAGAAAAATGCTCCTTCTATGTTCGGTTTTAGCATCTCCCGGCCACCCAACCAGACTTGTGGCAGAGGAGCTCAGAAGGGTACGAGCATGGGCCCCACTCACCTTCCTCGGGTACTTGTACGGGGCGGTCACTGACTTCACGTGCTCCTGCAGCTCCTTGATGAGCTGGTCTGGGTCATGGGACAGAAACTGTGGGGTCAGGACAATGAAGGCCTTCACCACCTGCAATGCAGAACCAGAGCGGGGGCTCAGGGTCAGTGCCACCCAGTGGCCGGGTTTAAAAAGTAGGTGTTTATGCAATGCATGGCAAAACAAGCTGACACCGAGCCTTTGGAAATGGCTCAAATCCAAATACTTCAATTTCTATCCCTTCCCTTGCAAAATCACTTAACCTCAGATTCCTTCTCTGTGACATGCGCAGAGTACAGGTCCATCCCATGGTAGCCTTATGTTCAGATTCCATGAGTTAATACACATAAAACATTCACCTAGCTTAACTTTGTTATTATCCTCAGCTGTTGAAAGCTGTCCATTGTCTTCACTAGCAGAGAGGTGTGGACAAGGAAACAGAAGGCTGTTCAACCTTGAAGCTCTTCAAGGTCAGAGCCAAGCACCCACTGTCTAGTTGAGACAAAGAGAGCTGAAGCAACTTCTACATTTTAGTCTTAAGTAAATCCTTATTGATGGGCTATCATTGGAATTGTCTGCCTAAGGGCTATGGTTGTGTCCCAAAACCTGAATAAAAGGGATCAAAAGGCCAGAGCAAAGCAGAGTCCTTGCTCTTGAGCTGGGCTCCTGCATGGCCCCCTGTGTTTCCAAATTAATATTTCCTATTCTCTTTCATTTGCAGGTGGCTTCCCCCAGAGCCCGAACCCTGAACCTGAACTCTGAACCACATGGGATGTGGGGGGGACACTCACACTCAGCATCATTTATTCTTATCACTATTTTTACCGCTAATGAATATACAGTTCTGTGCCTGGAACCTGTGGGCTTTTAATAATTGTTGGTAACTTATTGAACTTATTGTTTTTATATTTTTTAAGAAGTTGTTGATTCTTTTTAAAAAATATATATGTTTTTATTGATTTCAGAAGGAACAGGTGGGGGAGATATAAACATCAATGATGAGACAGAATCATCACTCTGATGCCTCCTGCAGGCCCCCTACTGGGGATCTAGCCCACAACCTGGTGGTCAGTGCGCCTCACAGCGACTAATTGTTCTACCATTAGGTTGATTTGCACCTTAGCCTTTGGGATTTATGTCTTCATTGAATTGTACAGGCCTTGTACCTAGTAGGTGCTCAATAAATCCAGTGAATGCATTGGAAACAGAGTGCTCAGATTTCCATCCTGGCTCCACCACAGTGTAATCCGAGCAAGTTACTTAACTTCTTTATGCTGCCTCTCTGTCTATTTAAAGGGATAATAAGTAAAAGTCTAACTCATTAGGTAGTTGTGAGGGCTAAATGAGGCAGCACACTAGTTTCTAGTCAGGATTGTCACGGATGATGCCACAGTGCCTCCTGCTGCCCAATCAGTGTAAGTGTGGCACGCATACCCACTGCTTTGGAAAATTCACCCACACACAGATCCTTGATCTCCTGTCCTTCTCCTCACCTGCCCTCGGGTCGGGTCCGGGCTGCTTACCGCAGCTGACTCAGCCACCGCCGGATGCTCTGCCAGGGCGTTCTCCACCTCTGCCGGCCCAATGCGGTACCTGTGGGACCAATGGTTCCTGCTCTGCTTCTGAGCAGATGCCAGGGCTGGAGGAGTGACCCAGGCCCTCCAATCTCATGTTTGGGAGTCAGACTTCCCTGGGCACAGAGGGCAACCTTAACAAGAGCCAGAGGACTGTGAGAAGGCTCTGTAGGGACCAGGATGTGAAGACCTGGGCATTGCAAGCTCAGATCCTCCCAGGGCCTCCCTCACTGCCTCTGGTGGGCGGTGGGGGTTGGAGGCTGTCCTCCTGAGGCTGAGTGTGTGGCACAAGGATCTTCCCAGCAGGACTCTTACTGCACACTTGGGAGCCTCAAACTTTGTCTTAAACCTTTATGGAAATTCTGTCTCACTACATCAGCATCCAATGTAGAAATTCATAAAGTAAAATGAAACTAATTTCTCTGATGCATCCAAGGGAAGTTGTTACATGTGTCACTTTTTCTCCCTACATCACCTAAGTGGTAAAGACAACAGATCAGGAGCCACACTACCTCAGTTCAAATCTGAGCCTCTCCCTGCACTATCTTGGAAACTTTCAGCAACTTAGTTCACTAGTCAGTGACTCAGTGTTCTCATCTGTAAGTTAGGCACAATAATGGCATCTACTGGGTGAACAAAGCACAGAGCAGTGTACTTTCACACAGTAAGTTCTCCATGAGCTTAGCTGGTATTGCTGTTGTTGTTCTGTGACATATGTCCCATTGGAGGAACACAGAGAATAATGACCCCCAACCCATGGGGGGAAATGGGAGCTCAAACAAGATCTTCCTTGCCAATCCTATATCTCCTCTTTAAATTGCACGATGTCTCCTGTGGTTGTTCTTCCAGGCCTTCTTGAACTTTCTTTTGATGTTGGGGGGATGCACAGATACCCCAGGCCGGGGCCCTGTAACGTGGCTGCATTCAGGAACACGTTGCACGTTTCATCCCAATGCATGGAGGAATGGGTAAGCAAGCTAGTGTCTTCCAGGCCCAGGTCAGCCACACCTACCCAGAGGCGTTGATGATGTCATCGTCCCTCCCCAGGAACCAGATGTAGCCCTCTTCGTCAATAGTTGCTTTGTCCCCAGTGTTATAAAAGTCCCCACACTCCACTTTGGCTGTCTTCACTGGGTTATTCTACAAAGAGAACGGCACTCTTGTTGAAGAAAGTGAGATTAGAGATGCTGAGCTGCAACATGGGGCTCAGATCTGGGTTTGAATCCTGCTTCTCACTCCACCAGGCACCTGTGCAACTTTGTAGTCTCTATGAGTCTATTTATTTTACATGCTAACACTCAATGCATGCTAATGGTCAATTAATGTACAAAACACACTGACAATTGATATTAATATAATACAGTGGTTGAACTGATGGAAGGTGATAATAAACTTTTCTATATGAATTTTCTTCCCCAAGTACCATCTCATCTCATCCTCAAAGGAAGCCTGTGGCCCTGGCAAGTGTGGCTCATTTGCTTGAGTGTCATCCCATGTACCAAAAGGTGGCTAGTTCACTTCTTGGTCAGGGCACATGCCCAGGTTGTGGCCTCAATGCCCAGTAGGGGATGTGCAGGAGCCAGCTAATCAATGTTTGATGAAATAATGGCAGAAAACTTCTCTAACCTCGTGGAGGAAAAAGTCACACAAGTTCAGAAAGCACAGGGAACTCCAAATAAGAAGAACCCAAGCAGACCCATGCCCTGACACATCATCATTAAAATGCCAAAAATTAAAGACCAAGAGAGAATCTTAAAGGCAACAAGAGGAAAGCAAACTTACCTACAAAAGAGCTCCCATAACGCTGACACCTGATTTCTCATCAGAAACTCTATAGGCCAGAAGGGACTAGCATGAAGTACTCCAGGTAATGGAAAGCAAGGATCTAAGACCAAGATCACTATATCTAGCAAGACTATCATTCAAATTAGACAGTCAAATAAAGAGCTTCCCAGATAAGATAAAAAGGCCAAAGGAGTACATCACACCAAGCCAGCATTGCAAGAAATGCTATAGGCCCTGCTGTAATGAGAAGGAAAAACAGAGAGAGAAGCATACACATACAAAATTGAAATGGCAATAAATAAGTACCTATCAATAATAACCCTAATGTAGATGAAAGACATGGTCCAATCAAAAGGCATAGGATAGCTGAATAGATACAAAAACATGAGCAACTATATGCTGTCTATAAGAGACCCTCCTCAGAACAAAAGACATGCAAAGGATGAGAGTGAAGAAATGGGGGGAAAATTTTTTCCATGCAAATTGAAAGGAAAAAAAAGGCTTGATTAGCAATACTCATACTGACAAAATAGACTTCAAAGTGAAGGACATCACAAAAGGCAACAAAGATCACTTTAGTACATAATACAAAAGGGATGGATCCAGTAAGAGGATAGAACCCTAGTAAACATATTTACACTCAATATAGGAGCACCTAAATATATCTAAAGAACTGCTAGACTTTAACTGCTAGAGGAGAGATTGACAGCAATACAGTCATAGCAGGGGACTTTACCACCCTGCTGACTTCACTGGATAGATCTTCCAGAAAAAATGTGAAACAGAAACAGTGACTCTGAAGGACACACTGGATCAGATGGATGTAATTGACATTTATAGAACATTTCACCCCAAAGCAGCAGAATATAGTACATTGTTCTCAAGTGCAGGTGGATCATTCACAAAGATAGACCACATGTTAGGACACAAAACAAGTCTCTACAAGTTCAAGAAGACCGAAACCATATCAAGCAAATTCTCATATCACAGTGGAATGAAATTAGAAATCAGTTACAGTCAAAAACACCCCAAAACATTCAAACACATGGAGGCTAAGTAACATGTTATTAAACAAAGAATGGGTTACCAATCACACCAATAAATAAATAAATAAATAAATAAATAAATAAACAAACAAACCTTCGTGGAAACAAATGAAAATGAACAAACAACAACCCAAAATCTTGAGGACACAGCAAAAGCAGTCTGAATGGGAAGTTCATAGCAAGATAGGCCTACCTCAAAACAAGAAAAATTAACAATAAACTATATAACCCTTTAACCTAAAGAACTGGAAAGAAGACAAGAAAAGATTAAAGCAGAAATAAATGACATAAAGACTAAAAGAAAAACACAAAACAATTCATGAAATTAAGAGCTGAATCTTTGAAAAGATAAACAAAATTGATGAATAGGTTAGCCAGCAGTTTTAACTGTTGATTGACAGTATCACATAAGGAGCAGCGGCCCCTCCAGGCCACAGGGATGACAACAGTGACAACAAGAGAGAGCCTCTGATGGCTGTTCTTTTGGAGAAAGGAGATGGAATCTGAGATTCATCTCAGGTGTGCCCACCCTTCCATGCCCATCTTGGAAACTGAGAATTTCCTTAGTGGCCTCTACTACCCTGGGAGGGCTAGGGTTTATCTGGTCAGGAGTCTGAGCAGGTTTCCTTAGAGCCATCACAAGTTTCTGTAATCTCTGGATTTCCCATTAGGCTCTGGGGCTGAAAGACATGGGTTTGAACCTTAGTTCTGCCATACATTTGACACGGGTAAAAACATGACCCCTATGGTCTGCAGGTGGTTTTCTCTGAGAAGTGGGGTAGGGGAGGTCTCAGGAGGCTCAGGACAGTTACTAGGCTTGTGCACATCCTGTTGGTAAATTGAAGGGTAGGATATGAACCCAACCGAAGCCTGCATTCTTTATCAGCCCCCAGGTCCGATGATTCCGAAGCCAGGCTTCTCCACCACATCAGTGCCACGTGGGTCAGGAGAGGAAAGGCTGTGAGCTTTGTGTGAACTAGACCTGGCTTCACTGAATTGGAGCACATAACGGGAGATGGGAGGAGTCTCAGGATGCAGAGTTGTGTGGCTGGGTGCTCGGGCCAGGGAGCAGCAGGCGGAGCGCCCTCACCTCATACAACATGAACAGGCCGATGGGCTTGGTGGGCTTCATCCTGATGCCAAGGTTGCCCTCAGTGTTGGGTGGCAGGATGTTGCCTTTGTCGTCGATGATCTGGAGCAAGAGGTCTGTGAGGCCCCCTGCAGGGCTCCCAGCCCTCCTGCCTCCCGCGCACCCCCCTCTCCCAAACTCTGCTTGGCTTATGCATGTGACACCAGTGAGGACCATGGGGAAATGCCTGTCAGAAAACAGAATGAAGCTGTCAAGTCTTTGAAATCAGCAAGTCATGGGCGTGTTTGTTTCCTGGTGTGGACATCTCATGTGTCTTCAAGCTAGAAAACAGGGGCCAGGTCAAGCTAAAAGCCCGGAGGGTGGACAGAGCTGCCAGGCACCCCCAGGTCCTGTGCGCCATGGCTGTTGCACAGCCTCGGCTGGCACTGATGCCCACAGTACTGACCCTCCCAGGAACCCAGAGGGGAACTAGGAGAGGAGGAGGGACAACTCGGGCAGGGGGCACCGTGTTCTGCCGCCTGGTGTCACACGGGGTTGATCCCAGCTGAGCCCTCAGTGCTCCCTGGCCACGCCTTTAGGACCAAACCTGGACGTCGAAGGGCGGGATGGCTTTCCCCATGGAACCGGGCTTGACCTGTGACCCCCGGGCAGTACCACAAGTAAATCCCTGTGCACAAAAGGAAGAGAAGATCATCAAAGGCTCCAGGCCGATCACAGAGCAGCAACAATGGTTCACAGCACCTCTGCTCACACACACTACTCATAGAGCCTGTGGG
Organism: Pipistrellus nathusii; assembly: GCA_963693515.1. NCBI lineage: Eukaryota > Metazoa > Chordata > Mammalia > Chiroptera > Vespertilionidae > Pipistrellus > Pipistrellus nathusii. The sequence goes on from OY882861.1 coordinate 94,384,763, forward strand.
GGAGCTGGGAGCTCTGCATGCTGGGCTCAGGGCATTGACCCAGCTCTTCAGCAGACAGTCACTGCGCCCGACATGTGACATGCACTGGGCCAGTGCCGGCTGCCAGTGCCACGGGGTTCCCAGGTGGAGGACAAGAAAGGAGCAAAGGGCTGAGCTAGGGGATGTGGGAGTGTGGTGGGTGGGGGAGTGCCCACTGCATGCCAGGCCTGTGTCCATTTGACCAACACTTACTCAAGACTGAACCTGACAGGAACCTGCCTCCTCTGCCCTCGGGGCTGCGCTGAAATCACTGAGGCTGTGCCTCTGCCACCACTCCCACCCCCATTTGCCCTCCTGATGAACTACGCCTCCTTCCTGGTTCTCTGAAGCTAACATCTGTCCTAAAGCTAAGCCTTCAGTCACACAGATGAGTTAATGCCCTGGGTCTCCCAGTCAAAGGGGCCGGCCCGCACCCCCTCTCGGGGCCTGCGGGGCGGGAAGCTGCTCAGACCCGCACCAGTGAGCTCACCTGGCTTCTAGGGCAACCAGCCCAGACTCAGGCCCCAGGAGAAGTCCCGGGCGATCCTCCTCTGGTGGCATCTCCCCCGCATTTCTGTTGTAGCCAACAGTTCTTATACTGACGTTTGGGCATATTTCCCTCCACAGATAACCCTTCTACTCTGCACCCCTGACACCTGGCCCACGACCCCCCACATCAGTGCAGACAGCGGGCTGGCCCTGGGGGCTGTGCAGGCTGGGTATCTCTGGGACTTTCATATTCCCTTCCACTCCCCTCACCACCACCCACAGGGTGGCATTCTATTTCCATTTCAGAGACAGGGAAGTTGAGCTTTTTGCAGGCTCCATGGTATGCCTATGGGCTTGACGCTGCCATTGGCGATGCTGAGAGGAACTGAGACCTGAGCTCCTGGCAGAGGAAGGTCTGCTCTCCAAACTGCTGTTCTCACTTCAGGACGTGGCAACGCCCACAGGTGAGTGAGCGGGTTGCAAAGCTTTGAGCAATGAGGCTCCATGCAGCCAGGAGGGAGTATTCTGTGGCTCAAGCAGTCCACACTAAGGGGCGGGGTTATGGGTGTAGCTGGTGCTTATCTTAGTCCAACAGGGAACTGTGAGCCATGCCAGGTCAGGCCTAGAGCCCTCCCATTTCTCAGGCCTGGAAGCAGACCACTTCACTGACTAAAATAAAACATTTTTCTCAAAAACAACACAGTCAGAAAAATTTGTGAATTAGGACCAAGAGAGGCTGCCCTACAGGTCCTGAGAGGGGTGACTCTGTGAGCTGACGGGATGGTGAGAGGCGGGCGAGTGGCATCAGGGGTTGAGGATGCTTCAGGAGAGAGGCAGCCCCTCCAAACACTGAAGCCCCTGAGAGTCCAGACAGCACAGCAGGCTGCACAGCCTGCCCACTGCAGGCTCATGACACCCTTGGGGGTCACACTGTGTGTGTGTGTGTGTGTGTGTGTGTGTGTGTGTGTGTGTGTGTTGTCTATGCTCCCTCCGCCCCTCCTGCTCGTGCCCCACAATCACACGTGTGCTTTGGGGCCCGCTCTTGCCTGGCCCTGTGGCTGCTGCTCGAGGGAGGGAGGGTGACATGGGCAGCACTCGCAGGCAGGGCCTCCGTGAGGCAGGAGGGGCCTCCATTGCCATAGCTCCTCCCAGCTCCCTGATCCCAGGGACATAGCCCTGTCCTCAGATCCCTATGGAAGGTTTTGTCCAATAGCCATCATCACACTGGGGTCTTGACAAGTCGAAAACTGTGTGAATTCTTACTTGCAAACCGATTTGGGTCCAATCAGCCTGGAACTCCAGAGCTGCCCTCTGCTGGCTGTGCACACATTGGGCCTGTGCACACAGTGGGGCCTGTGCACGCGCTCTGGCAGATTCAGCTGCTCTTCTGGGCTGGGTGGCCCCCCTGTGCCCATCCACCTACCGTTTCTGTCTGTCCGTAGATTTGGTGAAGCAGAAGGCCCGTCCGTTCTCTCCACTTCTCTTGCTCCTCGGGCAGCACGGCCTCTCCAGAAGCAGAGCAATGCTCCAGAGTGGGGAACCTGAGGCTTGGGAGAGACAAGGTGTCCACAGAGCTTCAGAACAGACATCTGGCGCCCCTCCCTTCCCCCCTCCTCCACACGTCTCCTGTTACACAGCCAGGAGCGGTGGACAAGGCGGCTGGTTTCATTGGGGGCGTCTTCCTCCCTCATCCGGAGTTTTCTCCAAAGTACGTAAACTTAGCAGAGTCTCCAGTGGAGTCATTAGTGATGCCCTGATTGGATTGTTACTGGGTTTGACCAAGTTCATCATCTGAGGAACGTTGCAAAAAGTGGCTGTCACAGAGCTTTGACATACAGATAGAGGCAGACTCCAAGGGCATGCTGGGATGGAGGCTTCATGAATAAAAGCAAGTTGTATTTCAAAGTTAGCTTCATAAGGGTAGCTGTTCAAGTCCTTGACATTTTAACTCTGTGTCTAAAAGTTATTGGGTCTGATTTTTGAAGAAGCCATTTCCATTTTAGAATCTCTAAAATATGTATAAGTGTGCATTAGGTTCAAAGGCAAGATTGCAGTTTAGCTCAGAATTAATCTACAAATACAAGGAAATACAAAATGAAGTTATAGCAAAGTAACACTACATCCATCAGATTGGTAAAAATTAAAGACTCCGACAGGAACAAATGTTGCCAAAGATGTGGAACAAGGGCACACATAATGATTGGATACTTTGGAAAATAGGGGGTAGGATGCGGTGTCAGTGTGACTCAGCAATTTCTCCTAGAAATACACCACATAGTGAGTGCTGATGTGCACAGGGTGAATGTACAAGAACAGTGCTAGTCATCAATCGCCCTCAAATGAATTAGTGGTAGAAGAGATGGGAAAATATGGACTTTTCATAAAACGGAATATTATATGGCAATAAAAATTAGCTACAACAATATAATGCAACATGGACTCACCTTAGAAATATAATGTTGTAAAAAGAAGCTGCATATTAGAGAATTATATGATTACAAAGCTCAAAACAAGTAAAAGAGACTGATATTTCCTTAGGAGGTAAACTATGGGGGGCGGGGAGGGGCGGAGGAAGAAAAAACACACACAAATGAATGAACACCATAAAAGTCAAGATAATGAGTTCCTTTAGGGGAGTTGGAGAGATCTGAGGAGGTCACTGCGGCTGGCAATGTTCTCTTCTTGTGACTTGAATGAGTGGTTACACATTTGTTTAATTTTCACCAATTTCTTCATTTACAAATTTATATCTTATGCATTTTTCTGTGTTTGTTATTTCACGACTTTAAAAAAGAAAAACACCCACAATGATGCAAGGCTCACTGTTTATTTGAATCTGAGTCCTGCTTAATAAACAAATTTGACTAGCTGATAATTATCGCTACCAACATTTCATACACATACACACACACACACACACACACACACACACACACACACACTAGCTCTCACTGCCCTCAAAGAACCAGTGTTGAAACAGTCAGACCATTACCATCCTTAGCTGGTTATTAAAAGAAATAGAGCCGGGGAGAGGCTGACAATGTTGAGCACAGTCAGCTGGGAAGCAGAGGCTTGTTTGCTTCACCAGGAACTCCAGTTTCACACCCAAGAAATGGCAGCATGGTCTCCCCAAGGGGATTAACACCCGTCTCTCCCTCCTCAGGTTCAGAAATGTGTGTGGGAGGGGACATGGGGTGATCAGGAACTGCCCAGTAAAGTCAAATTGGCACAGGGGAGGGAGAACCAAGATGGTGGCTTAGGTAAGACGACTCCCTAATTTTACAGTTAAAACATAGGTGTAGGCCTATATTCGCTGTATAAAACTACCCCCCACTTCAAAGAAAAGACTTACTTTGCTGTCAAGATCTGCAGGTAATTTTTGTGCAATTTTGGTCTTTTGCCCTCAATTTCCGGTTGACTTTTTTTCATTTCAAAAGTCGTCTTATACGCTGGAAAATATGGTAAGCACCTGAGCTGCTGCCTTGCACAACAATTTCAAAAACAACAACTAAAATCAGAACGGACTTCATCCAAAAACACAGGAAACCTGACAGAGTGGGAAATCTTTAACTAGAAATAAGGAGAGAGGCTCCTGGATCAGATTGGAAGCTGCTGAGGTAGGGAGACGCTCTCGTGTGCAGAGGAAGTGCAGCGAATGCTTGGCTGGCGGGAGGGGAAAGGAAGTCCCCGATTGCACTGAACCCTTTCTGACTGTACTAAACCCCAAACCCGGCCGAAACCCTGTGGTCCCAGGCTCATACGGATGGAGTCTGGACTGTAGAGAAAGGCATCCAGAGACTCAGAGACTGGGGGAGCCGGGAGCCGCAGCGGACAGGGTCTACAGTCGAGTGTGAGTGAGTACGCGCAGAGGTCTAACCACGGAGGTTGCTGCTGCCTTTCCATAGCAGAAGGAATCAGAAGCTTCAGACTACAAAGACTCATCCCAATTCCAGGCAAGCCCCTGGGGCACCCACACTCTTGCACGGGGAATCTGGACAGTCAGACGGAAACTCAGGGGTGAGGCAGAAGGCAGAGGTCAGGTGGAAACTCAGGAGAGTGCACAAGGGCAGGGCTGACTGGAAGCCAAGGCTGTCAGCTCAGCTCTGAGACTCTGCCCCATGCAGGCTGACCACAGAGGCTTCTGCAATTTTGCAAATCTGATCCTATAAGATTGTCTCCAATACAGAAGGTATCCCAGAGTAGACACATGATACCCACATCCAATTGGCCTGAAGGTCAATTCCTCCCAGGGATACCAACAACAATAAAGACATAGCTACAACAGGCTGTACACGCAGTCCACAAAGGGAAGCACCAAGTGTATCTACCTCAGATAACTGAGAAGGCTGACCAACTGGGCCATATATGACACCAAACACACAAAGCCATTTTACCAACTTTGGGAAGCAGCAAAAATGCTGAGACAAGGAAACAGATCTCAAATGAAAGAGATGGAAGAGAACAACAGACTTGATATATAGATAATTCAAAAACACGGTTATAAGGTTTTTCAAGAATTTCCTTGAAAAGGCCAATAAATTTATTGAAACCCAACTAGAAATTAAACATACACTGACTGAAATAAAAATTAGTATACAGAGATCCAACAGCAGACTGGAGGAGAACAAGAATCAAGTCAAAGATTTCGAATACAAAGAGCCAAAGACATTCCTCTGGAGAAGCAAGAAGAAAAGAGAATCCAGCCGGCACCGGTTTGGCTCAGTGGTAGAGCATCGGTCTGCGGACTGAAAGGTCCCGGGTTCTATTCCGGTCAAGGGCATGTACCTTGGTTGCGGGCACATCCCCAGTAGGGGGTGTGCAAGAGGCAGCTGGTCGATGATTCTCTCTCATCGACGTTTCTAGCTCTCTATCCCTCTCTCTTCCTCTCTGTGAAAAATCAATAAAAATATATTAAAAAAAAAAAAAAAAAAAAGAGAATCCAGAAAATTGAAGATAGTGTAAGGAGCCTCTGGGACAACTTCAAGCGTACCAAAATCAGAATTATAGGGGTGTCAGAAGAGGATAGAGTGCAAGATACTGAAAACCTATTTGAAGAAATAATATCAGAAAACTTCCTCCCACCTGGGGAAAGAAATAGACTTACAAGTCCAGGAAGCGTACAGAACCCCAACCAAGAGGAATCCAAAGAGGACCACACCAAGACACATCATAATTAAAATGCCAAGGGCAAAAGACAAAAAGAAGATCTTAAAAGCAGCAAGAGAAAAGCAGTTGGTTACCTATAAGGGAGCACCCATATGGCTATCAGCTGATTTTTCAACAGAAACTATGCAGGCCAGAGGGAGTGGCAAGAAATATTCAAAGTGATGAATAGCGAGAATCTACAACCAAGATTACTGTATCCAGCAAAGATAAAATTCAGAATTAAAGTGCAGATAAAGAGTTTCACAGATAAGAAAAAGTTAAAGGAGTTCATCACCACCAAACCAGTATTATATGAAATGTTGAAAGGTATTTTTTAAGAAGAGGAAGAAGATCAAGCGAATTAAAAATCTGAGGAACAGAATAAACTAGTGAATATAATAGAATCAGGGGCAAAGAAAGGGAGTGGATTGATAATTATCAGGGGGAAAGGGGTGTGTGGGGGTGCAGAAAGAGACTGGATTAAAATCGTACACCTATGGATGAGAACAATGTGGGGGGGGAGGGTAAGAGCAGAAGGGGGGGAACGGGAACCAGGTGGAAGGGAACTCTGAGGGGGGAAAAGGAGAAACAATTGTAATAATCTGAGTAATAAGATTTATTAAAAAAAAAAAAAAAAAACTGGCACAGGGGAAGGTGTTGGATGACAGAATCTGTCGGTCTAACCTGGGATAAGGTAGTTGACTTAGGGTGGACCCAGTGCATGTCCCTGAAATCTTGAGAAGTTAACTGGTTGTTTTGAAAAAGCTCCTTGTTGAGACCTAGGGAGTAATGTTGGCTCTCTCTCTTGCCTGGGACCCCACTGGCCCAATTTGTTCCTGTCCCTCCTGCCCAGGAGCAAGGACCATGCAGGACTACAGGCACCTGGGCCTGGGGAAGACTTCCAGGCCCAAACGATCATAAAGCAGAAATTCTGGGCATTGGCCTTTGCATTGGCCCCAGAAAATGAGATTGGACTTTTTCCAGGGCAGGGCCAAGAGAGATGGGCCTTGGGAAGCCCAGAGGAGAACTCTATTGATGTTATGCAACAATTAAACCACATTGAACACATCACAATCTTCCGTGCATGGATCTTTGGGACTCTTTCCTCCCAACCCTGTGCAAGAGCCTGTTTCCCACCGACAACAAGACCACGGTGAAACAGACTCCTTAAATTCCTACCCTAAGATTGTGATTACAAGCCACTTCTACATACCTGCTAAAATTCTGCTGCAGAATCATTCGAAATACAGAAGGCACAGCAAAGCACTGAGTGATAGGGTATTTAAAGAATGTCTGCAAGGTCAACAGAGAAAAGTTTTATATTTATAGTTAAGATGAAAAATACTGTGCAATTATTACCATTCTTTTGTTGCTTGTGGTGGTAACTCTATTTTTTAAATTATTACCATTTTAATTCTGGTCTCCCTTCTGGGAGAGCACATTTATCCATGATGTACGCATTACAACAGCAATTGCTGCCAGTTCCTGAGTGTTTTCAGGTGCAGGTCTGAGGGCTAAGCACTTTACACACTTTGCCTGTATCATCTCAATATTCCCAACAACCTTATGAGGTTATAATTATTAAAACTCCCATCTGACAGGTGAGGAGACTGAGCTCAGAGAGGTGAGGTTACCTGTAACAAATGTTAAAGGTGTGAAAGGGAACCGGAACCATCGTGTTCCAAGGGCTCTGTTTTTAAACACTTCAATCAGTTCACACACACACCAGCCACCTGGCCCTGGAGGAGCCAGGAGACCTGAGATTGTGCTGGTTGCTTTAATTTCTCAAAATGTGTATTCTGGGTGGTTCACTGACTGATTCAGCGCCTCACATTTTGAGACACGCAGAGCCCAGGTTATACCACCCTAATGGGCTGCTTTGTTCCATACACTATTCTCTGCAGGGGCCAGCTTTTGAGCCTGAAATGTGAGTTTCTCCTGGAGTTTGTTGACACTGAGAGATTAGTGCTCTTACCTCTACAATGACCTTAGGGTCAAATTGGGGCAGATGATGGATGAAGACTGTAGACCCTGCTGTCCATGGTTCAAACAGGGTCCCCATGAGAGCCGCAATCCAGCCTGGATCTGACATGCACCAGAAGACATCAGAGGCCTTCAGCTTCAGTAATTTCCTGCTAACTCCAAAATACAGTGGCCTCAGCTTTGTAAGCACAGTTGCATTCCCGGTCAAGGCACATGCCTGGGTTGTGGGCACAATCTCTAATCATTGATGTTTCTATCCCTTCTCCCTTCCTCTCTGAAACCAATTAAATGTAATATTAAAAAGTGTAACTTTGAGTTATGCACTGTCTCTCATTTTAAAATAATAATAATCAACGAGGGGAAATACCCTTGGGTGAGGATTAACAAAAATAAAAAATAAAAAAATAACAGAAACAGCTGGTAAATGGAAAATTGAATCCAGTGGCTCCTCAGCTAGGACTGAAGCGTCTCCCCACCTACTGTTACTGCTTCTGAGGGACCTCTGTGTACAGAACTCCTTGAGAAAAACTCAACTCTCTCCTTAGCAAGCTATGGCTTTGAAGAGCTCTTCTGTTAGTAGGGAGGGACCTGGAGAGCCATTTACACCCTCTCTTCCCATCTCTTAGGGCTGTGGCTCACTCACAGGAAATTACAAGCTAGAGACCTCTGTTCTGAGCTGCAGACCCAACTGCCCAATGGGAATCTCTTCTGGGATATCTCTCTGGCATCTCAAACCCAGAGCGTCCTAATCTCTCCTGCCTCCCTGACTGATTCTTCTCCAGTGCTCTCTGTGTTTCAGTGAATGTCATTACTGTCCAAGCTCAAAACCTGGGACTCAACCTTGACTCTCCAGCCCCTCCCACCTCCCACATCTAGCCAGCACACCCTCCCATTCTATCTTCTAAAATATGACTTCTTAACTTCTTCCCTGTCCCTAGCACCTTGGACAAAAAGCCACCATCTTACACCTAAATTATTCTAAGACCCTCTAACAGGTCTTTCTAAATCTATTATTTCCCCCAGCCATTCTCCACCCTGCAGCCACAGTGATCTTTTCAAAATACACATTTGATTAGGTGTCTCCCTTATTAATACCACCCATTGTTTTTCCAACCTCTACACCAAAGTCCCCACGACCCTCTGTGCTCTGGGCCCCATTCATTTTCTCAGCTGCTCCCATTTGTGCCTCCCGGACACCCTGAGAAGCTGCTCTCAAATCCCTATAATGCTGCTTTTAATATATTTGTACCTTTGCTTGGGTTGTTCTCACTACACAGCCATCCCCCTGCTTCTTCCCACCCTAATTCCTTCAGTATTTTGCTTATAAAGTGTTATCATTAGAACAGATACTCAGTGCCCACAAGACACCTTCTCTACTTCCTGGTCTGCTTAATAAGGTACAAAATATATTATTAGTTGGGGAGGAGGAAGTAGGAGGGAGAAGATTGGTTTAATATTGATTAAATGATTAACCCACGGCTATTTCTTCAGCCTCTACAATTATTTATTTTAGGTTAATGGCAGTGACTTGATTCCAGGTATTACTTCTCCCTAATGGCTCATGATTGGGAAACTCAACCTCTGTATTTGTATAGTTCACATTGCTAGAACTTTCTGTCCTCCTCCCACCAACCCTGGAACCAGTGACAAAGACACATGGCTTGTCATTTGTGCAGCTTGCAGAATGCCTGCTGTCTCCACCCATGTTCCCTCCACACCTTTGAAGGTGCTCAGGCAGGACCCCCTTGTCATTGGGAGGCTGGTGTCAACACACACTTAGAAGTCCAGACCTTTGTCTCTGAGACCCCCAGTGGTCTGAACCAAAGAGAACAGAAGGGAGAAGAAGAATGGACTTGTTCTACTTGGAACACCTTTCCCAACACACACACACACACACACGCACGCACGCACGCACACTCACACACCTTGCCCCAGAGTGTGACCCAGACTCTAAGTTGGTGCCCTCTTTCCTACCATGAAGGAAAGGAGTGTCGCAAGGCAAGTCCATGGCTGTGTTTTGCCATCTTGGGGAAGCCAGAGGTGCCACTGGTGAAGAAGATGACCATTGGGTCTGTGGTCTTTGACTTAATGCAGGTGTGATCTGGGGATGCTGATCTACAAAGGGATTGAACACAAAAGGAGAGAAGTCAAGTCTCCTGGCTCCACCCTCAGGGTAAGCCAAAGAAACATGAGGCTCAAAGTCAGAAACCTGACTTGTTTGCTTGTACAGATTTGAGAGAGAGGGAGAGAAGGAGGGAGGGAGGGAGAAAGACAAAGAGAGAGAAAAATATGTATTTGATGTTCCACTTACTTATGCATTCATTGGTTGATTCTTATATGTGCCCCGACCAGAGATCAAACCCACAACCTTGGCACTCTAACCAACTGAGCTACCTGGCCAGTGCAGAAAACTGGGGTTTTGCAACACTGGAGGGAAAACTGGTCTCCAGGTCTGAAGCATCAAACAGAGTTTATGGGTGATCTGGGTAAAAGCACTGACATTTCTTTATTTAAAAAATGGGAAAAACACGGCTGAGTGTTTTATAATTTAACAAACATAGAAATAGAACTTTCAGTGAGGTTTTTTTTTGGTGCTCTACCAGTAAGTGACTTACAAATAATAACTCATTCAACCTTCAGAGAAATCCTAAGATGTGACTATGCCCAACTTGTCATGTTCCTTTTGGAAATGAGGAAACTGAGGCTCAGAGAGGTTAGGTAACTTCCCTGAAGACATATAGCTAGCAATTGGCAGAGCCAGGGTTCAAACCCTGTGTGGTGTGTAGACTGTCCTCTTACTCACACTGATAAGCTTGCTTTCATACAAGCTAACTTTACAGGAATTTCACTCCATAACTTTGGTGGTAAGTGGGGGAGGGGGAAGGAGCAGAGAAAGCGAGAGAGAGGGAGAGTGAAAGAAGAAAGAATCACTGGGCCTTGATTCCTGGGAGCTGCTACACTCAGTCTCTGGGGGCTGGCCAGCGATGATTGTGCTTGTGAGCTTCCTGTGTTGATCTGATAAACTGCAGATCATTCAATGCTGGAGGGAACACTGGCACTTGCTGGGAAATGGTACAGTCCTAACTCTGAGCAATTTAAGGGATTTTTCAACAGTACTATTTTTTAAAAATATGTTTTATTGATTTCAGAAAGGAAGGGAGAAATAGAGAGAGGTAGAAATATCAATGATGAGAGAGAATCATTGATTAGCTGCTTCCTGCATGCCTCCCCACCCCCCGCACCTTAGATCTAGCCTGCAACCTGGGCACATGCCCTGACCAGGAATGGAACCTGGACCTCCTGGTTCAAGAGGGCTGGGCAACAGTGTTATTTTTTTTAAGTTTTTTATTTATTTAATTCTCTGACTTTGTTTATTCAAATTATAAAAGAAAGTTTATCTAGAAGCCACAGAGGTAGTAGAGATGAGCCAGAGGGTTGCATTGGCTAGCAAACAAGTTCAGAGAGAAGAAGGGCCCTTGGCGTTGAGGAGAGAGAGGCAAAGGTAGTGCAGGGGGAGGTGAGGGCACGCTCCCTGGAGGAAGAGCCCCAACTCTGAACCTTAGAGTCCACCACAAGGTGTGACATCACTGTGTTTGCCTTTTGGGGTTGAATAACATTTTAATTTAAAATCAGAAAGGGCCCTAAAAAGTTTGGCTCAGTGGACAGAGCATCGGCCTGTGGACTGAGGAGTCCCAGGGCAAAGGCATGTACCTTGGTTGTAGACACATCCCCAGTAGGGGGCGTGCAGGAGGCAGCTGATTGATGTTTCTCGCTCATCAACGTTTCTAACTCTGTCCCTCTCCCTTCCTCTCTGTAAAAAAAATCAATAAAAATATATTAAAAACAGAAGGGTTCCTTCAAGAAAACAAACCCAGTGTAACTTATAGGTTATAAACCAGTGTTACCTCAGAAAAATAAAAGAGACAAAGAAAAGACACCCAGCAAGGTTTGAGCTGCGGATGGAATGGGAACTCTGTGAACTAAGCTCACAGGTGATCTGATTATAAATCCCTGTCTAGGCCGGGCATGGCGGAGGCAGGCCCCTGACACAGAGCTTCTCTGGTAAAACTGTTGCCTTTGCCTTAAGCAAGCCTATGCATTGCTCTTGTGCATCTAGGTTAACACCCCCTTGAAATATTGAAAGTAATATTCTTGAAGGGGATGTGACCCCTCAAGGGAGCAGAGAATCTTAACTATCCTGTAATCCCATCCCCACCTTGCTTTCTCCCACCTTAGTCTTTCTTGCATCCTCTCCTGGATTTCAAATGCATGAGAGAAGCTACAAAACTCTTTTCCTCCGGAGCATTTGAGGCCTTGTTCCCCAGCATATGTTGTCAGTTTGGCTCAAATAAACTCATAAAAGTTTCCGGCAGGTCTGGGTGTTTCTTAGGAGGACAGTGTGAAAAACACCTAAAGGCTCACAGAACTAAAGCACTGAAGGTGGAGGGTCTCTCTGACCTGGCATTTTCCTAACTTTCTAAGGGCACCCAGACTCCGGGAGATGTTTGCCTCCCAAAACCCTCTATCAGTCATTTTTTCTTGCAGTCTCAATTTTCACCTTAAGGATCCATTTTAACCTCTCATTCAACTTATTCACATGTATGTATTTATACTTATATATGAACTAGAGGCCTGGTGCATGAAAATTCACTGGAGGGGGCTTCCTTCAGTCCAGCCTGTCCCCTCTCACAGTCTGGGAGCCCTCAGGGGCTAGAGTCAACCGGGCAATCAGGGGAAGATGATGCTTCCATCACACCTCTGCTGCTGCCACTGCCAGTAGGGCAAGCCTCAGCCAGCCCTGATTACCTGAGCCTCTATCAGCCCTGGGTGGCAAGGCAGCCATCATGTGATATTTGTGTGTACCTCAGGACGACCTTAGGCAGCTGGGCAGCCAACATCCGAGGCATGCCTGCACCTCCGAGCTCTGGTTGGCTAGGAGGCTGCCATCCCAGGCTTACTTGTGCCTTAGACCGGGGGTGGCTGGAGGCTAAGAAGTTTGGGGGTTCTGGAGGCAGCCATGCAGAGCAGCAGGACCCCCTTGGGTTTGAACCCGGCTATCCTGTGCACCTGCCTCCCTGGTGGAGCTGAAGGGACTGCACACCACCATCTTGGGGTTGTGGGTGAAACTATCTTTGAGGGCATGGCAGTCAATTAGCATACTCCCTCCTTATTGGCCATGGACGCTGCCATCTTTGAGAGGGTGTGATGGTTAATTAGCATATCACTCTTTATTACATAGGATAGTCTTTTAGATTCCCACCTATAAGAAGCTTGAAACACAGTAATCCTCTGATGGTACAACTCCTTTCACATCCCAGGGGTGATCAAACTTTAGGGAGAGAAGCATAGACGTGCAATGTCCTGATGTCACAGATGAAGCAACCTTGGCTAAGAGAGGGGAAGGAAGTAGCCCAGGGTCACACAGCAGGTCAGGGACATAGCTGGGAAGAGGTTTCTGGAGCCAGGCCTGGTGAGCTTCCTACCACCACCAGCTGTCTGTCTTGGTGTGCATGGCCTTCTCCCACCGTTCCTCAGAGAGCACCTCCATCAGACCCGAAACTCACTTAATCAGAGATCGGAAGTCCAGCCACCCCTCACGGCTGCGGTCAGACACCAGGAGCTTGGTTTTCAGAGCGGGACACTGAGAAGCCACAGAGTCCACCTCCGGGGCAAGGGCATCTGTGGTCACGATGCTCTTGGCATTGGACTCCTTCAGTCGGTAGAGAATGTCCTTGGCCTGCATCTGGGTTGTCCCTGGTATGAAGATAATGCCTGGGGATGAAAAAGAAATTTTTTGTTTCATTTTCTCTTTCAGAACCATGGGCTTCAAGCCTGACTGATCTGAATATAAATCCTTTAGCCCCTTGCTACACAAAAGCCCGCAGTGTCAGCACCAACACACCACAAACAATCCTACCCAATCAGAACCTGCATTTTTAAAATTTTTGTTTACAATAAATTTTCATTGATTTCAGAGAAGAAGGGAGAGGGAGAGAGAGATAGAAACATCAGTGATGAGAGTCATTGATTGGCTGTCTCCTGCACACCCCACGCTGGAGATATAATCTGCACCCGGGCTTGTGCTCTAACTGCAAATTTTTGCTTTTATGCTTTAAATATTTATGCTTTTTTTTTTTTTAATACATTTTTTTTTAAGAACTGGTTTGTTCATCTTGGGCTGATGCTATCGTTACCAAGTTCTTGTTTTTGTTGTTGTTGTTGTTGTTTTTAACATATTTTATTGATATTTTACAGAGAGGAAGGGAGAGGAATAGAGAGTTAGAAACGTTGATGAGAGAGAATCATCAACCAGCTGCCTCCTGCACACCCCCTACCGGGGATGTGCCCACAGCCAATGTATCGATACATGCCCTTGACTGGAATCAAACCTGGGACCTTTCAGTTTGCAGACCAATGCTCTATCTACTGAGCCAAACCGGTTTCGGCTAAATATTTATGCTTTAAACCATGACCTCCTGGTTCATAGGTCAATGTGCAACCACTGAGCCAAGGCAGCAGGGCCAAAACCTGCTAAAATGCAGGACCTCCAAATAATTCCCACACACATTATAATTTGAAACACTTGCCCTAAACCTTTCTACTCTAAATGGGTGCAGCCAGTAGACAGGTGGATCCTACTTTGCAAGAGTCTACATAGGACCTGGGAGCACGGATGCAAGGAGGACAGAGTCTCTAACATCAGGAATAGCTACATTCCAGCCCCCAGTTTTCTCCTCCACCCCCTTCTCTCATCTCTGTGTCATTGGGAATCCCTTCTTTCCTTCATCCCTCATGTCCAAATTAACCACTTTGTCCTTTGAACTCCCCTACATTCCCTCCTTTCAACTGCTGTCATCAATAATTAGTTCAAGTATTTGTGTGCACCTATATGATTCTAATCTCCTCACCAGATAGATACCTTGCCCTGGAACTTTCATATTATAATCAGTGTAAGTTCCACAAAGCATTGATTTTCTCCCCACATTTACTGTTGTTAGGACTAGAATGCAATAAAATCCTTGACAGCGATTTGTAATCATCCCACCAAAGGAGAACAAAGACAAGGAAATGCTGGCTGGACACCAGGAATCAGACCATGTAAGGAAGTGAAACTGTCCTGAAGACACCGAGTGGCACACCTTCATTCCATCCCCATTCAGGCCCACCAGCTCAGCCCCAAACCCACTGACGACAAGAGAGTCCCACTGTGACAGCATATAAGAATGAAACTCCTGCTCCTGGGCACACCATCATCCCCTTGGCTCAGAGCTGTGCAACCCTTCCCTTTGGGTATCCTACCTTTGATCCCGTTTCTCTTAAATAAACTCAATTTTCTTTAATCACTTCTGAGATGGCCATTTAGCCTGCCTGCCCACCAAGTTCACCTTCAATTCTCTTCACTGACACCTGTGTCTTCCCTCCAGGAAAACACCACTCTCCCTATTCTGACATTGAAGACACTGCCCATGCTCCACCTTTCTCCCTCTACTCTCTATTTCAAAATGGCCATTCACATAAGCAACTCTTGACTCTAAGACTTTGCATGTATGTGCTCAGTCCATTCTTGGAATTCCCTTTCTCTGTTTCTAATCCTCTTTATTTATGCTTTTCCTAAAGGGCTCAGCTCATGTCTTGGGGTTCTCATGGGTCATCTCTCTTTTCTTTTTTTAAATATATTTTATTGATTTTTTACAGAGGAGGAGAGAGGGATAGAGAGCTAGAAACATCGATAAGAGAGAAACATCGACCAGCTGTCTCCTGCACACCCCCTACCAGGAATGTGCCCACAATCAATGTACATGCCCTTGACCAGAATCAAACCTGGGACCCTTCAGTCCACAGACCGACCGATGCTCTATCCACTGAGCCAAACCGGTTTCGGTTCATGAGTCATCTCTTAGTTCTACAAGTCACATGGCTTCTTTATGCTCCCTCTGCTGTTGCTAATAACATTTGATTCCAAAGGAACGAGATGGATTAATCCACTATTTTATGAGAGGAAAAAAGAGATAGAATATATAAACAAGAACATGAACAGACTGTTGTGTGAACATGTGATTCAACTGAAGTGATTAAAAAAATCCACGAGTTCCCATACTGATTCTAAATTAGATAGATAGGTAGATAGATAGATAGATAGATAGATAGATAGAGGATAGATAGATAGATAGATAGATAGATAGATAGATAATAGGTAGATAAGTAATTGAAATGGAAAGGAAAGTCTCTATATAAGAATGCTAATTAATGATAGTATAAGGATTGATATAAAAAGAATACCCTCATGTAAATCACCATAATAATATTCGACTCAGTCAAGAATCAACAGTGGACACTCAAACCACTGGGGTGAGTGGGGTGAAAGTCAGTAGGGGAGCAGGATAGTCACTAGTCTTATAAGTGTTATTCTTACTGGTCAGGAAGAGAAAAGGTGTCTTGACACAGTTGACTACCACCCTTCTAACGAGATAATCAGTATCACTGTTGGAAGACAAAACAACTATATAGACCCCTCATGTGGTGCACTGACAAAGACACAACACTGTCCTCCCAGCACTCCTGCTAAGATGTTTTAAGATGAATATAATCATGAAGCAAGAGACAGAAATACACATTTGGGTGTAATGCCTGCAAAGCAACTGGCTTAGACACTTCAAAATATCATTGCCAGCCGAGGCCGGTTTGGTTCAGTGGATAGAGCATCGACCTGCGGACTGAAGGGTCCCGGGTTCGATTCCGGTCAGGGGCACATACCTTGGTTGTGGGCACATCACCAGTGGAGTGTGTGCAGGAGGCAGCTGATTGATGTTTCTCTCTCATCGATGTTTCTAGCTTTCTATCTCTCCCTTCCTCTCTGTAAAAAAAAAAAATCAATAAAAATTAAAAAAATATATATCATTGCCATGTGGAAAAGGCTAGAGAACCATTCTAGGTTACAGGAGACGGAGAAGACATGACAACTAAATGCAATGCATGATCTTCAATTGGATTTTGGACTTTAAGAAAGAACAGGCTGTCAAGGACATTATTAAGGTAATTGACTATGGATAGCTATCAGGCAACATATATTGTACCAATGTCAGACTTCTTGTTTGAAGACATCTGCTGTGGTGATGTGAAGGAAATGTCTGGGATCCAGGGTTTATGGGTATTTACATGGTATTTATGGGTGTCACAATGCCTGCAACTGATTCTTTACTAAATCAGTGGGGAGCTGCAATATGGCAAAAGGTTAACAGTTGATGAATTTCAAAAAAAGCAATAATGTCTGAGACTGTGCAAGAGAAAGTATGTGGCATCAAGACAGTCTGTTCAATAAATGGTATTTATAAAATTGGACAGGCCTGTTTTGTATTTTTTACATGCAAAAAAATGAAACTAGGCCACCAAATTCCACCATATACAAAAATAAACACAAAATGGATAAAGAACTTAAATATAATATGAGAAACCAAAAAATCTTAGAAAAATCCATAGACAGCAAAATATCATACATATGAGGTAGCAATATCTTTACCAATACAACTCCTAAGGCAATGGACACTAAGGAGAAAATAAACAAATGGGACTACATCAAAATAAAAAGCTTCTGCACAGCAAAAGGAACCATCAACAAAACAACAAGAAATCCCAGTGCTTGGGAGAATGTATTTGTCAATGTTATATTCGATAAGGGTTTAATCTCAAAAATTTAGAGGGAACTCATACAATTTAACAAAACAAAGATAAACAATCGAATCAAAAAATGGGCAAACACTAAATAAACACTTTTCAAAAGAGGACATACAGAAAGCCAAGAGACATATGAAAACATGCTCAAAGTCATTAATCATCCAAGAATACAAATCAAAATGACAATGAAATACCATCTCACAACTGTCAGAATGGCTATTATCAACAAATCAACAAACGACTGCTATCTAGGATGCAGAGAAAAATGAACCCATCTTCTATACTAGTATGAATGCAGACTGATGGAAAACAGTATGGAATTTCCTTAAAAAATTAGAAGTGGAGCTTCCATTTGATCTAGTAATCCCACTTCTAAGAATATATCCCAAGAAATCAGAAATACCCATCAGAAAGGATATATGTACCCCTGTATAGCAGCACAATTTACAATAGCTAAGATTTGGAAACAGTTTAAGTGCCCATCACCAGTTGAGTGGATTAAAAAATGGTGACACATCTACACAACGGAATGCTATGCTGCCATAAAAAAGAAGGAACTCTTAATAATTGCAACAGCATGGATGGACCCAGACAGCATTTTGCTAAGTGAAATAAGTCAGAGAAAGATAAATATCACATGATCTTACTCATTTAAGGAATTAATGAACAACATAAGCTGATGAACAAAAACAGATCTAGAGACAGAGAAGCATCCATCAGACTGTCAATCCTCAGAGGGAAGTTAGGGGAGGGTATGGGTAAGAAGGAGAAATAAACCAAAGGACTTGTATGAATGCATATAAGCATAACCAATGGACATAGACACCAGGGCAGTGAAGGCATGAGCTGGGGCTTGTGGGGAAGGGGGGTAAGAAGATAAGAACACATACGTAATACTACTTTAATCAATAATTTAAAAAGGGAAAGTGTGTGTGTGTGAGAGAGAGAGAGAGAAGAAGAAGAAGAAGAAGAAGAAGAAGAAGAAGAAGAAGAAGAAGAAGAAGAAGAAGAAGAACAAGAAGAAGAACAAGAAGAAGAACAAGAACAAGAAGAAGAAAAGTTATAGGGAAAGAGAAAGCAGCTGCTGTTCCTGGACCAGTTGGCTCTGGGACATCCCTAAGGTCTCTAAGGGTCTCTGAGTCACTGACATGTTCGCATGCAGCCCATGGTCACCAGCCACCACTCAGGCACTCGAGGCAGAATCAAGGCGAGACGGTCTCCCTGCTGCAGGCCACAGGCCTGTGTGAAGACGTTGGCTGCGCGGCAGGTGAAGTCTGTCAGCTCTCTGAAACTCCACTTCACTTCATCTCCTTGGCTGTTCACCCACCACAGGGCTGGGTTGGGGCCTCTTTTGCCTTCCTGGTCAAGATCATACACCATGTGTTATTTCCTGCTTCAGAGGAAAAAGGCAGTTATTTCCCCAACCCATAGTCATAGGCACGTTCCAGTGTGAGCACAGCTCAGGAACTAAGACCCCATTTTAAATCATTTAAAGAGTCAAGGAAAGTTTGGGTGTGCTGTGATCCAGCCAACTTCTTCTGGTCTACTATAGCCACCTCCTCCCAAGTCACATAAGACCATGAATAGCTTCATGTTTCCAACTGAAAACTTAAAGCTCCATCCCCACATGTCTTAGTTCCATGCAGACCATGCAATCCTCTTTGTCCCCCAGCATTCTCATCTACGAAGTGGGGACAATAATATTACGAAGATGGTGGCATAGGTGAACACCTGGACTTGCTGCGGCACTCAACTACATCAAAACTACAACTAAAAGACAAAAGGAATATCATCTAGAACCACAGAAAGGCTGGCTGAGTGGAAATTCTATAACTAGAAGGAAAGAGAAAAGTGTATTGAGTCCGGTAGGACGTACAGAGGTGTGGAAATGTGGAGGTATAGAGCCCTGCATAAAAGGAGTTGGTGATTGCTTAAGTGTTGTCATATTCAATTAGGAGGGAGATACATGCTCCCCACTACTCTGAACTCCAGTTATGGGTGAGACTCTGGGGACTCATACAGAGAGAAACTGGACTGTCTGGCATCAGGCTGGAACTCGAGGGCGGCTTTCTCTCAGAGGTGCTTCTAAAGGTCCTTCATGGTGCCACAGGACACAGAAACACAGGAGCCTCTTCAGGCATGGCTGATAGGCAGCCATTGCTGTTTGCTTCCCCTGGTGATTCCCTGAGACCCTGCCCCACCCAATTTACAACCTCATCCAAGCTGTGCCCAGAGGCTTTTGCATATGAATGGCAATCTAAAACCTAACAAACTGCAGCTGGGTCAGAGAGCTCCAGAGTTTCCAAAAGAAGATCCAAGGCTCCATAGCAGCTTACATTGCTTCACACCTGGGCCTCATCTGTCACCTCCAAGCCCCAAAGAGGAAGAATCTGCAGATCTCTCTGTAGCTCCTGCTGGGTGGCCTCAGGCAGTTGCTGACTTTGCCACTGTATCCAGTATACCCAGTGGTCAGAGTGAGCCCATCCAGATTACAACACTTCACATCCAAAAGAGACACAGTCAGGGGCTAGACTGGGTGAGCGCCAAAGCCCCACTGAAATAAGTCATGGTGTATCCAGCACTGAAGTTCTCCCATTATAGACACAACTGGTTCTTACAGCCAACTGGCCTGGAGGTCAATTCTTCCCAATGATACCAACAACAATCAAGATTACAACAAGACAGTGCACACAGCCCACAAAGCAGTGCACCAAGCTTGCCCACCTCAAGTAATTGGGGAGGCTGAGCCACTGGGCCCTATAGAACACCTAGCACACAAAGCCACTCTATCAACACAGGAAAGCAGCCAAACTGCAGAAACAAAGAGGTCACAAATGAAAAAAATGAAGGAAAGCAAACTACTGGGTATATAGTTCAAAATCATGGTTATAAGGTTAATCAAGAATCTTCTATAAACCTACAAGAAATTTAGTGAGACCCCCCCCAAGGATATGAAAAAGGACCAACTAGAAATTAATCATACACGGCTGAAATAAAGAATAACATACAGAGATCCAACAGCAGATTAGAGGATCCCAAGAATCAAGTCAAAGACTTAAAATACGAAGAAGCAAAAAACACCCAACTGAAAAAGAAAAATGATCCAAAAATATAAAGGTAGTGTAAGGAGCCTCTGGTGTGGAGCTTTCAAGTGTACCAACATCAGAATTATGGGGGTGCCAGAAGAAGAGAGAGAGCAGGATGTTGAAAACTTATTTGAAGAAAATGACAGAAAACTAACTCCACCTGGTGAAAGAAATAGACTTGCAAGTTCAGGAAGCACAGAGAACCCCAAACAAAAGGAATCCAAAGAGGAACACACCAAGACACATCATAATTAAAATGCCAAGGGCAAAAGACAAAGAGAGAATCTTGAAAGCAGCAAGAGAAAAACAGTTAGTTACCTACAAGTGAGTACCTATAGTACTGTCAGCTGATTTCTTAACAGAAACTATGCAGGCCAGAAGGGAGTGGCAAGAACTATTCAAAGTGATGAATAGCAAGAACCTACAACCAACATTACTCCACCTAACAAAGCTATTGTTTAGAATTGAAGGTCAGATAAATTGCTTCACAGATTTTAAAAAAAACCTAAAGGAGTTCATCACCACCAAACCAGTATTATATGAAATGCTGAAAGGTATTCTTTAATAAGAGGAAGATAAAGAAAAAGGTAAAGATAAAAATTATTAACAAAAACATTACACTGAGTAAAAGAAACAAGACATAAAAGGATGCAAGAGCAGGTCAATTGTTGCCTGGGGCTAAGGGTGGGGGTGGGAGGGGATTGGCTGAGAAAGGGCAAAAGAAAGATTTTTGGGGTGATAGGAATAGTGTAGACCTCAGTTTCAGGTGTACAACCTAATGATTAGACATTTATTTAACTTATGAATATAACATTGTATGTCAATTGTAATTGGAAATTTTTAATAATTATTGAAAAAATAAAGCTCTGGCCGGTTTGGCTCAGCGATTAGAGCATTGGCTCTCAGACCAAAGGGTGGCAAGTTCAATTCCCAGACAAGGGCATGTACCTTGGATGCAGGTTTTACCTGGCCCTGTCAGGGTACCTGCAGTAGGCCACCAACGAAAATGTCTCTCTCAAATCCATGTTCTCGTTCTCTCCCCCATCCATCCACCTCTTCCACCTTTCCCCTTTCTTTAAAAAAATCAAATTAATTCTTGGATAAGGATTAAGAAATAAATGAATAAATAAAGGCATCCAAGTCACAATAAAATGAACAAAACTCCCACATGTGTGAGTTTATTGCTTGTAGAAAAGGCTAGCTTCAGTATTTAAAAACTTTTTATTTATTGATTGGTTTAGAAAGAGGGGGAGAGAGAGAGGGAGAGAGAGAGAGAGAAAGAAAGAGAAAGAGAGAAAGAGAGAGAGAGAGGTCAACTTTGGTGTTTTCCTTATTTATGCATTCATTGGTTGATTCTTGTATGTGACCTGATCAGGGATCAAATCCAAAACCTTGGCAGTCCAGGACAACAATCTCACCAACTGACTTACCTAGCCAGTGCCATGAAGCACTTCCTTTTGTTTTATAATGAATTCTTTGCCAACACACACACACACACACACACACACACACACACACACACACACTCAGAAGAGAACACATTGCTCAGCCCTTGTAGCTCAGTGGTTGAGTGTCATCCTATGAACCAGGAGGTCACGGTTCAATTTCCATTCAGGACACATATCCAGGTTGTTGTCTGGGGTGTGAAGGAAGCAGACAATCAATGATTCTCCCTCATTATTGATGGTCCTATCTCTCTCTACCTCACCCTTCCTCTCTGAAATCAATAAAACATTCTATATAATATGAGCACAGTATGCAAGTTGTCCTCTCAACTGGGAGTTCCTCAAAGAGTTCAACCAGGAGGTGGGGCCAACCTGGGCACGGGAGGGAGGCCCCGACCGGCGGCAGCGGCAGCCACTAGAACCCTAGCAGTGCATGAATTAGCCTCTACTATTTAAAATAAAAAAAGGGGGGCACATAAAAATTTTGGATTTCTAACTTAAGGGAAGTTTGTTTAAAAGGGAGGTTCAGGAAGTAAAGTGGACCCCAGTGGCATGCCCTCTGCACAGTCTTTAATAGGAGCAGTACCAAGATCTACAGATTGTTAGGCAGGTTTCAAAATTAATTTACTTCACAAATGTTTGTTGAGACACTTCTTTGTGTCAGACACCCTGCATCACTAGAGACACTGATCATGGTTAAGGCAATTGGAAAAGTGAAACAGACAGGTCAGAATTATTATGAGAATGAAAATGTATGGAATGAGGTGTGCGTGTGAAAATTGGGAGATATGGATGACTTGACAGTGACTGATAACAATGATGTAAAACCCAACAAGAACAGTATTTAATAAGATGGAGAATCTTATTTATTTGGTGGTTATCTCCCTGGGTGGATGTGTGAACTAATGAATAAGAATTTTATGAAGATAAATGCAATAAAAAATGATTGCTCATTCTCTCCTCTCTACCTCCTCCCTCTCCAGGCCATCTCACGGTCTCAAAGGTCTTCATCAAATCAAGAGATGTTTTGGCATCATCCAATCATGGGAACAGGTTAATAAATGGATTTTAGAATTAGAAAGCCTAGACCCAAATTCTGCTCCTCTACTTAGGTAACTAATTTTTGTAGGTTATTTAAAACTCTTGCAACCTCAGTTTTCTCATCTAGGAAATGGAGATCATAAAACTGTCTATCTAATTTGAACATTAAAAGCAAAGTGCTTGACATAGCGTATAAAAAATGTTCTTCATAACCAAGGCTCTATTTTCCTGGGAGTTATTATGAAAATTCAGAGACAGGAAAAAGAAAGGAGGAAGAAGCCCCATGAAAGGCATATAGGCCTTGAACACTAGCATGTGAATGCATATGTTAAATTCATTGGAAACTTAAAAATTCCATCAACTCTCTGGCTGCATTGCTGATGAATTCTCTCTTTCTACAAAGATAATGTTGGGTAACTTTTCACACTGTGATCATCATCAGCTGGGACTTAGTAGTTGGAACACCACCCATTGTCCACCCCACCCCCTGGGGTACACATCACTGCTCTCCTTTCCGTTTCAAGCACTTGCTGTTTTCTGAAGAGATCTGTAAATTCTAGAGGCTGAGGAACTGGCTTCTCTGGACAGACCCCAATCTAAACCCCCGTCATCTTTGGTAGCCAGTCCTGCAGCTGGCCTTCCTCTCCTCACAGGAGGACTCCTGACTGAACTCTACCTGTCAGGTGTGCAGGTGCAGGTGTCCCTTCCCTCTGTGCAGCCTGAAGTTGGGCCCAAGTTTGATGAGATGAATTCCAGTGAGGCTCACCCTTAGTGGAAGGTCAGAATTCAGATGAACATCAAGTTGCTGACCTTGTAGTTAGAACTTTGCATTTGGTCCCAATTATCTGACTGTACCAAATGCTTTTACCTGCTGTCATGTTTCATAAGGGAGATTGTCCCCATTTCACAGATAAAACCAATGAGGCTCAGAGAAGTGCAGAAGTGGCCAGGGTGAGACTTGAGAATTGAACCCTAAAACATAAGCTTTCCCCATGACACTGGTAAGTTAAGGCAGACACTGTATTGGGTCTGTGCCCTCAGCCTCCGAGGAACAAGATAAGCCAGAGTGATCATGCCTATCCCCACCCCCCATCACAGGTACCTCCTCACCTTCTCCATTTGAGTCCAGTAGTCCACGACATCACTTGCAAAGTTAAATTTCTCAGGTGTGTCATGGTCATTCCATCGCGGGGCGCCAGTTGCTGATACAGACTGGGAGCGCAAGTGCCAAGGGGCAGGCTGGAAGGCGCGGCAGGATTTGTGGGTGCCCCAAAGGACCCGGAGCCTCATCAGCCACTGCATGGCGGAGCAGTCCTCAGGAAGCAGGCACGCACTTCTCAGTCACCACCTGCTTCGGGAAGAGATGGCTGCTAGGTCAGCAGTGGAACAGGGCTTTCCTCCACAAGACGAGGCACGTTTCTGGTTCATGGCTGGAGTTTGGTTTCAGCTGACCAGTATTTGGAGGCACAACTTAGTGCCTTAAGATTTAGGATTTCTCTTCCCAGCTCAGGAACCTCAGGCAAAGAGGGATCAGAGCTGCTAGATGGGGTTGGTACACCTTCCTGAGGGTCTTCTCCTTTTCTCTCTCACTCCCTGGGAGTTAAGCTCAGGTTGGCAGCCATGGGACCAGCCCCTTTGTGGGAAACTCACCATTTGAAAGTCCTGTTCTCCATGCCAGGCCGGCTCTAACACCTCTCTGCCTGCCGAGCCCAATAGTGCAGTTCTCATGGGAGCTGTTATATTCTTAGATGATCCCAGCTGCTGTCCAAAGTTCATTGGTCCAGGGTTGAGCAAACATTCCTTACGATTTTTTAATCCAGGCTGAGCTGCCCACAATCCCTTTCTCAAATGTGTGTGTGTGTGTGTGTGTGTGTGTGTGTGTGTGTGTCTGCGTTTGTGCTTGTTACCAAAGTGGGTAAAGGCACTTTTTCTAACACTGTAACCACTGAGCACACCAGCGAAGGCTGAAGGAAGACTCTTTAAAGAGGTAATTAACTTAAAATGAGTCACTAGGTAGACCCTAATCGGATATAACTGTTCTTATAAGAAGAGATCAGGACACGGACACAGAAGGAGAATGCCGTGTGAACATGAAGACGGACAACTTCAAGCCCAAAGCTAAGCCCAAGAAGAGACCCCCCTGCTGACACATTGATCTCAGACTTCTTGCCTCCTGAGCTGTGAGAAGTGAATTCCTGAGGTTTAAGCCCCCTAGGCTGTGGCTCTTTGTAACAGCAGACCTAGCTATCCAATACCTCTCTCTTAATCAAACAACAAATAAATGACTTTGGCACTATCATCTGTAAATGTGTTTGAAATTCTGATTTAATCTTCATCATGTGAGAGAGCTAAGTGCCACAGCACCCAGCTGGGAGGACTGTGGGAGCTGAGAGCGTGTCCTTAGGAGCAAAGCGGCACATGTTCAAATGCCAGCCCCTCACTCCTCCCTACACAGCTTTGGGCAATTTTTTTAACCTCCCTCTAAAACATGGAAATATTAGCAACACCTGGAGTAGTGAATGGATGACATCCTGTGTAAAGCATGTGAACACAGACTCAGCTCAGATGAATAATCCAGGTCTGGGGGTTTCTGCTAACAAACACTCTCTCTGGGGAAACTCATTGAACAATCAGGCTTCAAAAACCTGGCTGCCTGAGCTTTGGAACTAGGGTCTAATGAGAAGGAACAGGGATAAGATGCTGAGCAGACACCACAGCGTCCAGCTTCTGCATTGATACATTAAGAAGGCTAAACATGGGGATATGTATACTTACATGTCCATGTCTATCTTCATGTATATCTGTCTTTATAACTGTCAATATCTATATCTATAATGATGCCAAATCTGCTGTCACTGTCTGTAGCTTTATCATATCTATACCTATATCGACATCGATAGCTGTATGTATATCTAATCCATGTTGATATTGATATATCTCACCATGAATTACTTTTTAAAAAATATTTTATTGATTTTGTACAGAGAGGAAGGGAGAGAGATAGTTAGAAACATCGATGTGGGAGAGTCATCGATCAGCTGCCTCTTGCACACCCGCTACTGGGAATATGCCCGCAACCAAGGTACATGCCCTTGACCGGCATCACACCCGGGACCTTTCAGTCCCCAAGCTGACGCTCTGTCCATTGAGCCAAACCGGCCTCGGCTCACTATGAATTACTATAGTGATATTTATTGCTACATTTGTATCTGTGAGTGGGTTCGTGACTAGACTAAGGATAATTTTTAATGTTTAAGGATAATTTGTTTAAGGATAATTAAATAATGTTTAAGGATAATTTAATGTTTAAGGATAATTTGCTACATGGATGTGCAAAGGCAATGGGAGCAGTTGTGCTGTACGCACTGCGCAGGTGCGCCATTATCCTCTGTAACTAATGTCACTGTTTGGCAAGAGGCCTCTTTTGTCTGAGTTGGTATGAGAATGTATCGCTGACCAGCCAGTGTGCGGCCGCTTTGTGGGACTACTTTGTTGGTTTGTTTTATTTTTGTTTTGTTTTGTTTGGATTTTTTTTTCACTGTGCACTTTATTTTTTTAAATAAATCTTTATTGTTCATATTATTACAAATGTTCCTCTTTTCTCCCCACTCCATTGCTCCCCTCCACCAGGTTCCCACCCAACCCTCTGCCCTTTCCCCACCCCCCATTGTCCTCATCCATAGGTGCACAGTTTATGTTCAGTCTCTTCCCACACTCCCCTCGCCCCTTTTCCTGAGAATCGTCAGTTCACTCCCCTTCCATACCTCTGATTCTATTATATTCAACAGTTAATATTGTTCATCAGATTTTTTTAAATTTCCTTGATTTTTAGATTTACTTGTTGATAGTTACGTATTTGTTGTTCATAGTTTTTAATCTTTATTTTCTCTTCTGAAAGAACCCCCTTCAGCAATTCATATAATTCTGGTTTGACGGTGATGAACTCCTTTAGCTTTTTTATATTTGTGAAGCTCTTTATCTGGCCCTCGATTCTGAGTGATAGTTTTGCTGGGTAGATTATTTTTGGCTGTAGGTTCTTGCTATTCATCACCTTGAATATTTCTTGCCATTCCCATCTGGCCTGCATGGTTTCTGTTGAGAAATCTGCTGACAATCATATGGATGCCCCTTTATAGGTAACTATCTGCTTTGCTCTTGCTGCTTTTAATATTCTCTCTTTGACTTTTGCTCTTGGAATTTTAATTATGATTTGTCTTGGTGTGGTCTTTTTTGGATTCCTTTTGTTTAGAGTTCTGTGCACTTCCTGGACTTGTAAGTCTAATTCTTTCACCAGGTGGGGGAAGTTTTCTGTCACTATTTCTTTCAGTATGTTTTCGATATCTTGCTCTCTCTCATCTCCTGGAACCCCCATAATTCTGATGTTGGTTTGCTTGAAGTTGTCCCAGAGGTTTCTTACATTATTTTCAATTTTCTAGATTCTATTGTCTTCTTGCTTCTGGGGAGGAATGTCTTCTGGCTCTTTATGTTCTAAATCTTTGACTTTATTCTTGCGATCTTCCATTCTGTTTTAGGACTCTGTATAATATTTTTTATTTCAGACAATGTATTCTTTACTTCTTGTTGATCCCTTATTATTTCTTGTTGATCCCTCATTATTTCTTATTGATATCTTATTATTTCTAGTTGATCCCTTTTCATATACTCATAGGTCTTATCGACCTTTTCTAGAAAATTCTTGAAAAGCCTTATAAGCGTGGTTTTGAATTCTATATCCAGTCGCTTTTTATCCTCCATTTCTTTCGTTTGTGATCTATTTTCTTGTCGCGGCATTTTTGCAGCTTCCCTGAGTTGGTAGCCTTAAAAGTCTCTGTGTTCAGCTTGGATGGGGCGGAGTTTCAGGGTCGAGCCTACAGCTTTGGCTTCCATCAGCCATGCCCTATGCCACTCCTGAGTCTCAGTGTTCCTCAGGGTCCTTTGGTGCTCGCTGCAAGCACCTCTGAGAGTGAGGTGCCCTCGAGTTTCACCTGCTACCAAACAGTCTAGGCTCTCCCCCATGAGCCCAGAACTGGGGTTCAGAGCAATCTGGAGCTTTTGTCTCCTTCCCACTAGGGTAATCCCATGGCACAGCCAACCGTCCGTTCTCTGCACGTAATGTGCACACCTCTGGACCTCCTTTCGCCACTCCCCCGGGTTTCCGCCTTACAGCCCAGGCTCCCTCTGGATGAACCTGGGTCCCCAGGGTCTGGCCTAGAACTGGGGTTCAGAGCAGTCGAAACTGGGGCTCAGCACAGTCCGGAGCTTTTGTCTCCTTCCCGCTAAGGCAATCTAGCAGCAGAGTCAACAGTCAGTCCTCTGTGCACAATGTGCGCGCCTCCGGGGCTCTGCCTTTGGTTGCTCCCCTGGGATTCCGCCTCACAGCCCAGGCTCCCTCTGTATGAGCCTGGGTCCCCAGGATCTAGCCCAGAACTGGGGTTCAGTGCTGTCGGATCTGGGGTTCAGCACAGTCTGTAACTTTTATCTCCTTCCCACTAGGGACTGCTTTGAAGAACTGCTTTGTCTGATAGCTCCTGTGTTCGCAATGGCTACTTAGTCTGCAATAAAGTCTCCTATATGCCTGCGGATGCTCATGTCTTCTGATTCCCTTGTGCACAGAGATCCAGCCCTCAGCAGAGCAGCTGTGACCAGACACTGTGTCTATAACTATGTACTGTATTTTTCTCTGTATAAGACACTATTTTTTTCTAAAATCATTAGACTGAAAATTGAGGGGCGTCTCATACATGGAAGTCAGCCACGGAGAGAGCTGCTGCCCATGCCTCGTCAAACAGGCTTTCTCCAATCACGAGCCTGGTTGTTACTGACGTCACATGATGCCGTAATTGGAGGTGGAGGTAGAGAGTGTGCAGATACAATCAGGACCACAGCGTTCTGAGCCCATAAAGATGTAAAAAAATAAAAAGATAAATACGGAAAGAGACTGTATTCTGCAAAATTCAAATAGAGTGTAATCAGCCATGCAAAAGCGCATGAAAATAGAGTAGAAGAGAGACAGTTTGGACCTCCTCCCACTGAGTATGATCAGACAGGGGAGAAACAGGAAGAACAACTCCTTAAGATGCCAAAAAAGGAGAAGGCCTTAAGAGGAAAGCCAGCAAAATGGGCAAACTTGGAGCAGAGGCAACTGACAACAAATAATCACTTTGAATCACGCTTTGACCATAAAACGACCAGAATGTTCCAGAAGATACAGCAAAGTAATTTTGCTTCATGATGATATACTATCACACACTTTAAAACCAGTTAGAGACACCTTAAAAGATCTTGCCTGGGAGGTTTTAACTCACCTGCAGTATTCACCATACTTGCTCCTTCAGATTACCGATTGTTCTGATTGATGGCACACGCACTGTCTGAGCAGCACTTCAAAACATACGAAGAAACCATGAGGGGTGTAGCTCTATGGATAGAGCATCGGCCTGCACATTGAAGGGTCCCAGGTTTGATTCTGGCCAAGGGCACATGCTGGGGTTGCCAGCTCGATCCCCAATGGGGATTGTGCGGGAGGCAGCCGATCCATGATTTTCTCTCATGGTGGATAACTCTCTCTCTCTGTTCTTCTCTCTTACTTTCTGAAATCAATAAGAAATATATTAAAAATATTAAAACAGAAAAACATACGACAGCCCTGACTGGTTTGGCTCAGTGGATAGAGCATTGGCCTGCAGACTGAAAGGTCCCAGGTTCTATTCTGGCCAAGGGCATGTACCTTAGTTGCTGGCACATCCCCATGCTGAAAATTCAGGCACCCTCTCAAAGGGCCAACATACATTTGTGTTTGCCATTGTGCAGGAGGCAGCTGGTTGATGTTTCTCTCTCATCGATGTTTCTAACTCTCTATCCTTCTCCCTTCCTCTCTGTAAAAAATCAATAAAATATATATATTTTTTGAAAACATAAGAGGAAGTGGAAAATTGGGTCTCTGAATGTTTTTTCTTAAAACAAGAAAAGTTCTCTTAGGACGGTATCCACAAATTACCTGAAAGATAGGGAAATGTGTAGCTAATGATGAACATTACTTTGAATAAAGCACTTTATTCAAAAATTATTGTATTTTATTTGATTACAAAATCTAGCATTATTAACTGGGACACCTAGTAGAAATAAAATATGGGGAAATCACCTTAATAATCAATAGGAGATTTGCCAGAGAGAACCCTGATAAAGGAGGACCAAAAGTCGACTGCATAGAGACTGGTAGGATGGGCAGAGGTGGGGCAGGGCTGCCAGGCATTCACAGATAGCAACCAAAGTTCTGGAGAGATGTCTCAGCTGTGGAGTTTGCCACTGAAAACTCTGAGGTCTAATCCCCAAGCTGGGGCCCCCAGTAAAGAGTAATAGAACTAAGAAGGTTACCCACATGATATCTGGGTGAAAAGCAGGGAGAGATGCTGGAAATTCAGGCACCCTCTCAAAGGGCCAACACACAAAATTCCCTGTGGAGCCACCCACGTTGTGCCCAGGCAGAGAGAGGCAGAGCAGACTGGAGCTTTGGGAGCAGAAGCCAGGATTGGGGGCTCTGAGATGAGAGCTCAGAAGGCAGACACCAAGATTTCCTGTGCTGAGTCAGTCCCCTATACTACAGAGGACACCTTTCCCACACAGACATTTGCTATGCAGCAGGTCTTGCCTGGGGGAAGAGAGTTGACCCATCCTATTGGAAAACACCTTGCCCCAAAGTGCTGAGTTCCTGAGGCCACTTAAGAGTCTAAAAATTAGCCGGGACCGGTTTGGCTCAATGGATAGAGCGTCGGCTTGGGGACTGAAAGGTCCCGGGTTCGATTCCGGTCAAGGGCATGCACCCTGGTTGCAGGCATATCCCCAGTAGGGGGTGTGCAAGAGGCAGCTGATCGATGACTCTCTCTCATCGATGTTTCTGACTCTCTATCTCTCTCCCTTCCTCTCTGTACAAAATCAATAAAATATCTTAAAAAAAAAAAAAAGAGTCTAAAAATTAACAGTTAGCCTCCAGGTAGACGCAACTACCCAACCCTGTTGAAAAAAAAGAAAAACTCTTGCCACACACGAGGACAATTGTCTGAGGGCTGTGGTCGGCAAACTATGTCTCCAGATGTCACATGCAGCTCTTTGGCCCCTTGAGTACGGCTCTTCCACAAAATACCACAGACTGGGTGAGTCTATTTTGAAAAAGTGGCATTAGAAGAAGTTTAAGTTTAAAAATTTTGGCTCTTAAAAGAAATTTCAATTGTACTGTTGATATTTGCCCTGTTGACTAATGAGCATGCCGACCACTGGCCGGAGGGCAACTCAAGTCAGAATCCTTTCAGTCTGTAGGCACAGGCAGTCCCTGGAGTCTTTAAGTCTTTGCCTGATCTTATTATTCAGAAAAGCATTTGATGCTGTTCTGCACTAAAGATTGAGAGGTGTAGCAGATCTACTTAATGCAGTCACAAATCCAAACACACAGCCAAAATGAATAGACAAAGAAACAATCCCCAAATGAAAAACCAAGAGATTTCTTCAAAACAAGAGATTAATGAAGCACAGGTGAGAAATTTATCCAAAACAGAGTCTAGCATAATGATGATAAAAATGCTCAACAGCATGAAAAAAAAAAAAAAAGATATAGTAACTCTACTCTGAAAACAGAAATACAAAATAACATAGCACAAATAAATAACATTGGAAGGAATACACAGCCAATTAGGGGAAGCTGAGGATAGAATCAGTGATTAGAAGACAGAGTTGAAAAAAAAAATCACTCAATCAGAGAACCAGAAAGAAAAACCATTAAAAAAAAACAGGAGAACAGCTTAAGGGAACAGTGGGACAACATGAAATGTAACAATATTCACATAGTAGGTGTGCTGAAAGAGGCAGAAAGGGAGGGAGGGACAGAGAACATGTTCAAAAAATAATTATAGAAAACTTCCCTAATCTGGTAAAAAAAAAAAAAAAAAAAAAAAATCACACAAGTCCAGGAGGCACAGAGAATCCCAAGCAAGAAGAACCCAAGCAGGCCCACAGCCAGACACATCATAATTCAAATGCCAAAAATTAAATACCAAGAGAGAATCTTAAAGGCAGCAAGAGAAAAGAAAACTGTTACCTACAAAGGAGTTCCCATAAGGCTGACACCTGATTTCTCATCAGAAACTCCACAGGCCAGATGGGAATGGCATGAAGTGCTCAAAGTAATGGAAAGCAAGGATCTGAGACCAAAATTATTATATCCAGCAAGGCTATCATTCAAAATTTACAGTTAAATAAAGAGTTTCCCAGACCAAAAAAAAAAAAAAAAAAAAAAAAAAAAAAAAAAAAAGGCTAAAGGTGTACATCACTCCCAAGTGGTATCTGTACATTTCCCTGTGTGTTTCTGTGTCTGTACCCCCAACAAACGACTTTAGAGGCAATCTCCCTAAGACTAACTCCCAGCGGTGAAGGAGAAGGAGACAATATGTGCTTCCTCCCCACCCCTAGGCTGAGCCTCTTCTGCCCCTGCTCCTCCCAGCCTGTGATGAGCCCTGGGGGGTCCATCTCAAGGATGGATGAATGGAGGGGTCAGTTCATAGAACCCCATGCCCAGATTCGGGGAGGGGTTGGAGAAGACTCTGATAGTTGAAAGAACTTAAAAAGCGTGGAGAGAGTGTTTTTAGGGAGGACTCTGGATCCCTGGGAAGAAATATGTGGGTGGGTGCACATGGGGGAAAGCTGAGGGGTAAGACTCCTAGGCCCCTGGCTCCTCCTAGGAATGAGGGACTGGGCACCCCTGGAGAAGGCTGGGAGAGTCCAATGGAACTCTGGTTCCTGGAGAGCAGGTCACTCACTCGCCCACACCAGCCTCGGCTGGGACCTCGCTGAGGAAAGCGCCTGGCTGCTCGGAGCATCACTCCCAGAACTGGGTCCTGAACATCTACTGGCCGTGCAGGGCCACATGGGAACACTGGGGAGTGTGCGGCAGACAACAGGAGGGAGAGCCAGGCCCTGTGCTCTCTCTAAAGGGAGAGGGGAGGGCAAGGAGGGACCGCATTTACCACAGGTTCATGTTCATGATGAATGCACAACACAGGATCACCCTTGATGTCAATGTCAGCGCTTTATTATCTTCAGCCCCAATTTGAGTGCCCGCCTGGGCAATCCAAAGGAACAAGAGCCTTGGAGGCAGAGTAGTGACTGATATTAACTTAAAACAACAGAAATGAGGGAATGCTGGCCGTCCTGGGTCCTTCCCAATCAGCACCACCACCCCCACCTCACCCCCGCCATGTGGGGGCATCGAAGGAGCCAGGTGTGTGCCCAAAGTCACACTCAGAAGGGATGCTGAATTTACTGTGGTTGCTTCTGCCTGAACTCCTTTTCCCGAAGTTCACTCCGTTTGATCTTGCCAGTGACGGTTTTGGGCAGCTCAGGGACAAACTCCACCTGCATGAGGAGAAAGCAAACCAGCCTGAGTCCTGCTGTCATTTCCTACCCGTCCCCACTCCTGTCTTCACCCAGCATGTCCCCCGAGCAGGCTGCAGCAGGTGGTGGCCTCAGTGGTGGGGGCCAAGTACGTCAGGTCCTCCTCCTGACCCCCTGAAGCTGCTGCAGCCTGTGACGTGCTCTGATCAATGAAATGTGGTGCAGTGAAGCATGCCCCCTCTCACAGGAGAGTGGGAGCCTCTGAGCCTGGCCACCCTCTCTGTCCATCGCTGACAGCACCTGGCAGGTGCCTACACGGGGGCTTCCCTATCCTGCTGCCAGGAGACCAGGGTGGGCATGTGGCATGAGCCTTTCTTACAATAAACCATGCTGCTGTGGGGCTGTTTGTTACAATAACAACTAGCCAAGTGGTGTCCAACATGGGGGACACACCATACAGAGGGTCAATTTGATTTTTAAGGGGAGCAATTTGAGAATGAGTTATCAACAGTGGATTTTTCCCATTTCTTATAGTTCTAGGGGCCTCATACACAGTATCCTATCTAATAAAGAGGGAAAATGCTAATTGACCCTCACGCCATCTCAAAGATGGCGGTGTCCATAGCCAAAAGATGATGGTACCCAGTCCCTGCAGACCCCCAGCTGCCCAGGACCAGCCTGAGGCACTGGCAAGCCTGGGATGGCAGCTGTCCAAATGTCCAGGACCAGCCAAATCTCAGGTAACCAGGGCTGGCCAAGGCTTGTGCTACTGGCAGTGATGGTAGCAGAAATGTGATAAGAGCATTGCCTTCCCCTGATTGCTGGGTTGACTCCTGCCCCTAAGGGCTCCCAGACTGTGAGAGGAGACATGCCAGGCTGAGGAATCCCACCTTCAGTGCACGAATTTTCGTGCACTGGGCCTCTAGTATAAATATATATTGTGACATATTTATGCATTTCAGTTCTCCATTATGTTTTGAAACTTCATTTGCTATTTTTTTCATATCACTTCATATTATCATTATTTTTTTTTAACAATTTCTTAGTGATTTCTTCTTCAGTACTTCAACTGTTCTTTCATTCTTTTTTCTCTTGCATGGATGCCATGTTCTTTAGAAGCTTGTTTAGACCAAGTTAATGGTCTTTTAGGGTTCCTTCACATGAACAGAAGTTCACTTTTTGAAAGTATATGTCACAAGCGGGGCCTCAGGATTTTAGAGATGCTTAGATGGAGCATGGCCCCCAAATGGTTGGGAACCACTGATCTAGGCTGTCCTAACTGGTATGCATCCCCTATTCTCCTCTCTAGGAGGCAGCAGAGCCTAACATTAAAGCAAGAACACTGCTGCTGTTAGAGACACTGGTTTGAGGTCCAGCTCTACCTGGATTAACTCTGTTCTCTGAGCCTCAATTTCAACTTCGTAACATTCATGGTTAGACAATCTCAGGCTGCGGAGAGGATAAATGAAGTAGAATGCACCTGAAGCATTGAAACCAGGGCCTGGCATGTGAAGTAAATATTCAGTAACTGTTAGCTCCACAGCTTTACAACATAAACTGACTATAAACATTCAGACAATGTAGGAAATGGTTACTTGTTGGCATAGGTATCCTTTCAAACTTTGTTTCTAAACAAGTACAATAATATTATGTATATTCTCTCATAGCCTGTTTTTTATCTTAATAATATATTGTGCTACCTCTGTATTAAAAAAAATCTACATCATTAAAAATTACAAGATAATATTACATTTTACAAATAATTTCTCTAATGGACAAATGCAGCTCTGGCCAGTCTTTCTCAGTGGTTGGAGCATCATCCCACACAGAAAACTGCTGTGGGCATGATTCCAGATCAAGGGCATGTACTTGGATTTCAATTTCAATTTCCAGTTGGGGTATGTACAGGAGGCAGCCAATTAATGAGTCTCTCTACACCAATGTTTCTCTCTCTCTCTCTCTCTCTCTCTCTCTCTCTCTCTCTCTCTCTCTCTCTCTTTCTCTCTCTCTCTTCTCCCCTCTTCCTCCTTCCCTTTCTTCCACTTTCTTTAAAAACCAATGGAAATATTGACAATAACTAAAGATATAAACAGAAAACAAATACAGTAGAATAAGAATGAACTGCCATAGATGAGATATAAAATGGCAGCAGAGGCCTTAGCCAGTTTGGCGTAGTGGATGGGGTGTCAGCCTGCGGACTGAAGGGTCCCAGGTTTGATTCTGGCCAGGGACAACATGCCTGGGTTGTAGGCTCGGTCCCCAAGGGGGGGGGTGTACAGGAGGCAGCCAATCAATGATTCTCTCTCATCATTGAAGTTTCTATCTCTCTCTCTCCTCCCTTCCTCTCTGAAATCAATAAAGAAATACACATTAGAATAATAATAATAACAACAATAATAAAAAGGTGGCATAAGAAGTGGATGCTGCACAATTATGCTCCCAGGAACAAACTGGTATTACAACTAATATACAGAACAACTTCCTGAATAATCAACAGAAAACTCGCAGCAAAGGACGCTGATGTCTGAGGAACAAAAATGGAGACTGCATAGAGACTTGTAGGAGGGGCAGTGGTGCGAAAGGGCTTACTAGATGCCCAATGACAGCAACTGAAGTGCTAGAGAGATATCTCAGCTGTGGGGGATGCTGAGAATTCTGGGGTCTAACCTCAAGCTGAGCTCCCCAGTGGAGAGAACCTAAACTGAGGAGGGTACCCACATAACATCTGGCTGTGAAAAGCAGTGGGCTGCTATCTGCCAGGGAATAAGAGCTGAAAATTAAGGCACACTCTTAAAGGGCCAACACATTAAATTCTCTGTGGAGCCACCCACTTTGTGTTCAGGCAGAGGGAGGTTGAAGTAGTCTGGAGCTGTGAGAGCAAAGCTCAGAATGGACAACTGAGGGGACACAGCTCAAAAGGCAGACACCCCAAGTTTCCCGGGCTCAGTCATTCCCTCAAGGGGACATCTTCCCCTTTGACTTGCCTGAAGACAGACAGTTAATACACCCTATTGAAAAACACCTTGCACTTAAGAGATTAAAAGTCCAATTAGCTTCCAGGCAGAAGCAACTGCCCCACCCTGTTGAAAAAACTCTTGCCACACCTGCCAACTATTGCCAGAGACAATTCAAGTTGAAATCCTAACAGTCTGGAGGCTGATCTAATTAATCTGTACAGTCATTAACACTGTCCTGCACTAGAGATTGAAAGGTGTAGATGATCTACCTACCTAATACATAGTCACAAATTCAAAGAGACAGCCAAAATGAGGAGACAAAGAAACAACCCCCAAATAAAAGACCTAGAGAATTCTCCAGAAGAAATAAATGAAGTAGAGATGAGAAATTTATCTGAATCAGGGTTCAGAGTAATTATGGTAAAAATGCTCAACAGCATGAAAAAATATATAGTAACTATGAAAAAAGAACAGTCTGAGATAATGAATGACATAACACAAATAAAGAACATGTTGGAAGGAATACAAAAAAGATTAAGGGAAGCTGAGGATCAAATCAGTTGAAAATATCATTCAATCACAGAACCAAAAAGATAAACAATTAAAAAATAGGAGGACAGCTTAAGGGAGCTGTGGGAGTACTTGAAACATAACATTATTAGAATAGCAGGTGTGCCAGAAGAGGCAGAAAGAGAGAAAGGTATAGAGAAGATGTATCAAAAACTAATGGCATAAAACTTCCCTAATCTGGTAAAGAAAAAAAGTCACACAAGTTCAGGAAGCACAGAGAACCCCAAAGAAAAAGAATCCAAACAGGCTCACGGGCAGACATCATCATTAAAATGTCAAAAATCAAAGACCAAAAGAGAATCTTAAAGGCAGCAAGAGAAAAGAAAACTGTTACCTACAAAGGAATTCCCATAAGGCTGATACCTGATTTCTCATCAGAAACTCTACAGGCCAGATGGGAATGGCATGAAGTAATCAAGGTAATGGAAAACAAGGATCTTAGACCAAGATAACTATATCCAGCAAGGCTGTTATTCAATATATATGGTCAAATACAGAGATTTCCAGACAAACAAAGAAAAAGGCTAAAGAGGTACATCATCACCAAACCAACATTACAAAAAATGCTAAAGGGATTGCTATAATAAGAAGAAGAAAAGAGAGATATCCAGCCATACAGAATTTAAATGGCAATAAATAAATACATGTCAATAATAAACCTAAATGAAAATGCATTAAATGTTTCAATCAAAAGGCGTAAGGGCCTGGCTGGCATCTACCAATGAACCAGGAGGTCACGGTTCGATTCCCAGTCAGGGCACATGCCTGGGTTGTAGGTTGTATTTTGCAAAAAGACCTAGAGGAAAACATAAACAATTGGAAAAATAAGCCACTTGTTCATGGATTGGTAGAATTAACATAATTAAATTATCCATTGCCCTAACCAGTTTGGCTAAGAGAATATAGAGCATGGGCCTATGGACTTAAGGGTCCCAGGTTCAATTCCGGTCAAGGGCATGTACCTTGGTTGCGGGCACATCCCCTGTAGGGGGAGTACAGGAGGCAGCTGCTTGTTGTTTCTTTCTTATCACTGTTTTTAACTCTGTTTCCCTCTCCCTTCCTCTCTATAAAAAATAAATAAAATATATTTTTAAAAACTCCACACTACCCAAAGAAATCTATAGATTCAATGCAGTCCCTATTAAGCTATCAATGAAATATTTAACAGGTCTTGAACAAATTCTCCAAAACAATTCATATGGGATAAATAAAATAAAAGACCCTGAAAGCCTCAGCAATCCTGGGGAAGAAGAACAAAGTTGGAGGGATCAAAATACCAAATATCAAGCTATATTACAAAGCCACTGTTCTCAAAACTGCCTGGTACTGGCACAAGAAAAGACATACAGTCCAATGGAACTGGACAAAGAACCCAGAAATCTACCCAAGCAATGATGCTCAATTAATATTTGACAATGGAAATAAGAGTGTACAATGGAGTCAAGACAGTCTCTTTAATAAATGGTGTTGAAATAATTGGAACAATTCATGCAAAAAAAAATGATACTAAACCAACAACTTACACCATACACAAAAATAAACTCAAAATGGATAAAGGACTTAAGTGTAAGAAGGCAAACCATAAAAATCTTAGAAGAATCCATAGGAAGCAAAATATCAGATCTATGCTGTAGCAATATCTTTATGGATACAGCTCCTTAGAGCAATGGAAACTGAAGAGAAAATAAACAAATGGGACTATATCAAAATAAAAAGCTTTGCACAGCAAAAGAAGCCATCAATAAAACAACAAGAAAGCCCACTGCATGGGAAAACACATTTGCCAATGCTTTTCAGGTAAGGGTTTAATCTCCAACATTTACAGGGAACTCAGACAATTTAACAAAAGGAAAGATAAACAATTCAATCAAAATATGGGCAAAGGGCTGAAACCGGTTTGGCTCAGTGGATAGAGTGTTGGCCTTCGGACTAAAGGGTCCCAGGTTCTATTCCAATCCAGGGCATGTGCCTTGGTTGTGGGCACATCCCCGGTAGGGAATGTGCAGGAGGCAGCTAGTCTATTTTTCTCTCTCATCGATGTTTCTAGCTCTCTATCCCTCTCCCTTGCTCTCTGTAAAAAAATCAATAAAATAAATATTTTTTATAAAAAGTGGGTCAAGTACCTAAATAGACAATTTCAAAAGAGCACATACAGAAGGCCAAGAAACATATGAAAACATGCTCAAAGTCACTAATCATCTGAGAAATTCAAACCAAAATGACAATGTGGTACCATCTCACACCTGTTAGAATGCCTATCATCAACAAATCAACAACAAATGACAAGTGCTGGCGAGGATCCAGAATAAAAGGAACCCTCATGCACTGCTAATGGGAATTCAGACTGGGGCAGCCACTGTGGAGAACAGTATGGGGTTTCCTAAAAAAATTAAAAATGGAACTCCCATTTGACCCAGTAATCCCACATCTAGAAATATATCCCAAGAAATCAGAAACACAAATCAGAAAGAATGTATGCACCCCTATGTTCATAGCAGCACAATTTACAATAGCTAAGATTTGGAAACAGTCTAAGTGACCATCAGCAGATGAGTGGATTAAAAAAATGGTACATCTACACAATGGAATACTACCCTGCTATAAAAAATAAGGAACTCTTACAATTTGCCACAGCATGGATGGACCTGGAGAGTATTATGCTAAGTGAAATAAGCCAGTCAGAGAAAGATAAATATCACATGAACTCACTCGTTTGTGGAATATAATGAACAACATAACTGATGAACAAAAATAGAGCCAGAGGAAAATATTATTAGAATATAATAAAAATAATCCTGTTATTTGCAGATTTTTAATATTTCCTATAAAAATCTGGTGAGAGAGGCTCCTGCCACTGCCAGTGCACTCACTAGCCTTTGTGATAGTATACTATATTAGGACAGTTTTGATAATCTACACTAATAAAAGAGAAATATGCAAATTAGCCATCACCTCACTATGCCCACCAGCCAATCAGGAGGGAATATGCAAATTAGGAGAACGATGGCACCTGCCCAGCTGCTCCAGGCCCAGAGTGGCCAGGTGGGGCATGAAGCCTGCTATGAGAGGGAGAGCAGGTGGAGTGGGGGGGAGGTGGCGAAGGGATCTACAGGAGAGCATTCTGGCCACAGTGAAGACTACAGACTCCAGCCTG
Organism: Pipistrellus nathusii; assembly: GCA_963693515.1. Lineage (NCBI taxonomy): Eukaryota > Metazoa > Chordata > Mammalia > Chiroptera > Vespertilionidae > Pipistrellus > Pipistrellus nathusii. Next base: position 94,424,703 of record OY882861.1, read on the forward strand.
AATCTGCAGCTAAGATGGCAGACTACAGCTGGAGTCTGCAGTGAAGACAAAGGCTGCACTGGCTGGAGCCTGCAGCAAAGGCCACAGACTCCAGCTGGAGCGAAAGTCTGGGTCCCAGGTTCCAGAGGAAAACTGGTGCTGGAAGCCAAGGGATGGATGGCCTATTGCACGAATCTCTTCATGCAATGAGCCTCTAGTATTATTATATTTTACATCTTTTTTTCTCTTGAAATATTAATGTTTATTGCTTGTAATATGTTATATTTAAAATTATTTTCCTTGAAATATTATTTATTACATGTAACATTATCATATTTAAAATAGTTTTCCTTGAAATATTAATGTTGATTGCATGTAATGGGCTAATTATTTTGTATCTTAAAAAAAAGAATGAGCTACATGTTTTAAGGATATATATAATTTTGTTAACATTTGTTTGTTGTGTACATAAGTAAGTTTTGAGTGGCAATATCGAATGTATTAGTATGAATCACATTTCAGAATAGTTAGAAAGTGGCTGATTTGGATGACTTTTTCAAATTTTGAAAGATATTAAATAGCCTTCTTCAATAGCTTTGGGCACTGGTCTGATTTTGTTGCCCTCAGAGTAATGTGCAGCGCATTTGGGGGATTCTGACCCAGAACGGAGGTTCCATCCCATGCAGTTGGCTGCATCCACCCCTAAGCCGAATTGCTTCTTAGCAGAGAAAAATGCTCCTTCTGTGTTTGGGTTCAGCATCTCCCGGCCACCCGACTAGACTTGTGGCAGAGGAGCTCAGAAGGGCACAAGCTTGGGCCTCACTCACCTTCCTCGGGTACTTGTACGGGGCGGTCACTGACTTCACGTGCTCCTGCAGCTCCTTGATGAGCTGGTCTGGGTCATGGGACAGAAACTGTGGGGTCAGGACAACGAAGGCCTTCACCACCTGCAACGCAGAACCAGAGCGGGGGCTCAGGGTCAGTGCCACCCAGTGGCCGGGTTTAAAAAGTAAGTGTTTATGCAATGCATGGCAAAACAAGCTGACACCGAGCCTTTGGAAATGGCTCAAATCCAAATACTTCGATTTCTACCTTTCCCTTTCAAAATCACTTAACCTCAGATTCCTTCTCTGTGACATGCGCAGAGTACATCCCATAGAGCTGAACATGGTGGCCTTATGTTCAGATTCCATGAGTAGTACACATAACACATGCACCTAGTTTAACTTTGTTATTATCCTCAGCATCATTATTTTCACCACCATTTTTACCACTCATGTATGTACAGTTCTGTGCCTGGAACCTCTGGGCATTTAATAGTTGTTGGTAACTTACTGACCTTATTGTTTTTATATTTTCTAAGAAGTTGTTGATTCTTTCTTTTAAAAAAAAAAATATGTTTGTACTGATTTCAGAGAGGAAAGGAGGAGGAGAGATATAAACATCAATGATGAGACAGAATCATCACTCTGCTGCCTCCTGCAGGCCCCCTACTGGGGATCTAGCCCACAACCTGGCATGCGCCCTGACTGGGAATCAAACCTCATTCCTGGGTTTACACTCAACCAATGCATCAGATTGGCTGAGCTGACCTTATTGCTTTTATATTGTTACTAGAGGCCTGGGACACGAAATTCATGTGCTTGAGAAGGGGATCCTTTAGCCTGGCAGTCCCAGAGCCCTTGTGGGATGTCCGACTGCCAGCTTAGGCACGCTCTCCACAGAGGTGAGAGAGGCTCCTGCCACTGCCAGTGCACTCACTAGCCTTGAGCCCAGGACTGATCGCCACGGGAAATCTCCAACATTGAGCGTCTACACTCTGGTGCTCAGTGCATGTCATAATAGCAACTAATTGTTGTACCATTAGGTTGATTTGCACCTTATCCTGTCGGATTTATGTTCCCATTGAATTGCACAGGCCTTGGACATAGTAGGTGCTCAATAAATCCAGTGAATTCATTGGAAAGAGAGTGATCAGATTTCCATTCTGGCTCCACCACAGTATAATTCAGGCAAGTTATTTAACTACTTTATGTTGTCTCTCTGTCTATTAAGAGGGCATAATAAGTAAGGGTTTCTAACTCATTATTACATTGTTGTGAAGGATAAATGAGCCAGCATACCCTGTATTTACTCAGGATGTCATGGATGATGCTACAGTGCCTCCTGCTGCCCACATGGTGTAAGTGAGACACACCTACCCACTGCTCTGAAAGATTCCCTTGCACCAGCTGTCCAGTGCCCACACGCAGATCCCCTGATCTCCTGTCCTTCTCCTCACCTGCCCTCGGATTGGGTCCGGGCTGCTCACCACAGCTGACTCAGCCACCGCCGGATGCTCTGCCAGGGCGTTCTCCACCTCTGCCGGCCCAATGCGGTACCTGTGGGACCAATGGTTCCTGCTCTGCTTCTGAGCAGATGCCAGGGCTGGAGTGACCCAGGCCCTCCAATCTCATGTTTGGGAGTCACAGCTTCCCTGGGCACAGAGGGCAACCTTAACAAGAGCCAGAGGACTGTGAGAAGGCTCTGTAGGGACCAGGATGTGAAGACCTGGGCATTGCAAGCTCAGAGGCTCCCAGGGCCTCCCTCACTGCCTCTGGTGGGCGGTGGGGGTGGAGGCTGTCCTCCTGAGGCTGAGCGTGTGGCACAAGGATCTTCCCAGCAGGACTCTTACTGCGCACTTGGGAGCCTCAAACTTTGTCTTAAACCTTTATGGAAATTCTGTCTCACTACATCAGCATCCAATGTAGAAATTCAAAAAGTAAAACAAACCTAAGTTCCCTGATGCATCCAAGGGAAGTTGTTATATGTGTCACTTTTTCTCCCTACATCACCTAAGTGGTAGAGACAACAGATTGGGAGCTACACTACCTCAGTTCAAATCTGGGCCTCTCCCTGCACTATCTTTGAAACTTTCAGCAACTTAGTTCACTGGTCAGTGACTCAGTGTTCTCATCTGTAAGACAGGCACAATAATGGCCTCTACTGGGTGAACAAAGCACAGAGCAGTGTACTTTCACACAGTAAGTTCTCCATGAGCTTAGCTGGTATCGCTGTTGTTGTTCTGTGACATGTGTCCCATTGGAGGAACACAGAGAATAATGTCCCCAACCCATGGGGGGAAAATGGGGGCTCAAACAAGATCTCCCTTCCCAATCCTATATCCCCTCTTTAAATTGCACGATGTCTCCTGTGGTTGTTCTTCCAGGCCTTCTTGAACTTTCTTTTGATGTTGGAGGAGATGCACAGATACCCCAGGCCGGGGCCCTGTAATGTGGCTGCATTCAGGAACAGGCTGCACGTTTCATCCCCAATTCTTGGAGAAATGTTGTAGCAACCTAGAGCCTGCCAGGCCCAGGTCAGCCACACCTACCCAGAGGCGTTGATGATGTCATCGTCCCTCCCCAGGAACCAGATGTAGCCCTCTTCATCAATAGTTGCTTTGTCCCCAGTGTTGTAAAAGTCCCCACACTCCACTTTGGCTGTCTTCACTGGGTCATTCTGCAAAGAGAAGGGCACTCTTATTGAAGGCAGTGAGATTAGAGATGCTGAGCTGCAACATGGGGCTCAGATCTGGGTTTGAATCCTGCTTCTCACTCCACCAGGCACCTGTGCAACTTCTGTAATCTCTCTGAGTCTATTTACTTTACATGCTAACACTCAATGCATGCTACCTGTAAATTAATGTATAAAATACACTGACAATTGATATTAATATAATACAGTGGTTGAACTGATGGAAGATGATAATAAACTTTTCTAAATGAATTTTCTTCCCCAAGTGCCATCTCATCTCATCCTTAAAGGAAGCTTGTGGCCCTGGCAAGTGTGGCTCATTTGCTTGAGTGTCATCCCATGTACCAAAAGGTGGCTAGTTCACTTCTTGGTCAGGGCACATGCCCAGGTTGTGGCCTCAATGCCCAGTAGGGGGCGTGCAGGAGCCAGCTAATCAATGTTTGATGAAATAATGGCAGAAAACTTCTCTAACCTGGTGAAGGAAAAAGTCACACAAGTTCAGAAGGCATAGGGAACTCCAAATAAGAAGGACCCAAACAGACCCATGCCCTAACACATCATCATTAAAATGCCAAAAATTAAAGACCAAGAGAGAATCTTAAAGGCAACAAGAGGAAAGCAAACTTACCTACAAAAGAGCTCCCATAACGCTGACACCTGATTTCTCATCAGAAACTCTATAGGCCAGAAGGGACTAGCATGAAGTACTCCAGGTAATGGAAAGCAAGGATCTAAGACCAAGATCACTATATCTAGCAAGACTATCATTCAAATTAGACAGTCAAATAAAGAGCTTCCCAGATAAGATAAAAAGGCCAAAGGAGTACATCACACCAAGCCAGCATTGCAGGAAATGCTATAGGCACTGCTGTAATGAGAAGGAAAAACAGAGAGAGAAACCTATACATACAGAATTAAAATGGCAATAAATAAGAACCTATCAATAATAACCCTAAATGTAAGAGAAACCAAGATGGCGGCATAGAAAAAATCTAAACTGCTGCCTCACACAACAATTTCAAAACTACAACGAAAAGACAAAACATCTATCACCCAGAACCACAGGAAAGCTGGCTGAGTGAAAGTTCTACAACTAGAAGGAAAGAGAAAAGAACATTGAGACAAGCACAAGACCTGAAAAACTGAGGTACAGAGGCGTGTGAATCGGGCTGGTGGCGGGTGTCTGGTTGCACTGCTTCTTTCAACCTAAAGGGAGACAAGCTCCCAATTACTCTGAACTCCAGTTTCTGGGGAGATGAGGGTGACTCAAGCTCCTATGGGGAGAAGCTGGACTATCTGCCATCGGGTCTATAAGTGAGGGCAGCTTTCTTGCAGAGGTGTGGCCAGCAATCATTGTTTACTGTGCTGGGGCGCAGGATGCGGGGAGTTGGAAACACAGAGATGGCTGACTGATAACCATGGCTGATTGCCACACCCTAGCTTAGTGACTCCCTGAGACCCCAACCTGCACAATCTACAAACCCACCCTAGCTCCAAGCAGTGGCTTTTGCATATAAATGGCCTGCCCTATTGCAGCTTAACCAAACAAACTTCAGCTCTGGTCAGACAGCTCCAGAACCTCCAAACCCAAAGCAAAGAGGAGAAAACTGTAGGTCATGCTGTAGCTCCTGTTGAGTGACCTGAGACAGTAGCTGACCTGCACTCCATTGGAGATCCAGAAGTCAGAGTTTCTAGTGGTCAGTGTGAGACAACACCAGATTTCAACTACTCACATACATAAGTGACACATTCAAGAGGCAGACTCAAGGAGCACCAATGCCTCACTGAAGCAAGTCCTGCCCCATAAGCATGTCTCCAGTGCAGCAGTTCTTCCATTATAAACACAGCGGGTCCTCAAAGCCAATTGACCTGGAGGTCAACTCCTCCCAGGGACATCAATAACAGTCAACATTTAAATACATCAAGTCTGTACACACAGTCCACAAAGGGGTGCACCAAGAGTGTCCACCTCAGGAAACTGGGAGGCCAACCCATTGTCCCATATAGGACACCTTAGCACACAAGACCACCCTACCAACTCAGGGAAGCAGCAAAAATGTGGAGACAAAGAAACAGATCAGCCAAAACTGGTTTGGCTCAGTGGATAGAGTGTCAGCCTGCAAACTGAAAGGTCCTAGGTTTTATTCCAGGCAAGGGCATGTGCCTTGGTTGTGGGCACATCCCCAGTAGGGGGCATGCAGGATGCAGCTTATCGATGTTTCTCTCTCATTGATGTTTCCAACTATCTCCCTTCCTCTCCGTAAAAAATCAATAAAATATATTTTTAAATAAAAAATAAATAAAATAGATCACAAACGAAAGAAATGGAGGAAAACAAATAACTGGATATAGAGTTCAAAACCTCGGTTATAAAATTTTTCAAGAATTTCCTGATAGAGAAACCAAGATGGCGGCATAGGTAAATACCTAACTGCAGCCTCCACAACAATTTTAAAAAATACAACTAAAATGTAAAGTGGACATTATCCAGATCTACTGGAAAGTTGACTGATTGGAAATTCTACAATGAGTAGGAAAGAGAAAACCAGAAGGAAAATCAGAGGAGCTATAAAAGCCTAAGGTACAGAGACACGGTGCACGTGTGGGGAGAGGACGGAGCTGGAAAGGAGGGAGCGGCTGAGTACCTGGCTGGCATTCCCTAGTGGAAAGGAGATAAAAGCTCCAGATTGTGCTGAACCTCAGTTCCGACTGCACTGAACCCCAGTTCTGGGCGAGACTTTGGGGACCCAGGCTCATAAAGAGGGATTCTAGGCTGAAAGGTGGAAACTCAGAGGAACGGCAAAAGGCAGAGCCCTAGAGTCACGCATATTGTGTGCAGAGGATGGACTATGACTGTGCCACTGGATTGTCCTAGCGGGAAGGAGACAAAAGCTCCGGAATGTGCTGAGCCCCAGTTCCGACTACACTGAACCCAAGTTCTAGACCAGACCCTGGAGACCCAGGCACATATGGAGGGAATTTAGGCTGTAAGGCGGAAACTCAGGGGAGCAGCAAAAGGCAGAGATCCAGAGACGTGCACATTGTGAGCTGAGGACGGACTATTGACTGTGCTGCTAGATTGCCCTAGCTAGAAGGAGACAAAAGCTCTGGACTGTGCTGAGCCCCAGTTCTGACTGCACTGAACCCCGGGTCTAGACCAGACCCTGGGGACCCAGGCTCATACGGAGGAAACTCAGGGGAGCAGCAAAAGGCAGAGCCCCGGAGGTGCGCACATTGAGCACAGAGGACGGACTGTTGACTGATTGCCCTAGCGGGAAGGAGACAAAAGCTCTGGACTGCACTTAACCCCACTTCCAACTGCACTGAACCCCAGTTCCAGGCTCATTGGGGGAGAGACCAGACTATCTGGTATTGGGCAAAACTTGCGGGCACCTTTCTCTCAGAGGTGCTTGAAGCAAGTACTAAAGCAGCAAGTACCAAAGGACACTGAGGAACACTGAGACACAGGAACCTCATAGGGCAGGGCTGACAGGAAGCCAAGGCTGTAGGCTCCACCCTAAAACTCCGCCCCATCCAAGCTGAACACAGAGGCTTTTACAATTTTCCAAGTCTAGTCGAATAAGACTGTCTCCTGGCATAGATACACCTGATCCTCACAGCTAATTGGCCTGGAGGTCAGTTCCTCCCAGTGATACCAACAACAATCAAGACTTAACTACAATAAGGCTGTACACACAGTCCACAAAGAGGTGCACCAAGAGTGTCCACTTCAGGTAACTGGGAGACTGACCCACTGAACCATATAGGACACCTTAGCACACAAAGACACCCTACCAACTCAGGGAAGCTGCGAAAATGCCGAGACAAGGAAACAGATTCTTGAAAAATCTTATAAGCATGGTTTTGAACTCTATATCTAGTCACTTTTTGTCCTCCACAAACTAAAGAAATGGAGGACAAAAAGCGAATGGATATAGAGTTCAAAACCACGCTTATAAGGTTTTTCAAGAATTTCCTAGAAAAGGTCAATAAAATAAATGAGATCTATAAGGATATGAAAAGGGATCAATTAGAAATAAAAAGGGATCAACTAGAAATAAAGAATACATTGTCTGAAATAAAAAATATTATAGAGTCCTAAAAACAGAATCAAGTCAAAGAGGTGGAACATAAAGAGCCAGAAGACACTTCTCTGCAGAAGCAAGAAGACAAGAGAATCCAGAAAGTTTAAGATAATGTAAGAAATCTCTGGGACAACTTCAAGCGAACCAACATCAGAATTATGGGGTCCCAGAAGAAGAGAGAAAGCAAGATACCGAAAACATATTGGAAGAAATAGTGACAGAAAACTTCCCCCACCTGGTGAAAGAATTAGACTTACAAGTCCAGGAAGTGCACAGAACCCCAAACAAAAAGAATCCAAAGAGGACCACACCAAGACACATCATAATTAAAATTCCAAGACAAAGAGAGAATATTAGAAGCAGCATGAGAAAAGCAAGTAGTTACCTATAAAGGAGCACCTATACGATTGTCAGCTGATTTCTCAACAGAAACCATGCCGGCCAGATGGGAATGGCAAGAAATATTCAAGGTGATGAATAGCAAGAACCTACAGCCAAAAATACTCTACCCAGCAAAGCTATCACTCAGAATCGAAGGCCAGATAAAGAGCTTCACAAATAATAATTAAAAAAAAAAAAAAAAAGCTAAAGGAGTTCATCACTGCCAAATCAGAATTATATGAATTGCTGAAGGGGGTTCTTTAGGAAGAGGAATAAAATAAAGATAAAAATTATAAACAACAAATACATAACTATCAACAAGTGAATCTAAAAACCAAGGAAATTAAAAAATCTAATGCCAAAACCGGTTTGGCTCAATGGATAGAGCATTGGTCTGTGGACTGAAAGGTCCCAGGTTCGATTCCAGTCAAGGACATGTACCTTGGTTTCAGGCACATCCCCAGTATATGGTGTGCAAGAGGCAGCTGATCGATGATTCTCTCTCATCGATGTTTCTAACTTTCTATCCCTCTCTCTTCCTCTCTGTAAAAAATCAATAAAATATATTTTTAAAAAATAAATAAATAAAATAAAAATCTGATGAACAATATTAACTGTTGAATATAATAGAACCAGAGCTATGGAATGGGAGTGAACTGATGATTCTCAGGGAAAAGGGAAGTCAGGGTGTGGGAAGAGACTGAACATAATCTGTGTACTTATAGATGAGGTCAATGGGGGGTGTGAAAAGGGCAGAGGGTGGGGTGGGAACCTGGTGGAGGGGAGCAATGGAGGGGAACAAAATGAGGAATATTTGTAATAATATGAACAATAAAGATTTATTTAAAATTTTAAAAAATAAAAAGAAATTTTAAAAAAGAGAATTTCCTAGAAAAGGCAATAAAGTCAATGAGACACTCGAGGGTATGAAGAAGGACCAACTAGAAATTAAACATACACTTGCTGAAATAAAAAATATTATACAGAGACCCAACAGTAGACTTGAGAAATGCAAGAATCAAGTCAAAGATTTAGAATACAGAGAAGCAAGAAACACTCAGCCTGGAAAGAAAAAAGAAAAAGAATCCAAAAATTTGAAAATAGTGTAAGAAGCCTCTAGGACAACTTCAAGTGTACCAAATTCAGAATTATGGGGTGCCAGAAGAAGAGAGAGAACAAGCTACTGAAAATCTATTTGAAGAAATAATGACAGAAAACTTCCCCCACCTGGTGAAAGAAATAAACTTACAAGTCCAGGAAGTGCACAGAACCCCAAACAAGAGGAATCCAAAGAGGACCACAGCAAGATATATCATAATTAAAATGCCAAGGGCAAAAGACAAAGAGAGAATATTAAAAGCAGCATGAGAAAAGCAAGTAGTTATCTATAAAGGAGCACCTATACGATTGTCAGCTGATTTCTCAACAGAAACTATGCAGGCCAGAAGGGAGTTGCAAGAAATATTCAAAGTGATGAATAATGAGAACCTACAACCAAGATTACTCTACCCAGCAAAGTTATCACTCAGAATTGAAGGGCAGAAAAATAGCTTCACAGACAAGAAAAAGCTAAAGGAGTTCATTACCACCAAACCAATATTATATGAAATGCTGAAAGATATTCTTTAAGAAGAGGGGAAAAAATTTAAAAAGTAAAGATAAAAATTATGAAAAAGGAATATATATCTATCAACAAGTGAATCAAAATATCAAGTGAATAAAAATCTGATGAACAGAATAAACTGGTGAATATAATAGAATCAGGGGATTAGAATGAGAGTGGATTGAAAATTTTCAGGTGGAAAGGGGTATAAGGAGATATGGGAAGAGAATAGACAAAAATCATACACCTATGGATGAGGACAGTGGGGGGTGAGGTAAGGGTAGAGAATGAGGTGGGAACTGGGTAGAAGGGAGCTATGGTGGGGGAGGAGAAGAAACAATTGTAATAAATCTGCACAATAAAGATGTATTAAATTTTAAAAATAATAATAATAACCCTAAATGTAAACAAAATACATGGTCCAATCAAAAGGCATAGGATAGCTGAATGGATACAAAAACATGAGCCAACTATATGCTGTCTATAAGAGACCCTCCTCAGAACAAAAGACATGCACACAATGAGAGTGAAGGAATGGAAAAAATGTTTTCCATGCAAATGGAAAGGGGGAGGGGGAAGCTGGAGTAGCAATACTCATAACCGACAAAATAGACTTCAAAGTGAAGGCCATCACAAAAGACAACAAAGATCACTTCAGTACATGATACAAAAGGGATGGATCCAGTAAGAGGATAGAACCCTGAAAAAAATATATACACCCAATATAGGAGCACCTAAATATATGTAAAAAACTGCTAGACTTTAACAGCTAGAGGAGAGATTGACAACAATACAATCATAGCAGGGGACTTTACCATCCTAAGGCTTCACTGGATAGATCTTCTAGACAAAAACGTGACCAAGAGACAGTGACTCTGAAGGACACACTGGATCAGATGGATGTAATTGACATTTATAGAACGTTTCACCCCAAAGCAGCAGAATATAGTACATTGTTCTCAAGTGCAGGTGGATCATTCACAAAGATAGACCACATGTTAGGACACAAAACAAGTCTCTACAAGTTCAAGAAGATCAAAATCATATCAAGCATTTTTCATATCACTGTGGAATGCAATTAGAAATCAACTATTTACAATAAAAATACCCCAAAACATTCAAACACATGGAGGCTAAGTAGCATGTTATCAAACAAAGAATGGGTTACCGATTGGTATAAGAAATAAATTTTAAAACCTTCCTGGAAACAAATGAAAATGAACACAAAACAACCCAAAATCTCAAGGACACAGCAAAAGCAGTCCTGAGAGGGAAGTTAATAGCATGACAGGCCTACCTCAAAACAAAAAAAATTAACAATAAACTATTTTTTTAATGAAAAAAATAAACTATTTAACCCCTCAACTTAAAGAAATACAAAGAAGACAAGAAAAGCCCATAGAAGCAGAAGGAATGAAATAATAAAGATTAGAGCAGAAATAAATGACCTAGAGACTGAAAAAAACAATACAAAAAAAATCAATGAAACCAAGAGCTGGATCTTTGAAAAGATTCAACAAAATTGATGAATGGTTTAACCAGTGCTTTTTACTGTTGGTGGATAGTATGTGAGCCGCAGCGCCACCTGGAGGCTACAGTGATGACAACAGTGACACCTAAAGAGCCTCTGATGGCTGTTCTTTTGGAAAAAGGATATGGAATCTGAGATCCATCTCAGGTGTGCCCACCTTTCCATGCCCATCTTGGAAGTTGAGAATCTCCTTAGTGGCCTCTACTACCCTGGGAGGGCTAGGACTTATCTAGTCATGAGTCTGAGCAAGTTTCCTAAATTAGAGCCATCACAAATTTCCGTAATCCCTGGATTTCCCATTAGGCTCTGGGCTGAAACACTTGAGTTTGAACCTTAGCTCTGTCATGTATTTGACATTGGGAAACGCATGATTCCTACGGTCTGTGTTTTCTCTGAGAAGTGGGGTAGGGGAGGCCTCAGGAGGCTCAGGACAGTTACTAGGTTTGCGCACGCCCTGTTGGTAAATTGGAGAGTAGGATGTGAACCCAGCTGAAGCCTGCATTCTTAATCAGCCCCCAGGTCCAATGATTCCGAAGCCAGGCTTCTCCACCACATCAGTGCCACGTGGGTCAGGAGAGGAAAGGCTGTGAGCTTTGTGTGAACTAGACCTAGCTTCACTGAACTGGAGCACATAACGGGAGATGGAGGGAGTCTCAGGATGCAGAGATGGGTGCTCTCCCTTATAGCTGCAGGGGTGCTCGGGCCAGGGAGCAGCAGGCGGAGCGCCCTCACCTCATACAACATGAACAGGCCGATGGGCTTGGTGGGCTTCATCCTGATGCCAAGGTTGCCCTCAGTGTTGGGCGGCAGGATGTTGCCTTTGTCGTCGATGATCTGGAACAAAAGGTCTGTGAGGCCCCCTGCAGGGCTCCCAGCCCTCCTGCCTCCCCTGCTTCCCTTCCCCCTCCCCCCCCCCGCCCACCTCTGCCTGGCTTATGCGTGTGACACCAGTGGGGACCATGGTGAGATCCCTGTCAGAAAACAGAATGAAGCTGTCAAGTCTTTGAAATCAACAAGTCTTGGGTGTGTTTGTTTCCTGGTGTGGACATCTCATGTGTCTAGAAAACAGGGGTCAGGACAAGCTAAAAGCCTGGAGGGTGGACAGAGCTGCCGGGCACCCCCAGGTCCTGTGCGCCATGGCTGTGTGTGCGCAGCCTCGGCTGGCACGGTGAGCTGCACTGATGCCCACAGTACTGACCCTCCCAGGAAACCAGAGGGGAACTAGGAGAGGAGGAGGGGCAACTCGGGCAGGGGGCACAGCTCTTCTGCGGCCTGGTGTCACACGGGGTTGATCCCAGCTGAGCCCTCAGTGCTCCCTGGCCACGCCTTTAGGACCAAACCTGCATGTCGAAGGGCGGGATGGCTTTCCCCATGGAACCGGGCTTGACCTGTGAGCCCCTGGAAATGCCACATGTCAATCCCTGTGCACAAAAGGAAGAGAAGACCAGTTGTCAAAGGCTTCAGGCCGATCACAGAGCAGCAACAATGGTTCACAGCACCCCTGCTCACACACACTACTCATAGAGCCTGTGGGGAGCTGGGAGCTCTGCATCCTGGGCTCAGGGCATTGACCCAGCTCTTCAGCAGACAGTCACTGCGCCCAACATGTGACATGCACTGGGCCAGTGCCGGCTGCCAGGGCCACAGGGTCCTGTGGGGGAGGCCAAGAGAGGAGCAAAGGGCTGACCTCGAGGCTGTGGGTGTGTGCTGGGTGGAGGAGTGCCCACTGCATGCCAGGCATGTGTCCATTTGACCAACACTTACTCAAGACTGAACCTGACAGGAACCTGCCTCCTTTGCCCTCGGGTCGAAAACTGTGAATTGTCTCTCTGTAAACTGATTTGGGGCCAATCAGCCCGGAACTCCAGTGCACTGAAATCACTGAGGCTGTGTCTCTGCCACCACTCCCACCCCCATTTGCCCTCCTGATGAACTACACCTCCTTCCTGGTTCTCTGAAGCTAACATCTGTCCTAAAGCTAAGCCTTCAGTCACACAGATGAGTTAATGCCCTGGGTCTCCCAGTCAAAGGGGGCCAGGCCCGCACCCCCTCTCAGGGCCTGCAGGGCGGGAAGCTGCTCAGGCCTGCACCAGTGAGCTCACCTGGCTTCTAGGGCAACCAGCCCAGACTCAGGCCCCAGGAGAAGTCCCGGGCGATCCTCCTCCGGTGGCATTTCCCCTGCATTTCTGTCGTCGCCAACAGGCCTTATACTGACGTTTGGGCATGTTTCCCTCCACAGATACCCAGTGTCTGAGCTTAGAGATGCCCCTTCTGCTCTGCACCCCTGACACCTGGCCCACGACCCCCCACATCAGTGCGGACAGCGGGCTGGCCCTGGGGGCTGTGCAGGCTGGGTAACTCCAGGGCTTACACATTCCCTTCCACTCTCCTTGCCACCACCCGCAGGGTCGGCATTCTATTCCCGTTTTGGAGACAGGGAAGTCAAGCTTCTTCAGGCTCCACGGTATGCCTATGGGCTTCATGCTGCCATCGGCGGTGCTGAGAGGATCTGAGACCTGAGCTCCTGGCAGAAGAAGGTCTGCCTCTCCAAGCTGCTGCTCACACTTCAGGACATGCCAACACCCACAGGTGAGTGAGCGGGTTGCAAGAGCTTTGAGCAATGAGGCTCCATGCAGCCAGGAGGGAGTATTCTGTGGCTCAAGCAGTCCACACTAAAGGGCGGGGTTATGGGTGTAGGGAGTGCTTCTCCTCATCCAACAGTGAACTGTGAGCCACACAAGGTCAGGCCTAGAGCTCTCCCATTTCTCAGGCCTGGAAGCAGACCACTTCACTGACTAAAATAAAACATTTTTCTCAAAAACAATACACCGTCAGACAAATATGTGAATTAAGACCTAGAGAGCCTGTCCTACAGATCCTGAGAGGGGTGACTCTGTGAGCTGATGGGATGGTGGGAGGCAGGCGAGTGGCTGTGTCGGCATCAGGGGGTTGAGGATGCTTCGGGAGAGAGGCAGCCCCTCCTCCTACCACTGAAGCCCTTGAGGGTCCAGACAGCACAGCAGGCTGCACGGCCCGCCCACTGTGTGCTCAGTGACACCCTTGGGGATCACACTGTGTGTGTGTGTGTGTGTGTGTGTGTGTGTGTGTGTGTGTGTTGCCTGTGCTCCCTCCTCTCCTCCTGCTCATTCACCACAATCACAGGTGTGTGCTGCCCTCATACACACCCAGAGATGAGCTTCGAGGCCAGCTCCTGCCTGGCCCTATGACTGCAGCTCTAGGGAGGGAGATGACATTGGCAGCACTCGTAGGCGAGTCCTCCATTGACATTGTTCCTTCTAGCTCCCTGATCCCAGGGATGTAGCCCTGTCCTCAGACCCCAATAGAAGGTTTTGCCCAATAGCCATCAGCACACTGGGGTCTTGACAAGTCAAAGAATGTGTGTGAATTGTCTCTCTGCAAACTGATATGGGGCCAATGAGCCTGGAACTCCAGAGCTGCCTTCTGCTGAGTGTGCATATAGTGGGTCCTGTGCACACAGTGGGTCCTGTGCACACAGTGGGGCCTGTGCACACACCCTGGCAGATTCAGCTCCTCTGCTGGGCTGGGTGGCCCTGTGCGGCCTGTCCACCTACCGTTTCCGACTGTCCGTAGAGCTGGTGGAGCAGAAGGCCCGTCTGTTCTCTCCACTTCTCTTGCTCCTCGGGCAGCAGGGCCTCTCCGCCAGTAGAGCAATGCTCCAGAGTGGGGAACCTGAGGCTTGGGGGAGACAAGGTGTCCACAGAGCTTCAGAGCAGGCCCTGGCCCTCCTGTTCAGACCCAGAAGTGAGGAGCCTATATACCTTTCTGTTTCCTCACTTTCTTACTTGCCTTCCGGTTAGACGTCATTTACTTCCGGGTGTCACTCCCTATAAATTGTTCTTCAGTGGGTTGATGGGGGGGCGGTGATGAAGCTAAGAGGTTCAGTTAGGGATCCAACTAAATTTGGACATTGAAACCTCGTCTGAGGGAAGCTTCTATGTGGAAAGAGTGATGTTTTATAAACCGCGAGGGGGTGAAGGCTGGGACTCCAGGGACACGTTGGGGGTTATGGGACTGCACTTCCTGCCTTCGGGGAGATGGGTTATGTGAACTGAAGGGCTTTGTGTTCCCGAGTGGAGAAAGCAAGTTAGGGATTGTCAGTGAATTGCTCTGGTCATCATGGAAGATTGGGCTGGGTGTGGGAAACCAGGACAGTGGTCACAGGTAGCAGCCCTTTAAGAAGGAATTTGGAGAGAACAGAAAAGTCTGCTGTGAACGTGTAGCAGATATATCCTGTACTAGGCACACCATTTGCTATACATTATTTCTCCTCCATTTCCCCCAGGAAAATTCCCAGAAATAATACAAAAACAATCACAATCATAATGAACTCCCTAAAGGAAATGAAGAGAAGTGACTGAGGTCTGAGCATCAGCAGCAGGCTGAGCTGGACCAATTCTTGGAGATGAGGGTAGTGGCAGACCTCTGGCTCCAATTCCCACGCATCCCACCCCAACTGTCACCTCTCCTGATACACAGAGTCAGGAGTGGTGGACCAGGGGGCTGATTTCATTAGGGGTGTCTTCCCCACTTGTCTGGAGTTTTCTCCAAAGTAGGTAAAATTACCACAGTCTCCAATGGAGTCATTAGTGATGCTCTGATTGGATTTTTACTGTGTTTGGACCAAGTTCATCATCTGAGGAATGTCGCAAAAAGTGTCTGTCATATGAGCTTTTAAATACAGATAGAGGCAGACACCAAGGGCATGCTGGGATGGAAGCTTTGTGAATAAAAGCAAGTTATATTTCAGAGTTAGCTTCGTAAGGGTAGTTGTTCAAGTCCTTGACATTTTAACTTTGTGTCTAAAAGTTATTAGGTCTGATTTTTGAAGCAGCCATTTCCATTTTAGAGTCTCTAAAATATATATAAGTGCCCTTAGGTTCAAAGACAAGATTAGCTCAAAACTAATCTACAAACACGGGGAAATACAAAAATAAAGTTATAGCAAAATAACACTACATCCATCAGATTGGTAAAAATTAAAGACTCTGACAAGAACAAATGTTGCCAAAGATGTGGAACAAGGGCACACATAGTGATTGGATACTTTGGAAAATAGGGGGTAGGATGCTGTGTCAGTGTGACTCAGCAATTTCTCCTAGAAATACACCACGTAGTAAGTGCACAGGGTGAATGTGCAAGAACAGTGCTAGTCATCAATCCCCCTCAAATGAAACCACCCAAATGTCCATTAGTGGTAGAACATTTTGAAAAAAAATGTGGACTTGTACAAAATGGGATATTACACGGCAATAAAAGTTAGCTACAGCAATATGATGCAACGTGGGCACATCTTAAAATATGATTTTAGAGAAAAGAAGCCAGACATTACAGAATAATATCATTACAAAGTTCACAAGCAAGTAAAATAGACTGATCGGTTTCAGAATATTTCCTTAGAAGGGAAACTACAAGGGGGAAAAAGAAAAAACACACAAATGAGGGAACACCATAAAAGTCAAGATAGTGGGTTCCTTTAGGGGAGTTGGAGAGGTCTGAGGAGGTCACTGGGGCTGGCAATGTTCTCTTATTGTGACTTGAGTGAGTGGTTACATATTGGGTTAATTTTCAACAATGTCTTCATCTACAAATTTATGTCTTATGTATTTTTCTGTGTGTTTGTTATTTCACAATAAAAAGGTTTGGTGGGGGGGGGAGACACAATGGTGCAAGGTTCACTGTTACATTACTATCTTACTCCTGCTTAACAAACAAATTCGCCTGGCTGGTAATTATCACATTTCTCTCTCTCTCTCTCTCTCTCTCTCTCTCTCTCTCTCTCTCTCTCTCTCTCTCTCTCCCTCTCTCTCTCTCTCTCTCATACACACACACACACACACACACACACACACACACACACACACTAGCTCTCACTGACCTCAAAGAACCAGAGTTGAAACAGTCTGACCATTACCATCCTTGGCTAGTTATTGAAAAAAATAGCCAGGGGAGAGGCTGACAATGTTGATCACAGTCAGCTGGGAAGCAGAGGTCTGTTTCACACCCAAGAAATGGCAGCATATTCTCCCCAAGGGGATAAACACCCATCTCTCCCTCCTCTGATTCAGAATTGTGTGTAGGGGGATACGGGGGAGATCGGGAACTGCCCAATAAAGTCAAACTGGCACAGGGGGAAATGTTGGATGACAGAGGCTGTCAGTCTGACCTGGAATAAGATAGTTGACTAAAGGCAGACCCAGTGCATGCCCCTGGAATCTTGGGAAGTTAACTGGTTGTTTTGAAAAAGCTCCTGGTTAAGAACCAGAGGGTAATGATGGCTCTCCCTCTCTTGCCTGGGACCCCACTGGCCCAATTTGTTCCTGTCCCTCCCACCCAGGAGCAAGGACCACGCAGGTCTACAGGCACCTAGGCCTGGGGGAGACTTCCAGGCCCAAAGGATCATAAAGCAGAAATTCCAGGCATTGGCCTTTGAAGATGAGATTGGACTTTTCCAGGGCAGGGCCAAGAGAGATGGGCCTTAGGAAGCCCAGAGGAGAACTCTATTGATGTTACGTAACAAATAAACCACATTGCCACATCGCAATTTCCTGTGTGTGGATCCTTGGGATTCTTTCCTCCCAACCCTGTGCAAGAGCTTGTTTCCCACCGACAACAAGACCACAGTGAAACAGACTCCGTAACCTCCTACCCGAAGATTGTGACTACAACAAGCCACTTCTACATACCTGCTAAAATTCTGCTGCAGAATCATTCGAAATACAGAGGGTGCAGTAAGGCACTGGGTGATAGGGTATTTAAAGAATGTCTACAAGGTGAACAGAGGAAAACATTATATTTATTGTTAAGATGAAAAATACTGGCCAACAACAACAAAGTACTGGCCAATTATTACCTTTTTTTTTTTTTTTCTTTCTGATCTCCCTTCTAAGAGAGCCCATTTATTTGTTGATTCTTTCAGTATTTGTATATTGAACATAAATGTGTTTATGACTGAGAAAGTAGAATTGATGAAAAGTGAGAGATTGGTAATATAGTAGAAAGGGCATAATGGATTAAAGATGAGTAGTGAGGGACTCCAATGGAAGGGCCTGGAGAAGAACAGGCCCACAGTGGCGAGGGGAGTGGCCTGGGCTTGAGAGGTGGAGAGGCAATTCTGGGAAGGAAAGCCAGGGTGCAGTGAGTGCAGACACAAACAGCAAGTTCAGGTGCAGGAAGTCATTTGAAAGGGTTTATCTAGGAAATTCAATTGTCACCATGATGTACACATAACAGTAACAGCTACTGCTGCCAGTTCCTGAGTGTTTTCAGGTGCAGGCCTGATGGCTAAGCACTTTATACACTTTGCCCATATCATCTCAATATTCCCAACAATCTTATGAAATCATAATTATTAAAACTCCCATCTGACAGGTGAGGAGACTGAGCTCAGAGAGGTGAGGTTACCACTAACAAATGTTAAAGGTGTGAAAGGGAACCGGAACCATCGTGTTCCAAGGGCTCTGTTTTTAAACACTTCAATCAGTTCACACACACACACCAGCCACCTGGCCCTGGAGGAGCCAGGAGACCTGAGATTGTGCTGGTTGCTTTAATTTCTCAAAATGTGTATTCTGGGTGGTTTACTGACTGATTCAGCGCCTCACATTTTGAGACACCGAGAGCCCAGCTAATATCAGCCTAATGGGCTGCTTTGTTCCATACACTATTCTCTGCAGGGGCCAGCTTTTGAGCCTGAAACATGCGTTTCCCCTGGAGTTTGTTGACACTGAGAGATTAGTGCTCTTACCTCTACAATGACCTTGGGGTCAAACTGGAACAGATGATGGACGAAGACTGTAGACCCTGCTGTCCATGGTTCAAACAGGGTCCCCACCGCAGCCATAATCCAGCCTGGATCTGACATGCACCAGAGGACATCAGAGGCCTTCAGCTTCAGTAATTTCCTGCTAACTCCAAAATACAGTGACCTCAGCTTTGTAAGCACAGAAGCATGTGACCAAGGGCTGGAAGATCTAGTTCTGAGACAGAGAGCCACCCCTCTCACTCTGAATTTATGCAGTTAGTGTGGGACTCCAGACTCACTCCCACCCCAGTCCCAAAGGCAAGCCAATTGGATTTCCTGGTTGCATGCCCCTTCAACTGGTTCAATCATAACGACCCTTAAGGCTGGGAAAACTGGGATGAAGTCTGTTGCTCTTTTTCTGGATTCAAAAATGTTACTGGTAGAGTTTTGGGCAATGCTGGCAGCCATCAGGGATAAAAAGGGAGCAGCCTTTCTGAGAACAGCATCAAAACATAACAGAAATCCCTAAATGGTTTAGCTCAGGGGATAGTGTTGGCCTGAGGACATAAGCCTCGCAGGTTCAATTCTGATCAAGGGCACAAACTTTGTTTGCAGGCACGTCCCCAATAGGCACATCTCATCGATGTTTCTAACTCTCTCTCCCCCTCCCACACTCTCTAAAAAATCAATGAAAAACAAATACCCTCGTGTGAAGATTAACTAAAAAATAATAATTTAATACAGGGGATGAGGTGGGCTAGAAGGAGGGAATGGGGGGGGGGGAAAGGACATATGTAATACATTGAACAATAAAGATTTAATTTTTAAACACACACACACACACACACAACAGAAACAGCTGGTAGATGAAGAGACAGAAAATTGAATCCAGTGGCTACTCAGCAAGGACTGAAGCATTTTTCCACCGACTTACTGCTTCTGAGGGACCTCTGTGGGCAGAACTCCTTGAGAAAAACTCAACTTGTCCCATAACAAGCTATGGCTTTGAAGAGCTCTCTGTTAGTAGGGAGGGTCCTGGAAAGCCATTCACACCCTCTCTTCCCATCTCTTAGGGCTGTGGCTCACTCACAGGAAATTACAAGCTAGGGACCTCTGTTCTGAGCTGCAGACCTAAGTGTCCACTGGGTATCTCTTCTGGGATATCTCCCTGGCATCTCAAACCCAGAGTGTCCTAATCTCTCCTGCCTTCCTGGACTAATTCTTCTCCAGTGCTCTCTGTGTTTCATTGAATGTCATTACTGTCCACGTTCAAAACCCAAAGTCCACCTTGACTCTCCAGCCTCTCCCAACTCCCACATCTAGCCATCACACCCTCCCATTCTATCTCCTAAAATCTCAGACTTCTTAACTTCCTCTCTGTCCTAAGCAATTGGCCAAGCCACAACCATCTTACACCGAAATTATTCTAAGACCTTCTAACAGGTCTTTCTAAATCTATTATTTTCCCTAGCCATTCTCCACCCTGCAGCCACAGTGATCTTTTCAAAATACAAATTTGATTAGGTCTCTCCCTTGTTCACAACATTTCAATAACACCCATTATTTTCCCAATCTCTACACCAAAGTCCCCACGACCCTGTGTGCTCTGGGCCCCAACTCACTTTCTCAGCTACTCCCATCTGTGCCTCCGTGACACATGAGTAGCAGCTGCTTTCAAATCTCTGTAGTTCTGTGAGTGCTACTTTTTTTTAAAAAATATATTTTTTATTGATTTCATAGAGGAAGGGACAGGGAAAGAGAGATAGAAACATCAATGGTGAAGAGAATCATTGATTTTCTGCCTCCTGCATGCCCCATACCATATGGAGTTCAAAAGCTGGGCATGTGCCCTGACTTATCATTAAGCCAAGTTCATAGGTCAATGCACAATCAGTGAGCAACACCAGCAGAGCTATGAATGTTACCTTTTATATCTTTGTGCCTTTGCTAGTGTTATTCTGACTACACATAAACTCTCCCATTCTTTCCATCCCCATTCCTCCAGGGTTTTGCTGATCAAGTGATATTATTAGCAGAGATGTCCAGTGTCCACAAGACACCTCTCTGACACTGGTTTGCTTAATAAGGTACAAAAAAAAACATAAAATGCTGGGGCTGACCAGCAGATCCTGAGAGACAGATGAACAGATTTCATTGATACACATTTCTGTGAAAGAGAAGGCTAAGGGGCTTGTTTGGCTTTACGAACCAAAACAGCTCCGAAAGCCTGCACTGTTAACCTCGTATTTTAACAACAGCTTGAACTAAATTTAACCTCTAGATACAATGAGCAGGGTAAATATCCTGAGAAAGCACATGCTTCTTCAAGGCTGGGTCTTAAAGACTAAACATAGATATTCCAGCAATACACCGAGGGGATCAGACTTGTTTGGAAAAGTCAAGGTAGGAGCTGCCACCTTTGGCAATGTCCCCCAGAGGCCCCCGACCTCTTGGAAAATCCTCCTTACAGTCTTTCCAACCAAGTCCCATATGTGAGATGCTATGGGACTCACATATGGGCAGAGTTATGACATTACTGGCATCTGCCACAGAGACATCCCCAAGACATTGAACCACCAATCAGCATGTGCAGAAGTGCCCTGGAGCCCACCCCTTCCTGTCCCACCCTGGGTCCTTTCTCCTCTCCTCTCTCCTTTAATTCTGATTTCTCTACCTCCATAATGAGTCTTGCTCATCACTGGGGAATAAACTTTCCTTTAATATATCTTGGTGGTCAGTTTCATGTGCCTCAAACCTTACACCATACTTCCTCACAGAACTTAATCTCGTCTACATATTACTAGTTGGGGAGGAGAAAGTAGGAGGGAAAAGATTTTTGGTTTAAAGATGATTACATATTTAACTCAAGGCTATCTCTCCAGCCTCTACAATGCTTTATTTTAGGTTAAAGGCAGTTGCTTGATTCCAGGTATTACTTCCCCCTAATGGTTCATGATTGGGAAACTCAACCTCCATATCTGTACAGTTCACATCACTAGAACTTTCTGTCCATCTCCTACCAAACCTGGAACCAGTGACAAAGACATATGGCTTGTCATTTGTGCAGCTTGTAGAATGCCTGTTGTCTCCACCCATGTTCCCTCCACACCTTTGAAGGTGCTCAGGCAGGACCCCCTTGTCATTGGGAGGCTGCTGTCAACACACACTTAGAAGTCCAGACCTTCGCCTCTGAGACCCCCAGTGGTCTGAACCAAAGAAAGCAGAAGGGAGAAGAAGAATGGACTTGTTCTACTTGGAACACCTTTCCCAACACACACACACACACACATACACACACACACCTTGCCCCAGCCTCTAAGTTGGTGCCCTCTTTCCTACCATGAAGGAAAGGAGTGTCGCAAGGCAAGTCCATGGCTGTGTTTTGCCATCTTGGGGAAGCCGGTGGTGCCACTGGTGAAGAAAATGACCATTGGGTCCGTGGTCTTTGATTTAATGCAGGTGTGATCTGGGGATGCTGATCTACAAAGGGATTGAACACAAAAGGAGAGAAGTCAAGTCTCCTGGCTCCACCCTCAGGGTAAGCCAAAGAAACAATATGAGGCTCAAAGTAAAAAACCTGACTTGTTTTCTTCTATAGATTTCAGAGAAAGGAAGGGAGAGAGAGAGAGGGAGAGAAGAGAGAGAGAGAGAGAGAGAGAGAGAGAGAGAGAGAGAGAGAGAGAGAGAGAGGTGAATTTGCTGTTCCACTTTTTATGCATTCATTGGTTGATTCTTATATGTGCCCTGACCAGAGATCAAACCCACAACCTTGGCGCTCTAACCAACTGAGCTACCAAGCCAGTGCAGAAACTGTAGTTTTGCAACACTGGAGAAAAACTGGTCTCCAGGTCTGAAGCATCAAACAGAGTTTATGGGTGACTTGAGTAAAAACACTGACATTTCTTCATTTAAAGAATAGGAAAACACAGCCTAGTATTTTATAATTTAACAAACATTGAAATAGAACTTAATGTTTCCAAAAATACACTACTAGTAAATGCCTTACAAAGAAAAACTCATTCAATCTTCAGAGCAATCCCAAGAGGTAATTATGCCCAACTTATCATGCTCCCTTTGGGGATGAGGAAACTGAGCCTCAGAGAGAGGTTAGGTAACTTCCGTGAAGACATATAGCTAGCAATTGGCAGAGCCAGGGTTCAAACCCTGTGTGTTGTGTAGACTGTCCTCTTACTCACCCTATAAGCTTGCTTTCATACAAACCAACTTTACAGGAATTTCACTCCATAACCTTGGTGGTAAGTGGGGAGGGGGAAGGAGCAGAGAAAGCGAGAGAGAGAGAGGGAGAGTGAAAGAAGAAAGAATCACTAGACCTTGATTCCTGGGAGCTGCTACACTCAGTCTCTGGGGGCTGGCCGGCGATGATTGTGCTTGTGAGCTTCCTGTGTTGATCTGATAAACTGCAGATCATTCAATGCTGGAGGGAACACTGGCACTTGCTAGAAAATGGTACAGTCTGACTCTGAGCAATTTAAGGGATTTTTCAACAGTACTATTTTTTTTAAAATATGTTTTATTGATTTCAGAAAGGAAGGGAGAAATAGAGAGGTAGAAATATCAATGATGAGAGAGAATCATTGATTGGCTGCTTCCTGCATGCCCCCCCCCCACCTTGGATCTAGCCTGCAACCTGGGCATATGCCCTGACCAGGAATGGAACCTGGACCTCCTGGTTCAAGAGGGCTGGGCAACAGTGTTATTTTTTTTAAGTTTTTTGTTTATTTAACTCTCTGACTTTGTTTATTCAAATTATAAAAGAAAGTTTATCTAGAAGCCACAGAGGTAGTAGAGATGAGCCAGAGGGTTGCATTGGCTCAGCAAACAAGTTCAGACAGAAGAAGGGCCCTTGGCGTTGAGGAGAGAGAAGCAAAGGTAGCGCAGGGGGAGGTGAGGGCACGCTCCCTGGAGGAAGAGCCCCAACTCTGAACCTTAGAGTCCACCACAAGGTGTGACGTCACTGTGTTTGCCTTTTGGGGTTGTATAACATTTTACTTTAAAAACAGAGGGGTTATTTCAAGAAAACAAACCCAGTGCAACTTATATGTTATAAACCAGTGTTACCTCAGAAAAATAAAAGAGACAAAGAAAAAACACCCAGCAAAGGTTGAGCTGTGGGTGGAACAGGGGCTCTGTGAACTAAGCTCACAGGTGATCTGATCATAAATCCCTGGCTGGCAAGGCCTGGCGGAGGCAGGCCTGTGGCACAGAGCTTCTCTGGTGAAAGGTTTATCTTTGCCTTAAGCTAGCTTGTCCATAGTTCTTGTGCATCTAGGTTAACCACACCCTTGAAATACAGAAAGTAATATCCCATGAAGGGGCTGTGACTCCTCAAGAGAGCACAGAATCTTAACGTCCTGTAATCTCACCTTGCTTTTCCCACCTTAGTCTTTCTTTCATCCCCTCCTGAATTTCAATGCATGAAAGAAACTACAAAACAGTTTTCCTCCTGAGCATTTGAGGTCTTGCTCCCCAGTATATGTTGTCAGTTTGGCTCAAATAAACTCATAAAAGTTTCCTGCAGGTCTGGGCATTTCTTATGTCGAGATAATAAAAAACGCCTGAAGGCTCACAGAATTAAAGCATTGGAGGTGGAGGGTCTTTGACATTTCCCTAACTCTCTAAGGACACCCACACCCTGGGAGATGTTTGCCCCAAAACCCCCTGCCAGTCACATCGTCATTTTTTCTTACAGTCTCAACTTTCACCTTAAGGATCCATTTTAACCTCTCTTTCACCTTATTCATATATATATATGAATATTCATATATATATTCATATATATATATGAATAGTCTTTTAGATTCCCACCTACAAGAAGCTTGAAACACAGTAATCCTCTGATGATACACCTTCTTTCACATCCCAGGGGTGATCAAGCTTAGGGAGAGAAGCATAGATGTGCAATGTCCTGATGTCACAGATGAAGCAACCTTGGCTAAGAGAGGGGAAGGAAGTAGCCCAGGGTCACACAGCAGGTCAGGGACATAGCTGGGAAGAGGTTTCTGGATTCAGGCCTGGTGAGCTTCCTACAAGTTTATCTTCTGTCGACAGCACTTGGGTGTGCATGGCCTTCTCCCACCGTTCCTCAGAGAGCACCTCCATCAGACCCGAAACTCACTTAATCAGAGATCGGAAGTCCAGCCACCCCTCACGGCTGTGGTCAGACACCAGGAGCTTGGTTTTCAGAGCGGGACACTGAGAAGCCACAGAGTCCACCTCCGGGGCAAGGGCATCTGTGGTCACGATGCTCTTGGCATTGGACTCCTTCAGTCGGTAGAGAATGTCCTTGGCCTTCATCTGAGTTGTCCCTGGCATGAAGACAATCCCTGGGATGAGGGAAAAAATTGTTTCACTTCCTCTTTCACAACCACGGGCTTCAGGCCTAGCTGATCTGCATAGAAATCCCTTGCTACACAAAGACCCTAAGTGTCAGAACCACCATGCCACACCCAAACCTACTGAATCAGAATCTGCATTTTAAAATTTTGTCTAAAACACATTTTCATTGATTTTAGAGAGAAAGGGAGAGGGAGAGAGATTCAGAAACATCAGTGTTGAGAGAGAATCATTGATTAGCTGCCTCCTGTACATCCCACGCTGGGGATCAAGTCTGCAACCCAGGCATGTGCCCCAACTGGGAATTGAACCATGACCTCCTGCTTCATAGGTCAATGTGTAACCCCTGAGCCAAGGTGGGTGGGCCAGAACCCACCTTTTAACAGAACCTACAAGTGAATCCCATGCACATTAACATTTGAAACACTTGCCCTAAACCTTTCTACTCTAGATGGGTGCAGCCAGTAGACAGGTGAGTCCTACTTTGCAAGAGTCTACATGGGACCAGGACAGTCTCTGACATCAGGAATAACTGCATCCCAGCCCCCACTTTTCTCCTCCACTCCTTCTGTCATTCTTGTGTCACTGGGAATCCCTTCTTTCCTTCATCCCTCATGTCCAAATTAACCACATTGTTCTTTGAACTTTCCTACATTCCCTCCCTTCCATCTGCTCTTGCCAACAATTAGTTCAAGTATTTGTGTGCACCTATTGGATTCTAATCTCCCCACCAGATGCCTTGCCCTGGAACTTCCATATTATAATCAGTGTAAGATCCACAGAGCATTGATCTTCTCCCCACATTTACTGTAGTTAGAACTAGAAGGCAATAAAATCCTTGACAGCCATTAGTAAGCTTCCCACCAAAGGAGAACAAAGACAAGGAAATGCTGGCTGGACACCAGGAATCAGACCATATAAGGAAGTGAAACTATCCTGAAGACACCTGGTGGCACACCTGCATTCCATCCCCATTCCAAATCCACCAGCTCAGCCCCCAAACCCACTGATGACAAGAGAGTCCCACTGTGACAGCATCTAAGGATGAAACTCCTGCTCCTGAGCACATCATCATCTCCTTGTCTCAGAGCTGTGCAGCTGTTCCCTTTGGGTATCCCACCCCCCATCCTGTTTTCCTTAAATAAACTCAATTTTCCTTAATCACTCCTGAATGGCCATTTAGCCTGTCTGCCCACCACGTTCACCTTCTCTTCTCTCACTAACACCAATGTCCTCTCTCCAGAAAACTCTATGCTCCCCATTCTGACACTGAAGACGCTGCCCACGCTCCACCTTTCTCTCCTACACCTCTAATCTCTATTTCAAAATGGCCATTCACATAGGCAACTCCGGACTCTAAGCCTTTGTTTTTCTTTTCTTTTTTTTTCTTTTTTTTTTTTTAAATATATTTTATTGATTTTTTTACAGAGAGGAAGAGAGAGGAATAGAGAGTTAGAAACATCGATGAGAGAGAATCATCAATCAGCTGCCTCTTGCACACTCCCTACTGGGGATGTGCCCGCAACCCAGGTACATGCCCTTGACCAGAATCGAACCCAGGACTGAGCCAAACCAGTTTCGGTCCAACTCTAAGCCTTTGATGGGCTAAGCCTATTCTTGGGATTCCCTTTTCTCTGCTTCTACTCCTCTGTAGTTATGTGTTCCCAGAGGGCTAGCTCACTGGGTTTCTCATGGGCCATCTCTTAGGTCTACAGGTACATGGCTTCTTTATGATTCCTCTGCTGTTGCTATTAACGTGTGACTCCACAAGAACTAGATGGATTGATCGACTATTTTCTGAGTAAAAAGGAGAGAGAGAATATGTAAGCAAGGAAAGCAAAAGCATGAACATGTGATTCAACTGATTTTTAAAAACCCATGAGTTCCATTCTGATTCTAAATTGTATAACTAGATAGGCAGATAGGTAGATAGATGGTAGATGATTATAATAGATAGATAGATAGATAGATAGATAGATAGATAGATAGATAGATAGATAGATAGATAGATAGATAGATGATAGATAGATAAGCAATTAAAAGGGAAATGAAGCCCTGTCTAGTTTGGCTCAGTGGATAGAGCGTCTACCTGCAAACTGAAGGGTCCCAGGTTCAATTCCAGTCAAAGGCATGTACCTTGGTTGAGGGCACATCCCCAGTAGGAGGCATGCAGGAGGCAGCTGGTCAATGTTTCTCTCCCATCGATGTTTCTAACTCTCTATCTCTCTCCCTTTCTCTCTGTAAAAAATCAATAAAATATATTTTTTTAAAAAGGGGAATGAAAATCATACAGAAAAATGTTAACTAATGAATGTAGAGTGGGTGATATAAACAGAATATCCTCATGTTAATAATATTTAACTCAGTCAAGAATCAACAGTGGACTCAAGCTATGGGGTGAAAGATAGTGGGGGAGCAGGATAGTCACTAGTCTTATAAGTGTTATTCTTACTGGTCAGGAAGAGAAAAGGTGCCTTGACACAGTTGACTACCACCTTTCTAAGGAGGTAAACAATGTCACTGATGGAAGACGAAGCAATTGCATAGACCCCTCATGTGATGCGCCGACAAAGACGCAACACTGTCCTCCCTGCACTCCAGCTAAAATGTTTTAAGATGAATATAATCATGAAGTAAAAGACAGAAATACACATTTGGGTGCAATGCCTGCAAAGCAACTGGCTTAGACACTTCAAAATGTCATTGCCATGAGGAAAAGGCTAGAGAACACTTCTAGGTTAAAGGAGATGGAGAAGACGTGACAACTAAATCCAATGCATGATCCTCAATTGGATTTTGGACTTAAAGAAAGAACTGGCTGTCAAAGACATTATTAAGGTAATTGGGGAATGTTGACTATGGATAGCTATCAGGCAACATATATTTTACCAATGTCAGACTTCTTGTTTGGTAAGCGGGCTGTGGTGATATGAAGGAAATGTCTGGGATCCAGGGTTTATGGGTTTTTTCATGCTATTTACGGGTGTCACAATGTCTGAAACTGACTCTTTACTAACTTGGTGGGAGGCTCCAATATGGCAGAAGGTTAAAATTTATGAATTTCAAAATAGTAATAATGTCTGAGACTGCAAGAGAAAGTGCGTGAGTGTGCACGTGCGTGTGTGTGTGTGTGTGTGTGTGTGTGTGTGTGTGTGTGTAAGTAAGAGAGAGAGAGAGAGAGAGAGAGAGAGAGAGAGAGAGAGAGAGAGAGAGAGAGATTGCATTTGAGCATATGTGAGGGTGAGGGATAAGGAGTAAAAATATGTGAGGGAGTCTGAGAAAGAGAAATACTCTGAAGAAGAAAGAATGTAGGGGAAGAGAAAGCAGCTGGTGTTCCTGGACCAATTGGCTCTGGGACATCCCTAAGGTCTCTATGGGTCTCTGAGTCACTGACCTGTTCGGATGCAGCCCATGGTCACCAGCCACCACTCAGGCACTCGAGGCAGAATCAAGGCGAGATGGTCTCCTTGCTGCAGGCCACAGGTCTGTGTGAAGACGTTGGCTGCGCGGCAGGTGAAGTCTGTCAGCTCTCTGAAACTCCACTTCACTTCGTCTCCTTGGCTGTTCACCCACCACAGGGCTGGGTTGGGGCCTCTTTTGCCTTCCTGGTCAAGATCATACACCATGTGTTACTTCCTGCTTCAGAGGAAAAGGAACTTATTTCCCCAACCCAGAGTCATAGGCACGTTCCAGTGTGAGCATAGCACAGGAACTAACACCCATTTTATTTATTATTATTTATTATTATTATTTTAATCCTACCTCAAGGATATTTTTCCATTGATTTTTCGAGAGAGTGGAAGAGGAAGGGAAAGACCGAGAAAAATAATGAAATGAGAGAAACACATCTATTGGTTGCCTCCTGTATGGGCCCTGACCAGTGCCCAGGCTGGGGAAGAGCCTGCAATCAAGGTACATGCCCTTGACCGGACTCAAATTTGGGACCCTTTGGTCCATAGGTCAATGCTGTATGCACCAAGACAAGCCAGCTAGGGCCTGATACCTCATTTTAAATCATTTAAAGAGCCACATAAAGTTAGGGTGTGATCCAGCCAACTTTTTTTGGTCTACTGTAGCCGTCTCCTCTCAAGTCATATAAAACCATGAATAGCTTCATGTCTCCAATTGAAGACTTAAAGTTCTATCCCCACACGTCTTAGTTCCATGGACAGTGCATTCTCTTTGTGCCCCAGCATTCTCATCTATGAAGTGGGGACAATATTACCTAGAAGTTCATAAAGTCTAAATGAGTTATTTAATAAGTAAAGTGTACGTAGCATAGGTACTCAATAAGTGTGACTATTATCATAATTGCTACACAATAAAAGAGGATAATTTAGGCTCTGAATATGTGGGGAAATTAATTTTTAAAATTAAGTTACCTCTAATGGTAAAATTCATAAGAATCAGACTGGGAAGGTCCAGGCCCCTATTCCTTCAGAGAAACATCAAGTAATCAGACTGAAATGGTTTTGTTGGGGCTCTTGAAACAGTCAAGGATCTGCAGCAACCAGCAAATGGCCACACAGCTAAAGTCACACTCAGAACAGTATGGCATGTTGTGATGTTCTGCTCACTATTGCACCCCCCTTCTCAGATGTGGTGTCCCGGGGTTAGGAGGAGGTGTCGCTGGTCCCCAGCCCCTCTCTGGGACAGAAGGAAAAGAGTGAAACTTGTTGGCAATGTTCAAAAGGGGTGGATATAGCTGGAAAGGAATTTATTTATTCATTTATTTATAGATTCCCTAATAAAGAGTAATGTTGAGTGTCTTTGTAGGCTTGTTTGCTGTGTGCGTGACTCTCAAATGACGTATCTGTTCAGAATCTTTTGCCAGTTTTCTAAGTGGGTTGTTTCTTTTTATTGTTGAGTTTGAGTCCTTTGTATATTTTAGATATGTCTTTTTTTCTTTTTTTATATGTCTTTATAATTTTTATTATTATTCAAATTCATCTAAAAATGGGGTTTTATAAGCAATTGAATTTAAGTTGTTATTACTTTAAAATAGATTTCTACAACTTTAAGACATTATATGTAATATACACAACTCACAGAATATACACAGAAGGAAATGAGAAGAGAATCAAAACATATCACTACAAAAATAATCAACCAAACACAAAAGAAAGCTGTAAATTTCACAAAGACAAAGGTCAGCAGGATCTTACTATATGCTGCCTACAAAATTATAGAATTTTTTTAATAAATCTTTATTGTTCATATTATTACAAATGTTCCTTTCCCCCACCCATTGCTCCCCTCCACCAGGTTCCCACCCCACCCGCTGCCTTTTCTCCACCCCCCATTGTCTCATCCATAGGTGCACAGTTTATGTTCAGTCTCTTCCCATACCTCCCTCTCCCCTGTTCCCTGAGAATCGTCAGTCCACTCCCCTTCCATACCTTTGATTCTATTATATTCAAGAGTTAATATTGTTCATCAGATTTTTTTTTTAATTTCCTTGGTTTTTAGATTCACTTGTTGATAGTTAGGTATTTGTTGTTCATAGTTTTTATCTTTATTTACTTTCTCTTCCAAAAGAACCCCCTTCAGCAATTCATATAATTCTGGTTTGGCAGTGATGAACTCCTTTAGCTTTTTTTTATTTGTGAAGCTCTTTAGCTGGCCTTTGATTCTGAGTGATAGCTTTGCTGGATAGATTATTTTTGGCTGTAGGTTCTTGCTATTCATCACCTTGAATATTTCTTGCCATTCTCGTCTGGCCTGCATGGTTTCTGTTGAGAAATCAGCTGACAATCGTATGGGTGCTCCTTTATAGGTAACTACCTTCTTTGCTCTTGCTGCTTTTAATATTCTATCTTTGTCTTTTGCTCTTGGAATTTTAATTATGATGTGTCTTGGTGTGATCCTCTTTGGATTCCTTTTGTTTGGAGTTCTGTGCGCTTCCTGGACTTGTAAGTCTAATTCTTTCATCAGGTGGGGGAAGTTTTCTGTCACTATTTCTTTCAGTATGCTTTCTATATCTTGCTCTCTCTCATCTTCTGGGACCCCCATAATTCTGATGTTGGTTCACTTGAAGTCTCAGAGTTTCTTACATTATCTTCAACTTTCTGGATTCTCTTGTCTTCTTGCTTCTGTGGAGGAGTGTCTTCTGGCTCTTTATGTTCCAAATCTTTGACTTGATTCTTGCTATCTTCCATTTTTTTTTGGACTGTGTGATATTTTTTATTTTAGACAATGTATTCTTTATTTCTTGTTGATCCCTTAATGGTTCTTGTTGATCCCTTATTAGTTCTTGTTGATCCCTTTTCATCTCCTCATAGGTCTTATCGACCTTTTCTAGGAAATTCTTGAAAAACCTTATAAACGTGGTTTTGAACTCTATATCTAGTCTCTTCTTTTCCTCCATTTCTTTTGTTTGTGATCTATTTCCTTGTCTCAGCATTTTCACAGCTTCCCTGAGTTGGTAGAGTGGCTTTGTGTGCTAAGGTGTCCTATATGGTTCAGTGAGTCAGCCTCCCAGTTACCTGAGGTGGACAGTCTTGGTGTAGCCCTTTGTGGGATGTGGGTGCAGTCTTGTTGTTAAGCCTTGCTTGTTGTTGGTATCACTGGGAAGCATTGATCTCCAAGCCAATTCAAAATTATAGAATTAATAAAACCATTTTTGCAATAAAACACTAACAAAATATTAATTTATATAAGCAAAACCATATTTACATTATAATTCAAATTTAACAATAATTATTCGCTTATTCATTCTATATTAGTTAGATCTTATTATTTCTTAGGCACTTTTCTTAGACCACATGGTAAACAAGGCACACATATGTGTCCAAATGTAAATGGTTTAAATATTTACGGCCAATTTTCTTGTTTAACTCAACCATCTTATTTTCCTCAAGTTTTCCATAATGAACATGGTTTTTTAAAAATATTTTTATTATCAGCCGAAACCTGTTTGGCTCAGTGGATAGAGTGTCGGCCTGCTAACTGAAAGGTCCCAGGTTCGATTCCAATCAAGGGCATGTACCTTGGTTGCAGGCACATCCCAGGTAGGGGGGGTTCAAGAGGCAGCTGATCAATGTTTCTCTTTCATCAATGTTTCTAACTCTCTCTCTCCTTTCCTCTCTGTAAAAAATCAATAAAATAAATATATTTTTTAAAGATTTTTATTATCAAAACAAAATGTGTTCAGAGTAAAAGTTCAGGCAATACAGAAAGTATGTGCAGAAAAGGTTCTTATAAACAAAATAATTTTTCAAACTTCTCATCACATTCTTACTCCCTGAATGTTAGCACTGAAATGGTTTAGTGTATATTTTTCCAGCAATTTTCCCCCAACAGATACACAAACATGATTTTTTGACTCAGATGATTGGAACCAAAGAATGTATTTCATATGATATAAGATTAATATATGTGCAAATACATGTGTGTCTCTACAGCTTTAAAAATAAAATTCAGTGCTGTGAAAAAAATGCTTGCCCAACAGGATAAAGAATATTAACAAGTATTGATGACAAGTTGTGCACTGCTTATAGATAGGGAGCCTAGTACAGTACACAAGATTTCTGCAGGATTTAAAAATGATGGAAAAGCTGGTATAGTAAATAGAAAACAATTGTTGCTCAGAATTCAGACTGTGTTAGATCCTAACTCCTGCACCTTGAAGAAGATATCACTTTAGTAGTTATGTATTTCTGTGCTAAGGATTCATTTGATAATGTGATATTGACATGAAGCTTTTTTTGAGAAGATAAAATGCAACCCTTAAACTAGATTTGAAATGTAAAGTTTTAAGGGGTTCTGAAACCAAGGGATATTGAGAAATTGTTTTAGAAGATAAAACACTGAGTAAGTAACTCAGCAGAAGAAAGAAATGAACATCCCTGACCAGTGTGGTTAGAGTGTCTGCCCTTGCACCAAATGGTTCCAGGTTTGATTCCTGGTTAAGGACAAGAACCAGGGGTTGCAGGTTCGATCCAGGCCTGATACCAACTAACGGATGTGTCTCTCACATGTTCATATTTCTCTTTCTCTCTTTCTCCCTCCCCCTCCCACTCTCTCTCTCTAAACATGCACACACACACACACACACACACACACACACACACACACACAAAACTAATCCACAAAAACATTAGGCTGAGTAAAAGAAACCAGACACAAAAGGGTGCAAGAACAGGTCAGTGGTTGCCTGAGGCCCAGCATGGGAGTGGGAGGGGATTGGCTGAGAAAGGACAAAAGAAAGCTTTTGGGGTGATAGGAATAGTCTAGAGCTCAATTTCAGGTGTACAACCTAATGATTAGACATTTATTTAACTTATGAATATAATATTGTATGTCAATTGTAACTGAAAACAATTTTAATTTAAAAAGTAATAAAGCCATGACAGCTTTGGCTCAGTTGTTAGAACGTAAGCCTGTGGACTGAAGGGTCTAGAGTTAGATTTCCAGCCAAGGGCACATACCTCAGTAGTAGGTTCATTCCCAGAACCTATCAGGGCAACCAATGGATGTGTCTCTCTCACATCAATGTTCCTCTCACTCTCCTCTTCCTCTAACCCCCTTCCTCTCTCTAAAAATCAATGAGAAAAATATCCTTGGGTAAGGATAAATAAAGTCATCCAACTTACAGTAAAACAAACAAAACCTCCATACATGTGAGTTTATTGCATGTAGAAAAGATTTACCTCATATTCTTTTAAAAATTTTATTTATTGATTTATTTTATAGAGAGAGGAAGTGAAAGAGAGAAACATTGATTTCTTTATGCATTCATTGTTTGATTTTTATATGGGCCATGACCAGAAATCAAACCCACAACCTTGGTGGATTGGAACAATGCTCTAACCAACTGAGCTACCTAGCCACTTTCTTTTGTTTTATAATGCACTTTCTTTTGTTTTATAATTAACTAGAGACCCAGTGCAAGAAATTCGTGCAGGGGGTGGTAGGTGTCCCTCAGCCCAGCCTGCACCCTCTCCAATCTGGGACCCCTCGAGGGATGTCTGACTACCCATTTAGACCCGATTCTGGGCAGTCAGACATCCCTCTCACAATCCAGGACTGCTCGCCTGCCTGCCTTCTTGATTGCCCCTAACCGCTTCTGCCTGCCAGACTTATCACCCCCTAACCACTCCCCTGCCGGCTGATTGATGTTTAACTATTCCCCTCCCAGCCTGTTTATCCCCAACTTCCCTCCTCTGCCAGCCTAGTCACCCTCAACTGCCCTCCCTTGCAGGCCTAGTCCCTTTCAACTGCCCTCCCTTACAGGCCTGGAGCCTCCTAACTGCCCTTCCCTGCTGGCCATCTAGTGGTGGCCATCTTGTGTCCACATGGAGGTAGGATCTTTGACCACATGGGGGCAGCCATCTTGTGTGTTGGAGTTATGGTTAATCTGCATGTGTGTTGGAGTTATGGTTAATCTTTTATTAGATAGGATAGAGGCCTGGTGCATGGGTGGTTTACCCTAAAGGGTGTCCCAAATCATGATGGGGGTACAATCATGATTGTGTCCACATGGAGGTAGGATCTTTGACCACATGGGGGCAGCCATCTTGTGTGTTGGAGTTATGGTTAATCTGCTTGTGTGTTGGAGTTATGGTTAATCTTTTATTAGATAGGATAGAGGCCTGGTGCATGGGTGGTTTACCCTAAAGGGTGTCCCAAATCATGATGGGGGTTCCCTTGGGGCGTGGGATGGGCTGGGCGAGGAGCCTATGTTGGTTTTCAGGTATCTGGAATTTATTTACCTTCTACAATTGAAACTTTGTAGCCTGGAGCGGAGCCAAGTCTCCTGCTGGCTCCAATTTCTGTTTGGATTTGTTTACCTTCTATAACTGAAACCTTGTAGCCTGGAGTGGAGGCCTAGGGTGGCCAGGGCTGCAGAAGCTTGGCTTCCTCTATCACCAGGGGCAACCCTAGTTTCTCTCCTGCTCTTTGTGGCTGTAGCCATCCTGGTTGAGGTTAATTTGCATACTTGCTCTGATAGGCTGGTGGGTGTGGCTGGTGGGTGTAGTGGAATGATGTTTAATTTGCATATTACTCTTTTATTCAGTAGGATTGTTTGCGTATGTGTATGCGCGTGCACACGTGTGTGTGTGCGCGTGCACACACACACACACACACACACACACACACATATCCACAATCAGGGGAAGGCACATAAAAATTGTGAATTTCTAGAGAAACCAAGATGGTGGCCTAATGTACGTTGGTTGCAGGCACATTCCCAGTAGGGAGTGTGCAAGAGGCAGCTGGGTGATGTTTCTCTCTCATCGATGTTTCTAGGTCTCTATCTCCCTCTCTCCTTCTCTGTAAAAAATCAATAAAAATATATATTTTTTAAAAAGATGGTGGCCTAGGTAAGCACCTAAGCTGCCTCCTCGCACAACTTCAAAACAACAACTAAAAGACAGAATAGACATCATCCAAAACCACAGGAAAGCTGGCAGAGTGGGAAATATACAACTAGAAAGAAGGGGAGAGGCTCACAGATTGGATTGGGAGCCACAAAGCGCTGAGATAGGGAGACACTCATGTGCAGAGAGAAAGGGAAGCCGAGTGCCTGGCTGGCTGGAGGGGAAAGGAAGTCCCGATTGCAATGAATCCTTTCTGACTTCACGGAACCCCAACCCCGGCCAAAACCCTGTGGACCAGGCTCATATGAGTGGAGTTCAGACTGTAGAAAAAGGCATCTGGAGACTCAGAGACTGGGGGATCCAGGAGCCTCAGCGGGCAGGGTCTACAGTTTCACATGAGTGAGTACGTGCAGAGAGGTCTGATCACGGAGGTTGCCATGGCCTCCCTATAGCGGAAGGAGTCAGAAGCTCTAGACTACAGAGACCCATCCCAATTCCGGGCGAGCCCCTGAGGCACCCACACTCTCGCATGGGGAATCTGGACAGTCAGACGGAAACTCAGGGGTGCAGCAGAAGGCAGAGGTCAGACGGAAACTCAGGAGAGTGCACAAGGGCAGGGCTGACGGG
This sequence comes from Pipistrellus nathusii, assembly GCA_963693515.1. Classification (NCBI taxonomy): domain Eukaryota; kingdom Metazoa; phylum Chordata; class Mammalia; order Chiroptera; family Vespertilionidae; genus Pipistrellus; species Pipistrellus nathusii. The sequence continues at coordinate 94,460,884 of OY882861.1, forward strand.
AAGCCAAGACTGTCAGCTCAGCCCTGAGACTCTGCCCCATCCAAGCTGAACACAGAGGCTTTTGCAATTTTGCAAGACTGATCCTATAAGACTGTCTCCAATACAGAAGGTATCCCGGAGTAGACACAGCTGATACCCACATCCAATTGGCCTGGAGGTCAATTCCTCCCAGTGATCAAGACTTAACTACAACAAGGCTGTTCACACAGTCCACAAAGGGGAGCACCAAGAATGTCTATCTCAAGTAACTGGGGAGGCTGACCCACTGGGCCATCTAGGACACTAAACACACAAAGCCATTCTACCAACTCTGGGAAGCAGCGAAAATGCCGAGAAAAGGAAATAGATCTCAAATGAAAGAGATGGAGGAGAACAAAAGACTGGATATAGAGTTCAAAAACCACAGTTATAAGGTTTTTCAAGAATTTCCTAGAAAAGGCCGATAAACTTAATGAGACCCAACTAGAAATTAAACATTAACTGACTGAAATAAAAAATATTATACAAAGACCTACAGCAGACTGGAGGAACACAAGAATCAAGTCAAAGATTTGGAATACAAAAAGCCAAAGGACACTCCTCTGGAGAAGCAAGAAGAAAAGAGAATCCAGAAAGTTGAAGATAGTGTAAGGAGCCTCTGGGACAACTTCAAGCATACCAACATCAGAATTTTGGGGGTGCCAGAAGAAGAGAGAGTGCAAGATGCTGAAAACTTATTTGAAGAAATAATGTCAGAAAACTTCCCCCACCTGTGAAAGAATTAGACTTATAAGTCCAGAAAGCACACAGAACCCCAAACAAGAAGAATCCCAAAGAGGAACACACCAAGACACATCATAATTAAAATGCCAAGGGCAGACGACAAAGAGAAAATCTTACAAGCAGCAAAAGAAAAGCAGTTGGTTACCTATAAGGGAGTACCCATATGAATACCTTTCAGCATTTCATATAGTACTGGTTTCTCAACTGATTTCTCAACAGAAACTGATTTCTCAACAGAAACTATGCAGGCCAGAAGGGAGTGGCAAGAAATATTCAAAGTGATGAATAGTGAGAATCTACAACCAAGATTACTGTATCCAGCAAAGTTATCATTCAGAATTAAAGGGCAGATAAAAAGTTTCACAGATAAGAAAAAACTAAAGGAGTTCATCACCGCCAAACCAGTACTATATGAAATGCTGAAAGGTATTCTTTAAGAAGAGGAAGAAGAAAAAAGATAAAAATTATGATCAACAAATACATATATATCAACAAGTGAATCTAAAAATCAAGTGAATTAAAAATCTGATGAACAAAATAAACTGATGAATATAATAAAATCAGGGGCAAATAAAAGGAGTGAATTGATAATTATCAGGGGGAAAGGGGTGTGGGGGTGCAGGAAGAGATTGGATTAAAATCGTACACCTACGGATGAGGACAATGGTGGGGGGAGGTAAGGGCAGAGGGTGCGGTGGGAACTGGATAGAAGGGAGCTATGGGGGGGAAAGGAGAAACAATTGTAATAATTTGAGCAATAAAGATTTATTTATTTTTAATTGTGACTTAAGACTGTTAAATTTTAAGGGAGGTTCAGGTAGCAGAGTGGACCCAGTGGCATACCCTCTGCAGTCTTTAATAGGAGGAGCACCAAGATCTATGGGTTGTAAGGCAGGTTTCAAAATTAATTTATTCCACAAATGTTTGTTGAGAAACTTCTAGGTGTCAGACACCACACCTCACTAAAGAGATACTGATCATGGTTAAGGCAATTGAAAAAGTGAAACAGACAGATCAGAAGTGTTGTGAGCATAAAAATTAATGCAGAAACATTGGGAGATATGGATGACTTGACAGTGACTGATAACAATTATATAAAACCCAACAAGAATAGGTATTTCATGGGGAATCCTATTTACTTGGTGGTTATCTCCCTGAGTGGATGTATGAACTAATGAATAAGAATTTTATGAAGATAAATGCGAGAATAAAGTGATAGCTCCTTCCCTCCTCTCTACCTCCTCCCTCTCCAGCCCATCTCATCGTCCCAAAGGTCTTCATCAGATGTTTGGTCTTGGCAGTAATGGAAGTCAATTTATAGTCTGAAGGAAAAGATCTGGCATCATCAGATCATGAGAACAGGTTTAAAAATGTATTTTAGAACTCGACAACCGAAACCCAAGTTCTGCTCCTCTACTCAGGCATGTAATTTCTGTAGGTTATGCAAAACTCGGGTCCTCAGTTTTCTCATCTGGAAAATGGGGATCATAAAAGTGCTCTTCATAACCAAGGCTCTATTTTCCTGGAAGTTATTATGAAAACTCAGAGAAAAGAGGAAGAAACTCCATGAAAGGCATATAGGCCTTGAACACTAGCACGTGGATACATATGTTAAATTCATTGGAAACTTAAAAATTCCATCAACTCTCTGGCTGCATTGCTGATGAATTCTCTCTTTCTACAAAGATAATGTTGGGTAACTTTTCACTCTGTGATCATCATCAGCTGGGACTTAGTAGCTGGAACACCACCCATTGTCCACCCCATCCCCTGGGGTACACATCATTGCTCCCCTTTCCGTTTCAAGAACTTGGTGTCTTCTGAAGAGACCTGTAAACTCTAGAGGCTGAGGGACTGGTTTCTCTGGACAGACCCCAATTCAAACCCCCGTCGTCTTTGGTAGCCAGGCCTGCAGCTGGCCTTCCTCTCCTCACAGGAGGACTGCTGACTGAGCTCTACCTGTCAGGTGTGCAGGTGCAGGTGTCCCTTCCCTCTGTGCAGCCTGAAGTTGAGCCCAAGTTTGATGAGATGAATTCCAGTGAGGCTCACCCTTAGTGGAAGGTCAGAATTCAGATGAACATCAAGTTGCTGACCTTGTAGTTAGAACTTTGCATTTGGTCCCAATTATCTGACTGTACCAAATGCTTTTACCTGCTGTCATGTTTCATAAGGGAGATTGTCCCCATTTCACAGATAAAACCAATGAGGCTCAGAGAAGTGCAGAAGTGGCCAGGGTGAGACTTGAGAATTGAACCCTAAAACATAAGCTTTCCCCATGACACTGGTAAGTTAAGGCAGACACTGTATTGGGTCTGTGCCCTCAGCCTCCGAGGAACAAGATAAGCCAGAGTGATCATGCCTATCCCCACCCCCCATCACAGGTTTCTCCTCACCTTCTCCATTTGAGTCCAGTAGTCCACGACATCACTTGCAAAGTTAAATTTCTCAGGTGTGTCATGGTCATTCCATCGCGGGGCGCCAGTTGCTGATACAGACTGGGAGCGCAAGTGCCAAGGGGCAGGCTGGAAGGCGCGGCAGGATTTGTGGGTGCCCCAAAGGACCCGGAGCCTCATCAGCCACTGCATGGCGGAGCAGTCCTCAGGAAGCAGGCACGCACTTCTCAGTCACCACCTGCTTCGGGAAGAGATGGCTGCTAGGTCAGCAGTGGAACAGGGCTTTCCTCCACAAGACGAGGCACGTTTCTGGTTATGGCTGGAGTTTGGTTTCAGCTGACCAGTGTTTGGAGGCACAACTTAGCGCCTTAGGATTTAGGATTTCTCTTCCCAGCTCAGGAACCTCAGGCAAAGAGGGATCAGAGCTGCTAGATGGGGTTGGTACACCTTCCTGAGGGTCTTCTCCTTTTCTCTCTCACCCCCTGGGAGTTAAGCTCAGCTTGGCATCCATGGGACCAGCCCCTTTGTGGGAAACTCACCATTTGAAAGTCCTGTTCTCCATGCTAGCCCGGCTCTAAAACCTCTCTTCCTGCCCAGCCCAACTGTGCGTTCTCATGGGAGCTGTTATATTTTTAGATGATTCCCTGTCCGAAGTTCATTGGGCCAGGGTTGAGCAATCATTCCTTGCGATTTTTTTAATCCTGATTGAGCTGCCCACAATCTCTTTCACAAACTTGTGTGTGTGTGTGTGTGTGTATGTGTTTGTTACCCAAGGGTGTAAAGGCACTCTGTCCCCATGGGAGGCCATGAAGTGCGCATCTGAGAACCTGTCGGTGGTTATGATTCCAGTCACTGAGATGACTACTCTGCAGGAGAGAAGAAAACTCCTGTGCAGAGATGGGGTTGAGGGGCTGAGTGGACCTTGAACACCTTCAAGTTGCTGGTTCACAGTGTTCCTCAGGCCCCTCTACATCTCACTCCTTTCTTGTTAATATCCTGTCCTGGATTCTGTAAGCCAAGGAGTTTTCCTGCCTGAGATCAGCATGGGGGCAGCTATTATCAGAGTTGACCCATGAAACCTCTTTGCCACTCCAGATTCCAACAAATGCCCTCAAAATGAGAGTGAAAGGGGACAGAAATACAATGTTGGGAAACCAGCTAGTGCTGTAAGAAATATTAATCCTGCTCTGTTAGCCGTGATTGTTTCATTCTGATTAAAGAAGGCACATTCTGACCTGGCTGGCAGTGCACTCAGGACCTGGGAGCTCACCTGGAAATGCAGGCTGTCCTCCCCAGGTAGCTGCCTATTATCATGGAGAGAAGATCAACTTTGCTGCAGAAACCAGAGGCCCCAGCCAGCCTTTATGCATACCTGCAGGCCTTGGCAAATCTCCAGCCTGCTTACCTGTTAACTGCCCATTTGGCCTACCCTTTGGCTAGTTCCCCTGTAATCCCAGCTGTTGTACATCACTAAGCCCTTTGAAGATCCCCAGCCCTTTTACATATCTGTCAACTGCCCATTTGCCCTTTTCCTACTTTCCTTTTTACTTCTATTGATATAATATAAACATCTGGCTTATGGTGGGGGGCAGAGCAAATTTTTATGGCAACCTGCTGCTCTCCCATATTGCTGGCAATCTATATATATAAAAGGCTAATATGCAAAGTGTCCCCTCGGGAGTTTGACCAGGAGACCTGGAGTTCAATCGCTCCCTTTGACTACAAGGGGACAGCACAGAATATGACAAGCAACCTGTGACAGCAGAGGTAGCAGGGCACTGAGAGACCAAGGGAAGGAGGAGGCAGGGAAGCGGGAGGTGGGGAGGCAGGGAACCTGATTGGCTCTGATCCCCAGCCAGGCCTAGGGATCCTACCCATGCACAGATTTTGTGCACCGGGCCTCTAGTATTGAAATAAATGCTCATATGTGATTCAAGCCTCTCTCTGCTTAATTGGCTCGAACATGGACCCATTGTTTGTCTGGTTACAGAATCAAAACCCTGTTTTCGTAGGGTCCTTCTTGAAGTTTGAGTGTAAAAAGTGGCTTAAGCTAGAATTATCTTTCCATGAGAATGTTGACTGAGGGAAGGTGGCCTCACAAACAGATTGGAGGTTCAAGCATGTCATCACTACAAACAGGGAAGCCCCCTCGCCTGGTTTCAGCAGTTAGATGCCACTGCTTGACCACAGACCCCCAGAATAGACCAATAAAACTTGACTCAGCTTACTTTCAAGTCCTTTTTAAAAAATATATTTTTATTGATTTCCAAGAGGAAAGGGAGAGGGAGGAAGGAATAGAAACATCAATGATGAGAGAGAATCACTGATTGGCTGCCTCCTGCACGCTCCCTACTGGGTATCGAGCCTGCAACCAGGAATCGAACTTTGACCTCCTGCTTCTCAAGTCAATGCTCAACCATTGAGCCATGCTGTCTGGGCTCGGGTCCTTTTGACCCATAATAACCTAACCTCAATTAATTTTGATGCTGCCCCCAGAACCCTGCTCTGCATTCCCAGCAGGAAAACCATAGCTAATTATGTCATTGGACTACTGTCTGCAGAAAAGAGCACAGACATTTGAGAAGTTCACCCCTTAGAGTTTGCTTGTCAGCATGGTCCTTAGGCCACAGTACGCCCCTTCCTTTTTACTGCCTGCCAACTAACAGTACTATCTTTTGTTTGTGGGTGCACCTTTGAAAGAAGGGCCCTGAGGTATCAGCTGATCCAGACCTGGCCCTCAAATACATTTTCTTTGGAGAAAGAAACTATCTGTTCCATTTTTTGGTGTGTGTTTTTTTGTTGTTGTTATTTTTGTTTTGTTGTTGTTGTTGTTGTTTGTTGTTAATCCTCACCTGCTGATATTTTTCCCGTTGATTTTAGAGAGAGAAGAAGGGAAGGAGAGAGACAAGGAAAGAGAAACTGATGTGAGAGACACCCCTCGATTGGTTGCCTCTCCCTTCCCACCCCCTCCCCTAGCTCCCACCAACCCTTCAGTCTGACAGCTGACACTCTAACCACTGTGACACTCTAACCACTGAGAAAATGGATTAGGGTTCTGATTTATTTAAATGGGACGTTCTCCACCTTTGCAGGGTTCCCACCACTCCTTATTCTGCCACACCCCTCTGTCTCTCCACTTTCTGTTCAGCCTCTGTGGACATTTGAGCTTAAAAACCCTGATCTAAGCCAACACCCCAAGAGGAATTTTCCAGGTTCCAAGGCAAGTTTAGGAGCAGAGCTGGTCCAAGAAGCCCATTTCCCCTGCTTTTATTTTCAACATGTACCTCTCTCCACCAACACCAACTGGTTTAGAGCAAGAATACCAAAATTAGTTATTTTCATACACAGGACCTCATAAAATCCCTTAAATTACCCAAGGAAGGTTCAAAAAAACAAAACAAAACAAAACAAAACAAAACAAACAAAAAAAAAAACAAACAAACAAAAAAACCCTAAACCAAAGGGAATGAAATAACAAAGAAATTAATTAATCCTCAGACTGTATTCAGAGAATGAATATATATAATTTGATTTTTTTACCGAGAGGAAAGGAGGGGGGTAGAGAGTTAGAAACATCAATGAGAGAGAAACATCGATCAGCTGCCTCCTGCACACCCCCTCCTAGAGATGTGCCCTCAACTAAGGTACATCCCCTTGACTGAAATTGGACCCTTCCTGTGCTTTATCCACTGAGCCAAACTGGTTAGGGCAGAATCTTTTTTTGTTGTTGTTAGTCCTCAGCTAAGGAGATGTTTTTTGTTTAGTTATTTAGTTAGTTAATCCTAACCTGAGGATATTTTTCCATTGCTTTTCACAAAGAGTGGAAAAGGGGAAGGGGAGAGGAGAAGAGAGGAGAAGAGAGGAGAGGAGAGGGGAGGGAAGGGGAGGGAAGGGGAGGGGAGGGGAGGGGAGGGGAGGGGAGGAGAAACACTGATGTGAAAGACACACATAAATTGGTTGCCTTACGCATACGCCTGGGGCACAGGATGGGAACATGCAACTCAGGTACATACCCTGACGGGGAATTGAACCCCCGACCCTTCTATGTGCAGGCCAATGCTCTAACCACTGAAAATACACTAGCAAAGGCTGGAGGAAGAATCTTTAAAGAGGTAAGTTAAAATGAGGTCACTAGATGAATGCTAATTCGATACAACTGACGACCTTATAAGAAGAGATTGGGACACAGACACAGAGGGAGAATGTGGTGTGAACATGAAGACTGACAACTTCAAGCCCAGAGCTAAGCCCAAGAAGAGAGCTAAGCCCCTGTTGTCACCTTGATCTCAGACTTCTTGCCTCCTGAGCTGTGAGAAGTGAATTCCTGAGGTTTAACTCCCCAGGCTGTGGCTCTTTGTAACAGCAGACCTAGCTATCCATTACCCCTCTCTTAATCAAACAGCAAATAAATGACTTCGGCACTGTCGTCTGTAAATGTGTTTGAAATTCTGATTTAATCTTCATCATGTGAGAGGACTGTGGGAGGACTGTGGGAGCTGAGAGTGTGCCCTTAGGAGCCAAGCTGCACAGGTTCAAATGCCAGCCCCTCAATCCTCACCTACACAGCTGTGGGCAATTTTCTTAACCTCCCTCTAAATTATGGAAATATTAGCAACACCTGGAGTAGTGAATGGATGACATCCTGTGTAAAGCATGTGAACACAGACTCAGCTCAGGTGAATAATCCAGGTCTGGGGGTTTCTGCTAACAAACACTCTCTCTGGGGAAACTCATTGAACAATCAGGCTTCAAAAACCTGGCTGCCTGAGCTTTGGAACTAGGGTCTAATGAGAAGGAACAGGGATAAGATGCTGAGCAGACACCACAGCGTCCAGCTTCTGCATTGATACGTTAAGAAGGCTAAATATGGGGATATCTATACTTACATGTCCATGTCTATCTTCATGTATATCTGTCTTTATAGCTGTCAATATCTGTATCTATAATGATGCCAACATCTGCTGTCACTATCTGTAGCTATACCTATAACTACATTGATAGCTGTATTTATATCTATATCCATATTGATATTGATATATCTCACATGTACTACTATAGTGATATTTATAACTACATGTATATCTGTGTCTATAACTATGTATATGTATATTTATATTTATATGTATACTAGAGGCCCAGTGCATGAAATTTGTGCATAAGGGTTAAGGGAAGGTTGTTCCTCAGCCTGGACTTGGGCTGCAAAGATGCCAGCATCCCTCACCCTGGCCTCTAGTCCCAGACTGTGAGAGGACACAGGCCAGGCCAAGGAATGTCCCACCCAGTGCATGAATCTTGTGTACTGAGTCTCTAGTATAATGTATAACATATGATATATAATATACAATATGCAACATATGATATATAATATGTAATATGTAACATGTGATACATGATATGTGATGCCTAATATGTAATACATGATACATAATATATAATACATAATATAAAATACAAAACATATAATATATAATATATAATATATAATATATAATGTATAATGTATAATATATATAATATATAATGTATAATGTATAATATATAATATATAGTGTATAATACATGATATATAATACATAATACATAATATATAATATATAATGTATAATGTATAATGTATAATATATAACATATAATACATAATATACAATACATAATACATAATATATAATACATAATATACAATACATAATACATAATATATAATACATAATATATAGTATATAATACAATCATTTGAAATACTTTAAGTTCAGTTTGGCACTGGTTTTTGAGGGGTGGCTCGGCCCACTACTCTATGCTTAGGCCCACAGTGCCTTAAGTTCCAACAATAAAGCTCTGATTTCATGAGACTTTAGCCTGAAAAATCTATTTATTTTATCAGTATGTCCCAGGGGATCTTAGAGTTACACAGCCTACCAGCTGAGTGATTATGGCCACTATTTGTGTCTCTGAACTTGAGGGGACTGTACCAACACCTACCACCCAGCTGCCCACAGGATTAGTAAGATAATCTACAAAAATCTCTTTGCCAGTGACAATCCAAGTGCAATAGACACTGTGTCTAATAAGGGTAAGGGATCAATAAATGCTGAGGTGCCCTGTGACACCCAGCAATTTCTAAAGCTCAACCCCCTGTTAGGTATGAAAATGTTTTAGAAAATGAAAGCCACACGCTTTATATATGTGAACCCACTATTGCAAAGTGGAGTCTTTTTCCAAGTATTCACCTTCTTGGTCTTTTTTACATCCCTCTGCACCCTCCACCCCATGCACAGCTGTCTAACATTACAATGATCACCTGCTATGTGCATATCCCCATGGATACCTTACTTGATATCACCACCTTCATTTTGCATTTAAGGAAATGAGAGGTTAGGACACTTACCAAAGCCAGCCAACCTACAGTCAGACTTGCAAATTTTCAGTTCCGCAGCCTCTATATGTACTTACTGGACCAGACACACACACACACACACACACACACACACACACACACACACACTCACACACACATACAAGCTGCCGTTCACATTTTATTTGCCTCCGACTTACCTGGAACCGGATATTTTCCAGGAAGCAGTTGGATCAGGTCTCAGATTGTCATGGAAAAGGGAAATTTGCATGTGTAGTCCTCTCTGGGCAGCAGTTTCCAGGGGTGTGTACATAACAAATAGCTTCTGGCCACACATGGGGTAGAAAACTTGGCAAGAATTGGATGATTCAGAAGGAAGAAGCTACTCAGATAGGATAGGGCAGAGGGCAATCATAGGCCTGCATGGAGACACAATCGTTAGAAAGACAAACCATATAGGTGGGAGTTGGTGGAGGGGGACAATGGGCAGAAAAGGAAGGGACATCTGTAATATTTTCAATAATAAAGAGAAAAGAAAAACAAACCATATGAAGTCACCTCCAATTCTTGTGGGATGACTTGCACTGTGAATGAACAAACAAGGTCAAATGCAGCTCTCTCACTGTTCTATCACTGTGGCTCATGGGCTCCCCTTTCCCAGCCCTTTCCCTCCAATGTTCTTGTTTAAATGAGAGGCAAAAGGCAGTGTTGCCTAATAGTTAAAGCCAGTACTCTAGAGGCAGAAAGGTTTAAGTTGAATCCTCAGGTTTGCCTTTTACCATTTCTTTGACCTTCACTGACATTTTTTCTCTAAGCTTTGGTTTCCTTACTTATAAAGTGGGGGTGAAAATAGTGACACATAATTTCCTGTGTGTATTTTTGTTGAAAGAGAGAAAGAGAGAGAAAGAGAGAGAGAGAGAGAGAGAGAAAGAGAGAGAGAGAGAGAGAGAGAGATTGTTGTTTCATTTATTTATGCATTTATTGAGTGCTTCTTCTATGTGCCCAGTCCCAGAATTAAACCCACAACCTTGGTGTATCTGAATGATGTTCTAACCAACTGAGCTACCTGGCCAGGGTATGGTTGTGTTGTTGTGGTTCTGATTAGATGGAATAGTTTGTGGAAGCATATAGCACAGTGTTTGGCATAACCAATGTTGGTCATTTGAATTAGTTTGGGATTTGAAGTATAACGTTGTTGTATTAGCAATATGCAGGGTTTTTGGAATCCCAAAGTCTTGAGCTGAAATTCTGGCTCAGGCACTTATAAGATGGCCCATGTGCAGGCCATTTGCTATTCTAACCTTGGTCTTCTGGTCTGAAAAAAGGAGGTGTGGGGGTTGCTGCTCAGATGTGTCCCCGGGGCTCTCGGAAAGGACTGCATGAGGTGATGCCTGGGAAGCACCTGGCCCAGGCATGCACGTGTGAGTGGGCACTGTCACAGGCAGTGGCTTGAACTGTCAGTTCTCTCCTAGAGCCATTTTGGGGTGTTTTTGGGGGTTAGCACACCTCCACTCCTCTGGCCCAACTGTCCCGTTACATTTTACCTCCCAACCCCCATTGAACCACGAGAGAAATACCACTGTTCAAAGTCACCACCAAAGGTTGCTGGAAACACCTACATTACCCCTGCCATGGCTAAGGGAAACCTGACTTTGAGTGTGAGTCTTGTTCTTCCTGAGTGATTCATTAATGATGAACTTTCAGCTTAGACAGCCTTTTATTTCATGGAAGGAGTGAGTGAGAAGGCAGGGCTAGTTGATGGGCCACAGTAAACTAAAGGTTAAACACCAAAAGTGTCAAAGTATAAAAAGAACCTGTCACTCGAGTAGAAGAAGCAGTCACTCAGCACTTTTAAGAAGAGAATGGGGACAAGAGGAAAAAGTCCATGGGATCCTCTCTGGATCTCAGTGGTTCTCCTGCATGAAACTGTAACATCATTGTTGGGGTCAAGAAGACAGTGGGCAGCCATCCAACTCAACTCCTGGATTCTTAGTGAGTCTTGGATTTGGCGAACCTCCAACCAAGCCCACTGCTTCAGCCACAGGCTCCGCCTAACTTGACACCTGGACCCGTTGGTTTGACTTGGAGTGCGCACTACTACTGCCAAGCACACCAGACTCTGCCCCCCAGCATAAGCCTCTGGGTCAGTGCAGGCTCCATCCCTCCCCCAGAACAGACAGAATTATCACCTGGTATGCACCCTACCCCTGTTCCAAATCAGAGCTGCTGGTGTAACCTGTTGTGCTCAGCCACTGGTCACAGGACCACACTGCATGTGAGCTGCCATAGTTTCTAGAGCAACATCCTGCCTTGGGTTCCAGTGCCACACAGTGGGCTCTGAGGTCTCTGAGCCCTGACAGGGAGTTGCACACCAGAGGAACTATGCACACGCCCCCACTGACCCTGAGAATCTCAAGTGAACAACTGAAGGACCAGAACTAGGAGATAATGGGGTACAACTCCAAGAAGAGACAATAAAGCCTCTGGTCTAGCAAGTCCTAGATCATTGAACCACTAGGGGCTTTAACACCTCAGATCTCAAGAAGGGAGCCTAGGGCCAGAAAGATATAGCAAAAATGGGAGACAAAGAAACAACCCCAAAAGAAAGAAAAAGAGTAATCACCAGGAAAGGAACTAAATGAACTGGAGGCATGCAATCTGTCAGAAAAAGAATTCAGAATAAGGGCCCTACAGTTCCTAAACTGGCTGGATGAGAAAAATCAACAACTTCTGTAAGAAACAAAAGGAAATTGAGAAAGATATAACTATAATAATAATTTAAAAAACACAGTGGAAGGTTTCAATGGTGGGTTAGAAGAAGCAAAGAACCAAAAGAGCAAGTTAGAAGACAGGGCAGAAAAACACCCAATCTGAACAGCAATTGGAGAAAAAAATTAAAAAGCAGGAGGAGAGCTTAAGGGAGCTTTGGAACAACATGAAATGAAGTAACATCCATATAGTAGGGGTACCAGAAGGACAAGAAGAAGAGCAAGGATTAGAAAACCTATTTGAAGAAATGGCAGAAAACTTCCCTGATTTGGGAAGAAAATAATCACACAAGCACAGAGAGACCCAATCAAGATGAACCCAAAAGACCCACACCAAGACATGTCATAATTACAATGGCAAATGTTAATGACAAAGAGAAAATCTGTGCAAGAGAGAGTTACCTACAAGGGATCTCCCATTACATATCAAATGATTTCTCAACAGAAACATATCAGGCAAAAGGGAATGAAATGAAGTATACAAAGTGATGCAAAGCAAGGGACTGAATCCAAGAATACTTTGTCCAATAAGTCTATCATTCAAAATTGAAAGGAAATCAGAAGCTTCACAGACCAAAAATATATATCTAAGAGTTTATTACAACCAAGCAAGCAATGCAAGAACTGCTAATAAAAGAATAACAATGATTACAAATAAGTACCTATTAATAATAACCTTAAATGTAAATGGGTTAAATACTCCAATCAAAAGACATAGGGTGGCTGAATGGGTAAGAAAACATGACCCATATATATGCTGTCTACAGAGACCCACCTCAGAACAAGGAACTCACATAGACTGAAAGTGAAGGAATGGAAAAATATTTTTCAGGCAAATGGAAATATAAAACATATGGGATAGCAATACTTATATCCAACACAATAGACCTCAAAGTGAAGGCCATAACAAGAGATAAGGAAGGCCATGCAACAAGAGGATAAAACACCCAATGCAGGAGCACCCAAATAAAAATATCTGGAAGATATCAAGAAAGAGACCAACAACAATAAAATCAGAGTAAGGGACTTTAATACCTTATTGACATCACTGGATAACTCCTCTAAACAAAACATCAACAAATAAACCGCAATCCTAAAAGACTCATTACATCAGATAGACTTAATTGACATCTTCAGAACATTTCACCCCAAAGCTACAGAATATACATTCCTCTCAAGTGAACATGGGATATTTTCAAAGATGGATCACATATTGGGACGCAGTCAAAGTCTCTTCAAATTCAAGAAGATTGAAATCATATCAAGCGTCTTCTCAGATCACAATGGCATAATATTAGAAATCACCTACAATCAAAACAATTTTAAAAATCAAACACTTGGAGGCTAAATAGCATGTTATTAAACAATGATCAGGTTACCAAAGAGATCAAAGAATAAATAAAATAAGATAAACATCCTGGAAACAAATGACAATAAAAACACAGCAATCAAGAAAAACTGGTAATAAATCATCTAACTCTACAACGTAAAGAATTAGAAAGAGAGCAACAAGAAAAGCCCATAATGAGCAGAAGGGAGGAAATAATAAAAGCAGAGCAGAAATAAATGACATAGAGACAAAAAAAAAATCAATAAAACCAAGATCTGGTTCTTTGAAAGGATAAGCAAGATTGATTAACCTCTAGCCAGGCTCACCAAAAAGCAAAGAGAGAGGACTCAAATAAACAAATCAGAAATGGAAGAGGCAATACTTTAATAAAAGAAGAAAGAAAGAAAGAAAGAAAGAAAGAAAGAAAGAAAGAAAGAAAGAAATGGAAGAGGCAAAGTAACAACAGACCCCACAGAAATACAAAGAATTGTAAAAGAAAAATGCTATGAACAACTCTATTCCAACAAACAGGTCAATGTAAAAGAAATGGACATGTTCCAAAAAAAAAAAAAAAAAAAAAAAAAAAACAACATTCCAAAATTCAATCAGGAAGAATCAAAAAATCTGAATAGGCCAATAATGATGGAGGATCTTTAAGCACTAATTAAAATAAAATAAAAACTTTCAGCAAACAAAAACCCTGGACCAACTGGCTTCACAGTGGAGTTTTACCAAACATTCAAAGAAGACCTAAACCCTGTCCTCCTCAGACTATTCCAAAAAATTCAAGAGAGAGGAACACTTCCAAGCACTTTCTATGAAGCCATCATTACCCTAATCCCAAAACCAGATAAAGACACTATAAGGAAAGAGAATTACAGGCCAGTATCCCTGATGAACATAGATTCTAAAATCCTCAACAAAATTCTAGCAAATAAGATCCAGCATTACATTAGAAAGATCAGATATCATGACCAAGTGGGATTTATTCTGGGGATACAAGGATGGTACAATATTCACTCAGTAAACATTATACATCACATAAACAAATTGCAAGACAAAAATCACATAATCATATCAATTGATGCAGAAAAAGCATTTGACAAAATCCAACACCCTTTCTTGATATAAAAAAAAAACCTCTCATCAAAGTGGGAATAAAGGGATCATACCTCAACATACCTCACAAAAGCCTTATGTGACAAACCTATAGCCCAGTGGTCAGCAAACTCATTAGTCAACAGAGCTAAATATCAACAGTAGATTATTGAAATTTCTTTTGAGACCCAAATTTTTTAAACTTAAACTTCTTCTAACGCCACTTCTTCAAAATAGACTTGTCCAGGCTGTGGTATTTTGTGGAAGAGCCACACTCAAGGGGCCAAAGAGCCACACGTGGCTCACGAGACACAGTTTGCCAACCACAGCTATAGCCAACATCAAACTCAAATGACAAATACTAAAATCAATTCCCAGGAGAGAATCCAAGATGGCTGAACAGGTAAACACCTAGCCGCAGCCGCACACAACAATTTCAATAAGATACAACTAAAATATAAAATAGACATTACCCAGAACTACAGGAAAGTCGACTGACTGTAAATTCTACAAGGAGAAGCAAGGAGAAGGCCAGAAGGAAGAGCGGAGGAGCTGTAAAAGCCTAAGGTACGGAGACGCGCAGTGCGTGCGGAGAGGACGGAGCCAGAGAGGAAGGGCAGGGCAGCTGAGAGCCTGGCTGGAGATCCCAGCAGGAAGGAGATAAAACTCCTACTGTGTTGGGCCCCAGTTCCTACTACTCTGAACCCCAGTTCTAGGCCAGACCCCGGGGACCCAGGCTCATCCAGAGGGAGCTGGGCTGTAAGGCCGAACCCCGGGGAAGAGGCGAAAGGAGATCCCGGCGGCGCGATATTGCGCGCAGAGAAGGGACGGTTGGCTGTGCCACGGGATTGCCCTGGCAGGAAGGAGACAGGGGCTCCAGACTGCTCTGAATGCCACCTCCAACTCCACTTCCAACTGAACTGAACCCCAATACAGGACTCATTGGGGGAGAGCCTAGACTGTTTGGTAGCAGGCCAAAATCGAGAGCACCTTTCTCTCAGAGGCGCTTGCAAGGAGTACTGAAGGACCCACATAGGGCGGGGCTGACAGAAGCCAAAGCTGTAAGCTCCACCCTGAAACCCTGCCCCATCTGGGAAACTGCGAAAATGCCCAGATGAAATAGATCACAAATGAAAGAAATGGAGGACAAAAAGCGGCTGGATATAGAGTTCAAATCTACGCTTATAAGGTTTTTCAAGAATTTCCTAAAAAAGATCAATAAGACCTATGAGAATATGAAAAGGGATCAACTAGAATTAATAAGAAATCAACAAGAAATAAAGAATACTTTGTCTGAAATAAAAAATATTATACAGAGTTCTAAAAACAGAATGGAAGATCACAAGAATCAAGTAAAAGATTGGGAACATAAAGAGCCAGAAAACACTCCTCCACAGAAGCAAGAAGACAAGAGAATCCAGAAAGTTGAAGATGATTTAAGAAACCTCTGGGACAACTTCAAGCGAACCAACATCAGAATTATGGGGGTCCCAGAAGATGAGAGAGAGCAAGATATCGAAAACATACTGAAAGAAATAGTGACAGAAAACTTCCCCCACCTGGGGAAAGAATTAGACTTACAAGTCCAGGAAGCACACAGAACTCCAAACAAAAGGAATCCAAAGAGGACCACACCAAGACAAATCATAATTAAAATCCCAAGAGCAAAAGACAAAGAGAGAATATTAAAAGCAGCAAGAGCAAAGCAGGTAGTTACCTATAAAGGAGCACCTATACGATTGTCAGCTGACTTCTCAACAGAAACCATGCAGGCCAGACGGGAATGGCAAGAAATATTCAAGGTGATGAATAGTAAGAACCTACAGCCAAAGATAATCTATCCAGCAAAGCTATCACTCAGAATCGAAGGCCAGATAAAGAGCTTCACTAATAAAAAAATTTAAAAAAAATTTTAAAAAAAGCTGAAGGAGTTCATCACCGCCAAACCAGATTTATATGAATTGCTGAAGGGGGTTCTTTCAGAAGAGAAAGTAAATAAAGATAAAAATTATGAACAACAAATACGTAACTATCAACAAGTGAATCTAAAAACCAAGGGAATTAAAAAAAAATCTGATGAACAGTATTAACTGTTGAATATAATAGAATCAGATATATGGAAGGGGAGTGAACTGATGATTCATAGGGAAAAGGGGAGAGGGGGATGTGGAAAGAGACTGAACATAAACTGTGCACCTATGAATGTGGACAATGAGGGGGTGGGAAGGGGGTAGAGAGTGGGATGGGAACCTGGTGGAGGAGAGCAATGAAGGGGGGGTAAAAAAGCACATTTGTAATAATATGAACAATAAAAATTTATTTTTTTAAAAATAAATAAATAAATAAATAAAATAAAATCAATTCCCAGGACCAAGACAGGGATTTCCACTTTCAACATTCCTGTTCAACATAGTATTGGAAATGCCAGCCATAGCAATCAGACAAGAAGAAATAAAAAATAATCAAATTGGAAAGAAGAAGTAAAACTGTCCTTGTTTGTAGATGACATGATATTGTACATAGAAAACTCTAAAGACTCCATTAAAAAAAAACTACTATATCTAATAAATGAATTCAGCAATATAGCAGGATTAACACCCAGAAACCTATGGCATTTTTATACCTGATAAAAACTGAACTTACAGAAAGAGTAACTAAAAAACAATCCCACTTACCATTGCAACAAAAAAATTAAGATAACTAGGAATAAACTTAACTAAGGAAGTAAAAGACCTGTACTTGGAAAACTACAGGATGTTGAAAAAAGTGATAGAGGAAGATATAAACAAGTGGGAAAATATACCATGTTCATGGATTAGTAGAATCAACATGTCCATACTACCCAAAGTTATCTATGGAGTCAATGCAATCCCCATTAAGTTATCAATGGAATATTTTACAGGCCTTGAACAAACTCTCCAAAAATTCGTATGAAATAAAAAGACCCCAAATAGCCTCAGCAATCCTGAGAAAGAACGAAGTTGAAGAGATCACAATACCAAATATCAAGCTATAATACAAAACTAGTGTTTTTTTGTGTTTTTTTAATAAGTTTTTATTGTTCATATTATTACAAATGTTCCTTTCCCCCACCACCACCATTGCTCTCCTCCACCAGGTTCCCACCCCACCCTGCACTCCCTCCCCACTCCCCATTGTCCCCATCCACATGTGCACAGTCTATGTTCAGTCTCTTCCCACATCCCCCTCTCCCCTTTTCCCCAAGAATCGTCAGTTCACTCCCCTTCCATATCTCTGATTCTATTATATTCAACAGTTAATATTGTTCATCAGATTTTTTTTAATTTCCTTGGTTTTTAGATACACTTGTTGATATTTATGTATTTGTTGTTCATAATTTTTATCTTTATTTACTTTCTCTTCTGAAAGAACCCCCTTCAGCAATTCATATAAATCTGGTTTGGCGGTGATGAACTCCTTTAGCTTATTTTTATTAGTGAAGCTCTTTATCTGACCTTCGATTCTGAGTGATAGCTTTGCTGGATAGATTATCTTTGGCTGTAGGTTCTTACTATTCATCACCTTGAATATTTCTTGCCATTCCCGTCTGGCCTGCATGGTTTCTGTTGAGAAGTCAGCTGACAATCGTATAGATGCTCCTTTATAGGTAACTACCTGCTTTGCTCTTGCTGCTTTTAATATTCTCTCTTTGTCTTTTGCTCTTGGAATTTTAATTATGATTTGTCTTGGTGTGATCCTCTTTGGATTCCTTTTGTTTGGAGTTTTGTGCGCTTCCTGGACTTTAAGTCTAATTCTTTCACCAGGTGGGGGAAGTTTTCTGTCACTATTTCTTTCAGTATGTTTTCGATATCTTGCTCTCTCTCATCTTCTGGGACCCCCATAATTCTGATGTTGGTTCGCTTGAAGTTGTCCCAGAGGTTTCTTACATTATCTTCAATTTTCTGGATTCTCTTGCCTTCTAGCTTCTGCGGAGGAGTGTCTTCTGGCTCTTTATGCTCAAATCTTTTACTTGATTCTTGCGATCTTCCCTTCTGTTTTTAGGACTCTGTATAATATTTTTTATTTCAGACAATGTATTCTTTATTTCTTGTTGATCCCTTATCATTTCTTGTTGACTCCTTATTAATTCTAGTTGATCTCTTTTCATATCCTCATAGGTCTTATCCATCTTTTCTAGGAAATTCTTAAAAAACCTTATAAGCGTAGATTTGAACTCTATATCCAGCCACTTTTTGTCCTCCATTTCTTTTGTTTGTGATCTATTTCGCAGCTACAGATGGGGCAGAGTTTCAGGGTGGAGCCTGCAGCCTTGGCTTCCGTCAGCCCCGCCCTATGCGGGTCCTTCAGTGCTCGCTGCCTGCACCTCTGAGAGAAAGGTGCCCTCGATTTTCGCCTGCTGCCAAACAGTCTATGCTCTCCCCCTGTGAGCCCGGTATTGGGGTTCAGTTCAGTTGGAAGTGGAGTTGGAGGTGGCGTTCAGAGCAGACTGGAGCCCCTGTCTCCTTCCCGCCAGGCAATCCCGCGGCACAGCCAACAGTCCCTTCTCTGCATGCACTGTGTGCGCCGCCGTGACCTCCTTTCGCCGCTTCCCCGGGTTCCACCTCGCAGCCCAGCTCCCTCTGTGTGAGCCTGGGTCCCCGGGGTCTGGCCTAAGCCTGGGGTTCAGAGCAGTCAGAATGGGGCCCAGCACAGTCGGAGCTTTTATCTCCTTTCAGCTAGGGAATGCCCACCAGGCACTCTGCCTCCCTCCTCTCCGGCTCCGTCCTCTCCTCGCGCGCCGCGTCTCTGTACCTTGGGCTTTTCCAGCTCCTCCGTGCTTCCTTCTGGTTTTCTCCTTGCTTCTCATTGTAGAATTTCTAGTCAGTCGGCTTTCCTGTAGTTCTGGGTAATGTCCATTTTATATTTTAGTTGTATTTTATTGAAATTGTTGTGTGCGGCTGCGGCTAGGTGTTTACCGGGGCGCAGCCATCTTGGATCCAAAATTAGTGTTTTTAAAACTGCCTGGGATTGGCACAAGAACAGACATATAGTCCAATGGAACTGAACAGAGACCCCAGAAATTGACCCAAGCCATTATGCTCAATAAATATTTGACAAAGAAGGCAAGAGCATACAATGGTGTAGAGAGCCGCCTGAGAAGGCACATGGACTTTCTTTTAATTCTTATCAGCTGAGCCCGAGATTACTGGCAGAATCCTGTTATCAGTACAGATTTCTTAATCCATGTGTTTGGAATGAGGAACAAATAAGACCTTGACACACCCAGGTCTTGATATGCTAAATCTTGTACCAAAAAATAAGAAGCTTACCCAGATTTTGATGAATAGGATCTGGGCACACCCGAAACTCCTTTTGACCTTAAACTCCCCTTTGGAAGCCAATAAATATGCTGTGTTGTCTGCAGTGAGTGTGACTGTCTCTCCATCAGAGAGATGGCACCTACCTAGCTCCCAGCTTTATGAATCTATTTCTGCCTCTTGTCTCTTTCTTTCTCTAATTCCTTATCCCCAGCTCCTCCCCTCAGGAACCTGTCATTTTTCCATGTGGGACGGGGGAAAAGGAGAAACACCACACTATGGTGTCTGTTTCTGTATTAGTTGGGTAGGTCAGGATCTGGAAGAGTCACTAGAATCTCTAAAGGTCTTACTGGTTTTTAGGGCAGCCTCCCGGGCCACTTCATCTGCAGCTTGGCTCCCTCTTGCTTCTGGGAAGTCCCCTTTCTTGGTGTCCCTTACAATGCTACTACATTGGGTAGCTAGATGGCTTCTAGTAGAACCAAAATATCTTTTTTATTTTTAATGTCCTTCTCAGCTGAAGCAAAAAAATCCCTGTTCCCTGTAAATAGCATTGTGTATGTGAGCTGCTGCAAATGTATACCTGCTATCAGTGTAAATTGTTACTGATTTGTCTTTTGCCCACCAGAGAGCCTGAATAAGGGCAATTAATTTGGCCTTTAGTGCTGACATCTCACAGGTGAGTGCCTGAGACCAGATGGTTCAGTCCAAGTCCCTTATCTCATATACATAGAGGTGGGAAGACTTGGTTACATCTGGTAGTGCCAGTTAGCTCATTGCCTAATATATTACCTCAAGGATCCTGGCTCTGAATTCTTTCAGGGAAAATGGACGTTGGTAAGGTCTTCTGGCTTCTTCCATGCTGAAGAGGGGCGGAGTTTTCTTTCAGAGCCAAGAGGTCCTTGCTATCTGTCAGAGGGACAATGACGCCTGGGCACCTAAGGAGATGGGCTTGTGGTCGGATGGAGACAAACTATAACAAATGGTCTGGTAGGAGGGAAATAAAACATTTTAGTTTTAATAACATTTATTGAAATATAATATTTTCCTTAAAATTATCCCTCTGTTTATTTTTTTTAATTTTTTTTTAAATATATTTTATTGATTTTACACAGAGAGGAATTGAGAGGGACAGAGAGTTAGAAACGTCGATGAGAGAGAAACATTGACCAGCTGCCTCCTGCACACCCCCCACTGGGGATGTGCCCACAACCAAGGTACATGCCATTGCCCGGAATCGAACCTGGGACCTTTCAGTCCGCAGACCGACGCTCTATCCACTGAGCCAAACTAGTCCCGGCATCCCTCTGTTTATTAAAAGAGCCAAATCAAGAGTAATTTATCTATTATATTTAATTTGGCTTGATTGTTTGCATAAACATAATAAGAATGGTAATTGACTACCTTTGCCTAAATTTCATGATTTTTATTTTTTAAAGTTGGAAAAAAAAAAAATTTAAGTATATTTTATTGATTTTTCTTACAGAGAGGAAGGGAGAGAGATAGATAGAAACGTCAATGAGAGAGAAACATCAACCAGCTGCCTCTTGCACACCCCCTACCAGGGATGTGCCTGCAACCAATGTACATGCCCTTGACCGGAATCGAACCTGGGACCCTTCGGTCCACAGACCGATGCTCTACCACTGAGCCAAACTGGTTTCGGCTCATGATTGAATTTTAATGTGCCCCATAGGACCGGGAAGCCAAGCCATCCAGCTGCCATCAGGCCTGCCTGCAGCAGCTGCTGAGTCAGGTGAATTTCTCACCTGCAGTGGCTCTATGCAGGCCCAGGCCCTAGGCTTTAGGGCCCATTTCAGTAGCCTTTCTACTCCTTGTGGTCTAAAGTGGGGGGGGGGGGGTCCCCACAGGGATGCAGAGGTGCCCTTATTGCTTCCCTTCTACTCTGACCAACTGCCAGTGATGGTAGGTTATGGGCCTGACATTCCAGCACCATTTATTTTCAGGGCTGTTGCCAGAAGCCTATTCCAGCATGTCATAATTGGAAGAGTTTCATCAAAAGGTTGATGGAACTTGGGGACTCAACAAGGGCTGAGTCACATATGTTATCACCTGTTGGGAATGGCTAGAGGCATTCCCCAAACCTAAGAAAGATTTGGATAAATGATTGTTTGCTGCCAGACAGACAGCTCAGGGCATCTTAATCTACATGCTATTGCCTCCTAATGACCAAACACCTGAATCAGTGTAGGCTATTCCCCAATCTGACAATGCTTCTATAGGAAATGCTACCCTTTGAAGTGTATATATCCATCTTGCCTTAGGACAACTTGTGTTAATAAAAAGCAAGGGGTCCTGAGATAAGGAGAACTTAGCTCCTTTAGCTAAAATTCCTCTGACCCCCAATGCCTTTCTTTTTTAAAAAAAAAAAATATATTTTATTGATTTTTTTACAGAGAGGAAGGGAGAGAAATAGAGAGTTAAAAACACTGATGAGAGAGAGTCATCGATCAGCTGCCTCTTGCAAGTCCCCTACTGGGGAGGTGCCCACAACCAAGGTACATGCCCTTGACCGGAATGGAACCCGGGACCCTTTAGTCTGCAGGCTGATGCTCTATCCACTGAGCAAACTGGTTTCAGCGCCCCAGTGCCTTTCAAAATTATCTTCCATCTTTGGATTTTTACTTAACCCTATGCACAGCATTTCTCCAGATTACTAAACCCTTCTTAATGCTGGAACAAGAACCCCTGCAGGCTATCGAGCAGGTTACCATGCCTTTTCTGTGGCACTCTTATTGGTTTCAAGTCTTTAGAGTTCAGACAGGGCTCTTTAAAACATGATACTCCAGTCAGTTTTTGGTCAATAAAATACTATTGGAAACCATCTTATTTAATTTATGCAAAGAACTATATTGCCATGACTTATTTATTAAGTATAACTAAATTTTGGAAGAATTACCCTGTTTCCCTGAAAATAAGACAGTGTTTTATATTAATTTTTGCTCCCAAAGATGCGTTAGGTCTTATTTTCAGGGGATGTCTTATTTTTCCATGAAGAAGAATTCGGTACACATTTATTGTTTAATGAAAATAAAGGAAATTTATTACCTGTATACGGTATGATAGTACGGTAGTTGTCAACACAAACCAGACAAACTGTGAATCCTACAGTATCAAGAATTTACTCATTTATTCAATGACAATCATGTCATCATCTTCTGGAACATCATCATAACAGTCCAATTCCTGAATTTCCTGGCGAATTTCTTGTGACTCCATTTCTTTCAGAATCAGTGGACCAAATCTCTCATGTTTAGCCTAGGGGGGGGCCTTATTTTTGGGGGGATGCCTTATATTTCACTCAGAAGGAAACCTGTAAGTAGGTCTTATTTTTTCGGAGGATGTCTTATTTTTGGAGAAACATGGTATATAAGGAGAAAATTATATTGACCTGCTTTAAGATCTTTTGATTTTCCTTGCCCATTTGGGCATCCGCTCTTTGGGCAGCTAGTTACCCTTTACTTCTTTTGGGATTCAATCCTATATAACCTCTTCCAGGACAGCTAACATAGGGCCATAACAATGACGCTTAGTGTGGGGAACCTGTTACTCCTAAAGACTACTAAACCCTGTAGACCAGTGTTTCCCAAAGTGTGGTATGCCTACCCCAGGGTGCGGGAAGAGTTTGGGGGGGGAGGGGGGGTATGCATTGCACCGGAGTTTGGTGGGGATATGCACTGCACCGTGCTTAGCTGCGCCTAATTCTATGTTCTCATGAGTACGAGGGGTACTCAGCGTTCTGAAAATTATAGAAGGGGTACACATACGTCAAAAGTTTGGGATACACTGCTGTAGACCTACATAGGTCTATAGTAATTGGTGGCAGCTGTATTCAGATATGTAAGAGAACCAAAGGTTAATAAAACATATTGACATATTCAGATATGTAAGAGACATATTCAGATATGTAAAACATATTCAGATATGTAAGAGAACCAAAGGTTAATAAAACATATTGACATAATGAAGTAAAATATTGGCACTTGTGGCCACTTTAGGCAGCCAAATTTTCTGCTACCAAACATGACACATGGTAGGGTTATACAAGCATTTCAGGGAAGTGACTAAAGTCCATTTTTTACCTTTTTACACAAAGCAAAATTGTCCTTGTCTCTCTGGAGCCATGTTCATGAGAAGAAGGCATCAGCCAAGTCCATTATGTAGGATTTTGCTCTAATGCCATGCAGGGTGATCTATGCTCCTGGCTACAACCAGCACCTGGGAATGTATTAGCAGGGGAGTCCCCTTGCACAGTTCTCTGTAAGCCACAGTCAGGGCTTGTGTGAGGTGGTCAGTTCTCTCTAGCTGCAAACATAGTCTGTCCAATTTCCCTAAAATGTATTCTGGCACTGGAGGAAGTTGTTTGCTGCACACAAGCCCTGACTGTGAACAAACGTAAAAGTGAACTCAAAATCCCTGAATCCCTTACCTCCAGGCTTGCACCTCTGCACAGAAAACTGCAGCCTAGGAGTTCAACATACAGCCTCACGACCTCCCAGCCCAGCGGGGTTTCGGCCAGTCCCTCAGTCAAACTCCTCCTCTCTAGAAGAGTCTGAAAGTCCTGAATTCTCTCTGGTCTATGCGGAGTGCCTTTCCTTTACCCTCTCCTGCCTAGCCACCCCTTTGGCTCTAAGCAGTAAACTAAACACAGCCTGGGCTGCAGGGAGAGACAAGTATGTTCATTGCAAAGCGCTCCTGCAGTGGTGGCCTGGGCTTCAGGCCCTACTATGCCACGTGTCCTTCCTGGCAGCGACTACGGCCTCTCCTGCAGTCTCTTGTAGGAATGTGGCATCTAGCCCCAACTCCAACCAGATCTCTTGCCCACCCCTTGTCCTAATGGTTAACTTTCTCCACTTCCCCAGGAGAGTTTAAAGTCCTGAGTCCTTGTCCTAATCAGTTTGGCTCAGTGGATAGAGCTTCGGCCTATGGACTGAAGGGTCCCAGGTTTGATTCCAGTCAAGGACATGTACCTTGGTTGCTGGCACATCCCCAGTAGGGAGTGTGCAGGAGGCAGCTGATTGATGTTTCTCTCTCATCAATGTTTCTAACTCCCTTCCTGTCTGTAAAAATTCAATAAAAATATATTTAAAGTCCTGAGTCCTCCAGCTGAAAGGAGGAGGACTTTTTTCCTAACTCTTTGCAGTACCAGAAGCTGCTCCTGAAAGTCTTAACCTTTTCAGTACATTTGCAACCAGGAAACTTTTAGTAGCTCTATTGCTGGCCGCTTTCATAGATTCTAGGGCCCATTGTGTGTCATTTTTATTTTTAAAAAGTAAGTCAAATGTTTAAGTTTTTTCTTGTGTGTTGTAAACCACTCATAATTCACTGGGCAGCAGCTCGGGAGTCAGGTCACTGCCTGCATCCCCCACTTTCTTGCTGCTGCTGCTGCTGCTGCTGCTGCTTCCAGCGGCTACAGGTGACTCAGGCATCTAGCCCCTCCACCTTCTTTCACCTGGCTCTCCACGGCTGAGGCTTTGGTCTGCCTAGCAACCAGCTTTAAATTACACAAAGCAAAATTGTCCTTGTCTCTCTGGAGCCATGTTCATGAGAAGAAGGCATCAGCCAAGACCATCACGTAGGACATTGCCCTAATGCCATGCAGGATGATCTATGCTCCTGGCTACAACCGGCATTTTCTCTCTGTAACGGTGGCAGACTTCAGCTCCATCTCTCCTCCACTTGGCTCCTGAGACTTTAGCATTGCTGTTGTTTTCAAGTCATGCCTGCCCCTGTCCTGACTGCTTTTTGTTTTTCTTGCTACTAAGACCTTACTTTGTCCCTTCTTATTACACGCATAACCTTTATAAACTTCACACTTTCAAATTAGCCTTCCAACCTTCTTTCTACGTTTTTCAAAAATGCATAACGGTTATGCCTTAGATCTTCTATTAAGTATCTTTATTTTAATATATTTTCTTTTCCCTTTAACATGTATTAGAATTCCTTATTCTTAAAAACCTTAATTCTTCAATGATTACCAAAAAGTAAGCAGTCAGCATTTCTTAGATTAATATTCATGAATACACTTTAAATATACCTTTGCTTTCAAGAAAATAGACCTTAATAACCTTGAGATTTGGTCTTGACTATAGAATTAATTCTTTTCTAGGAAGGCCAATAAAATATTATATTTTAAAGTTTCTTTGCTGAACATTCCCACGCAGCCCAAGAAACAACCACCCAGTAACCCCGCCCTGCCAGGCTCAGAGATGGGAACCTTTTAATCTGGCTGGACAATGAGATTTTCTCATGTGTATTAGAAGGGTTAAAGAGAATAAAACGGGGCAGAGAAAGATTTATAGTGCTTGGCAGAATGCTTGTGGCCTTGAGGAGACCAGCCAGCGAAAATCAACAAAAACTATCTCTCCCTGCTCTCAGGCCAATGCATTAACTTTCTGCATTAACCATTTACTCTGTCCTTAGTAGGGGAAACAAGGCAAGTGACCTGGGATCCTGTATATCCAGGCTTTTTACACTTAAGGATATAGTCTTCTCTCTATAACAACTGCTTTTACTTTCAGATTTTTCTTTCTTTACTCTAAGCCCTCCGGTGATCTCAAATCCTCCTCATTCTTTATTATTTTTGATCTCTCTAACCATCCCCTCGTCCCCAGGCCAGGGCTCCTCTATCTCAGCGGACTAAGAGCCCACCACCCTACCCAGTGAATCCCACTGCTACTGCCCTATTTCACCCTGCTTCGGAACAGTTTTTGGCTCTCTTCCTCCCCCGCACCAGCCCCAAAGTATCCCCCTCAGGAGATTGCTGGTGCCAAATCTGGCTTCATGCCCAGGGCCATGCAGATACCCTCCGCTGGCCCTGGGCATGAAAAGCGGGCGCTGTCCCTGGCAGAGACCCTCTATAAATCTATACGGAAGGGCCTGCAGGTTGCAGGTCTTCGGACTACATGATTTTCTGCTTGCTAGAAGGGTTTAAAAAGGCAGCCCACAAAGCAGTTAATCATAAGAAGTTAGCAGAGATCATAAAAATCTGGCAGTCACTGAAACCGGTTTGGCTCAGTGGACAGAGCGTCGGCCTGCAGAATGAAAGATCTCAGGTTCGATTCCGGTCAAGGGCATGTATTATACCTTGGTTGCTGGCACATCCCTGCTGGGGGATGTGCAGGAGGCAGCTGATCGATGTCTCTCCTCATCGATGTTTCTAACTCTCTATCCCTCTCCTTTCCTCTCTGTAAAAAAATATATTTTTTAAAAAATATGGCAGTCTTTCTCTTCCACCTTACACAAGCCATAAGAAAATGTACTAATCTTAACCCCATAAACCTTAGTTCCACCTCAGCTGACCCGTGCGGGACTATGATGTCACAAGCATGGACAGGACCCTGTAAAATCTCTCCACCCTACCAAGTTTAGCAAGCCCTGCCTCTGTTTTTGCCCTTGGAAACCTCTATCAACCAGAGGAGATAAGAAAACTGTCAATAACAAGTTCTTTGTTTCTTGAAATTTTTACTACTTTGTTGCAAATAGTTCATTGGAAAGACTTTTCTCTTGCTTTTTCTTACAAGAAATCTTATAACCTAGTCGGCCTTCATTTTAATGTTCTCTGGGCGACACCCTTCACAAATTTATACCTTTAAATCAACCCCAGAATTCCAAAATTTCAACCTAATACAGCAAAATCACAAACCAGAGAAGAGCAAACCAAAACCCCTACTACACAAACATAGAGAAAAATTTTATTACCTAAGTGACAGAGAGCAAAGAAACCCTGAGAAAAAAGAAATCCCCGCAGCTGCTTGGGGATTTTTGCAGTCCGTCAGAGCACTCAGACTTAAATAAATCAAACGTTTTAGACCAGTCAGCAGAAATACAGAATAACACAAAGTGGCTATCACTTTTATGCAGGCTCTCACACTTACATTTATAGACCAGTTAATGAACATATAATTATGCTGAGACAGATAGACAAACATCCGCACTCACATTTTTTTCAGCACACAAGCACTCTTGGGAGTTACGCAGACAACCAAAACACTGCCCAACTCCCCCAAACACTTGGAGTTTAAACAAATAACCAAAACACTACCTAACTCCCCCAGTGGACATGGGGGCAATGCTGGCATCCACGCCCCAAGACAATGTTCTCCACCAGCGTCTTGGCGAGAACCTACCAGAGAAGTTAAGACTGCATCCAGTCCTCTTGCAGCAAGATAACTAGCCCCAAGCAAACAAACAGAAAAGTGAACTTAAAATTCCTTAAGTGAATTTGAATTCCCTTACCTTCAGAGCCTTTTTCCAATGACTCCAAAAGAATGCAGGGCATGTCAGGTATTCCTTGTCTGGCTATTGCAACCACCGAGAAGCATCTCTGAGGCCCTGAAACTTCATCAGGTGGTACCTCACGATAGAGATCCTCAGAGCCTAGCAACCAGGCAGGAGAGGCCATCCGTCTCTTATCTCACTGGTGCCTCCAAATGTTGTATTATCAATCAGCAAACTAGATGCAAAATGCCTTAACAAGCCAATTAATTAGGATTCGTTTATTACACACAGGGTCAGAGCAGAATATCTCTGTCAAATTCTGAACAAACACAGGAAAGAGTATTCCCTTTTTATATCCTTCTACCTCTTTGTGTAAGTTATTTTTGTAGACAGCTTGTAAGCTTGAGTATATATCATATCTAACAAACATCTGTCATATCTATACAGACATCTTGTAACCTTGAGTACATATTATATCTGTACAGACACCTGAAACCTTGGATAATAATGAACAAACACTTAGCATGAGAATATGGGAATTATTATCAGTATCAGCATATCAGCCCCTTCAGATGGTTAGCTTGCAAGGTCAGACAGTTAAGTTTATCTTTTCTATTATTTAAGTTAAAAAACAAAGTTATTTTTACAGAATAAGGGACAGCCTAAAAATAACAGAGTTGACTTATGGAACAAGGAACTAGCAAGAAATAGCAGAGAACTTCAAAATAGCAGTTTCAAACAGCAGTTTTCCCAAAGGAGGGATCATTACTATGCTTCAAAGGGACGTGAGAGATGGAATGGTATTCATCAATAGTAGAAAAGAATGACCAAAAAGGTCATGACTTTGTAACCACAGAACCAGCTCTGACTGGTCCTATCCTCTTTCTTACAAGATACTGAGTTGTTTTTCAGAGACAATAGAACAAAACTGCAATTCATGCAGCCAAAGGGAAAAAAAATGTTACAAATTACTCCTCAAACCAAATTTCCACCTTTACCCACTCCCCTACCTCTCATCCTCTATTTCCAACTGCCAGCCTGTGCCCACGGAGCCAAAGGACCGGACATGATCAGAACCTGAATACAGAACACATTCAGAGGCCACTGTCCAGGCAGTCCCCGTGCTGACCCCTTAAACCCATGCCCCAAAACCTGGACTGGGGAGACTGAACTCCTTGCTTATCAACTTCACAATAAAGCTTTTTTTTTTCTTTTCTCCAAAGATGGTGCCATGGTATTGGCTTTTATGCACATTGGACAGCAAGCCCTTGCTTGGTAACAAGTCCATCAAACAGCTGGTCCTAATTTCTATAAATGCCCCTGCTATTTTTGTTAGGGGCAGAAACGGAATAGCAGGGACTAGCTATAGTTATAAGAAATATTAACCATGCTCTGTCAACTGTGATTGTTCTGTTCTGATCAGAGGAAGCACATTCTGACCTGGCTGAGAGTTGTGTGTCCTGACACATGGGAGCTAACCTCAGAATGCAGTCCATCTTCCTTTTCTGAGAACTGTCTATCATTCTCAATCCAGAGGCCTGCCTTGCCTGCCCTTTGGTCCTGCAGGTGCCCAGAGGCACTTTGCCTCTGCCACCTCCAAGGCCCACATTGCCTGGAACCTGTAACCATTATACCTTGACTTTCCCATGACTACCATTTTTACTTTCCCATGTAATCTTTGTCCTTCTACCCAACATAAGCTGGCTTATGGGAGGGGTAGAGCAGATTTTTGTGGATGGCCTAATGCTCTCTCATACTGAAACAGGAATTTAAGGTAACATAGGCAGGTTTGGTAATTTTTATTTTTTATTTTTTTAAATAAATCTTTATTGCTCAGATTTTTACAATTTTTTCTCCTTCTCCCCCCCCCCCCATAGCTCCCTTCTACCCAGTTCCCGCCCCATCCTCTGCCCTTATCCCCCTCCACTATTGACCTCATCCATAGGTGTACGATTTTAATCCAGTCTCTTCCTGCACTCCCCACATCTCTTTCCCCCTGATAATTATCAATCCACTCCCTTTCTTTGCCCCTGATCCTATTATATTCACTAGTTTATTCTGTTCCTCAGATTTTTAATCCACTTGATTTTTAGATTCACTTGTTAATATATATGTATTTGTTGATCATAATTTTTATCTTTTTTCTTCTTCTTCCTCTTCTTAAAGAATACCTTTCAGCATTTCATATAATACTGGTTTGGTGGCGATGAACTCCTTTAGCTTTTTCTTATCTGTGAAACTTTTTACCTACCCTTCAATTCTGAATGATAACTTTGCTGGATACAGTAATCTTGGTTGTAGATTCTCGCTATTCATCACTTTGAATATTTCTTGCCACTCCCTTCTGGCCTGCATAGTTTCTGTTGAGAAATCAGCTGATAGTCGTATGGGTGCTCCCTTATAGGTAACCAACTGCTTTTCTCTTGCTGCTTGTAAGATCATCTTTTTGTCTTCTGCCCTTGGCGTTTTAATTATGATGTGTCTTGGTGTGGTCCTCTTTGGATTCTTCTTGTTTGGGATTCTGTGTGCTTCCTGGACTTGTAAGTCTAATTCTTTCACAGGTGGGGGAAGTTTTCTGACATTATTTCTTCAAATAAGTTTTCAGCATCTTGCACTCTCTCTTCTTCTGGCACCCCCAAAATTCTGATGTTGGTACGCTTGAAGTTGTCCCAGAGGCTCCTTACACTATCTTTAACTTTCTCGATTCTCTTTTCTTCTTGCTTCTCCAGAGGAGTGTCCTTTGGCTCTTTGTATTCTAAATCTTTTACTTGATTCTTGTGTTCCTCTAGTCTGCTGTTGGTCTCTGTATAATATTTTTTATTTCAGTCAGTTTATGTTTAATTTCTAGTTGGGTCTCATTAAGTTTATCGGCCTTTTCTAGGAAATTCTTGAAAAACCTTATAACTGTGGTTTTGAACTCTATATCCAGTCTTTTGTTCTCCTCCATCTCTTTCATTTGAGATCTATTTCCTTTTCTCGGCATTTTCGCTGCTTCCCAGAGTTGATAGGATGGCTTTGTGTGTTTGGTGTCCTATATGGCTTTGTGTGTTTGGTGACCAGGGAGTCAGCCTCCCCAGTTACCTGATGTAGACACTCTTGGTGCTCCCCTTTGTGGACTGTGTGAACAGCCTTGTTGTAGTTAAGTCTTGATCACTGGGAAGAATTGACCTCCAGGCCAATTGGATGTGGGTATCAGCTGTGTCTACTCCAGGATACCTTCTGTATTGGAGATAGTCTTATAGAATCAGACTTGCAAAATTGCAGGGCTGAGCTGACAGTCTTGGCTTCCCATCAGCCCTGCCCTTGTGCACTCTTCTGAGTTTCCACCTGACCTCTGCCTTCTGCAGCACTCCTGAGTTTCCGCCTGATTGTCCAGATTCCCTGTGCAAGAGCATTGGTGCCCCAGAGGCTCACCGGAATTGGGTTGGGTCTCTGTAGTCTGGAGCTTCTGACTCCTTCCTCTATGGAAAAGCCACGGTAACCTCTGCGGCCAGACCTCTCTGCATGCACTCAATCACGCGAGATTGTAGACCCTGCCCACTGCGGCTCCCTGCTCCCTCAGTCTCCCAGTCTCTGAGTCTCCAGGTGCCTTTCTCTGCAGTCTGGACTCCACCCGTATGAGCCTGGGTCCACAAGATTTCAGCTGGGGTTGGGGTTCAATGAAGTCGGAAAGGGTTCATTGCAATTGGGGACTTCCTTTCCCCTCCTGCCACCAGGCATTTGGCTGCACTTCTCTATGTGTCACCCTACCTCAGTTCTTTGCGGCTCCCAATCTGATCCATGAGCCTCTCTCCTTTCTAGTTATAGATTTCCTACTCCGCCAGTTTTCCTCTGTTTTTGGATGATGTCCATTCTGATTTTAGTTGTTTTGTTGTGCGAAGCAGCAGCTTAGGTGCTTACCTAGGCTGCCATCTTGGTTCTCTTCTAGTTTAGGGAATTTTTAGAATTGGCTTCCATGGGGAAAAAAATAGGGATACAGATTGGGTGAAGATACATTTCCATAACATGAGGAATTCAGGTGCAGTTACATTTCTCTAAGACAAGGGAGCAGCAACAATAGCATTTACATAAGACAAGGAAGCAGAAACAGGTATATTTTCATAAGACAAGGAAACTGGAAGTAGCCTAGAAGGTCAATATTTACAAAATAAAGAAGGAAGAAAGCCCAGAAGGAATTGGAGGCAATAAAGGAGGAGGGCCTCAGGAGTCACTAAAATAAAACAAATTGAAGGGGAATATTGACCAATCAGAGGGGATATCAGGACACAGGAACTACAATTTTTATAAACCATAGCAAGTGAGTGGGACCCTTTCCCCCTCCCCACTTTGGAGTCCATTCAGGGTAGCCAGCCAACCTATACCAGGACTCTTTCCCTCTCTCTACATGGGGGTCTGTACTTGTTCTTCAATAAATCTCCACCTTTGCTATACTACCCTCTGTCAGTGGATTCATTCTTTGAGTCTGGTGGACAAAGAATCCGGGTTCTAGTCCAAAAATTCCATATCAATATTGCTGACATTATTGAAATAAACACTCATACATGATTCAATATTTTCTCTGCTTAAGATTCAAGTAGTGACAGGCAGCCTGGACCCATTGGTTTCATTTTGAACAAATGATCCTTTTCTGCTTACTTCTCCCTTTTGTCTCTCTCCTTCTCTGGGCAGGCTGGCTGTTAGACTGAAGTTTTAGTAAAAGGTACCTAAAATTAAATCAGAGGTTATTTCTACTCAGAGTTCATGCAGCCAGTTTGCCAGGTTGCTATGTGCACCCTGACTTCATCTTTGATTGCTAAGGCAGTATTCATTCTTTTTGTGTTTTTTTTTAATAACACTGGTGCACGAAATTCATGCACAGGTAGGGTCCCTAGGCCTAGCTGGCAATCAGGCAATCAGGGCCTTTCAGCTGCTGGCCAGTGCCTTCCTTAACTCCTCACCACCCCCTGGTGGTCAGTGCATGTCATAGCGAGCAACTGAACTTCTGGTCTCCCAATTAACTCCTGAGGGGACACTTTGTATATTAGCCTTTTATATATAAATAGATTTTTTAATTTATTTTTAGAGAGAAAGGAAAGGAGAAGGAGAAAGTAAGAAACATTGACATGAGAGGGAAATATCAAGCCTGCAACTGGAGCATGTGCCCTGATCCGGAGTCAAACTGGCAACCCTTCAGTGCACAGGACAGCACCCAACCAACTAAGCCACACTAGCCAAGGTGAATTATTCATTCTTTTGTTGTTGTTTTGTTAATCCTCACCTGAGGATATTTTTCCATTGATTTTTAGAGAGCGTGGAAGGGAGAAAGACAGAAAGAGAGAGAGACAGATATGAGAGACACATTGATTGGTTGCCTTTGCACAGGTCCCAACTAGGGTCGGAGACCAAGCCTGCAACTAAGGTGCATGCCCTTGACCAGGATCAAACCCAGAACCCTTCAGTACGCAGGCCTTAGTACTGCGTACCCTCTTTCCACTGAGCCAACCCAGCTATGGCAAGGCGTTCATTCCTTTAGCCCCTCTCTGGCCTTCACACTCACACCTGTCAAACATTAATCTCTTCCTAGTTGTCTACCTGAAGTATTTGTCTTTACCTTGATTCCCTGAAATGTTAAATTAAAAAACTAAAATAAAAAAATAAAATAAGTCAATAAATAAAAAATAAATCATCCAATGAAACTGTACCACTACTATAATTCAAAAATTAATTTTAATTGCCACAACAGGAAAAAAAAAAAAAACAACAACGAAAAATGCATACAATGAAAGCACTAATTGTCATCGTTTTAAAATCTCATTTGGATACAGTTGCCTGACAAGTATTTAGGGATAGTCTTGGAATTTTTGTTAAAAAGGAGAATTGAGCTTTTGTAAGATCCTTTTTGTTATAATGATGTTGCATAACGAACGATTTTCACACCTCAGTGTCTTAAACCAACACATACTTCTTCCTCACACATCTGCAGGCTGTTCGGGAGGCCCAGCTTCAGGATATGGGTTGAGGTTATATCTACAAGATATGTCTACTCTCTGAGCTTTTCATTCTGGGGCCAGCAATTCTCCAGAGCACATTCTTCTCATAATAAAGCACCAAAAATCAAGCCAAAACAAACAGGCACCTGTAAAACCTGTTTGTATCATTTTTATTAACATTCTATTGGCCAAAGCAAATTAAAGGACCAAGCGCGACCTCATGGAGTGAAGAACTATATTCCTATCTTGAATAAGGTAGGGGACTGGCGGGTGAGTAGAGCGTGAAAATTTGCTGAGTAGCAAATGTTCTCTACCAGGATAAGAATAGAAGAGGTAGAAGTAGCAAACTGAAACTTTCTAATTGACTTAATTGAAGAGAAATGGAAAAGGATTGGCTTAACCACATCATAATTCTCATCCTGGCGATGAGCTCATTCTGATTCTGAACAAAATCAGGAAGTGGTAAGGCACGGCCAGTGGGTGGGTGTGTTTGTCTACTAGGGTCCTTATAACATAGCACCATGACTGGGCAGCTTAAACAACACAAACTTATTTTTTCACAGTTCTGACAGCTGGAAGTCCAAAGTCAAGGTGCTAGCAGGGCTAGTTTCCTCTTTGCTTGCCTCTGCAGGTGGCCATCTCTCTGTGCATGAACCCCTGATGTCTCTCTCTCTTTGTATGACTTAATCTCTTCTTGGAAGGACACACTGGTCAGATTGGTTCAGAGCCTACAGTAATAGCCTCATTTTAACTTAATCACCTCTTTAAGGACTTGTTTCAAACAGTCACATTTTGAGGTCTTAGGCTTAGGGCTTCAGGATATTGAATTTAATTCAGAACATAACAGCAGGAGAAAAGCAATTATTGCCACATGTGCTCAAGTCCCTTCCTCTATCAAAAATTGCTGCCTTGATTCTGTACTTTTTCTTTGGCTCCTTTTTTCCATGAATGCCAAAAATAATCTACCCAGCAAAGCTATCACTCAGAATCGAAGGCCAGATAAAGAGCTTCACTAATAAAAATAAAAAAAAAAGAAGCTAAAGGAGTTCATCACCACCAAACCAGAATTATATGAATTGCTGAAGGGGGTTCTTTCAGAAGAGAAAGTAAATAAAGATAAAAACTATGAACAACAAATACCTAACTATCAACAAGTGAATCTAAAAACCAAGGGAATTAAAAAAAAATCTGATGAACAATATTAACTGGTGAATATAATAGAATCAGAGGTATAGAAGGGAAGTGAACTGACGATCCTCGAGGGAAAGGGAAGAGGGGGGTATGGGAAGAGACTGAACATAAACTGTGCACCTATGGATGAGGACAATGGGGGGTGGGGAAAGGGCAGAGGGTGGGGTGGTAACCTGGTGGAGGGGAATAATGGAGGGGGGATGAATGAGGAACATTTGTAATAATATGAACAATAAAGATTTATTTAAAATAAAAAAAGAATCTCCTACAAAAGGCCGATAAAATAAACAAGACCTATGAAGATATGAAAAGGGATCAACTAGAAATAATAAAGGATCAACTATAAATAATAAGGGATCAACTATAAATAATAAGGGATCAACAAGAAATAAAGAATACATTGTCTGAAATAAAAAAATATTATACAGAGTCCTAAAAACAGAATGGAAGATTGCAAGAATCAAGTCAAAGACTTGGAACACAAAGAGCCAGAGGACGCTCCTCCGCAGAAGCAAGAAGACAAGAGAATCCAGAAAGTTGAAGATAGTGTAAGAAACCTCTGGGACAACTTCAAGTGAACCAACATCAGAATTATGGGCATCCCAGAAGATGACAGAGAGCAAGATACCGAAAACATATTGAAAGAAATAGTGACAGAAAACTTCCCCCACCTGGGAAAAGAAATAGACTTACAAGTCCAGGAAGCACACAGAACTCCAAACAAAAGGAATCCAAAGAGGACCACACCAAGACAAATCATAATTAAAATTCCAAGAGCAAAAGACAAAGAGAGAATGTTAAAAGCAGCATGAGAAAAGCAAGTAGTTACCTATAAAGGAGCACCTATACGATTGTCAGCTGATTTCTCAACAGAAACCATGCAGGCCAGACGGGAATGGCAAGAAATATTCAAGGTGATGAATAGTAAGAACCTACACCCAGCAAAGCTATCACTCAGAATGAAGGCCAGATAAAGAGCTTCACAAATAAAAAAAAGCTAAAGGAGTTCATCACCACCAAACCAGAATTATATGAATTGCTGAAGGGGGTTCTTTAGGAAGAGGAAGAAAATAAAGATAAAAATTATGAACAACAAATACGTAACTATCAACCAAGTGAATCTAAAAACCAAGGGAATTAAAAAATCTGATGAACAATATTAACTGTTGAATATAATAGAATCAGAGGTATGGAAGGGGAGTGGACTGACAATTCTCGGGGGAAATAGGAAAGGGGGGTGCGGGAAGAGACTGAACATAAACTGTGCACCTATGGATGAGGACAATGGGGGGTGGGGAAAGGGTAGAGGGTGGGGTGGGAACCTGGTGGAGGAGGAAAAATAAGGAACTTTTGTAATAATATGAACAATAAAGATTTATTTTTTAAAAAATATTAACTTGAAAGCAACTGTTGGCTGAAGTAAAAGAGATCAGAAGCTATAAAGAACCTTAAGAGGGACAGCCATCTGTGCTGTGGGGAGGGCTGGCTTTGGAGATGTCTAACCCTCTGGAGTTTGGGGTTTGGTCAGGTCCTGGATTTACATTGGGACTGACTGTGTGAAAGTTTCCATGTGAAAGTCCTTGGAGCTGGTCAGCCCGTAGCAGAAATATATATGTGTTTGTGGCTCCTTTTATTTTATTTTATTTCTTTTATTTGTTTTGTTTTGTTTTGTTGTGTTTTTTGTTTGTTTGTTTGTTTGTTTAAAGGGTTCAGCAGATTCAAGGATCCAAGATGGCTGCGTGGGTAGACATCTAGCTGCGGCAGCACACAACAATTTCAATGGAATACAACTAAAATGTAGAGTGGACATTGCCCAGAGCTACAGGCAGTCGACTGACTGAAAATTCTACAACAAGAAGGAAAGAGAAAACCAGAAGGAAAATCAGAGGAGCTGAAAAAAAAAAAAAGCCTAAGGTACGGAGACATGCTGCCCGCCCGCCCGCACGTGCACGCACGGAGAAATCGCAGCCAGAGAGGAGGAGAGGGCTGGGTGCTGCCTTTCCTTCCCTAGCAGGAAGGAAATAAAACCCCCAGCCCGGGCTGAACCCCCGAACCGGCAGTGCTGAGCCCCCAGAACCGGCAGCGCTGAGCCCCAGTTATGGGCCAGACCCTGGGGACCCAGGCCCCGGCAGGAGGAGACGGGGCTGTGAGGCGGAAAAGCGGCGAAAAGCAGGGCCCCCGGAGTCGCGCGCAATGTGCGCGCAGACTGCTGAATGTTGACTCTGATGCTGGGTTACCCTAGCCGGAAGAAACAAGGCCTCCGGCGGCGCTGGGCCTCAGTCCGGACTGCTCCGAACCCCAGTTCTGGGCCAATCCCTGGGGACCCAGACTCAGGCAGAGGGAGACAGGGCTGTGAGGTGGAGTCCGGGGAGAGCGGTGAAAGGCGGGGCTCCCGGACTCGCACACACTGCGCCCAGAGGACAGTCTGTTGACTCTGATGCTGGACTCCCCTAGCGGGAAGGAGAAAAAAAGCTCCGGGCTGGGGGAACGCAGCGGGGAGCGGGAGCCCCTGCCGGACGCCGCCGGCCAACTGGGAACCAGCAAGGAGCCCGGCGACGGGGTCCCTGGGGGGGGGAGTTGCCCCTGAGCCTTCCACCACTGAGCGCAGGCAATGGAGCCAAGGCCGGAAGGCTGCTTCCTGGGCGGCGCCATCTCTGGCAACAGGCTGAAGCGGCGCAGGAGCCCGCGGAGAACAAAGGGGTGCCACAGGCCAACCTGCTGAGCTCCCAGGACAAGGAGGAAGAAACCAATGAAGTTCTCAATGTGAAGAAATCAAGTGAGAGCAAAAGATAGTAAAATTACTTAAGAAAGAATACAAAGAAGTTCTTGAAAAATCAAAGACTAAGTCAGAACTCAACTCACCAGCCAAAATTGCAACATAAATGCGTTTTAAAAAAGAAAAAGGAAAAAAAGGACAGAATGTTGGAGCAGTGGCGGCCATGCCTAGAGTGGCCAGGCACAAGGCAGTGGCAGCCAGGCCCGGAGCAGCAACGGCCAGGCCCCAGAGCAGCAGCAGCCAGAACCAGAGCATCAACACCCAGCACTGGAGTAGCCAGATCTGGGGCAGTGGCAGCCAGGCCTGAGGCGGAGGCGGCCAAGCCCAGGGTGGCCAGTCCAGGAACACCCAGACCCGGTGTGGCCGGACCCGGAGAAGCCGGGCCCAGAGCAGCCGGGGTGGGAGCAGCCAGACCCAGAACAGCAGTAGCCAAGCCCAGAGCATCCAGGCCGGGAGTGGCCAGGCTCGGAGCAGCCGGGCCCGGGGCAGCCGGGCCCAGAGCAGCCGGGTCGGGTGCGGCCAGGCCCAGAGCAGCAGCTGCCAGGCTGGGAGCGGCCAGGCCCGGGGGAGCAGGCGGGTCGGGTGCGGCCAGGCCCGGAGCAGCGGCTGCCAGGCTGGGAGCGGCCAGGCCCGGGGGAGCAGGCGGGTCGGGTGCGGCCAGGCCTGGAGCAGCGGCTGCCAGGCTGGGAGCGGCCAGGCCCGGGGGAGCAGCCGGGTTGGGTGCGGCCAGGCCCGGAGCAGCAGCAGCCAAGTCCAGAGCAACTAGGTCAGGAGCGGCAGTGACCAGACCCGGAGCAGCTGGTTGTGGAACGAACCAGAGCAACAGAGGCCAGGCCCGGAGCAGCCAGGCCCGGAACAGCTCGCTCCTCGCCTGCCCCTGCCCCACGGCTGCCTCTCAGACATGGCTGGAAACTTTTGCGGGAACTTGAGGGTCTGCTGAATCAAGTGGTGAAGGCTTAGATCTGGATGTGTTGAGTTAGTATAGGGCTGGGGTGTTGATCTGTGAGTGCCTTGGGTGGGGCCTGGATGAGGCTAGTTGACCTATTGGGAAATGTCTTTTGTGTGAAGTGTATCATTGGGCATGTGGAGGTATTATTGATATGAGAAAATGCTAAGTAACTGAATTACTATCTGAAAAGGGATTTACTATCGGGGAAAGGGAGGGAAGAAGAGACTGAACATAAACTGTGCACCTATGGATGAGGACAATGGGGGATGGGGAGGGGGTGAAGGGTGGGGTGGGAACCTGGTGGAGGGGGGAAGAAATGAGGAACCTTTGTAATAATATGAACAATAAAGATTGATTTAAAAAAATTAAAAAATAAATAAACTGCTTTCATTCATAATAAAAATAAATAAATAAATAAATAAAAATAAAGGGTTCAGCAGAACTGGCATAAAGGATTTTGAATATTAGGGGGGGGAAATATATGTGTGTGTGCCACAACCTGCACGGCTAGGGTTCAGGATCTGAAGGAGGGGCTGACACACAAATGAAAACACTAGATAAGAAATATGATTTTAGAAGGCATGGGGGCAGGCAGGTGGAGACTTCTCTCTTGGAGAGGCACACTGAAACCTGATCTTATAGCTTTTTATTCAATTTTAGATACATCCCTAAATTGTCAAACAATTTGACACCAAGGATTTCATAAGGTCATTGGGAAGATTAAATGAGTTTAATGTCTGCAAAGCACTTTAGGAGAGTGCATATCATGTAGTGAGTACACAAAAAGTAGCAGCAACTATTATTACTGAATTTATTATTTGATTTAATATTTGAGGAATTCCATGCCCTCTTTCAATCATGGTGGGATTACATGAGTCTTATAATCTATGGTTTCACCATCCTCACCTCTAAAGCGAGGCAATTGGACTCAAGGACCACCTATTTCTAACATTCTAAAGTCAGAGGATAGGAATGCAAGACCTGAAATGAAATCTCTTGACTCTTTCTCCTGGTCACCGTTCAGCTGGCATATCTCTGTGGGTGTTAGTCCATCTGAGACTATTTGATGAAGCCTCAGTGTGATGGGTCTAACATGGCTCCACTGAGGATCAATTGCAGAGAGTAGGGAGATGATACTTGGATGCAAGGCTACTCTTGGGAGAATGTTACCACATATAGTTCAGGGCAATAAACTTTCCGCCATGAAACAGTTCTTATGGGTGGAAAGGGTTATCCAAGTAAAGATCATTCTTCAGATGAGATCTTAGTGATAGGCTAAGGATGGCAGGGGTGAATGGCCACTCTTTTCTCTTGGCAAAGCACCCATTCTTAGACACTGATTACTCCTTGTTGATGCCACTTTGGAAGTTCACAACTTTTGAACCCTCCCTCCTCACTCTCAGTGCCCCATATTCCCACTAGGGGGCAGAGGTGGAAGGGCACAAATTCATTACCATGTAGCCAGAAAAGATGCCTATAGGACTGATGAACTGGATCCTAATGCCCAAGTCTCCTGCCCCAGGGGGCAGGACATGGCCTCTGTCATCATGACCTGGAGGAAGAATGAACTGCATAACAGGAGATGCCTTGAGGAGCAGCATGGAAGAGCTGAGATGGTCAAGTGGAGACCCTCTTGCTCTGGTGATGAGTGAAAATAAGAACTAGAAACCAAGGAAAGCCCAGGGTTTGAAACCCAGATCTCTAATCCATCTGCCTGGCATAGTTTAGGTAAATCCCCTTATTGAGCCTGGACCAGATGAGCTTGGGAAACTTCTGGCTTTAGAAGCTCAGGAAATATAGCAGCCTCCCATGTACTTGGACAGCAGACAGATCAAAACACAAATTATGACTCTGCTACCTTACTCATTGTCATTGAGCTACTTAAGCTCAGTGCCTTCACCTGCAAAACAAAGATGACAGCTGCTTATTTCACAGGACTGTCGTCAGAGTGAAACAAGAGACTGAGAAAAAGAGCTCCATAACTGGTTACCACAGTTGGAGCAGGCAATTACACGTAACACCGAATAGAGTCTAAATTGTTATACTTCAGATCTGTATAACTATGCACAGAACCAGATATACACATACACAAATTCTGTTCACTGGAATTTAGCCCAAAGTAATAACCAAGGAAAGGAGCAAAACTTTGTAGTGTTGTTTTTATCAAAGAAAATTTTACAAGTCATTTATTGACCAAGAAAAGGCATAAAGAGCAGTAAAACCATGCTATCTATTACTATGTATGATTAGCCTGGAGTAAACACAGGCTGGCAACTAAACCAGCAGGGAGTAGAAGGTTGGAAGGGTGGAGGGGGTTGGGGAGAGCATCAGGACAGACTTCCTAGAAGTTGTGGAACTTGAACAAGTACAGCTGTGAGAAAGACAGCAAACTATGCCCAACTCCAGGAGTTAAGCCATCCAAGTCCGACAAACCTGGAGAGCCTGAGGGATGTGGGGACGTCTTTGGCTCAAAGGATCAGGAGCTTCCTTCACAAAGGCAGGATATGTAATCAAGGTGGGTTGTTGACTGTAGAACTAGGGGACTCAAGAAGCCTAAATGAGGTAAAGCAAGATGTGTCTGTATGACCTTATAGCCCCAGTCCAGGGAAGTCCTCAAAGCTGGCAGCGGCACTTGCAATTATTCTTGGCACTGAGATATCATCACCTTAAACATAAATGAATGCGGTCACTCAGTGGGCGAGTTGGCAGTACTGACCGTATAAATGTCAAGGTTTCGTGTGTTCTAGTTGACTTTCAGTAGACCACACCTGGGTGGTGATGTGCTCTTGGGGTCCCCTATGAAAGACTGGTCTTCAAAGGTGGCATCCTGAGAATGTCAATGCACATAACCTCCTGATATTGTGGTTTTATTTGCAAGAATAGCCTACCAAAATGCTTCCCACCAGTTGTAACTGAGAAAAATGAAACAACCTCCATGCCAATCGTAGGTGACTGGTCAAGCAGCCTCGGTGAAGTTCTCTGTAGCCAACATAAAGAATAAGCTATGTTTCTAGCTCTGATGAGAAAGTTGTCCATGATACATTGTTGAATAAAAACAAGCAAGTTGCAGAACATGATGTACACTAATTTTTGCATTAAAATTATTAAGCTAATACAGATGGTGAGTAATATACTGTCTTCAGCATATTACAGGTGGCACACCTTGCTCCTGGTTGCTAAAGAAGATAGATGGCCAGATAAAATGATAGAAGAATCTGGAATACTAAATGTTTTTATTGGAAGCTTCCCTAGAGAACAGCAAACACAACCCATTTCACATTTAACCCCATTAAATAAGGGCCAGAAAGGCTAGCATTCTCCACTCCACCGATGTTTAGGGCACTAATCATAAGGCAAACATTTGCTTGATGCTAGGATATAAAAGTTAGCAGAACCTGGTACATGTACTCAAGGGCTCATTGACAGGCTAGTGGATGATAGTGCGTGTTTTAAGTTGCAAGGTGCACCTAGTCCAGGCTTGTGAGCAACTCCCAGAGAAGGTCCTGTGTGACCTGACCTAGGAAGGATGAGCAGAAGTCAGATAGACCAGGAGGTCACAGAACAGTGTTCCAGGAAGGCCACAGTGGGGGGGGAAGAATCGTGCATTTAGTTAAACAAAATAGTTGGAGGACAAGGGAATTATTGTCCTAGATTTCGGGCCATAATCTTCTGTCCCCCTGGTCAGTACTATTAGGTCAGTACTATTATTAAAATACTAAAGGCCCGATGCACAAAGTTTTGTGCAAAAATGGGCCTTCCTTCCTCTGGCTGCCAGCACAGCATTTGCTTCTGGCAGGAGCCGCCTTTCTGCCTTCCAACACTGCTCAGAGGCCCAGAGTGGCTTGGTCATTGCAGAAGGCCTGCTCCATCACTCTGCCCCTACATATGCAAATTAACCTGCCGTCTTTGTTGGGTTGATTTGCATACTCATTCCTGATTGGGCGTCATGAAGGTACAGTCAATTTGCATGTTTCTCTTTTATTAGTGTAGAGTGCCTGTCTCTCTAGGTCTATAGATCTAGAGATCAGTAAAAGATGGCTCAGCATACATATCAATTAAGAATCTCATGTCCTCAAATCTCAAATCTGTCTCCAGCTCGTGTCATTGGCATGTGATGTCCGATGCTGTCACTTCTGTGTTTACAGGCTCACCAGGAGCATCTCGCTCACCTTCTCTGCTGAGCAGTCTGGCGTGTGCTCAGTGGGGTAAACACAGAGAGGTTTTTAATGTCCTGCTGTATGTAAAAAATATGGGTGGACCATATCTCACTAATTTTTTAAATTTTCATTGAATTTATTGGGTGATATTGGTTGATAAAATAGCATAGGTTTCATGTGTACAGTTCTAAAATACATTTTTTTTTACTGTATTGTGTGTCCACCACCCCCAAGTCAAGTCTCCTTCCAACACCATTTATCCCCCCTTTACCTTTTTCTACCTGTCCCCACCCCTCTTTCCCTCTGGTAATCACCATACTGTTGTCTGTGTCTGTGAGCTGTTTTGTGTGTGTGTGTGTGTGTGTGTGTGTGTGTGTGTGTGTGTGT
Organism: Pipistrellus nathusii; assembly: GCA_963693515.1. Classification (NCBI taxonomy): domain Eukaryota; kingdom Metazoa; phylum Chordata; class Mammalia; order Chiroptera; family Vespertilionidae; genus Pipistrellus; species Pipistrellus nathusii. The sequence continues at coordinate 94,504,533 of OY882861.1, forward strand.
GTTATTTTTTACTTAATCCCTTCACTTTTCTCTCACTAATTTTTTTAAATATATTTTATTGATTTTTGTGCAGGAGGAAGGGAGAGAGATAGAGAGTTAGAAACATCGATGAGAGAGAATCATCAATCAGCTGCCTCTTGCACACTCCCTACTGGGGATGTGCCCACAACCAAGGTACATGCCCTTGACCAGAATAGGACCTGGGACCTTTCAGTTTGCAGGCTGACGCTCTATCCACTGAGCCAAACCAGTTTCGGCTCTCTCACTAATTTTTGATGAAGGTTTCCTGGACAATCCTGAACCATATAAATGCCAAGGTTTTGTGTGTTCTAGTTAACTTTCAGTGGGCCACCCCTGGGTGATGTGCTCTTGGGGGCCCCTAGGAAGGACTGGTCTTCAAAGGTGGCTTCCTAAGGAATGTCAGGAGGATCCACGGGATGCATGAGGGTGATCTTTGAGTACTGCTTGGTGGCTTATCCAGTCTGAAACACCACTCCATCCTCACAGAGGAAAATGTATTCAACTAATCTCTGGCCAGGGATGACCAGCTCCTTGCAGGTTGAGTAGGTGGTGGGAGAGTGGGACACAGCTGGAGGGGATAGCAATGGGGTGTGTACTAAACTCTCCCTAAACATCTGTAGAGGGAAGAATACTGGTTATATCCTAGACTGGGGTTGTAGAGAACTTGTGCTTTCTCCATTACAGATTTTAGATCTCTGCGGTGTTTGACTTTTTCGCAGTGCAGAAGTGGTGGGGAAAGGCAATTTTTAGGAGTTAATTTATTTCATCCCCTTCCGCCCCTGGATTCCAAGCATACTATACTACCTTTTGATGTGGCTTCTGCTGTGTGTGTTGGGGACAAATACCATTAAATGTAAATAGCTACAGCCGAAACCGGTTTGGCTCAGTGGATAGAGCATCGGCCTGCGGACTGAAAGGTCCCAAGTTTGTACCTTGATTGCGGGCACATCCCTAGTGGGGGGGTGCAGGAGGCAGCTGGTTGATATTTTTCTCTCATCGACGTTTCTAACTCTCTATCCCTCTCAATTCCTCTCTGTGTAAAATCAATAAAATATATTTTTAGCCGGGACCAGTTTGGCTCAGTGGATAGAGCATCGGCCTGCGGACTGAAAGGTCCCGGGTTCGATTCTGGGCAAGGGCATGTACCTTGGTTGCGGGCACATCCCGAGTAGGAGGTGTGCAAGAGGCAGCTGATCGATGATTCTCTCTCATCGATGTTTCTAACTCTCTATCCCTCTCTTTTTCTCTCTGTGAAAAATCAAGAAAATATATATATAATATTTTTTTTTAATGTAAATAGCTACAATTTCCCCCACCTGCCTTCCAAGGGAGGTCAGATCCTAAAAGAGAGGAGAGCTGTCTTTGTTTTCCCCAAGTGGATGCTGAATGGGCATGAACAGGGATAAGCTGAGAGATGGCTAGCTGGCTTTACATGTAAGGTGTAAGAAGGCTCCATGCCAAAAGCCAATTCTGAAGCCTAGAAAGCAAAGAGGAGGGAGTGATGTGAAGGTTGCCCTCAGCAATGAAACCCTGTGAAGGGAGGGACTTGTAAAGGGAAAATTAGGAAGTTATGCAATGTGACCTCCTCCTCCTATTCTCAAGAGACCTTCAGTGAAGCTCCCTGTGACTGTTCAAGGCTCTTTGGAAAGCATTTCACATGTGATGATCTGAAGCAATGAGATTTAAGAATAGACAAAGACGCTCTAGACAGTTTGAATCAGTGGATAGAGTGTCAGCCTGCAAACTGAAGGGTCCCAGGTTAGATTTCGGTCAAGGGCATGTACCTTGGTTGCAGGCTCCTCCCCCATCTGGGTCAGGGCATGTGCAGGAGCCAACCAATAGATGTGTCTCTCTCACATTGATGTTCTCTCTCTCTCTCTCTCTCTCTCTCTCTCTCTCTCTCTCTCTCTCTCTCTCTGTCTGTGTGTGTCTCTCCCCCTCCCACTTGGATGAGGATTTTTTTAAAAAAAGAAAAGAAAAGAAAAAACTAGACCAGGAAGTTACAGATGACTTTGCTATGCTGTGGCTCTCTCACAGGAAAGAACTGTGCTGCCCAAGCAAAGGGAGTTCTGGTCAGCTCCACAGTTCTAACTCTCCACATAACGTATAACTCAGCAGCAGACTCCTGATTTATACGTTGGTCTCTTGTGAGTTGCATCCTGAGAGACTGCTGACAAAATGGAATTTCTGGTCCTGCCGAACTGCAAACCAAATTCTATGGCAGTCACCCAACCAAAATGCTGCCCCCTCAATAGCCCTCCTTGGGCAGAGATTACTTCCTCACTTACTCTTCCATCTAACAAATATTTATATTATTCGCCAGGCACTAGGCTAAGCACTAAAGATACAATGATGTGCATAGACAGATATGAGCCTAGCCTTCATGCAGTTTGTAATGCAGGGGATAAGGGGTCTAACAGATGTGAATCAAATTATGTCACAAATGTAAAATAATTGTCACAATTGCAGGAAATTCACACTTGCATTGAGTGACTATAACAGAGGAGATTGACCTGGTCAGGGAGATCTGAAGATGAGAAAGACATTTGGAGGGAAAGGGGAGGGAAGTGTGCAGAGGCTATGTAGGGGCGCATGGCAGGTGTGAGAACCAAAGAAAACTGAGAAGGCTGAAATGAGTTGGCAGAGGAGGAGGTGGAGACAGGGGTGCCAGAACATGAATGCACTCGCATTTTAAGATTTCCCTGGCCAGAATGGATGAGAAGAGAAAATTAAGGAGGCTATTATTCAGACCTATTAGTGGATATATATCCCCCCCCAAATACCCACACATGCATGAGGTGTTCACTGTGGCAGATCCTTCACCCTGGGTCTGAATAACTAAAACATGGATGTCCACTATGAAATATTGCACAGTTGTTCTCTAAGTAACAGACTAAGTATACATGTAGCTATAAGGACTGGTCTTAAAAGCATAGTGCTGAGTGGGAAGAGTAAGAAATAAAGTGAGGTTTATAGCACAATGCTATTTAGTTAAAAATACACTCACATGAAACTCCACACATGGTTTCCAAAGATACTCCCATACACCATTGGGGAAAGTGGCAGAAGTGGAGAAAAGATATAAAAGGCCATAAAACAGGAGCGAAGCCATCCAGAACCCTGATGATAGTGTGCTAAAGTGAGAAATGAGTAATTCAAAGTCTGCACCCAGGATTTTTTAAAAATAAGCTTTCGCAGTTGTTCAGGCAAGAGGGGAGGCACCTTGGACTAGGGTGGATATGGTGGAGATGAAAAGTGGATTGACTATGTTATACCAATGAATACATGTAAAGCATTTCAATAGTGCCTGATACATAGTAAGTGCCCAACCAATGCGAACTGTTCTTATTTTATATTGCGGACACTTAGTGATGGATTAAATATGTAAGGAAAGGGCAGGGGTAGCGTCAGAGATAACTTCCAGGTGCTGAAACAGGCCATTATTGCCAAGTGGGAGGTGAAATAATGAATTGAGGACCCAAAATTCTTTCTGAGGGATTTGATGGGAAAGAGTTATCCCGTACATGTGGACAACATTCTAAAAAACAAATGAAACAACAACAAACAAACAAAAAAACACTTTTTTTAAATTAACCACGCCTCACTGGTAAGGCTCAGTGGTTGAGTGTTGATCCATGAACCAAGAGGTCCCCAGGTTGATTCCTGGTCAGGGCACATGCCTGGATTTCAGGGTCAATCCCCATTGTGGGGCATGTGGGAGGCAGCCAATCGATGTTTCTCTCTCATCAATGTTTCTATCTATCCCTCTCCCTGCCTCTCTCTCTCTCAAATCAATTTTTTAAACATATTTTTATAAATAAAATAAAAGACGTTACGTATTTTTAAAAAGTAATCAAGTAAAACAGGTTTGTTGTAGAAACATCATAAGAGATAAATTCAAACAAATTATTGAGTCCCAATTATCTCCTGTGGAGGAACTAAGGTCTATATTTGAGGTGCAGGAGAAATGGCTCCTAAGATCTTTACAAATGCAAACCTTGTGAAATCCCTGCTAGCGTTAAGTCTCTAAAATACAAGGATATAGGGCTGAGAGTGGCTAAAGGTCAAGTCATCCATTGAAATAGGCCCCACTGTAAAAAAAAGAAAGCTTGGTGGATTCAAATGATGCCTGAAGTTTTGGGCAGAAGCAGTTTGTGTTGAGTGAAGTCTGGGATTCTTCTAACGTTACAAAAATATTGAGGGCCTATTATGTGCCAGACACTGTACTGGGTGCTGGGAATACATCGGTAAACAAAACAGATGACCCTAACCTCACTGAGTTGGCCAGAGTACCAAATATTCAAACAGATATATATAAACTTTGGTAGGTGTTATGTAAGAAATTACAAACTACTAGCATGTAAATCATTATAGTTAAACTAGAGGCCTGGTGCATGAAATTCATGTGGGGGGGGGAGGGCGGGCAGGGGTTGTCCCTCAGCCCAGCCTGCACCCTCTCCAATCTGGGATCCTCTCACAATCCAGGACTGCTGGCTCCCAACTGCTCACCTGCCTGCCTTCCTGATTGCCCCTAAGCACCTCTGCCTGCCAGCCTGATCACCCCCTAACCACTCCCCTATTGGCCTGATTGATGCTTAACTGCTCCCCTGCCAGTCTGTTTGCCCTTAACTGCCCTCCCCTGAAGGCCTGATCCCCCCCAACTTCTCTGGCCTGCAGGCCTGAGTTCCCCCCCCCCCCCCCAGCTGCCCTTCCCTGCAGGCTTGATTGTCCTCAACTGCCCTTCCTTGCAGGCCTGGTCTCTCCCAACTGCCCTCCCCTGCTGGCTATTTTGTGGTAGCCATCTTGTGTCCACATGGGGGCAACCATCTTGTGTGTTGGAGTGATGGTCAATTTGCATATTACTCTTTTATTAGATAGGATGTTTGCTCACATCCTTAATATGTTTCTGCGAAGGATCCCTAAAAGCTCCATATCTGTGTCTACAGACTTGCTTGTTTCTTTTTAAGTTATTTTTTAAAAACTTAAGACTTTTTTTGCTCTCCCCAAAATTGAGATGGAAAACAGAGTCCTCAACAATATTCTTTTTTCCATGTTTTTCTTTTTTAATTATCCTTTTACAGGGGCTTTGAAGAATGGGAAAGCATGCTGAAAACACACAGGGACCCCAGTTTGTTAAAATTAAGGTTTAGCGGAAGAGTCGGGAAGTGTGTAAATAAAAACTACATTTCCCAAGGGGCAGCGCGGCACGTCCCATAAGATGGACGGCGCACGCGTCAAGGGGTCCTCGGCGATGCGACTCGGCTCTTAAAAGGGTAAGAGCATGGTTCTCGAGGTGCCGCGAATCTTCGAACGCAAGCGAGTTATCTACAGGCTCTGAAAAGCATCCGAGGAACGCGGACACCGGCCCTCGCATTCCCAGCGCCGTGCTGTCCCGTCCGCGGACCGGTAGGTGGGGTGGGGCCCGAGCTGAGCCGGGCGAGCGGCGGGACGCAGGGCTGGGTCCTCCCCCGCCTCCCGAGTCCCGGCCTCGCCGCGGCGGCTCCCGGGAGGCGGTGCGCACGCGCCGGGTCTCCCTGGGGAAGGCGGGCCCGGAGGGGGCCTCCCCCGCGCGGGTTGGGGGGTCTGCGCGTGCGCCCGCAGGTCCCGCGGAGCTGGGAGGCCGCAGGGGGCGGAGTCTGGTGCGGAGGCCGGCCGAGGTGGGGTACCCGCCCAGGGGCGAGGAGACGAGGGCTGAGGGTGATAATATTTAGTATTTTCTCAACACGCGTCCCTCGGAGCAAAACAGCCTCCTCCTCCCGCAGCATCCCTCCAGGCGCCTTCCCTGCACCGCCTCCGTTTGCAGCCACAGCCTCAGCCCTGACTCCTCTCCACCGCCATGGGTCTTCCTCCAGGCCACCGGCCACCCATAGTCCCCAAGAGCGATGGTCTCTGCCCCGGCTGACCACTGCCCCTTCGTGAATCACCTCTGCCTTTGGGGAGGGGAGCATTCTCGCCCTTGGCCTCAGCGCCCTGGCCTCTCCTCTGCTGATGCTTGCCCCTCTTTCTGTAATGCGTCTGCGGCCCTATCCTAATCTCTCCCCTGCTTTCACTTCCGAGGAGTTAACCCGTTTTCAGGGCTTTAAATGTAAATGCCACCTGCTGTGACAACTCTCAGGTGTCTTCAAACCCAGTGCTGCACCCTGAATCCACGTTTTCATTCAGCTCTCACGGGGCGTCTCTTCAGTATCTGAAAGTTTGAGTTTGCCCTTCACTTCCCCACTCTTCTCTTTCTTCCAGTTCCCCAGGCCAAACACCTTGAGTTACTCTTGGTGTCTTTTGCTTCTCCTCCCTCCCCCTCCATCAACCTGCTAGCACATGTTTATCCTGGAGGCTTTGAAAGTTCACTGCTGGGTATTTGATTGTAGATCAAATTCTCTTTGGCACTCGGTTTGTTCTTTCTGCCTGAAAATTTGTGTTTTCAGTTCTCTGATAGTCTCTGTCATTATTGAGATTTCTCTACTTAACTGTACTCTGCTGTAGATGTTCCTTTTATTTTTATTTTTATTTTTTTATATTTTATTGATTTTCTACAGAGAGAAAGGGAGAGAGATAGAGTTAGAAACATCGATGAGAGAGTCATCGATCAGCTGCCTCTTGCACAACCCCTACTGGGGATGTGCCCGCAACCAAGGTACATGCCCTTGACCGGAATCGAACCCGGGTCCCTTCAGTCCCCAAGCGTACGCTCTATCCATTGAGCCAAACCGGTTTCAGCTGTAGATGTCCCTTTTAGAACACTTATTTCACCTACAGAGAACTATTTGTTGAGTGTCTGTTTATCTCTCTCACTGTTATATAGCCCACATGCCTGGCACAGAGATAAATATTGTTAAATGAATGAATTTATAAAAGGGACTTACCTCTTCTCCATAGGTGAGAAGTAGACGATCTCTCGTAGAGTGTGTTGGTAGCAACTCCTGTTTTCTGCAATCGGGACGATCCTGAATAGCCCAGCTAAAGAACAGCTGCTGTTTATAACTTGAAAGACCATTTTAAGGGGTTGCCAGGATTCCGCTCAGCAATCTTTCTGAGGACTTAGTAGCTGCCAGACCCTGTGTTTGTTGCTGGGAGTAGAGAGTGAATAAAATTGCATCCCGTTCTGCTGAGAGCTTAAGGTTTGGCAGGAGAGACAAGTTAAGTGAGACAGTTAGTCTTTCCGTGTATGTGTGACAGGAGCAAGAATGAAAGTGCGTGTGGTGCTTGGATGTCTGTTTGCTCTTGGTGGTGGGCGTCAGAGGGCCTGGGCAGCCAGAGCCCCTGCAGTCATCCCTGGCTGTGAGCAGTGCTGTTCTTTACCCCGGGATGCCCTGCAGAGAGCACCGTGCTCTCTGGGCGCCGCGTGTGGAGAGGGTGGCCAGCGCTGCTGTCCATGTTAACGCTGCTGCCGTTTGATGTGGACTCGGGGTGAGTAAATTTTTGAGATCCAGCGGAGAAGGAAGAATTAAAGGGCATTTCAGGAAAGCATAATGTCTGGGCAGGCGTAACGGAAGTTTGGAAGTCTGTGCCTGTTTGGGATGGGGCGCTGGAATTGTTTGGTGTGCGTGTTGCAGGGTAGGGCCCACAGGACAAGTGGATCTGTTTGAGAAGTGCTGTCATGGATACAAAGCATTGTCTTGAGAGTGTTTATAGACCACAGTGTCCACTTTATAAACACCTGGCCCGCCCACAGGCTCAGTGGGTGGGTCCCTTTAGTGACCACCTTTCTGGAGCTGGAGGCAGAGACATAGTGACAGGCCTTTGTTTTCTTTTTTTTCTTTTTTTAATATATTTTATTGATTTTGTACAGAGAGGAAGGGAGAGAGACACAGAGTTAGAAACCGATGAGAGAGAGTCATCGATCAGCTGCCTCTTGCACACCCCCCACCGGGGATATGCCCGCAACCAAGGTACATGCCCTTGACTGGAATCGAACCCGGGACCCTTCAGTCCCCAAGCCGACGCTCTATCCATTGAGCCAAACCGGTCCCAGCGGCCTTTGTTTTTTTGTTCTTATTTCTAAGTTTGTACACAAAGATTCTTACAAAGATTTTAAACGTGTTTCTCATTCAGATTTTTGATGAACTGTCTGCAGTGGAAAAAATATTTAATTACGTCACTTCAGGATTTGCGGTCACTATATCCCTGGAGTGGAAGGTGGTTTGGTAAACATGAACCACTGGGAGTTGGGTGTTGATGATAATAAGGGCTGTTTTAGCCCTGAAGGCCTAGGTTTAGAGTCAGACACATCTGGATTTAAATCCCACTTTTTACTTGCATGGCCTGGATAAAGTCACTTATTTCTCCACAGCACTAAATGAATAGTACTCTCTTTGCAGGATTGTTAGGAGGGTTAAGTAGGATAATCTACATAAACATGCTCAGCACATGGTAGATACTCAGTGAGAATAGCTGTCATTATTTTCTATCTTTTTTTTTTTTTTTTTTTTCAGATGCCACAGTAAATGACCTCCAGTGTGATCATAATAACCAACAGGTGATTGGCAGTTCACAGTGGCAGATGCTTCTGTTTCCATGATCTCTTTTGCTATGGGATATGTGACGTTGTGACAAGACGGAATTGGGAGGAAGAGCATAAATTTTAGAGTTTTCCCAGCTTAATCGCCAGTATTTCCTGACTGAGTTACCTAGCACAGTGGTCGGCAAACTTATTAGTCAACAGAGCCAAATATTACTAATTGTATGATTGAAATTTCTTTTGAGAGCCACATTTTTTTAAACTTAAAATATGTAGGTAGGTACATTGTTAATTAGGGTACTCCTAAGCTGCTTTTTGCTAAAAACTCTAGGGGTCAAAGAGCCGCATGTGGCTTGAGAGCTGCAGTTTGCCAAACACTGACCTAGTATAACTTAACCTCTCTGAACTTCAGTTTCCCAGAGAGAAAGAGGCTGTGCGTATAGGATTGCTGTAAGGTTAAAATGAGAATCATCTGTTTAATCCATTACAGAAGGTCCTGGAGAAGGGGGGAGGAGGGTGTTATTTTCTCCTTAACTTTAAAAAAAAAAAAAAAAAGCCAATTAATGAATGCAGATTGTTATTGAGGGTGGCTGGATTGAGGTATGGGGTCTGAGTGTAGGGTTTTAGATACCTTTCTTCCCTTTGATTCAGAACAAGCTTGTATTATCTTAAGCCCAAAGGGATTAATTTAGAGTGGCTTATGTAAGAATGTTTGCATTTGTTTTTTTGTGTGTGTGTAGTTTTTTTGTGTGTTTTTTTAATATATTTTATTGATTTTTTACAGAGAGGAAGGGAGAGAGATACAGAGTTAGAAACATCGATGAGAGTCATCGATCAGCTGCCTCTTGCACACCCCCTACTGGGGATATGCCCGCAACCAAGGTACATGCCCTTGACCGGAATCGAACCCGGGACCCTTCAGTCCCCAAGCCGACGCTCTATCCATTGAGCCAAACCGGTCCCAGCAAGAATGTTTGCATTTGTATGAGGCCTTGGCTGCTAGCAGAGGGCCAGAGTGTTGTTTGGGGCTGGGTGTTTAGCAGTTAGTATATGCTTCCTTTCTGCAGCCTTTGTACCTACGGTGTTAGCTCTTAGGTCCACTTAGTGTGGCCAGACTTCTCCGCTGCAGGTAAGAAAAAGTCCAAACACCAGCCCAGGCCAAAAAGGGTACTTATTACTCTTAACTGGAAAGTCCTGGTGTACCAGCCTCAGGCACAGCTATCCCAGACAACGGAACTATGTCACCAGTATTTCCTCAGGCACAGCTATCCCAGACAACGGAACTATGTCACCCGTATTTCCTGTTTCCGCTCTGCTTTCCTCCGTGTTGGTTTCTCTCTCAGGCAGGAGTTCCAGGCGTCCACGCCACTCTCTTAACCAACAACTGAAAGGTGGTATCTCTTTGCACACAGCTCCAGCAAAAGATCTGAAGTGGATTTTTGTCCAGATGTGGCTCACATTTTTCTTCCTAACTAGTCCTGGTGGTCAGGGAGGAGGTAATATTTTCATTGGCCCGGGCAGGATACTCAGTGGAGCCAAAGTGAGGGACGGCTTCCCAGAAAGAAATTGTAGAGAAGGTCCCAGGGCAGACACTCAGTGGTTGCTACTGTGATGGGATTAGGCCAGCTTTCCTGCAGATAGTGAATATTAAACTCTTCACAAGATATTGGAAGAAGGAAAAAAAAAAAAAACCTATTTGAGGGTCCTGGGGAGTAACCAGAGCAGGCCGTCACCGGACAGGAGTGGGTGCCCAGCAGAAAGGAATGACATGGTGAGTTTCCTACTTGTTTGTTGCGTATCTAATGCCTCGTGGACATTATGACCAAAGTGCATCTATGATAGCCCCAGAGAAGGAGTTCCTAATATTTATATCAAAAATCGTTTTTGAGGCATCGTCCTGTGCACTGAGAGGTCACCAGGTTCAATTCCTGGTCAGAGCACATGCCCCGGTCGCAGGTTCAGCCCCCAGGTGCGGTGCAGTGTGTACAGGAAGCACTGGTCAGTTTTCTGTCACATCAATGTGTTTTTCTCCCTCTCCCTCTTTCTGTAAAACCAGTTTTTAAAAATATTTTTTAAAGTAGTTTTTTGAGGCGGTAAGCACACAAGACAGTGTGCAGATGAGGTGTTGTAGAACTGTGCACTGAAACCTGTAAAATTGGTTGACCAGTGTCACCCCAGTCAACTCAGTAAAAAGTAAAAACAAAACAACAGCAAAAAGTAGTTTTACCCAATCGTCCTTCAGCTGGTGAATAGATGAACAAAATGAGGTCTGTCCATACAGGGGAATATTATCCAGCCATCAAAGAAATGAGGTACTGATACGTTCTACAATGTGGACGAACCATGAGAACATTCTGCTAAGTGAAGGAAGCCAGTCATAACAGGCTGCATCGTGTATGATTCTGTTATATGAACCGTCCAAAAATGGGCAGATCCATAAAGACAGAACTAGCATAATGGTTTCCAGTGACTGAGGGGAGGAGGGGAAGGGGAGTGACTGCTGGTGGGTAAAAGTTCCTCCTTGGGGAGATAAAAAAATATCCTAAGACAGTGGTAATGGTTACACAGTTTTGTGAATTATATCTAAATTAAGCTGTTCTTTTTTAAAAATCTGCCAGGCTTCTGAGCTAGGCAAGCGTGGGGCACACCCCGAGCAGCTCAGCTAACGCTGAAAACGCCGTTCAGATTTCAGCTGCTGCCTACCTCGGGGAAGACGTTGGGAGTTTGAGTTCAGTTATGTTCAAAAATACCAGAACGGTGGCTCCCTCTGTGGGTAGAACTGGACGGTGTGGCCTTCTCAGTCGCCGGGAAGGAGAGAGTGCCAGGAGCCAGAAAGGCAGAGCGCTGCCTGCGTCTGTGGGGCCTGAAGCCTTGCAGGACTTGCCAGCCTCCTGGTTCAGGAACGGGATAAGATCAGCTGGAGCCCTGCCCTCTGCTGGCAGCGGCGGGAGCTGGTGGCCTCGCTCAGGGGTAGGTCGCGTGTGGTTCCAGTCCCCGGTACCTCGGTACCTCGGTCCTGCTGGCTTTGCACCAGTCCGCATGGCATTCTCATCGCAGTGCGCCTGACAGACCTTGACCTCTGTGAGGAGTGTGTTTTCTAAGAAGATTCAATTTCACAACTGACCAGATCTGGAGGCAGCAGTAGTTTGTTGTGAAATCATAAGCGAGGTGGTTCCCTGAGGCAAGGCCCTTCCCGGCAGGCCCAGTGACCCTCCGGAACCCGACCGCTCCTCTCGGCACCTCAGGATTCTTCCCTGCGGGTAGAAATGAGGAGGCATGGAGCATTCTAAGTCACAAGTCACCGTCTGTATGTGTGCGGAGGCCGGTAATTGGTGGAGGGACTGCGAGTTGGAGGGGCCTCCTTTCCCGCTGCGGCCTGCTGCTTGCAGGGTGAGGCCTGCCTGGTTCGGTGCATGACCTGCTCCCACCCCTCCAGGCCACGAGGTCAGCTTTTTCATTTTGGTTTGCTGAGCATTTCAGCCTCATCTCGTGTGTCTGTCTCAGCAACCACCGTTTATAAAAGGTTTTAAGAAATACACACTTTTACTATATATATATATGTGTGTATATATATAGTGTCTGGAGAAGCTAATACCCAAAAAACAATAGTGATTGCCTTTAGGGGTGGGAGCTATTGTACTTGTTGAGTTGTGTGAGCATTTCTTACCACGTACATATGTTATCTGCTCAAAGGGTTTTCCCCTTTGAACCAGCCGCCGTGAGGCAGAGATGGGATGATATTGTGGTGATGTCTAAACTGAGACAGTGGCAGGTGGGGAAGAGAGGGCTGGGTTTGAGATAAATTTCTGCGGCAAATAGAAGTTGGATGAGACTGATGACAGAGACTGTGGCTGGAGATGATCAAGTAGGAGGAATCCATGAGTGGGAAGCTGGCTGGACAGGAATGGATGTCTTTTCTTTTTTTTTTTTAACTTTATTGATTTTTTACAGAGAGGAAGGGAGAGAGATAGAGAGCTAGAAACGTCGATGAGAGAGAAATATCGACCAGCCGCCTCCTGCACCTCCCCCCACAGGGGATGTGCCCGCAACCAATGTACATGCCCTTGACTGGAATTGAACCTGGGACCTTTCAGTCTGCAGACCGACGTCTACCACTGAGCCAAACCGGTTTCGGCAGGGGTGGATGTCTTTAACCGCATCTGGAAGGCAGAGCAGTGCCAGCAGGAGGTGTCTGAGGGGCCTCTTGGCAGAGCTGTTCGGCCGGCAGCTGAGTTGCAGCCTGGAGAGAGGGCAGGGCTGTGGAGATTGACGTGGACGTTTCAGAATCTGGGGGCGTAAAGCCAGCGAGCATGCTCGTGCTTGGAGAATGGAGAGGATCCCAGGGCGAGCTCACCCTGGGCCGGAGGAGGAGGGCAGCAGGAGGCCGTGAAGGTGGTCAGAGAAACGGGAGGCTGGAGGCCTGGAGCCCCAAAGAGCAGAGTTGTGGGAAGCAGTGTGTCGCCGGTGTTCGGCGCCGCGGGCAGTCCAGGAGATCACTGAGGACTGGGAGAGCCGGCTGTGCCGGGTGGAGGAATGAATGAATGGGTTGAGGAAGGATGAGGGGTCCTGTGTGCCAGCTCTGTGCTAGGTTCAGAACATAAAGTGGCCCCTGTCCTCAGAGATTGGACTGGCGAGGGGAGGAGGCAAATACAAAGAGAATTTTGATACGACTTGGTAGGTACAGTGGTGGAGAGAGGCTGAGGGTATTATGAGAAAGCAGAGAAGGTAATTTAACCCAGACTCGGATTAGTGGAGCAGGTGACTTGGTAGTAAGCCAGGCCTTAGAGATTAAGTCATTGAATCAGAGGATTAGGGTGGTCTGGCTGTGGGAAAGACAGCCCAGGTGGAGGGGACAGCATGGGCGTAGGGCACAGAGGTAAGAAAGTACAGGCCTGTGCTCAAAAGCGAGAGGTTCAGGCAGACAGCAGTGAGAGGTGACGGAGGTGGGCAGAGGGTGGAAGCCTCCTCGGGTGCTGCCCCCTTGCTGTCTCACCTTGTTATTAGCTCCAGCAGTCGTTCAGTGGATGCAGTGGGAAAGGATTTTCTATTATAAGGTCATGTCATCTGCAAATAGAGATAGTTCTGCCTGTTCCCTTCCGATCCGGATTGTTTTATTTCATTTTATTGCCCATTTGCCTTCGCTAGAACCTGCAGAACCAATTTGGCTTGTCCCTGACCTGGGGGAAGCGGTCAGTCTTTCCCACTCTGTGATGTTAGCTGTGGCTGTTCATACACGCCCTCTGCCAGGCTGGGAGTCCCTCTAGTGTGAATATTACCTTTACAGTAAACAGAAGCAGAGATTTTAAGAAGATGTGACTATTTAAGTACCTGGCGTTTACAGTTTATTACTCAGTGTGAATCTGATCTTTGTTGATATAACTTATTCTTTTTGTTACCTTTTATTGTCTTTTATTCTCTTTCTAATTACCTTTAGTGCATTTTATTTTCATCAATAAATTTGTCTTTCCTTAGGTCAGATTTTTTTAGGAATTTCTCTTCCATCACAAACAAAAAAAAAAGTCGCAGTGCTTTATGACATGGAAATTGTCTTTATATGATATCTTATTTGAATCCCCCTTTTACAGAATTTTTTAAATGGAGACCAGAATACTGAAATCATTTGTCAGCAGAGCAGGGCCCTGGGCTGCTGCTTTGGGAAGTGACTCAATAAATACTCCTTAGAACTCAGCTCGACATATTGAATGCAAACATCATTGGCTCAGCGTAGAATTTCAGGGCTACTTTCCACTGCATTCGATTCCTGGGGCTGCCACAACGTATTATCACAGGCTGGGCCTGCTTAACACAGCAGGCATGTGTTCTCTCACAGTTCTAGAATTCCCAAATCCAGGGGCTGGCTTGGTTCCAAAATCAAGGGTGGGTTTCTTCACGGGTCTCAGGACAATCTGTTCCTTGCCTCTCCCAGCATCCAGTGATGGCCAGCAGTCCTTGGCAGTAATCCTGGTTTGCAGCTGCCTAAATCCGGTCTCTGCCTCTGCCACATGGCCGCCTTGGCCTCTGTACGTGTTTCTCCCCCGGGCTGTGTGTGTGTGTGTGTGTGAGTGTGTGTGTGTGTGTGTGAGTGTGTGACTACCATTCCCGTTGTGTGTTCTCTTCTTTTTTTTTTTAATATATTTTATTGATTTTTTTATAGAGATGAAGGGAGAGGGATAGAGAGCTAGAAACATCGATGAGAGAGAAACATTGATCAGCTGCCTCCTGCACATCCCCTACCGGGGACGTGCCCACAACCAAGGTACATGCCCTTGACCAGAATTGAACTGGGACCTTTAGTCCGCAGGCCAATGCGCTATTCACTGAGCCAAACCGGTTTTGGCTCTGTTCTCTGTTCTCTTATAAGGACACCAGTCATGTTGGATTAAGGGCCCACCTCTACTCTAGTATGATTTGATCTTAACGTACATCTTAATCACACCTACAAAGCCCCTGTCGCTAAGTAAGTCACATTCACAGGTGTCAGGGGTTAGGACTTCAACATATCTGTTATATATTTTTCAATTGACTTCAGAGAGGAAGGGAGAGGGAGAGATAGAAACATCAACGATGAGGGAGAAGGAGAGAGAGACAGAAACATCAAGTTTCTGATGAGGGAGAGAGAATCATTGATCGGCTGCCTCCTGCATGCCCCACACTGGGGATCGAGCCTGCAACTCGGGCACGTGTCCTTGCCGGGAATTGAACTTGGTCTCCTGTTCAGAGGCCACGCCAGCCCGGCTACTATCCTTTTTGAGGGAGCAGCAGTTTAACCCACAACAACACTAACAAGGTTCTCTGTTCCCCCTCCGCAGGCGCCACATGCACCATGGCCCTCGTGTCGGCTGATTCCCGCATCGCAGAACTCCTCACCGAGCTCCATCAGCTGATCAAACAAACGCAGGTAACAGACCGCAGCCCTCCATTCCTCCAGGGGCACGTGGGCTGTGCTGCTGAGCTGTGGAGCAGGGGTGGGGGTTGTTCTCAGAGAGACTGGACGGACAGGACCCAAGGTGATGTCAAGAAGGTGAGAGGAGCCGAAACCGGTTTGGCTCAATGGATAGAGCGTCAGCTTGGGGACTGAGAGGTCCCGGGTTCGATTCCAGTCAAGGGCATGTACCTTGGTTGCAGGCATATCCCCGGTAGGGGGTGTGCAAGAGGCAGCTGATCGATAACTCTCTCTCATCAATGTTTCTAGCTATCTCTCTCCCTTCCTCTCTGTACAAAATCAATAAAAATATATTTTAAAAAAAAAAAAAGTGAGAGGAGGGCAGGACTACCATTCCTGTTGGATTATCCATCATGTGAGATATTAACTCACATGCCTTACAATTCACCCATTTAAAGTCTATGATTCATTTGTTTTTAATATATTCAAAGAGCTGTGCAACCATCACCATGACAACTTCCGAACATTTCGTTGCTTGACAAAGTGCCCCTATCCAAAAGCAGTTATCCCTTTCTCCTCCCAGCCTGACCCGGTAAATGAAGATACTCTTTTCAGGCAAGAATGTCCCAGGGTTTAGAGGTTCTCTCTCAGAAGCTGGTCAGAGGCCAACCCTTTTTTGGAATGTGCAGGGTTTGAAAGCCCAGGCTTGCTGAGTTAATTAATCATTTACTGCGTGCACCACCCCCGGCCCTGGGCCTAGGATCTTCTTCAGCAAAACAATCGAGGCTGAGCATCTGAATTTAGCATGTACATCAGAGATACAGCAATAATAGCGGCGTGGAGCAGCCTGCGGGGTAGAGAGGAACTCAGAGAAATAACTACTCTGTTCTTAGAGCCTCTGCATCCCATTTTCTTTTTTCATATATATAAATATATTTTTATTGACTTCAGAGAGGAAGGGAGAGGGGAGAGAGAAACACCAGTGATGGGAGAGAATATTAATTGGCTGTCTCCTGCATGCCTCCTACGGGGGATCAAGCCCGCAACCTGGTCACGTGCCCTTGACCGGAATTGAACCCAGAACCCTTCAGTCTACGGGCCGATGCTCTATCCAGTGAGCCAAATCGACTAGGATGCATCCATTTCTTTATTGTTGAACTAATTCGATTACTCATTTCCCCTTTACCTACCACTACTTGTATATTATGATAAACTCGTGGAGAAATTTTTAGCACAGAAATGAGCTGATGGTTAGCAAAATTTACTTCTTCCTCAGGCCCCTCATTTTCTGTGAGCAACACACCGAGGCTTTGGCTCAGTCTCCCAATTCAGTTGGTCATCAACACCAGTGTCACCATATCACTTGTTTACATAAGTAGCTGCTCCTTACCAGCAGTGGCCGTGTCACACCACAGGGAAGTGCGGTCACGGTAAAACTCCTTCATTACGGAACAAGTCAGCGAGTCACAGGCTCTTCGGTAGGTACGTCTTCCCAACAGAATTGGCCCTGCCCCTTGACCGGCTATTGCTATGGGCAGGCTTTATTACAGTGGCCCTGATTCCGTTATTTCTGGGGTGTCAGTCAGCTGGGGATAAAGCCAGTCATCCCTCTCAGCTCAGAGGCTTGTACTGAGCCTGGCTCCCTGTGTGTGCTCTCGTACCCCAGGGCCACCTCCCTCCTAAGGGGAGCACATTCAGAATACAAGTCCCAGACCTGCTAGCTGTTCTTTAGGATATGCCTTATTTTGATCTACTCTTGGGTCGGGATAGTCAGGGTGCATCGTTACACCTTACAGGTGCCCAGAGGGCTGCCGTAGGTGTGGAGGTCAGAGCATCCCAGAGTGGTGCCCCTTGGGGCTCAGCAGGCGGCACGGAGAGCCTGTGCCGTGGCTGCGGTAGCCTCCATCTGGATTAAAATAGCCAGGAGCCTGGTGGTCAGGGTGCGAGCCCTTTCCCAGCAGCAGATGGGTCCTGGAATCAGTATCGTGAGTGGCGTTGGCCGAAACCATTCACTGAAGCTTGGTCATCCTCCCAGGCCGACTCGTCCCTCCCCTGCTCTGGAAAGAGAACTCACTTCAGTCTTTTTTTCAGATTCACACATCCTTTCCCCTGAGTGTTGCTTCTCGCCAAAAGTGCATTTAGCTTGTCCCTCACCGCGCACACCCTTTTCTAGTGGGGGCCAGTGCTGCTTACTCCGCTGTGCCTTCTGTGGCCGCTGTGCTGATGGCCTCGGTGCGGTTAGGATACACATTTGTGCCCAAAAGTGTTGGGTTAGAAGTGAGGTCATCACACCCGGATGTAACTTAGCCTGAATCTCTCAGACAGCCTTTCAGGAGCTTCCCGGCTGGGGTGGGCTGTTCCCAGGGAACTTTAGTGCCTAGTGCTTTTGTCGAAACCCACCGCCCCCCCCACTCTCTTTCATAGCTTTTCACTTACAAAACGAGGGTGATGTGTGTCTGTGCACAGCAGCCACAGTATGGCGGGTTGCACTGCCCATTGGGTCCGTTGTCCCTTTGTGGGCATTCCATCAGGATGGAGCAGTTCCTAGAAATCCCTTCCCAGACAGTATCCTCTGTAGTGGCCGTAACCTGGAAAGTAAGTTAAAAGGCCCTGGCACACATGGTCCTAATGAAAGAACCCAGTCTGAAAGGTCACAGGCTGTATGATTCCCCTGAGCTGGCCTTCCGGAAGAGCCAAAATGAGAGAGGAAGAAGATACGGGGCTCGGAGGAGGGGGGCATGAGTAGGGGAGCACGGGGTTTTTAGGGAGTTGAAGTCATTTTTTTATATATATAATATATTTTATTGTTTTTTTACAGAGAGGAAGAGAGAGGAATAGAAAGTTAGAAACATCGATGAGAGAGAAACATCGATCAGCTGCCTCTTGCACTCCCCCTCCTGGGGATGTGCCCGCAACCCAGGTACATGCCCTTGACCAAAATCAAACTTGGGACCCTTGAGTCCACAGGCCGATGCTCTATCCACTGGGCCAAACTGGTTTTGGCAAGTCATTCTTTATGATACCCTGATGCTGTGCTCCTGACCGTGCTTTTGTCAAAACCCATGGATTGCACAACACAGAAAGTGAATCTAACGTAATCTATGGGCTTTAGTTAATAATTATCGGTTTGGGTTCATTAGCTGTAACAAGTGCACCTCACTAATGCAAGAGGTTCATAAAGGAAACTGCAGGGGAAAGCAAGTATCTGGGAACTCTTTGCTACCTGCTCAGCTTTCCTGTAACCCTACAACTGCTCTAAACGTGGTTCGTTAATAAAATATTAAAGCGTCGAAACGGTTTGGCTCAATGGATAGAGCGTCGGCTTGGGGACTGAAGGGTCCCGGGTTCAATTCCGGTCAAGGGCATGTACCTTGGTTGCGGGCACATCCTCAGTAGGGGGTGTGCAAGAGGCAGCTGATCGATGACTCTCTCTCATCGATGTTTCTAGCTCTCTATCTCTCTCCCTTTCTCTCTGTACAAAATCAATAAAATATATTTTAATAAATAAATAAATAAAGTGTTAAAGCTAAAGTAAAGTAGAATTGCTGGAATTCCAGTCGAGCTTCAGCGATGAGACCAGTTTGCCATCAGGTCATCGGACCAGACGCCTCTCGGAGGGCTGCGCTCAGGAGCGAAGGCTCCCGTTTGCCTCCATCCGGTTCTAAAAGCAGGAGTGTTCTTGGCACGTAGATGGCTTCACCCTTTTGGCATCGGGCGTAACCGAGCCAATAGTATCCTCCACCTCTGAGACTGTCTTGAGGCGTTAATATAATATTGAAATTCCAACATTGTGTAACCCACTCATCCTCAGCTACTATTTCTCCTCTCCCTTTGTCACTGATTTTACTCAGACTTTCCCACCCTTGGAAGGATGTAGGTCCAGCCACTGTGCCGGTCCAGATTGCAGGCAGCGGTGCCCGTCTGGCAGGTGTCATGTCCTGTCTCCTCCCCCTCCTTGGTCATGCCCATTAGGTAGGGTGGGGTTATAGAGCACAGAACTTAGTGGGCTGTTTAGACCAGTGGGCAGTATAGCCGCATTCACCACTAACTCCGTGTTGCCGAGTACTTGGGAGTCCTGACTACGAATCACCCATGCATCTGGCACCCTCAGTTGCAGCTGTAGTCGCAGGCCTGCTGATGTGGGGAAGACTGGTACCAGCATCCTTCCCCATCCCCCCTTCCCAGGTGAACTGATCGTAGATGTTGGTGTTAATTTCTAGACTCTCAACTCAGTCCATTGTTCTGTATGCCAGCATCACAGCATTTGACATCTGTAGCCTTGTCATAAATTGGAAATCGGGAAATGAGTCCTCCAATGTTTCTGTTTTTCTTTCAAGATTGTATTGGCTATTCTGAGTTACTTGAATTTCCATATGAATTTTAGAATAAGCTTGTCAATCTCTACAAAGAAGTCAGCTGGAACTTTGGGGGGGGGGGGGGGTATTGTATTGAATCCGTAGGTCAGTTTGTCTTTTCGGATGAAGGAGAGCCGAAAATCTAGATTATGATTTCACTTTAATGCCTTTTGTAATGCTTTCGCAGTAGTGGGGGGGAGGGGGGGCGGGGGAGTCCTTTTAAACTGGCCCTGAATTCAGACCTAGTAAGTGAGGGCAGCATGGATGGGCCTGGGCCTGGGTGAGGGTGCCAGCGGGATGGGGCCTCGCTCCCGCCCTGCTGACCTCCTCCTCGCAGGAAGAGCGCTCGCGGAGTGAGCACAACTTGGTGAACATCCAGAAGACCCACGAGCGGATGCAGACGGAGAACAAGAGTGAGTAGCTGGCTCTGGAGAGGAAGGGGGTGAGGAGCGATGTGGCCACGACTGCCGTCATTCCCAAAAGGGGCTTTTGTGTGAATCTGCCGTCATCCAAGATGAGCTGCCCCTTAGGCCAGAAGGACAGTTTCCCTGAGGCTGGGTGGCCCACAGGGACCTCGGAGACAGACACCAGACTGCCTAGCCCTGAGGAACCTTAACTCTCCCAACTCCGGGGACTGAAAAGTCAGTGAAATGGGGCTGCGTCTAGGGAAACACCCTGGAGGGGACAGGCACCCGGTTAGCGGGTGTTTTCTAGGGAGCTTCCCTCCCGGGGGGCACCGAGGGCCCCCGCTGGCCAGGCTCCTGGCCTTGGGCTTTCCGCTCTGAGCAGCTTGAGATCGCTGTCTGATTCCCATGTGCTGAGAAGGACTCCCTGGGTGTCACGCTATGGCAAAGGAAAGAAAGTCCTCCCTTGGATGCAGTGATGGCATTCGTACCGTATGAAATGTGAACGCCCTGTACATGCGGTTCAGGTCCTCGGGGAGCACTCTGAGCCAGTGGAGCTCATGCCTCGGTCCATGGCTTCTCTGCCTCCCAAGGCCTGATTGCAGCACACGGGAAGCAGTGCCAAGGACTGCCAGCTGCCCTCGCCCACGCTGTCTCCTGTGCTTACTCTGCAGTCTCTCCCTATTACCGGACAAAGCTGCGCGGCCTCTACACAACTGCCAAAGCCGACGCCGAGGCTGAGTGCAAGTGAGTACCAGCCGCTGCCTGCCATCGCCGCCCACCGCGCCCAGGGACCTATGGCCCACGGCCCCGGCTGCCTTCCTGGCACGGATGAGCCCCTCCCTTAGGGCCGCCTTCCCTAGAACCCACTTCCAAACTGCTCCCCACTCCCTAGCAGCAGGCAGGGGTCAGGTCCCAGCACTGCCATTTACCTGTCACGTGACCTTGGCAATCACCCCAGCTGAGACTCAGTTGCTCCGTCACTAAAATAGGAACAATAACTACCTATAGAATTGTCAACCTAAATGAGATAATGCATATAAAGTGCCTAAGGCTCGTGTTTTACAAACTCTTGACCGTCACTCACATCAGGAAATGCATTCTCTATTGTGGTGGCAATAACAGGAACAGGAACAGCTCTTTGTGGCCTTACTGTGCCAGGTGCTGGTACAGTAGTTTCTATAGTTACCTCATTGAACCCTCAGAGCAACTCTAAGATGGGATTACCCCTTTAACAGATGAGGAAACTGAAATACCAGAGGGTCGTGTAATCTGCCAAAAGACACAACTAGTAACGGGGGAGCCCAAAGTTAAACCAGAGCCCTCATTCTCTAATGTTTCTACTGGTTTTTAGAGAGAGGAAGGGAGAGGGAAGGAGAGATAGAAACATGATGAGAGAGCATCATTGATTGGCCGTCTCCTGCACATCCCACACTAGAGATCAAGCCTGCAGCCCGGGCATGTGCCCTGACCAGGAATCGAGCCACGACTCCTGGTTCATAGGTCAATGCTCAGCCACTGAGCCACGCCGCCCAGGCTCAATCATCTCTTTTTAAAAGGCCTCGAAGTCTCCCACTAGCAGCAGGAGTCACAGGGCAGCAGGCTCAGAGACCTCCCTTTCCATATACGGGTGGCCGTTCCCAGGTGGGACCCGGGCACTGACTAACCTTGGTGCAAAGGGCATTTCTCCAGGTGCAGCTCAGTAAGGCGCAGTGAACAGCATGGGGTGGAGGGTAACCCTTTGGCTGGAGATAGCGGGTAACTCAGCCTCAGACGCACAGAGTGCCAGCGAGGAAAGGTAGTGTAGGAGTGGGTAAGCCAGTGCACACAAAGGTCATTTAGCTTTCCAAGAACCGGAGGACTCAGGCTAAATGTCACGTCCCTGGAGGAGAGAACGGGTGCCTGGGGCCTGGGCAGCAGACCACTTGCTGGTGGGCACCTGCGACGTGGCTGTTGGTCCATATTGCTGACCAGAGGAGTGCTCTGGTCTTGGCACATCTCAGAAGCGTCCGCTCTCCCTGCTCACCCCTGACACAGACACCTCGCGATGGCACCGAAGCCACGAGCCTGAGGAGCTGACGGTTAGGACCTCGGTCCTCCTGCCGCAGATGGGCAGAGGCGAGGGCGTGGGGAGGCAGCTCGTTTCACCTGGCTTAGCTGCTTTGTGTCTAGCTTTGTGAGCACAACTCCCAGAGGAGACCCAAAAGGAATTAATTTTGCCTTTTTAAAATGTCACCCTGACCAAATAATTACACTGAATCTGCATGCAGCAGAGTCAGAGTATTTTAAAGGGCCTTCCTTCCTCCTGGCCAGCAGGGCGGTGAGAGGTTGACGGATGACCGTTAGGGCTCAGAGCTCTTGGCTGGATTCCAGCAGAATGTCAGCCGGAGGAATCCCCCCTCCGCTGGCGCAGGTGAAGCGGCTCTCGGGGTGGCCTGCTGCGCATTGCTGCCAGGCTGGCTGGCTGCCTGTCGGGTAGGACCTGGCAGGCGACGTGAGGCTTTTATGGTTCTGAGACGGAGAAGTTTCAGTTCCAGGAAACTACTTTTTAAAAAGTAACTGATCTTAAAACATTGTCACCTCAGATCTCTGCAGCGAATCTGCAATGACTAGAACAGCGGCTGCCAACTGGCGGTCCGTGAGTCTGAAAGGTCGGCGGCCGCTGGCCTGAGGAAGGCTTCGGAGCAGCGGTCACCAACCAGCGGTCCGCGGGCCACGGGTCCAGGAGGTCCCAAAGGCTGGCGACCCCTGCTTTCGGACACGGAATTACATTCCTCTCCTAGACATTCGTAACGGATTACCAACGGCTCTGCTAAGTTCTGCAAAGGAGTTTTTGAAATACGTTTTTATTGATGTCAGAAGGGAGAGGGAGAGAAACATCAATTATGAGAGAAGAGAATTGATCCACTGCCTCCTGCAGGCCCCCTACCAGGGATCGAGCCTGCAACCCAGGCATGTGTCCTGACCAGGAATCAAACCAGGATCTCCTGGTTCATAGGTTGTTGCTCAGCCGCGGAGCCACACTGGTCGGGCTATCTTACCCGCTTTTGTATGCTTTTAAGACTAAAGCCAGTATGCAGGGTTCCTGGTTTTCACAAGGTTTGTCCGCGTGCTTGCCCAGGAGAGGAGTCCGTGCTCTGTGCGCCTCATCCAGACCCCTTTCCCTCCTCCCGCCCTCAGCATCCTCCGGAAGGCCCTGGACAAGATTGCGGAAATCAAGTCTCTGTTGGAGGAGCGGCGGATCGGTGAGCTGGAGACAAGTTAGCTCGGTGTTCCTTGACCAGGCGGAGTGAGGGTTCCTGAGCAGCTATGTCTTCCTGCGGGGGGGCCTGTACCTCAGCCTGGTGTGGTCGGAGGGGCCATGGCTGTGACAGGGAGGGGCACAGGGCAGCCTGGGACCGGGAAGGGGATGGAGGTCGGTCCCGGGGTCAGAGGCAAGGCCTCCCTGTTCTCCCTCTGCAAACCACGCTGGTGTGCCCCAGTCCCTCAGGTTTCTCTCCGTCCTCGCTTGGCGGTCACCTGCTGCCCCAGGCCATTTCTTGCTGAGGGGAGAGCCTGGCTGTTAAGAGAGCCACAGTGGGTGTCTTGAAGCCAACCTTTCAGATGGGGCTTTCAGGGTGCTGGCTGCCATATCGCTTCAGATGCTGCCCCACCTCTCCCTCGCCCCTCCAGTGAGCCCAGGGGCAGCCTCCTCGCCCGTGACGCTGTCACACTGCCAGCGGGGGGAGTTGGCTGGGTGGATTGAGCCATGCCCACGGAGGTAAGGGCTGGCTCTGTCCACATTTGATACTTTTTTTATATATATATATTTTTTATTGATTTTTCACAGAGAGGAAGAGAGAGAGATAGAGAGTTAGAAACATCAATGAGAGTCATCGACCGGCTGCCTCTTGCACGCCTCCCCACCAGGGATGTGCTCGCAACCAAGGTACATGCCCTTGCCCGGAATCGAACCCGGGACCTTTCAGTCCGCAGACCGACGCTCTACCACTGAGCCAGACCGGTTTCGGCTTGATAGTTCTTTTAACTTGATGCTTAATTATATTAATAGAAAATACATGTACGTATGCACACGGCTCAATAAAACTTTCACTAACTTCACAAGTAGATGTAACCAGCACCCGGATAAGAGACATGACCCGCACCTCAGAATCCCCCTTTCGCCCTCTTTGGTTCTTTCCCAAAAGGTATCCACTGCCCGTCTCGCCAGGGCAAGTGGCCTGGCGGCCTCTCTCAGGCCGGGAGCACACCTGAACCCTGGGTGCTAACTCCTGGGGGAGCGGGGCAGGCTCCCTCTCGCTGGGGCTCAGGGCTCCCTTCCCCCGCAGCGGCCAAGATCGCGGGCCTGTACAACGACGCGGAGCCCCCGCGGAAGACCATGCGCCGGGGCGTGCTGATGACCCTGCTGCAGCAGTCGGCCATGACCCTGCCGCTGTGGATCGGGAAGCCTGGTGACAAGTGAGGGCAGCCCCGGGGCGGGGCGCTGGAGGGGAGGAGCTGGGACTGACCCCTCATCCCCCTCAGGCCGCCCCCACTCTGCGGGGCCATCCCGGCCTCCGGGGACTACGTGGCCAAACCTGGAGACAAGGTGGCTGCCCGGGTCAAGGCCGTGGACGGGGACGAGCAGTGGATCCTGGCCGAGGTGGTCAGTTACAGCCACGCCACCAACAAGTGAGTGGCACGCCCCGCCCTGTGGGGACTGGGACGCGTGCGAAGAGCCGGCTCCTTGGGCGACTCCCTCCTCACCCTCCTCTCGGCCCCGATGGGCGTCCACCGCCCTGCATCCTCTGCTCCTTTCCTTCGCCCGCAGGTATGAGGTCGATGACATTGATGAAGAAGGCAAAGAGTGAGTGTGCCGGGCGGGGCGGGGCGGGCGAGGGAAGCCGGGAGAGCCTGCTGCTGGGCAGGAGCCCCGCCTGCCGTGGTTTGACCCGGGCGCCCCTCCAGGAGGCACACCCTGAGCCGGCGGCGCATCATCCCCCTGCCCCAGTGGAAGGCCAACCCCGAGACGGACCCCGAAGCCTTATTCCAGAAGGAGCAGCTCGTGCTGGCCCTGTACCCCCAGACCACCTGCTTCTACCGGGCCCTGATCCACACCCCCCCACAGCGGGTAAGGCAGCCCCCGGGGGGAGCGTCCAGGGCACCAGGACCACCGGCTGACCAGGGGTCAGGGGTCGGTCCCCTTCCCTTTCCTTCCTCTTGTCCCTGTGGCCTCTGAGCTGGGAGGGTCCTGAGCTGTAGCCCCTCCAGCCTGTCCTCCACGCGGTGCCAGCCGCCTGCAGAGCTTAGAAAGCCCCTGTGTACCCTCTAGTCTAGTTTCCTTTTGCATTGAGGTGGGGAGCCTGCGCCCCGAGGGGAAGCGCCTTGCTCAGGGCCAGTCTTCACCCCCGACCCCTGCCCTGATGGCAGGTTAAAGGCTAGTGTCCCTCTTCCCCCAGGACCCCCTGCCTGCGCCCACTGCTTGTCTAGTCCCCTTAGCATAGGGCCCCCTTCCCTTGTGGCCGCCTGTGGCTAGCGAGGCCTTTTCCTTGCTGTTCATCCCCGTCCTCGGCCCTTGGTTGCTGAGGGCTCTGTGGCAGGGAGTAGGTTAAACATCTAGAGTGAAGGTGAGACGGGAAAGGCCAGGAGCCCACACACCAGAGGTTCCTGTCGGTCTAGGCTTTGGGGGAAGAGGGACGCTGGCCTGGGCTTTCTGACCAGCCCCCCGTCTGCCTCCCGCTGCAGCCCCAGGATGACTATTCGGTCCTGTTTGAAGACACTTCCTATGCAGATGGTTACTCCCCTCCCCTCAATGTGGCCCAGAGGTATGTGGTGGCTTGTAAGGAGCCCAAGAAAAAGTGATGCAGGCTGGCAGTCTCCTGCCACCTCGAGGGGGCATGCGACAGACATGACGTGAGGAAATAAATGTTCTTCCCCTTCGCCACGTCTCCTGGGTTCTTACCTTCCCCACAGAGGGCAGGTTGGGGGGCTGGGGCCTCATCTGGTCCCAGTGGCATTGACTCTTTCTTTCGGCTCAGGTTTGTGTTCCTTCCAATAGACACACTCCACGCAACACAAACTGTACTTTATTCTTGAGGCCCGAGCCGGGCACTCGCACGCTCCCGGGGGGCGGTCCCATGGGCACCGCTCACAGTGCTGAGTGGAACTTGAGGTCGCAGCCCGCCATCTTCTCAGCGTAGTGGGCATCAAAGCGCTCGTTCTGGGCCACAGTGAACATGGTTTTCCAGTCCCCCGTGATGCCTGGAGGGGGCGGGGGGAGGGAGGGAGGGGGGGAGGGAGACAGGCTTGAGGTGCTGGCCGAAGAAGAGGCCCCAAGTGACTCAGGGCCAGCTCTAGCCACTGCTCCCGCCCTCACCTCCCCAGCGCCCCTCCCGGTGGGCACTCACCTTTCCTCATGAAGGCGGAAATGCTGTGATCCATTAACTCCACGGGCAAGGTGCTGTAGTTAGCCATGGGGTTCTTCTTCATCTCCTTGAACGACGTGTGCCGCACAATGTGATCCACGGTCTCCTCTGGCAGGGAGCGTCCCAGGAACTCCAGAATCTTCCGAATCTCCCTTTTGGGGTTCTGGAGCAGCAGGGGGCTCTCAGTGGAGGCGGGTTGTGCATTGGACAAACAAAAGGGAGGCCCCACCCGAACCGCATAGCCACTTCCGACCCTGCTCCGGGACTCTGGTCCCTGGACTCTGGCCCTCCTGGGGCAGAATTAGTTGCCTTCTGCCCTGTGATCTGTTAAGAAGCTGTATCTGGCTCCTCGTGGGTGAGGCAGGGACAGCCCGGTCATAACCAGGCCCGGGAGAAGCAGCAGCAGTAAACGGGTGATCAGTGACTGCCCTTGGCACTGCCTCCAGCGCTGGGAGGTAAGAGCTGTACGGAGTGTGCTGCCACGGGGCAGGGAAGGTGAGGGGTCTGAGGACCGTGTAGGGTCTGCCATAGAGAAGCAGGGCGTAGAAGGCCTTGGCAGTTCCCACGAGACCCTGCACCCCTGTGCAACCTGGAGGGCAGTGGCAGCGGGGCCTCACCTCCTGCATGTCCTCGTAGAAGAGGTAGAGAACAGGGTGGGAGCGCCTCAGCTCCCACCACTCCTGCACGTGCTCGTACCAGGACCCATAGGACACTGTGGAGAAGGCAGGGGGCAGGCAGAGTTGGTATTCGTTCCAGCTGGCTGCCCCTCAGCCCACCCCTCCTTCCTCAGTCAGGCCCACCTTCCCCAGCCATGAACTTCTCCAGGAAGTTGTCCCAGGTGCCGGGCTCAGGGTGCACCTTGGCCATGCGGTAGAAGTGGTAATAGGAGACGGCCACATCCTTTGCGTTCCGGGCCACATAGATCACCTGGAGGGGCAGAAGACACCCCCGCCCCGTCACCACACCGCACCACACCACACAACAGGCACTAAACCTTCTTCTAAGCACCACACTCCACCCTGCAAGGGAGGTTCTCTCTGGGAAACAGGCTTAGGGGCTGACTTGGGTGTGGCCGAGCTGGGATTGAAGCCTGCTCTGATGCCAGAGTCCTGGCATTCTATACTAATCCAATCCTCGTAGCGCCTCTGCTGATTTGAAACAAGGCGTGCGGGATTCCTGCCAGCCCCTCCCCAGGCCTGTGAGCACCCAGGCCCTGCAGGCTTGCTGTCACTGTCCATCTTCCCCCAGAGCATGAGGCTGAGGGCTTCTCCCCCTTTGAGATGGGACCAGGCTTTGAGGAAGTGAGAAGGCCTTCCCAAAAGAGAGGGCCTTTTTCTCTAGCTGCCTCTGCCGCTCACCTTGACTTTCTGGTCCAGCAGGCCCTGTGGGACCAGAGCCAGGGGTAAGTGTGTCTTGAGGAGCCGCGGGGCAGGTGTATTGTTCAGAACCTCCATACCTAAGCCATGGGTAGGAAAGATCCCGTGAGCTGGAGCCCGGGTCCTCCCTCCCTCCACCTCACTGGCCTCCGGCACCCCACCACACACCTGTGGGGCACCCCGGACCCTTGAACTCAAGGAAGGGCACGCGGGTTAAGATGGGAGCCCTCTGGCACTTCTTCAAGTCGCCACCGTGGTAGATCATGTCCAGAATCTCACTCACCCAGGTGGTGCCTGGAGAGGAAAAAGGGAGGTAAGCAGGGCTGAGAGAACCCCCCGCTGGCCCACGGCGGGGACTGCAGCCCAGGAGAGCGGTGGGTGGTCCTCACCACCTACCAGACTTGGGGTAGGTGCTGACGAGCACGTCATCGGGCAAGGGCTGTAAGCTCTGCAGGGGCCCGAGTGCCTCGGCGAAGTACTTGATGAGAGGGATCCCCTTCACATACGTCAGCGGCGGGCGGGTGGCGTCCTGGACCAGCTCCATGCTGCCGCGTCAGGGGCCGGAGTGGGCCAAACTCCCTTAACAACATCACAACAACGTCTTCTGTTCGGTGGTTTGTTTTGAGGTAAGGAAACAGGCTGAGCAACTTGCCTCCACTTCCGGCGGATCTGACACCGTGGGGCCACAGCTCTGGAGGCACTCGGATTTACCCGCACAACTTTTAAAGCCCAGTGCCTGCCCAGCTAGACTGGCTCCAGGCGGCCAGGGCCCATGCCTGCCCTCCCGGTCCAGCAGGGCCTGTGGGAGCAGAGCCGGGGCAAGTGTGTCTTGAGGAGCCGTGGATCCCCAGTAGGGGGCGTGCAGGAGGCAGTCAATGATTCTCTCATTGATGTTTCTCTCTCCTTCTCTGTCCTCTCTGAAATCAATTTAAAAATATTTATTTTTAAATCCCAGTGCCTGGGCTACACCCCGAGCCAATCAGATTGCTCTGGTGGTGGGGCCAGGCGACGCCAGTGTGAACTTGGGAAAACCCCTCCTCCGGGGCCTGCCAAGTGTTTTCATTCTGTGCTTCCTGCTCCATCTGGTCCCAGCGGCTGCTCCCAGCCTCCCCTCCTGGAGCTCCCCGAGCTCCTCACAGGAGAAACCTCCCCAGAGCCCCTGGGCCTGAGACACAGCTTGCTCAGCCACTCTCCGCCTCAGCTCAGAGATAAACGGCCAACTGAGCACCTGAGCTGGTTTGGGAGCCATTCTTGTGTGATGAG
Organism: Pipistrellus nathusii; assembly: GCA_963693515.1. Classification (NCBI taxonomy): domain Eukaryota; kingdom Metazoa; phylum Chordata; class Mammalia; order Chiroptera; family Vespertilionidae; genus Pipistrellus; species Pipistrellus nathusii. The sequence goes on from OY882861.1 coordinate 94,533,694, forward strand.
CAAAACATGCCTCAGCGGGGAGGGAGGAAGAACGGGTTCAGGCCAGACAGCGGCTGGTATCGGACCGAGCTGGGATTTCCGGAGGGGAAAGGGCAGGGTCGGATTGAGCTGGATTTCGGGGGAAAGGGCAGGGTCAGTAGAGGAGGAATAGATCCAGCAGTGGGAGGTCTGGCCCAGCCCACCCTAGCCTGGCACTCACCGGACCTCTCCGGACCTTGGCCTGTGGCTCTCTGTTGTGCTGTCACGTAGCGTGAGTGCAGAACTGCAGAGATCTGCAAGTTTTATAGGTCCCAAGTGGGAGGGATTTGGAGCCAGCGCTGAGCCTTGGCTGTCCTCCAGGAATGGGTGGGGTTTGGGGTGGGAGGGCCCCCTCTCTGCTACCCTCATGAGCACCCCAGCTGACACCAGGATTAGACTGGCCAAGATGTGGGTTTAGTGTGAAGAAAATAAGACAGAATCAACACAAAAGGGCCTGGTAGCTTTTTGTGTGTTTTTGAGCTGTAATCCCGACTTCTGGCTTGCCCTCCAAACTCCAGCTCTGCAGGAGCCAACAGCTTTTTCTAATAAACTGGTCTCCAGAGGACAGTGGAGTGGAGGGGAAAGGTGGCCCAGGCCAGTCTGAGGAGCAAAGGTTCAGGTCAGGGGCAGCCCACAGGCCCCGGACAGCCAGGGCTGGAGGGATGTGGGGGGGCGGGTGATGGGGTTTGGAGCAGGCACTGCTCAGCAGGCTCTGAGGCAGCACAGGAGGGGAAAGAGCAGGAAGGCTGGGGGCTCATAATCCAGGGAGTGAACCCATTCCCGTTCCCATGGGCCCTCACCTGGATGGTGGGAGAACAGCCCAGAAGGTGCTTTTCTCTCCCTGGGTTAGAAGGGGGCTTGGCCTCTGTCCTTACTGTTTGGATTAAAGTCCAAAGTCCACTGGGCACTGGAGGCGGGTGAGCTCTGAGTCAAGGGTATGAGTCTCTGAGCCATCAAGAACTGTGACCTCAGCCCAGCCAGTGTGGCTTAGTGGTTGAGCATCAACCCAAGAACCAGATCAGGGTTCGATACCTAGTCAGGGCACATGCCTGGGTTGTGGACCAATTCCCAGTAGGGGCCATGCAGGAGGCAGCCGATCAATGATTCTCATCGGAGACAAAATGGCGGAAGAATAGATGGGCGGATTCTGAGCCCTGTCCCGAAGCAGAGAGAGCAGCTGATGGTCTTGAGCTGTGAGTGTTAGCAAGCTGGGAGACAGGAACACCAGAAGAAACTGCTGGGGGGCCGCTGACAGAGGTACCCCTCACAGGGAAGCACCCACGTGGGGCCACATCCCTTCCCGGAGCTACCTACCGGCTTGGACGGGGAAACCTCACCATCTTGAGAGGAAGATTGGATCGTGTCAAGAGGCCTGAATATCCATAGCCACAGCGACCACCAAGCAGCTGTGACTCCCAGAACGCGGATCCCAGGCGGCACGAACACTTGGCCTCACAGGAGTGCCCCAGGAGTGCCCCACCGCACGGCGAGGGTGGTGAGTGCTCGCAGTGCTCATGAAGAAGACAAAGACCAGCGCTCACAGAGCACACGGAAGCTGGAGGACAGGGGCGGTGATTACAAGTAGAAGCCCCGGCTGTTGGGCGGGTGTCACCCGTGAAAGTGGACGGGGCTCCTAACAGGGGAGATATCTGAAGAGCAACACATTTGGATCTGGCGCGGAGGGATATCGGAGAGTTGAGGAAGATTGCAGTTGCTCGGACTTGCCCCCTCCCCCCTCCATAGTTCCTGCTGCAGAGAGGATGGAGAAAAAAAGCTGGAGAGGCTTTAGAGTCTGGGAAGTCAACCTGGAAACACTGCCATCCAGAGGCTAATTCACAAATTGACTCTAGTCTAATAAAAACAAAACAAAACCTGCTAAAAAATCAGGACTGGAGCCGAGACCAGTTTGGCTCAATGGACAGAGCGTCGGCTTGGGGACTGAGGGGTCCCGGGTTCGATTCTGGTCAAGGGCATGTACCTTGGTTGCGGGCATATCCCCGGTGGGGGGTGTGCAAGAGGCAGCTGATCGATGACTCTCTTTCACCAATGTTTCTAGCTCTCTATCTCTCTCCCTTCTGCTCTGTACAAAATCAATAAAATATATTTTAAAAAATCAGGACTGGATTATAACAATAGAGGAAGCAAATGACCTTCATTACTGCAAATTTTATTTAAATTTTATTAATTTTTTAATTTTTGTTTTTTATTTTTGTCTTCATTATTTGCAATGTTTACTCAAAAAACTATTTTTCTTTTTCCTCACTTGACTTTATCTTTATAATTATTACATTGTATACATAATCAACATTATTACTACTACTATTTTACTTTTTTATCTTATTTTATTTTTATTATTTTTATTTTATTTTATTTTATTTTTTATTTCAGGATTACAGTTCTACATTCTTTATCTTTCCATCACCAACACTTTATTCTATCTCAACCCTACCTTTATGCCTTCACTCTCTTTCCAACCTTTTCCTTTGGTACCCTGTTTATCTTAACCCTTTCTTGCTCTAGATTTTCCCCATTCTTTCTATCTACCCCCTCCTAAAATTTCACCCTACTTGTATATATCTAATTTCCAACCCCCTGCTCCAAGCCCATTCACACCTCCCTTGCCGCTGTCCTAAAAACAAAACAAAACAAAAGTCTTTCTCTCTAACTCTTTGAAGTTGTATGTTGAATGTTAACTAGATATACTTAAGTTGTATGCTTTTTTTATAAGATTGATTTGCCTATTCTTTTTGTTTGATTGTATGTTTTTGTTAGCTGGGTTCTAGTCACCTTTATTGGTGGTTATTAATATCGCAAACACATTTCTATTCAGTGCCTTGTGTGTTGTACCTGGTTGTGTTGTATTTTGTGCCTTTAAATCAAAGCAGGGGAGAGAGAACTACACAACCAGACATCCTAACAAGAGAAATCATGGGGAGACAATGAAACAGCCCGCATATGAAAGAAAAGCAGGCTTCACCAGAAAAGGAAGTAAACGAGATAGAGGCAAGCAGCCTGCCAGAGCAAGAATTCAGAGTAATGATCATAAGATGGCTAAAAAGAATGGAAGACAAATTTGACAATATGAGTAAGAACCAAGAGGAAATGAAGAAGAACCAAGAAGAAATGAAAATTGACATCACTACCATGAAGAACTCAATAGAAAGCATCAAGAGTAGACTAGAAGAAGCAGAGGACCGCATCAGCGAGCTAGAAGACAAGATGGAAAAAAATACCCAATTAGAACATCTTCTGGGGAAAAAATTAAAAAGCAGGAGGAAAGTCTAAGGGAACTTTGGGACAATACAAAACAAAACAATATTAGAATAATAGGGGTTCCAGAAGGAAAGGGAACTGAGGAAGACATGGAAAATGTATTTCAAGAAATAATGACAGAAAACTTTCCTGAGATAGAGAAGAAAAAACCCACACAAATCCAAGATGCTCGCAGAGTCCCAAGCAAAATGAACCCCAGAAAACCGAACCCAAGGCACATTATAATTAAACTGGCAAACACCAACGACAAAAAAAAGAATTTTAAAAGCAGCCAGAGAGAGATAAAGTTACATATAAAGGAACCCCCATCAGACTAGCAACTGACTTCTCCACAGAAACATATCAGGCCAGAAGGGAATGGGATGAAATAAAGTCATGCAAAGGAAGGGTCTGAATCCAAGAATACTGTACCCAGCAAGGCTATCAATCAAAATTGAAGGGGAAATCAGGAGCTTCACAGACAAAAACAGACTAAGGGAATTTATCTCCACCAAACCAGCAATGCAAGAAATGCTAAAGGGTCTACTGTAAAATTAAAGAAATAGAAAGCAAAGAAGGAACACAGGGGTATAGAATAAAAATGGCGTCAAATAAGTACCTATCAATAATAACTTTATTGCAGCAACCTGGATGGAATTGGAGAACATCATGCTGAGTGAAATAAGCCAATCAATGAAAGAGAAACACCACATGACCCCACTCATTTGTGGATAATAAAGATCATTATAAACTGATGAACCAAAAGATAGATATAGAGACAGTAAAGCAACAAGCAGATTGTCAAATTACAACGGGGAGGGGAGGAGGGTCTGGGGGAGACAATAAATCAACCCAAGGACTTGTATACCTGCATATAAGTACAACCAATGGACATAAAACTCTGGGGAGGGAGGGGATACATGGGAGGGAAGGAGGGGGGCAAAAAAAAATCAATAAAATATGTAAAATAAAATAAAAATAAATAAAAAAATAAAAAAAAAAAAATAATAATAACTTTAAATGTAAATGGACTAAATGCTCCAATCAAAAGACTAGGGTAATGGATTGAATAAGAAAACAAGACCCATATATCTGTTGTCTACAAGAAACCCACTTCAGAAAAAAGATGCACACACACTGAAAGTGAAGTGATGGAAAAAGGTTTTCCAGACGAATGGAAATGAAAAAAAAGCTGCGGTAGCAATACTTATATCTGACAAATTAGATCTCAGAGTGAAGGACATAACAAGAGATAATGAAGGTCACTTCATAATACTAAAGGGAGCAATCCAACAAGGAGAAATAACCCTGGTAAAATATATATGCACCCAATATGGGAGCACCCAAAAACTGCTGGAGGACATTAAGGGAGAGATTAATAGCAATACAATCATATTAGGAGATTTTAATACCCCACTGTCACCCTTGGACAAATCATCTAAACAAAAAATCAGCAAAAAAATATCAATCCTAAATGACTCGCTAGACCAGATGGAATTAATCGAGATCTTCAGAACATTCCACCCCAAAGCCACAGAATATACATTCTTCTCAAGCGCACATGGGACATTCTCAAAGATAGACCACATTTTGGGACATAGGCAAAGTCTCTTCAAATTCAAGAAGATAGAAATCATATCAAGCATCTTCTCAGATCATAGTGGCATAAAACTGGAAATTAACTACGATAAAAATAATCCAAAGAATCAAACACATGGAGACTAAACAGCATGCTATTAAACAAGGACTGGGTTACCAGAGAAATCAAGGAAGAAATTAAAAACATCCTGGAAACAAATGACAATGAAAACACAACTACCCAAAATCTATGGGACACAGCAAAAGCAATTTTGAGAGGGAAGTTCATATCCCTACAAGCATATTGCAAAAAAAGAAAAAAAAAAAAAGAAAAAATGGTAACAAATTATCTAACTCTACAACTCAAAGAGTTAGAAAAAGAGCAACAAGAAAAGCCCAGTGTAAGCAGAAGGAAGGAAATAACAAAAATCAGAAAGGAGATAAATGACATAGAGACCAAAGAAACAATACATAAGATCAACAAAACCAAGAGCTGGTTCTTTGAAAGGATAAACAAGATAGATGAACCTCTAGCCAGGCTAACCAGGCAAAGAGAGAAGACTCAAAATCAGAAACGAAAGAGGTGAAATAACAACAGACCCCGCCAAAATACAAAGGATTGTTACAAAATACTACAAACAACTCTATTCCAACAAACTGAACAACCGGAGGAAATGGACATATTCCTAGAAAAATACAACCTTCCAAAACAATCAGGAAGAATCTAAAAATCTCAATAGACCAGTGACTTGGGAAGAAATTGAAACCGTCATCAAAAAGCTTCTAGCAAACAAAAGCACAGGGCCAGATGGCTTCACAGGAGAGTTTTACCAAACATTTAAGGAAGAACTAAAACCTATCCTCCTCAGACTATTCCAAAAAATTGAAGAGGAAGGAACACTTCCAAACTCCTTCTATGAAGCCAGCATCACCCTAATACCAAAACCAGATAAAGACAACTCAATGGAAGAGAATTACAGGCCAATATCCCTCATGAACATAGATGCCAAAATCCTCAACAAAATTCTAGCAAATCGGCTCCAGCAGAACATCACAAAGATCATACACCATGACCAAGTAGGATTTATTCCAGGAATGCAAGGATGGTACAATATCCGCAAATCAATAAACGTGATACATCACATAAACAAATTGAAAAATAAAAATCATATAGTCATATCAATTGATGCAGAAAAAGCATTTGATAAAATCCAACACCCTTTCCTGATAAAAACTTACCTCAACATAATAAAAGCTATATATGATAAACCCACAGCCAACATCATACTCAATGGGCAAAAATTAAAACCATTTCCTCTAAGAACAGGAACAAGACAGGGATGCCCACTCTTGCCACTCCTGTTTGACATAGTACTGGAAGTACTAGCCATCGCAATTAGACAAGGAGAAGAAATAAAAGGCATCCAAATTGGAAAAGAAGAAGTTATCCTTATTTGCAGATGACATGATATTGTACATGATTAAAAAACAAAAGACTCCATTAAAAAACTAATTGACTTAATAAATGAATTTGGCAATTTGCAGGATACAAAATTAACGCCAAAAATCTATGGGATTTCTATACACCAACAGTGAACTTATAGAAACAGAGACTAAAAAAGCAATTCCATTTACCATCGCACCAAAAAAAATTAAGATACCTAGGAATAAACTTAACTAAGGAAGTAAAGGACCTATACGCGGAAAACTACATGACACTGAAAAAAGAGATAGAGGAAGATGGAAACAGATGGAAGGACATACCATGTTCATGGATTGATAGAATCAACATCATCAAAATGTCCATACTTTCTAAAGCAATCTATAAGTTCAATGCACTCCCCATTAAAATACCAACGACATATTTCACTGACCTAGAAAGAACTCTCCAAAAGTTCATTTGTAACAATAAAAGACCCCGAATAGCCACAGCAATCCTGAGAAAGAAGTAAAGTAGGAGAGATCTCAATACCAGACTTCAAGCTGTATTACAAAGCCACTGTTCTCAAAACAGCCTGGTACTGACACAAGAACAGACATATAGATCAATGGAATAGAATCGAGAACCCAGATATCAACCAAAATCACTATGCTCAATTAATATTTGACCAAGGAGGCACGAATATACAATGGAGTCAAGACAGTCTCTTCAATAAACGGTGTTGGGAAAATTGGACAGATACATGCAAAAGAATGAAACTAGATCACCAACTTACACCATACACAAAAATAAACTCAAAATGGATACAGGACTTAAACATCAGACGGGAAACCATAAAAATACTAGAAGCATCCACAGGCAGCAAAATCTCAGACATATGCCAAAAGAACTTCTTCACTGATACTGCCCCTAGAGCAATGGAAGCTAAAGAAAAAATAAACAAATGGGACTACATCAAAATAAAAAGCTTTTTTACAGCAAAAGAAACCATCAACAAAACAATAAGAGAACATATTTGCAAATGTTACCACTGATAAAGGTTTAATCTCCAACATCTACAAACAGCTTATACAACTTAATAAAAGGAAGATGAATGATCCAATTAAAAAATGGGCAATGGACCTAAATAGAATATTCTCAAAAGAAGACAGAAGGAAGGCCAAAAGGCACATGAAAACATGTTCAAAGTCACTAATTATCCGAGAGATGCAAATCAAAACAACAATGCGGTACCATCTCACACCTGTCAGAATGGCTAACATCAACAAATCAACAAACGACAAGTGTTGGCGAGGTTGCGGAGAAAAAGGAACCCTCGTGCACTGCTGGTGGGAATGCGGACTGGTGCAACCACTGTGAAGAACAGTGTAGCATTTTCTTAAAAAACTGAAAATGGAACTCCCATTTGACCCAGTAATCCCACTCCTAGGAATATATCCCAAGAAACTAGAAACACCAATCAGAAAGGATATATGCACCCATAAATTCATAGCAGCACAATCTACAATAGCTAGAATCTGGAAACAGCCTAGGTGCCTGTCAGCAGATGATTGGATCCAAAACACTGGTACATCAACACAATGGAATACTATGCTGTCATAAAAAAGAAGGAATTCTCATCATTTGCAGCAACCTGGATAGAACTAGAGAACATCATGCTGAGTGAAATAAGCCAGACAATGAAAGAGAAATACCACATGACCTCACTCATTTATGGATATTAAAGAACATTATAAACTGATGAACCAAAAGTCAGATATAAAGACAGTAAAGCAACAAGCAGACTGTCAAATTACAGCGGGGAGGGTAGGGAGATCTGGGGGAGATAAGAGATCAATCGAAGGACTTGTATACATGCATATAAATACAACCAATGGTCACAAAACTCTGGGAAGGGAGGGTATGTATGGGAGGGGGGGCAATGTTAAAATATGTACACAGATAATAATTTAATTTAAAAAAAATGATTCTCATCATTGCTGTTTCTCTCCCTTCTCTGAAATCAACAGAAATATATTTAAATAAAATAAAAAGGAACTGTGATCAGAGGCAGGCCAGGGGGAAGCTGAGGCACAAGGGCCTCCAGCAGAGGAGAGGCAGGTCCATCTGGGGCCAGTGGCCCCTCCCCCTGCTTCTGTTCTCAGGCTCCAGTGACTGGCAGGGCCTTTGCCTCCTAACTCCCCACACACCCCCAGCAAATAACGGAAGATCCCCTTCACTCAGACTTTTTATTGTAAAAACTGCCCAGACCCTAAGGCAGTGGCACAGAAAAGGAATGGGTGGAGGGCTGGGGTGCTGAGGTCAGAGCTCCAGCATGTCTGTCCAGTGTTCCTGTGGAGACGAGAAGGGTGGTCAGAGGCAGCACAGGGGACAGGATTGGGCAGAGCCCAAAACCACCTCTCACCTCTTCTAATTCCGAGTTCTCCTCTTCCTCCTGGGAGCCCGTCCGACATAGCCAGATCAGGTCTCCCCACAGCAGTGAGTTCTTGCAGCTGCCAAGAGAGAGTCGGGATCACAAGCCTGCTTCAGGCTAGGCCCTGGGTGCCAAGATGAGAACTCAGCTGCCTGCTTTAACTTGTCTTCATAGGTAAATCAGGCTGGGGGCGGGAGGGAACTTACCCAGGGCATCGGCCCTCTAGCGGCAGAAGCTGCCCTGGCTCCCCCTGCAGGAAGTCCTCTGCCAGGCAGGTCATGTGGGCCCTTAGGGAGCAGCCAGGGTGGGGGCAACACAGGGGGCCCTCTTCATCCTGTCGGAGGGGGCAGAAGGGGAGGGAGAAAATGGAGAGTGGTGATGTAACTGACAGAATTCCTATGGATCAGACACTGTTCCGGGGGCTCCCTAAGAGACATGCTCTTACGTTATATCATAGATGAGGAAACAGGATGGAGGAGTTGCAATACTTGCCCATGGCGACTAAGCTGGCCAATTTTCTCTGAGTATTAGCAGTGACTCTACAACAGCACGGCCACTGCAGCTAGACATAGAGTTCCTCACAGGCTCATCTCTGAATGGCAAGCACAGGTATGTGCTGAACCAATCACATATGTGAGGGAGGTATGCCAGACAGCCTAGATGTTAGTAGGCTATACCATCTAGATGTAAGTGCACTCTATGATGTTTGCACCGTGAAATTGCCTGAGGACACATTTCTCACATTCCTAGTTTAGCAGCATGTGAGATATGCAGTTTACTTACATTTAATGTGAGTGAAAGACCTGTTATCTCAGTTTATACACTAAATATTTGCTACCTACTCTGTACCACACCCTTCTTCAGTACTAAATAAGAACTACCCTTGTGGAGTATAGTTTGGGGTGGGAAGGGTGTGAGACTGATAATAAAATAAAATATAGTTTGACCCCTGAAGAACAGGTTTGAACTGGGGTGGTCCATTGATACAGACCCCACCCCTACCCCCAAATACCCAGTGGGCCCTCCATATCCCTGGGTTTTGCATCTGCAGATTCAACCAACCACAATTTAAAAAACAGTATTTCTGAAGTTTTTTTGATCCAGGGCTGGGAATCCACAGATGCAGAGGGCTGATTGTATGCACTGTTCTATACCATCTATACAATAAAAGGGTAGTATGCTATTTAGACTGGGAGACCTTCCAGACAAAGCCATGGTGGCAGGGCCAAAGCAGAGGCAGTTAGGGGCGATCAGGCTAGGAGGGGAGGGAAGTTGGGGGTGACTAGGCCAGCAGGAAGTGGGGGCAGTTGAGGGCTGGCAGGGGGACAGTTGGGGGCGATCAGACTGGGGGGGGGAGCAGTTGAGGATGAGTAGGCTGGCAGGTAGGAGGTAGTTGGGGGGCAAGAAAGCCAGCAAAGGGGGGGGGGGTGAGTTGGGGGTGAGCAGGGAGGCAGGCAGAGTGGCTAGGGGCGATCAGACAGGCATTCAGGTGAGTGGTTAGGTCCGTGTTGGTGGTATAGTGGTGAGCATAGCTGCCTTCCAGGTGAGTGGTTAGGAGCCAGTGGTCCCAGATTGCGAGAGCGATGTCCCAGATTACAGAGGGTGCAGGCCAGACTGAGGGACATGCACAAATTTCATGTACTTGGCCACTAATTTTATATAAGGGACTTGAAAATCCAAGGAGGTAGGAAGGTCCTGAACCAATCTCCTATGGATACCGAAGGAGGGCTGTTTGGGGGAAGTAAAAAGTTATATGTGGCTTTTTTACTGCATGGGTTCAGCACCCCTAATCCTCATTGTCCAACAGTCAACTGTACACGATATGTTAGACAGTAAGTGTTAAAATTAAAATTTAAAAAAAAAAAAAGGAGCCCTGGCCTGTGTGACTCAGTTGGTTGAGCATTGTCCCATGCACCCAGGGTGGTTTGGATTCTGGTCATGGCACATGCCTGGGTTACCACGTTGATTCCCACTAGGGGGCGTGCAGGAGGCAGCCTATCAATGTATCTCCCTCGCCTTTCCTCTTTAAAATCAATAAAACCATATTTTTTTTTAAAAGGAAAGCAGTACCAAGAAAGTTGCAATTTTAGAAAGAGAGCCAAGGAAGACCTCGTGGGAAAGAGGCAGCATTTCATCAAGACCAAGGTAGAGGGAAGAACTTTACAGTGAGCGAAGGGCAAAGGTGCGAAGCAGGAATGGCCGCAAGTACTTCCACCCGCATTTGGGAGATGGAAGCCAGGCGCGCCAAGGATGCCGGTGGGCTTCGGCCTCCCAATCAACAGCCTGATCCGAAGTCGTCTGAACTCTAGACCTGCCCCAACCCGGAGCCCCGGGGGAGCGCTCACCGGAAGCGCGCGCGCGCACAGGGTGCAGGGGGCCCCGGAGTCCTGGCCCGGCGGCGACTCGGTGTCCGCAAAGGGACTGTCCCGACGCTTGGCGGCCAGCATCCGGGGCGGCGGAGGCCCGAAGGCCACCGGCACGTGAGGCGGCGGCGGCGGGCAGAGCTCCTGGCGGAAGTCGGCGCGCAGCCAGCGCAGTGTGAGCGGGAGGCGCGCCCAGGGCGGCGCGCGCAGCATGTGCGCCAGCACCCGCAGGTGGAAGGCGAAGGCGGCCTCGCTGCGCAGGCGCGGGGCCACGTGCGCCAGGCGGCGCGAGGCCTGCGGGTGCTGCCAGGCCCACTCGAACTGCGGGCGGGAGAGAGGGCTCAGCGCCGCCCGGGGAGGGCCCCACGCCCCGGGCCCTGGCCCTGCCACCCCGTCTCCCTCCTTACCCGGAGGGCGGCCACGGCGGAAGGGAAGCCGTGCACGATGAGCACCATCTCCCTGGGGAAGAGAACCAGGGCCTGGTGCGTAAAGCGCCCCCTTCCCGCCCCGCCCGTGTCCAGCCCAATCCCCTCGCCACGGTTCGCCTTCGGCCCTGCCGGAGAGTGGAGTCCTCACAGCGGGCGTCAAGCCTTGTCCTCGAGGCCCTGCCTCTCCTGAGAGGTCCGGGCCTCGCATCTCCAGCCTCAGCTCCGCCTCCAGTCACAGGGACGTACTGCCTTCCTCGGTTCCGCCCCTATCCAGGTTGCCTGTCTTCCATCCCGGCCCATCAGTCCCCTTCCTCACATCCCAGTCTCACCGGGCTCCTCCTCCCCACAGGCTCCTCCCCAGAGACAGGTCCCCCGACCTCACTGGCCACCCCCAGGCCCGGCTCTCAGCCCCGCCCACTGTCACTGTCCCTCCCCCGCGGCCCCGCCTCCTCCTTGAAGCCCTCCTCTCGAGCGACCCACCCTCTTACCAGGGACCGCGCCCGCTGGTCCGCCAGGCCCCGCCTTTTTTGCGGCCTCCGTTGTGCTGCTGGACACGGCGAGCAGGGTTGACGGTGAACCCCACGTAGACCCGGCCCCGGTGCCGAGGGTTCAGGCAATAGAGCAGGTAGACGCCGAAGAAGCCCCCGGGCCTCGCCGCACCCCCCTCGGGACCCATCGGGACGTGTGGGTTGACTGCTGTGGCCTCTGAGCTCGGGGAGGGGAGGGTGGGGATGCCAGGGCCGTGATACACTTGTCTGGGGGAAAGCTCTGGGTGGCGATCCCGGAGTAACCCGGCGGCTGCAGCAGCGCGGGTTCGGGCACCCTCTCCTGGCTGGAGCCCGTGTGTCCAAACCCGCCGCCGAACCTCAGGCGGCGGCGCCAATGGGCGGGGGGCGGGGGCGGGGCCCGGCCGTGCGCAGGCTCTGATTGGCTGGCGGGCGGCAGGCGCGGAGCCCGGGCGGTTGGAAACTGGGTTTCCGGGAGGGCGGAAGTGCTGCGCTTCCGGTCGCCTCAGTAAGGGCGGAAGTAGGGGCTACCGCAGTGAGGGTGGAAGCTGCGTGACCCGCGTGGGATCGGGGCTTCTGCCCACGCCGGGTCGCCCCCACCGGCCGCCATGGAACTCAGCGCCGATCACCTGCGGGAGAAACTGCGGCGGGACCTGCAGGCAGAGCACGTGGTGAGCTGCGCGGCCGGGACCTCCCGGCGAGGGCCAAGGGGCTTCTGGGCGGGCGGCCTGGCACCATCCACATGATTCTGCCCCTTAGGAAGTGGAGGACACGACTCCCAACCGCTGCGCGTCCAGCTTCCGAGTCCTGGTGGTGTCGGCCAAGTTCGAGGGGAAGCCGCTGCTTCAGAGACATCGGTGAGGCCCGGGCAGCCCCTCGCTCAGCGCGGTCCCGGCCCCACAGCCTCGGCCACTCCCCGCAACCCAACGCCCTCGCCCCGGCAATGCGGCCCAGTCCTGTGGGCGACAGCCCCAAGGATTTCGCCTTCTCGGCCCCTGCTGGGAGTATTGAGGCTTAGGCCCTCTGCCTCCTGTCCCAGGTCCTGGGCGCTACTTGAGGACACCTCCAGCCTTCTGGGTCTCCCTAGCTTCGGGGACTGTGGCTTAGGCCCCTGCGGTTCCCTAACAGCCTCTCTCCCGCAGGCTGGTGAACGAGTGTCTAGCCGAAGAGCTCCCGCATATCCATGCCTTTGAGCAGAAAACCCTGACCCCAGAGCAGTGGGCCCGGGAGCGGCAGAAATAAGAGACCAGCGCCTGCACAGCCATTAAATTATGAATGGGGCCAGCTTCTGTGTTGGTGTGTTGTGTGTGGGCCGGGCACTGAGGCTGTCTAGGGCCTGGCTTTCCCCTGCCCTGACATTCTTCATTGTCTCCTCCTTGTTTTAACTTGGGCAGGTCCCTCTCGCTCAAAGCCTCTGTGTCCCCACTTATAAAGGGACAGTTCAACCCTTAAAATCCCTCTCAGGACAGGCCTCACAGGCCTCCTGCAATGCTTGGAAAACTACCAACCAACCACCTATTTGTGGATAAGTGCTGGGTATTCCTGCCCTCTGCCAGCCTTTAAGATGCACAGATGAGCCCTGGCCGGTATAGTTCAGCGATTAGCGCATAGGCTTGCAAACCAGTGGGTCCTGGGTTCAATTCCCAATCAAGGGCATGTTTGATTTGATCCCCACCCCGGTCTGGGTTCAAGAGGCAACTGATTGTATGTTTCTCTTACATCTATATCCTCTCTACCCTCGCCTCCCCCTAGCCCTTCCACTCTAAAAATCAATGACAAAAAATCCTTGGGTGAAGAATAACAACAAAAATGCACAGATGAGAAAGTGTCAGAGTTTCAGGGCGCTGGCCAATTTAACCTTTTCCTCTCACCAGCATCACCCCAATGTCAGAAGCATAATAGAGGGTTCCACACTTCCCCTGCAGGCTCCTACAGGGACATAGTACCCCCGAGAGGGCTCTCCAACAGCTGGTAGGCTGATGTTTTCTGGCCCACAGGAGAAGGTCCACTGACCTTTTAGCCCTGGGCTTGGTGTGGCCAGGTGCCCTTGAGAAGACCATGTGGTTTTCCTTTATATTGATTTCAGAGAGGAAGAGAGAGAAACATCTATGATGAGAAAGAATCATTGATTGGTTGCCTCCTGCACCTCCACCCTGGGGATGGAGCCTGCAACCCATCCATGTGCCCTGACTGGGAATCAGACTGTGACCTCCCGGTTCATAGGTCAGTGCTCAACCACTGAACCACACCGGCTGGGGACCATGTGGTTTTCAAGAATGGAGGTATGGGCAGAGGATAGGAATTGAGGTAGAACAGGAAAATAAGGCCAACCAGAGCCACAAAATAGGGACAGGTAATGCTTTTAGTATCAGTTTATCAGCTTAAATACAAGTACCAGGATTGGTAAGGCCTTGCACATGAAGTCCCTGAGACCTAGTGGGCCAGGGCTTTGGGGAGCATGGATTACAGGTTCAGCCATCCCACCCACTCTGTTCCCCTGTGTTTTCAAGGCCAGTCTCTTGGCCCTTCACTCCACCTCCTCTCGTTTCTCTCAGAGGGAGAATGGGTGGGGAGAGCTGGGAGTCACCGTGATGACAGGGGAGCCCTCTGGGTTCCAGGGCTTCTTTCCTGAGCTGTTTTTTCAGGTCACAAGCCGCTCAGAAGGGCCATCCTCGTTGTTCAGGAGACGCTCAGAGAAGGCACCTCACCTTCCCTAGGCCCAGCGTCCAGGTTTCCTGATTCTTCCTCTCTCACCTCTGATTGGGTGCACACACTGTTCTCAGGGTTGTGGTATTCCTCCCCATTTCATTGGAAGAAGTAATTTGCCCAGAGTAACAGCTTGCTTAGAAGGCGAGACCAAAATGGGCAGACAGGGACAGTCTTACGGCTGCCTCAGGTGGTTTTCTCTGGCATGCTGAAGAGGCAGAAGGGGCAGCAGATGGGCATTGAGTCCTTGCCGCCCTGTGTGGTATGAACCAAATGCGCTGTGGCCAGGACACCTATTCCTAATAGCCTGTGTCCCTGCTCGGTCACCTGCTAAGGTGGGTATCAAACCCACTTCCAAGCGCCCACTTGATGGAGCCTGACAGGTTATTCAGGTCCCTATCGCAGAGGCCAGGCCCAGGGAGACCCACGGTAAGGGCTCAAGAGGCAGCACCCCTGCCCAGGAAGGCTCCTCAGGACCTGCCCTTCAACTGCTCAGTGCCTCAGTTTCCTCACCTGTAAACTAGGGTTGGGCCTTTGCTTTAGTTGTAAGCTTCCTCCTTACCAAAGGACCCCTCGGGCCTGCAGTTTGGAAGATGTCCTATAGGAGCTAGTTGTTCATTTCCCCACAAGCAGCAGTGTTGGTAGCTACATGTAACCTGATGTGGTTAACTAGAAAAGGCAGATCTGGGGTACACGTGGGAGTGAACGAAGCCCCAGGCTAGGGCCGTGAGTAGCTCACACCTGCCAGCTGCAAACAGCAGGCCCCAAACCACACCAGAGCGGGTGCTCCCGCCCACCAGACCGCTCTGTGGTTACTCAGCATTTGGAAGCATCCCTCAGCCCTAAGGCTTCTGAGGAGGAGCTCAGAGTCAGGTCAGACTCGGCACTCAGGTGCACAGTCATCAGAGTCAGAGGTACCAGAAAATAAAGCCATTTTATTTTGTCTGCCACAGTGGCCTAAGGAGTGGGAGGAAAGGAGCAGGGGAGGGAGGAGAGGTGCGGGGGGAGGCGATGCAGTGGGCCCAGCTCAAGGCCCCAGAGCGTCTACTTGGCCAGGACTGTCTCCTCCAGCCTATCCAAGCGCTTCTGGAGCTCCTGCACCGTGGCCTGGAGCTTCCTCACCTCCTCCTCCAGCCGGGACACGACGTCCTGGAGGACCCAGCACTGCATTAGGCCCAGCTCCACCCAGGGCTTCCCCTTACCCTGCCCAGGA
Organism: Pipistrellus nathusii; assembly: GCA_963693515.1. NCBI lineage: Eukaryota > Metazoa > Chordata > Mammalia > Chiroptera > Vespertilionidae > Pipistrellus > Pipistrellus nathusii. The sequence continues at coordinate 94,549,612 of OY882861.1, forward strand.
GCCCCAGGGCCTGCCAGTTGCTGCCCAGAGAGCTGCAGGCCTCCAAGCCGGAAACCTGCTTTCTGAGGCCTGGGGATTACCCACTGCCAGCTAGCTTCCTGTGAGTCCGGCTGCCCTGGGTCAGTGACCACAGCGATGGCAGCCCCTCCCCGCCCTGTCTTCCATCCTGACTCCAGCCTCCCGTCCGCCTCTCACCGAGCTCGGAGCGCCACTGGCCTCCGGTGCCGTCCTCCTGCGCCCGGTGTCCAGGCCCCGGTTGACCCTCAGCTCCCGGCTCTTTGGGGGCACGTAGCCATCCTTGAGGGAAATGAGGAGGGGCCCAGCATCCCGGCCCCCCAGCCACTCCTCGGCCGTGAGGGCAGCGTCAGGCCCTGCCGTGGGCGGGTACAGGTCCTCCTGGAACAGGTCCGACTGGGGGGGCAAGACCAGGGCTGGTTAAGAGCGTGCTTAGGCCACACCTCCACCCTGCAGCCCTGCGAGGTGTGCCCGGCCCAGGGCCCGGGAGGGACATGGCGTCACCTTTCTGGGCACCGTCATGGCGATGGGCTCACATTTGCGCTCGTGCAGCTTGTAGAACCTGTGGAGACAGGAAGGTGAGCAGCGCCCACAGCACTGCTGGGCTGAGACTGCAGGCCAGCGTGAGGTCAGGCTGCCCGGGAGCATGCTGCGGGCAGGGGCAGGGGGCAGTCACCTGGCAATCTCGCACTTGTTCACCTCGAGGCCGCGCTTGGGCATGTAGCCCATGCCGCGCTGCGACTCCTTGGAGCTGAACATGGAGAGATAGTGCAGGAACGGCGCCTCGGCAGTGATCTCGAAGTAGCGGATGGAGCTGTCGCCCTGTGGGTGGTGGGTGGGGGAGATCAACACCGACGGGTGCAGTGCCGGCAGCCGTGCCCCTTCCCGCCCCCTCTGCCCGCCCCTCTCCCCGCCCGCCGCTGGGCACCTTGCCACAGAGGTAGACGATGTTGGTGTCGGGATCGAAGAAGGGCAGCAGGACGCCGCTGCTGGTGTCCAGCTCCTGCAGGGACAGCGGCTCCTGCAGGTGCTTCTGTAGAGGCAGGCGGAGAGAATGAGCTGGGCCAGGGCAGGCCGGGGGTGCCTTCACTGAGCAGTAACCGGGGTGGGGTGACCCTTGCAGAGCATCCAGTGGAAACCCCATCTCAGGCGGGCAAACGGGCCTGGGCATAGACCCGGACTGAGCCTGAGTCTCCTCACCGTGTCCCACAGCGCCACCTGCCGCTCGCTCATGCGGCTGAAGCCCGTGGTCAGGATCTTCCCGTCGGACACGAACACAGCCCGCACGGGCCGGGTCCCCTCGTGCGGACGGTCCTTCTCCTGGAGGGGAAGGGATGTGGTCGGCCAGGCACCAGGACACACGCCCCACGGGCCTCGCCCCAGGCAGGGGCGAGAGAGGACAGCGTCTGGCAGCCCGGATGCGGTGGGTAGTGGGGGTGAAGGTCCCTGGGTCAGGGGTCACTCACAGCCACCACGGTGCCTTTGCGGGGCTCGATGAGGCGCACGCGCTTGTCCCGGCACGAGGTGCAGATGAGGGCGCCGTCCCGGCTCCAGTCCACGCTGTAGATGGTGTCGGGGTGCACGTCCGCGCCCAGCGTCAGCACCGCCGCCCCGGTGCCCACGTCCCACACCAGGATCACGTTGTCACAACCTGGGCGATGCCCCCGTGTCAGAGCCAGGAGCCGCCCGCTCGCTGTCAGAGGCCGGCCCGGCCCGCCCCGCCCCCCAGGCACCTGCGCTGAGCAGCACGTTCTGGGCTGTGGGGTGCCAGACAACGATGCCCACTCGCTTGGTGTGGCCCTCCAGCGTGACCACGGGCTCCCGCATGGGCAGCACCAGGCCCCCGTCGGGGATCTCCCACACCTGCAGAGAAGGCGAGTGAGTCGGGCACTCCCGCTGCCAGGTCCCGCCTGGGCCCCTGCTCGCGGGCAGCCCACCACCACTCACCATGACCGTGCAGTCTTCAGAGCCGCTGGCAATGACGTTATCGTTGTGCGGGCACCAGGCGATGTCCAGCACGGGGGCCGTGTGGCCACAGACCGTGGGCGCGTTCTTGTCCACACGTCCAGTCTAGAGGGCACAGCGGGCCTCTGAGGAGGTGCTTCTGCCCTCCAAGCCCAGCCCAACCCCCACGGCCCTTCGGAGAGGCAGAGGGGGCAAGGCCCAGGGTGGGAGGAGTTGGTCCTCGGTTTGCCCGAGGCCAGGGTTGTCAGGGCAACTCCAAAGGGCGGGCCCCAGGGCCACAGGAAGCACAGATTGGGGGTGGGGCTGGTCCTGCCCACAGTTAGATCCCGGCCAAGTTCCTCTATCTCAGTTTCTCATTTGTGCCCTGAGGGCCCCGCCCCCACCCGCCTCCAGGCACACGCTAAAGCCGGGACAGGTGCGGGGAAGGGGTCCATGCCTCGGGCTTAGCGTCCCCCAGCAGGTGTGTGGGAATGGTGGGCTGTGGGCCTGGCCTTCTAGGAGAGGGACCGGGAAGTGTGTCATAACGCCCCAGACAGGAGCAGAGGTTTGGAAATGCCACTTCCGGGGACAGCCGTGCAGAAGGGCTTCCTGCATGCAGAGCAGGCCCCGCTCACCCTCACAACCACTTCCTCTTCTCTCTGCTTCCATCGGCCCTTTTTTGGTAACAACTTCGGGCCCATCTCCCCTTCCTGTGTCACCGGCTAGAGCACAGCAGTGTGCTGGGGATAGGGGTCAGCGGGCAGCAGGGCAGGGGGACGGGGTCAGAGGCAGGCAGGGCTGGGCCAGGAGAGGGCCCTCTGTATCATCCTGCCCGGGGGCTGCTGGGCCAGAACTTGCTGGGTTCCCGAGGGCTCTGACAGGCCCAGACATGGAGCGCCCCAATTCTCAGAGCACTGCTGGGCCCACCCAGCCCCCAGCCCATCCCTGTCTGTGCCCTGAGGGGAGAAGGCCCCAGGCTGAGGCTTGGGAGACCCTGAGTCTCAGGACTCCCTGTGTGATCCTTCTCATGCCATCTCCCCTCAGACTCAATTTCCATTTCTCCTTTTAAATACATTTTTATTGATTTCAGAGAGGAAGGGAGAGGGAGAGAGAAACATCAATGATGAGAGAATCATTGATCGGCTGCCTCCTGCACACCCCACACTGGGATTGAGCCCCAGCCAAGGCATGTGCCCTTGACCGGAATCAAACTCGGGACCACAGGCCAACGTTCTATCCACTGAGCCAAACCAGCTGGGGCTCAGTTTCCATTCAGGAGCTGGCAAAAGCGTAAAGCTCCTTTAGGCCGGCTCAGTTTTGCAGATGATAACACTGTAACCGAGGGAAGCTTGGTGACAGTCACCTAATCAGGACGGCCAGAGGCTCACCTTGCCCAGGGGCAGCACCAGGAAGGCCCCTCCCCCGCTGGCTTCACAGATCAGGGCCACGAACTTGGGGTTGACAGCGCAGAAGCCACTGTCCCAGGTGGTCTGTGACACGCGCACGTCCTCATAGCACTGGTCGGCCTTGGCCGGTTGTCCAAACACGTGGCGGAACTTGCTGGAGCGGACCACCTGGCGGCTCATCCTGGGCGTGGGGGCGCGGGGAGGGGACGCAGAGGTTGAGAACTTTTCTCCCTTCGGGCCACTGTGACCTTCCAGTTCCTGTCTCCCTCGGAACCCCTCGGCCTGACATTTGAGGTCTCAGCTAACTTCCCCAGAGCAACACCCAGTTCTCCCGGCTCTCCTCTCGGTAACTGACATCCTGCTACCCTCGCACTCTCTCAGCCTCTGCAGCCCTCGCCCCAGCTAACCTACAAGGCCCACCTTCTCCTCTCCCTCGGCTCTTGCCTCTGCAGCCCTGAGCTGGGGCCTTGCAACAGAGTCGCTGTGGGCAGCAGCCAGTGCGCTTGGTCAGGGGCCTGGCTGACGGACAGACAGTGTCTCTGCCATGGCTCACACCAGGCGGCTTCAGCGCACAGTGTGGAGAGGGATTCCCTCAGCCTCAGCATCCAGACCCAGGTCCCTCACACCCACACGGGGAGCCCCCTAAAGGCGGGGGCCGGCTGGGCCACTCTCTCCTGGCACAGCGTGGACAGGTGGAGGGACTGGCACGGGGCCTGCCCAGGAGCCACGCGCTCTGCTCTTCGGGGTCAGGATGGCTTCCTCAGCAGGTCTCTGGGCACCACCAGCGGGCAGGGGGCCTGTGTCCGGGTTTCTCCTCCTCCCACTCCTCTGCCTCACGCCTGCCTTCAGCAGGTGCCCTGAGTGCCACCTACACACACACACACACACACACACACACACACGCATGCACACGCACACACACGCATGCACATGCACGCACTGGAACTCCACACAGGGAGAGCAGCCGACTTCTCGGAGGTCCAGCTGGGATGGTTTCCCTGTTGGCTGGGCAGAGAGCAAGCGGGGGGACCGCCTCTGGCCCCCAGGTACAGGAGGGGTTTCTGGGGAGGACAGGGCCGGGCTGCCTGCTGGGAGGGCCTCTAGCCGCTCCCCAGCTTCACCAGGTCCCCCACTCTAGGGCCTGGTCCGTCCCTGCGCGGCCCCGCGCCCTCACCACCCGGTCCTCTCGGAGCCTGCAGCGGGGAGCATGCCAGGGGTGAGAGGCAGCCTGGGGCCGGAGCAGCCCCAGGTGAGAAGCCTGGGCTTGGGGAGCAGGGAGCCCCGAACCCGAGGTTGGAGGACAGGAAGCCATCGCCCCATCCTGCGCCTCCCCCACCGCAGGTACCAGGCCAGAAACCACGGAAAGGGGAACTTGGTCTTTTCTTGTTTTGCTCTCAACCCCTTCCTGTCTCCAAGCTCAGGGCAGCTGCTCCGTTCACCCCACCCTGCCCCCACCCCCACCCACCCAAAGGCTCCCGTTCTGGGGAGAGTCTCCCCCCCCCACGTGTCCTGGCCCCCCCACGTCCACCTTGGCCCCGTGGCCCTCACCCTGCCCCCCTCGGCGCTCCGGGCCCGCAGATGGGCCTCCCACGCGCTCCCCTCGCGCAGGGCTCGGTCCCCATCCCGGGTGACAGCTGCCGCCCCCGCAGCGGCTGTGCCAGCGCCGCCCACAGGTGGCCCGGGCCGCGGTGCCCGGTCCCTCCGGGTCCCCCGGGTCCCTCCGGGCCAGGACCGCGGGCTTACCTGCGGCGGAGACCTCCCCGGGGAGGAGGGCGAGAGGGCGGAGGAAGCGCGGAGGAGCCGAGGCGCCGCTGAGGATGCTCTTGTCAAGACAATGAATGAGACGCCGGGCCACCCGCCTCCTTAGGGTGGCAGCGCCCCTTTGGGCGGAGCTCCTGCCGGCCCGGCCCTGCCCTCCGCGGAGCGCCGCCCGCCCTGCGCCCCGCCCTGCGCCCCGCCCGCCCCGCTCCACGCCCCGCGCCGCCCGTTCCCAGCCGGAGCGGTGCCGCTGGCAGTCTGACTGCACTTTTAATGTCAAAACGCCAAAATACTCTGCTCCCCTCCCCCTGCAGTCTACTCCCAGCCCGCGCCCCTCCCTCCTTCGCCGGGCCCCGCGCCCACCCCGCTCACTGCCCGCCCTCCCGCCGCGGGGACCCGAGCACCGGCCGCGGGAGAGCCCTGCGCCCCCCGCGCGCCCCTGGGAGGCCCGGCTGGTCCCGGCTCCTGCGTTTACAAATGGGGGCCCTGGAGGAGCCCTGAACCTCAGGTCTCACGTCTTCGGGGGGTGGCGGGTAGGGGAGAAAGGAGGGGACTCGCGGAGGGGGTGAAATAATTTGGCACGGGGAGCCCCCTGTGCGGGGCTGCCAGGTGACCTGCCCCTGGAGCGCTCAGGCCACCAGGAGGAGAGGAGCCACCAGCCCGGAGAAAGCCAGGAGCCTGGACTTCAGACCCAAAGGATGAGGGTGTGTGCCACAGCCAGCGGGCCAGAAAGCCTGCTCCCAACCAGAGGCTCTGTGCACTCACTCCCACCGCCACCCCTGCTGGGGGCCGTGGGCAGGTCACTGAACCTCTCTGAGCCTCAGTCCCTCCCTCTGCAACGGAGTGATGCTGACCCCATAGGATCACGGGGAAGGGAAAGCCTTATGCGTTTCAGGGGGTGGGGCGATGCTTCATAAATGTTACTTCGGCCGAAACCGGTTTGGTTCAGTGGATAGAGCTTCGGCCTGCAGACTGAAGGGTCCTGGGTTCGATTCCGGTCAACAGCATGTACCTTGGGTGCTGGCACATCCTCAATAGGGGGTGTGCAGGAGGCAGCTAGTCGATGTTTCTCTCTCATCGATGTTTCTAACTCTCTATCGCTTTCTCTTCCTCTCTGTAAAAAATCAATAAAATATATTTTAAAAATAAATAAATAGATAGATAAATGTTGCTCTTCTCACTATTGCTGTTTGCGGGTGTTTGGCCAGGACCTGAGAGGGTGAGGAAGAGCCAACAGGCCCGACTACAGCAGGTCTTGCAGGCTGAGGGCAGCCTGAGCAAAGGTCCCAAAACAGGAGTTTCAAGGGGCTGATTCCAATCCTACCTCCACCACGGATTGGCTGAGTGATCCTGGGCACGAAGTCTAACCTCTCTGAGCCTCAGTTTCTTCATCTGTAAATGGGGGGTTCATACTACTTGTCCCGCCCACCCCACGAAGCTCTGAGGCTCTAATGAGGCAGTGTGTTCTACGGATCGTTGTGTTGAAGACACGGGGGTTGTGTTGTGCCTGAGATCCTGCAACTGCTACCGGACTGGGCTCCAACCGCCACAGCTGAGTTCACAAATCGCGAGCCTGGCTTCAGACTGAGCAGCGCTCCCCTTGTGGGAGCACACTGGCCACCAGGGGGCAGGTTCTATGTGGAGCATCTGCCCCCTGGTGGTCAGTGTGCATCATAGCGATGGTTGACTGGTCGTTCCGGTCATTCTGGTAGTTCTGTTGTAACAAGGGCTTAGGCTTTTATAGCTATACTAGAGGCCCGAGGCACGAAATTTGTGCATGGAGGGGGGGGGGGTGTCCCTCAGCAGCTGTGGGTACTGAGCCTGCGGGGTGTGGGCATGGTTCATAGTGCTGTAGGCTTTCTACACTCATTTAACCACACAGCACCCCGGCGGCAGCTGCCACCTCCGTTTCACGGAGAGGAACCGGGCACCACTGCCTTCAGCCCCGGAGCCATCGGCAGCGGGCGAGCACGTCAGTGAGGGACCTGGGAACCATGCCCAAAGGCAACAAACCCCAACCCAGCAGGCCAGGGGAGCGGACGGAGGGGCCCACATGCTGCTTCCACCCTGCAGTGGGTCTGCAGCGCAGGCGGGGACGGGCCTGGGGCTGCGGCAGGCAGGGCACAGAAGCCAGGCCGGTGGAAGGGAGGAGGAAGCAGCGGACAGCGGACACAGAGAGTGGGTTCAGCGGTGCTGGTGACAGTGGTGACGGTGGTGACGGTGGTGAAGGCGGTGAAGCTGGTGAAGGTGGTGAAGATGGTGAAAGCGGTGAAGGCGGTGAAGCTGGTGAAGCTGGTGAAGGCGGTGAAGCTGGTGAAGCTGGTGAAGGCGGTGAAGCTGGTGAAGGCGGTGAAGCTGGTGAAGATGGTGAAGGCGGTGAAGCTGGTGAAGGCGGCGAAGCTGGTGAAGCTGGTGAAGGTGGTGAAACTGGTGACAGTGGTGAAGCTAGTGAAGGCAGTGAAGGCGGTGAATCTGGTGAAGCTGGTGAAACTGGTGAAGGTGGTGAAGCTGGTGAAGCTGGTGAAGGCGGTGAAGCTGGTGAAGCTGGTGAAGGTGGTGAAGGCGGTGAAGCTGGTGAAGGTGGTGAAGGCGGTGAAGGCGGTGAAGCTGATGAAGCTGGTGAAGCTGGTGAAGCTGGTGAAGGTGGTGAAGGCAGTGAAGGTGGTGAAGGTGGTGAAGGTGGTGAAGGCGGTGAAGCTGGTGAAGGTGGTGAAGCTGGTGAAGCTGGTGAAGGTGGTGAAGCTGGTGAAGGCGGTGAAGCTGTTGAAGGTGGTGAAGGTGGTGAAGGTGGTGAAGGTGGTGAAGCTGGTGAAGCTGGTGAAGGTGGTGAAGCTGGTGAAGGTGGTGAAGCTGGTGAAGGTGGTGAAGCTGGTGAAGGTGGTAAAGGTGGTGAAGCTGGTGAAGGCGGTGAAGGCGGTGAAGGTGGTGAATCTGGTGAAGGTGGTGAAGCTGGTGAAGGTGGTAAAGGCTGCGCAGGCGCCTCCTAGGCCGGCAGCTGGAGGGTGTCCCTGCGGCGTGCTGTTGGCCCCACACTCTCCGCCTTCCCTTCGGGAACCAAACCGTCCCGCTGGCCACCCCTGAGGTTCAATTTGCTCAAGTCCATGAATGAGGAGCAGACCGTCGGCCCCCTGGGGAAAGAAGCCCGCTTCCCGTGGGTAGTGAGCTGCTAGCCGGACGCCCCACACGGCGGTGGCCCTCTGTCACCACACAGGAGAAGCAGGCAGAAGGAGCCGTGCCGAGGGCTGGGAGGCGAGCTGTGAGCGCAGAGTCATGGCAGCACCGAGTATCTGGATCAGGCTGTGCCTGGTCGCCTTAGCTTTCCTGCTACCTAAGGCATAACTTCCTTTTCCCACACAAGACAATGCGTTTGAGCTGGATTTCTGGTGCTGGGACTGAATGAGTTTTATTTATTTTTAATATATTTTGTTCATTTTTTACAGAGAGGAAGGGAGAGGGATGGAGAGTCAGAAACATCGATGAGAGAGAAACAGTGATCAGCTGCCTCTTGCACACCCCCTACTGGGGATGTGCCTGCAACCAAGGTACATGCCCTTGACTGGAATCGAACCTGGGACCTCTCTAACCACTGAATCACATGGATCAGGGCTTGAAATAATCCCAAACATCACAGCATTTCAAGTTAAATACTTTAGTATTTAATTCTCTGTCTTAGAGATAAAGATTTTTTTAAAACTTAGTTTTTATTTTATTTTATTTATTTTATTTTTAATATATTTTATTGATTTTGTACAGAGAGGAAGGGAGAGAGATAGAGAGTTAGAGACATCAATGAGAGAGAGTCATCAATCAGCTGCCTCTTGCACACCCCCTACTGGGGATATGCCCGCAACCAAGGTACATGCCCTTGACCGGAATTGAACCCGGGACCCTTCAGTCCCCAAGCCAACGCTCTATCCATTGAGCCAAACCGGTATTGGCAGTTTTTGTTTTTTTTTAATAAGTCTTTATTGTTCAGATTATTACCAATGTGTTTCTCTTTCCCCCCACTTCAGTTGCTCCCCTCCACCAGGTTCCCACCCCACCCTCTGTCCTTTCCCCACCCCCCATTGTCCCCATCTATAGGTGCACAGTTTTTGTTCAGTTTCTTCCCACATCCCCCTCTCCCCTTTTCCCCGAGAATCGTCAGTCCACTCCCGTTACATACTTCTGATTCTATTATATTCAACAGTTAATATTGTTCATCAGATTTTTTAATTCCCTTGGTTTTTAGATTCACTTGTTGATAGTTACGTATTTGTTGTTTATAATTTTTATCTTTATTTACCTTCTCTTCTGAAAGAACCCCCTTCAGCAATTCATATAATTCTGCTTTGGCGGTGATGATCTCCTTTAGCTTTTTTTTAATTTGTGAAGCTCTTTATCTGGCCTTCGATTCTGAATGATAGCTTTGCTGGGTAGATTATTTTTGGCTGTAGGTTCTTGCTATTCATCACCTTGAATATTTCTTGCCATTCCCGTCTGGCCTGCATGGTTTCTGTTGAGAAATCAGCTGACAATCATATGGGTGCTCCTTTATAGGTAACTATCTGCTTTTCTCTTGCTGCTTTTAATATTCTCTCTGTCTTTTGCTCTTGGAATTTTAATTATGATGTGTCTTGGTGTGGTCCTCCTTAGATTCCTTTTGTTTGGGGTTCTGCGGGCTTCCTGGACTTGTAAGTCTATTTCTTTCCCCAGGTGGGGGAAATTTTCTGTCACTATTTCTTCCAGTATTCTTTTGGTATCTTGCTCTCTCTTTTCTTCTGGGACCCCCATAATTCTGATGTTGCTTTGCTTGAAATTGTCCCAGCGGTTTCTTACACTATCTTCAACTTTCTGGATTCTCCTTTCTTGCTTCTGTGGAGGAGTGTCCTCTGGCTCTTTGTGTTCTAAATCTTTGTCTTGATTCTTGCGATCTTCCAGTCTGTTTTTAGGACTCTGTGTAAAATTTTTTATTTCAGACAATGTTTTCTTCATTTCTAATTGATCTCTTATTATTTCTAGTTGCTCCCTATCCTCATAGGTCTCATTTATTTTATTGGCTTTTTTTAGGATATTCTTGAATAACCTTATAACTGTAGTTTTGAACTCAATATCCAATCTTTTCTTTTCCTCCATCTTCTTCCTTTGTGTCCTTCCTCTTGTCTGCATTTTAGTTGTTTCCCTGATTTGATGGAATAGTTTTGTGTGCTAGGTGTTCTGGTAGAGCCCAGTAGCACAGCCTTCCCAGTTACCTGTGGTGAACAGTCTTGGTGTAGCCCTTTGTGGGCATGTGTGCAGTCTTGTTGTTAAGCATTGCTTATTGTTGGTATCACTGGGAAGCGTTGATCTCCAAGCCAATGGCTGTGAGGATCAGCAGTGTCTCAGCTAGGAGGGCTTCTGTACTCCGCTTGGATGGGGCAGGGTCTCGGGGTGGCGCAGACAATCTTTGGTTCCTTGTCAGTCTCGCCTTAGAAAAGTCCTGTTCGCAGTGAGTTTCAGATTGGTTGCAGGCGCGCGCACCTCTTTGGTAAAGGCGCAGACAAGCTTTGTATCCCAGCCAATCCCTCCTTAGAGAAAGCCAGCCTCTGGGAGAGCTTCTGTGCTCAGCTTGGATGGGGTGGAGTGTCAGATTGGTGCAGACAAGCTTTGTTTTCCTGTCAGCTCTACCCAAGTCCCGCAGTAATGGCCTCTGGCTTCACAAGCCTTGGAGAAATCTCTTCACAGTTCCTGAGGTTTAGCGTGCCTTCTCTCTCCTTCCCAGATGGCAAAGCCTCCTCTCAGCTAGCCACCCGGTGCTTCAGGGCAATGCCTCCCCTGTTTTCCAGTTCTAAATTCAAATTTGTTGTGGTAGGCTGCATTTGGGTGTCTACCCTCTGCCGCCATATTGGTTTCTCCCAAAACTCTTAGTTTTTAATAAAATTGCATTAACTGTATAGATTAATTTGGGAAGAATATTAAGACTTCCACCCATGAATATGGTATATTTCTCTATATGTTTATATGTTCTTTTTTGTTCTTTAATATAATTTTATAACTTTCTCTGTAAAGGTATTGTATAATATTAGATTATTTTTCCCATACTTACCAGAATATTATAGGTGTAGTATTGTCTTATAGCTGTTTTTTTTATATGTTTTTATTGATTTTTACAGAGAGAGCAAAGGAGAGGGATAAAGAGAAATATTGACAGGAGAGGAACATCATTGATCAGCCGCCTCCTACACTCCTCACACTGGGGATGGAGCCTGCCATCCAGGCATGCCCTGGCCGGAATCAAACCTCTGACTTCCTGGTTCCTAAGTCAACGGTCAACTGTGGAGCCACACAGACCGGGCAGTTTTGTAGCTGTTTTGAATGGATTCTCTTTATTCCAGTTGTACCTGTATTTTATTTCTGTTTAAAATCAACTTTATCTGTACATAATAAAATACATTTTTATTTCCATACAATAAAACACACTTATTTTAAGTGCATGGTTCAATTAGTTTTGACAAATGTATATACCCATGTAATTACTATTATAATCAAGATATGAAATATCCTATCACCCCTAAAAGTTCCCCTATGCCCTTCTACCATCATTTTCCACCCTCAGCCCAGGCAACCACTGATAAGCTCACTGTCAGTATATATTAGCTTCTCCTGTTCTAGAATGTTCCGTGCAAATGAAATAATACATAATGGGTCTGGCTCTTTTTTTTTTTTAAATATATTTTATTGATTTTGTACAGAGAGGAAGGGAGAGAGATAGAGAGTTAGAAACATTGATGAGAGAGAGTCATTGATCAGCTGCCTCTTGCACACCCTCTACTGGGGATATGCCCGCAACCAAGGTACATGCCCTTGACCGGAATCGAACCTGGGACCCTTCAGTCCCCAAGCCAACGCTCTATCCACTGAGCCAAACCGGTCCTGGCATGGGTCTGGCTCTTTTTATTAGTATAATGTTTTGAGATTCCTCCATGTTACTGCATGTCAGATAATAATTTTTATTTTACCTAAGCACAATACCATTATGTAATAAATACAGGATATCTTTAAAAATTAGTGATGAGCCAAGACCGGTTTGGCTCAGTGGATAGAGCATCGGCCTGCAGACTGAAAGGTCCCAGGTTCGATTCCAGTCAAGGGCATGTACCTTGGTTGCAGGCACATCCCCAATACGGGGTGTGCAAGAAGCAGCTGGTCGATGATTCTCTCTCATCGATGTTTCTAACTCTCTATCCCTCTTTCTTCCTCTTTGTAAAAAATCAATAAAATATATTTTAAAAAATTAGTGATGATTTCTTCACATCATCTCATACCAATTATGTGCAAATTTCCATGATTGCCTAAAAAAAAGAATCCAGTGGTCAACCTTAACATCCCCAAACATAGGACAACCTGACATTATGTGACTCCGATAAAATGATGCCATAAGCATGCAATAGTACCTTTTAATTTTTTTTATTTTTTTTTAAATATATTTTATTGATTTTGTACAGAGAGGAAGGGAGAGAGATAGAGAGTTAGAAACATCGATGAGAGAGAGTCATCGATCAGCTGCCTCTTGCACACCCCCTACTGGGGATATGCCACAACCAAGGTACATGCCCTTGACCGGAATCAAACCCGGGACCCTTCAGTCCCCAAGCTGACGCTCTATCCATTGAGCCAAACCGGTCCCGGCGCAATAGTACCTTTTAGTGTTATTACCAAAATCATACCATAAGCATCATCTTGAATGTAACCAAGCCTCTAGATCTAACTACTAGTTCATAGTAAACAGGGAAGATAGAGGGACAGGTTAAATAATACCACAAGGAAGCAATTGCCTAAATCCAGAATGTGGAAAATCTTATAGGACAAATGACCTAGCTTCAACAAATAAATGGCATTAAGAGAAAAGGAAGGCCAAAACCGGTTTGGCTCAGTGGATAGAGCGTTGGCCTGTGGACTGAAAGGTCCCAGATTCGATTCTGGTCAAGGGCAGGTACCTTGGTTGTGGGCACATCCCCAGTAGGGGGTGTGCAGGAGGCAGCTGATCGATGTTTCTAACTCTCCATCCCTCTCCCTTCCTCTCTGTGAAAAATCAATAAAATATATTTTAAAATAAATAAATAAAAGTTTCAGTTTAAAAAAAGAGAGAAGATGCCGGGACCGGTTTGGCTCAATGGATAGAGCGTCGGCTTGGGGACTGAAAGGTCCCGGGTTCGATTCCGGTCAAAGGCATGTACCTTAGTTGCGGGCATATCCCCAGTAGGGGGTGTGCAAGAGGCAGCTGATCGATGACTCTCTCATCGATGTTTCCAGCTCTCTATCTCTCTCCCTTCCTCTCTGTATAAAATCAATAAAATATATTTAAAAAAAAAAAAAAGAGAGAGAGAGAAGAAAAGGAGGGAAACATTAAAAGAGTTTAACAAACACATCAACCAACTGTGATATGTAAGCCTTCTTTGGATCCTTACTTAAACAAATCAACTGTAAAGGAGATTTTAGAAATTAAGTCTGTCACAACCAAGAGTCCTAGTCCCTCTGTGCTGCACTAACATTCCATCACTAAAGAGTCTTAAAAGCCCTCGGAGGCATTTCATTGTCCCTTTTCACAGACAGCAACATCGAGGCTCAGAGGAGAAAAACAACCTACCCCAGGCCACACGAACTGGCGTTCAAACACACGTCTGCCTGCCTCTGAAGGCCCTGAGCCCATTCACACGGTCCGGGTGGCCTCTGGCAGCAGAGGGGGGCCCTGAGGGCGAGAGCGGAGGAGTCAGAGGGCGAACCAGGCCGAGGCCGCGTTAGACAGTCCACAGACGCTAGCGGAACGGACGGCTGATGTTCCGTTTACACCGGGTCTTGAATAGGAGTCTGCCAGGCAGAGAAGGGAGGGGAAAGGGAGAAGAGCAATTCAGACAGAGACCATGACTGGAGCCTCAAGTGCTGGGAATGAAGGAGGAAGTGACAGAGCCGGAGGACCAGCAGGAGGAAGATCTGAGAGGCCTCAACCTGTGTCTTCCTTTTTTTTTTTTGAAAGTGGAAGGGATCGGGGGAGACAGAGAGAGAAACACTGATTGGTTGCCTCACGCAGGTGCCCAACCAGAGGCCGGGGACTGAGCTGCATCCGAGGTAAGTGATCAGAATCATACCTGAGACCTTTCCGTCCTCACTCCTAACGACTGAGCAAAATGGCTCGGCAGCCTGTGTCTTCTTAAGGAGTTTGCTCCATAGGTAAGGAGCAGCCCGCACACGTCCCTACGTGAAGAGGTGTGACAGTCTCATTACAGGCCTTCTCCCAGCTCTGACCTTCCCTCCAGCCGCAGGCTCGCCCTGGCCCACAGGCTCGCCCTGACCCACACTCAGGAGCCAACCCCAGCTGTAAGTAGGAGGTACAGAGGCTGCCAGGTCCCAGTCTCAGGCCTAAGTCAATGACATGTGCCACTTCAAACCGGCCATCTAACGCGGGCTGCCTTCCTCATTTATGAGATGACCATGGCTTCTGTTTTATGGAGAAAAGAGACGAGAACTCTTTCAACCCACCAGCAATAGCATCCTCCTATCTAATAAAGAGTAATATGCAAATTGACCATCACTCCAACACACAAGATGGCTGCCCCCATGTGGTCAAAGATGGGCCGCCATAAGATGGCCAGCAGGCAAGGGCAGTTGGAAAGGACCAGATCTGAAAGGGAGGGCAGTTAGGGGCAAACAGGCTGGCAGGGGAGCAGTTAGGCATCAATCAGGCTGGTTAGGAGCAGTTGGGAGCCAGCAGTCCCAGTAGGATTGGGCCTAAACAGGTAGTTGGTCATCCCTCAAGGGATCCCAGATTGGAGAGGGTGCAGGTTGGGCTGAGGGACAACCTCCATCCCCTCCCCCCGTCCCCCTCCCCCTGCCCCATGCAGGAATTTTGTTCACTGGGTCTCTAGTCTCCTATAACCAGCCATTCACTTTAATCACAGAGGAGGGCCCACCGCCCTTTCCTCCTCCTTGGGACACATCCCTTCCGGCGTCCACAGAGCACGCTCCGTCCCTCACCCCCTGGCCGGCACTGCCCGCTCCCCTCTCCTCAGGCCCTCTCTCTCCTGCATATGAAAACGAGCTTCTGTCCCTGTGTGTTTGGGAGGACCTCTCTCAACGTGGCAACCTCAAACCACTTCCCTGTCGCACTCTTACCCTTCACAACAGTTTCCTGAAAGAGCTGTTTACACTCCCTCCACCTCCTCGTCTCCCGCTCACTCTTCCACCCGCATGAGTCTGGCTTCTGCCCCTACCTCTCCACACAGACTTCCCTGGCGAGGCCACCAGTCACCTCCTGACATGAACCAAAAGAGCACGTCTTGGTGATTACCTGGTGCTACTGCCTACTCTCCCTCCAAAGTCATTCTTTTCGTTGGCCCCTGGGCCTGTTTCTCTTCTTTGCTCTGCAGCGCGCTCTCTCAGTTCCCTGCTGAGCGTCCTCTCTCTGCTCAACACCCTGTGCAGGGCGCTGGCCAGGACTCCACCCAGACTCCCCACGCCACCGCACCCGCACCCCCAGCTTTAACTAGACCATCGGACACCCGCTACTCTCAACTGTGGCCCAATCTGCTCCCATTACTCCCAGTTCTGACTGCCAAGGACACAGGGCCAGCCTGCACGTCCCTTCAGCCCCTCAGGAAGGGCCTCCCAGAGAATCTCTCCCTTCCTCTCCCGCCCCCCACCCCGGCCTGAGTTGTGCTGCTTGGACCACTGGGTCCCTGACCTTCCTCTCCTTCATCTTTTATGGCGCCTCCCGTCTTCACAGGGCGGCCTTACAAAACCCGGCCAGCCCCTGCAGCCGGGCGTTGAAACTCCCTCGGCATGGCGTGCAAAGCCCCTTGTGACCTTCCCCATCCACCTGTCAGGCCTCGCTGCTCCTCACCCAGCTCACCATCGCCCTTGCTCCTCTGGCTCAGAGGCTGAGCCCTCAGATGTCTACAGGGGAGTGGTCATCCATGTAAGAGGTGGGTGTTCTGGCTACCTCTGGTGGCGTAAACCACTCCAAAGCTTGTGCTGGGCCAGCACGGCCCAAGGTGAACCTGAGGAGGGGCGGTTACAGGTTAAAGAAGCCAGACAAAGAGAATACAGCTGGGGCTCAATGGGCCTCCCACGCCTGGAGACCCAGCCTGTAGGCCGATGCTTTATTTTATAGTCTGATGAAAATGAGGGTATACAAATGTTCTTTCTCTTTTTTTTCTTTGACATATTTTACTGATTCCCCCCCCCCCCCAAGAGAGAAAGGGAGAGAGATAGAGAGTTAGAAACATCAATGAGAGAGAAACATCGACCAGCTGCCTCCTGCACACCCCCCACTGAGGATGTGCCTGCAACCAAGGTTACATGCCCTTGACCGGAATGGAACCTCTTGTTTTGGCAACACTTGCTGCACCTCCCACAGCCCATTAGCTTCTTAGGGAGGAAGGAGAGAGAGCTACCAGGTCAGGTTTAATTATGCTAGGAAAGCTCTACCCTCCAGGCTGGGACTGGTTGGTAGCTCTGCCACAGGTCAGCCTGAGGCTTAATCTTATAGCCACTCCAACAAAAACTTAGTGACTTACATGGACAACCACTCCATTATTGCTCATTATCTCAGAGGAGAGTCAGGTACTGAGTACCTGATGTGGGCAGATGAATTATAACAGGAACTGCTTTTTTTTAATGTTTTATTTATTTTTTACAGAGAAGAAGAGAGAGGGATAGAGAGTTAGAAAATTGATGAGCCGGGATCGGTTTGGTTCAATGGATAGAGCGTCGGCTTGGGGACTGAAGGGCCCCGGGTTCGATTCTGGTCAAAGGCATGTACCTTGGTTGCGGGCATATCCCCAGTAGGGGGTGTGCAAGAGGCAGCTGATTGATGACTCTCTCTCATCGATGTTTCTAACTCTCTATCTCTCTCTTTTCCTCTCTGTACAAAAATCAATAAAATATATTTTAAAAAAATAAAAAAAGAAAAAGAAACATTGATGAGAGAGAATCATCTATCAGCTGCCTCTTGCACCCAAGGTACATGCCCACAACCAAGGTACATGCCCTTGACGGGAATCAAACCTGGGACCTTTCAGTCCGCAGACCTACGCTCTACCCATTAAGCCAAACCGGTTTCAGCAGGAACTGCATTTGGTGGTCATGCGGGGATGTGGGCTCGTGTAGCTAAATCTGGTTTTCCAAGATGTTACAAATATGGGTTTTTATATGAAAGCTCCAGCTCTTTCAATGTTGCAGCTAATTTAAAAGTTTCTAAAAATATTATATGAGCAAAACTAAATATGTCTTTGGTTTGGATGTCGTTTTTCTGGTCAACAATTTTTTGTCTCTGTTGTTTGCCCTCAGCACAGGCTCAAAATTTCTTACCTCTTTTTGCTACCACACTCTTGCACCCCTAATTATCCTTTAAGATCCAGGTCAAAATTTCCTTGTTGCCCTAACCGTTTGGCTCAGTGGATAGAGCATCGGCCTGCGGACTGAAGGGTCCCAGGTTCGATTCTGGTCAAGGGCATGTACCTTGGTTGCGGGCACATACCCAGTAGGGAATGTGCAGGAGGCAGCTGATCGATGTTTCTCTCTCATCGATGTTTCTAACTTTCTCTCCCTCTCCCTTCCTCTTAGTAAAAAATCAGTAAAACATACTTAAAAAAAAAAAAAAAAAAAGGAATATGGTGGCTACATCACTGATGAGTCCACAGACTGGATCCAGACGCTCCCAGGATGCTATTAAGGTCACCAAGATTCCCTTCCTCTCTGTAAAAAAATCAATAAAATATATTTAAAAAAAGAAAATGTTTCATTTTTAAAAATTGGAACTCTTCAGATTAAAGATGGTAGTTTACACACATGTATTTAACTTGGTTCCTGCCAAAACGATAATAAAGTTTTTCTAATGCCACAAACCTACAAGAACAAGGAGAAGGGAGAGAAGATGATAGAGAAAAACATTTTAACAGTAGGCACCAGCCCTAGCCAGTGTTCTCAGTGGTTAGAGCATTGCCCTGGGAACTGGTACGATTCTTGGTCAAGGGCATGTACCTGGGTTGCAGGTTTGATCCCCAGGCAGGAAGCAACCAATTGATGTGTCTCTCTCACATCGCTGCATCGATCTCTCTCTCTCTCTCTCCCACTCTCTCTCAAAAAAATCAATGGAAAAAATATCGTTAGTTGAGGATTAACAACAAAAACAAAAAGACAGGTGGTAACGGACACGTGGTGAGTGTTTGCTGGAACAGAAAGGGGGATCTCGGGTTGGCAGTGGGAAAAATGAGGTCAACATTGTTTCCTCACAGAAGCCACAGACACAGGAGTTGGCACCTTCGGCGGGAGACTGGAAGAGCTTTCTCCAGAGAACCTGGCCACCCAAGAAGAAAGGCCTGCGGACACTGGCAGGAGCTGCCGGTGGCCAGTGGGTCGCCCGTGTGAGGGCACAGCGAGGCCGCCCGCAGTGCAGAGCGCGGTCCCCGCTTAGGGATGAGCCGAAGCCCCGGGTGCTCCAGGTATTTGAGGAAAACCTCTAACATCGACAAGACAGAGGCCAGATGCATGAATACATAATAATAAAATAATAGAATATCATTCTATTTCAAAGGGAAGAAATGTATCCTGGCCAGCATGGGTCAGCGGGTAGAGCATCAGCCCATGGACCAAAGGGTTGCAGGTTCGATTCCTGGCCTGGGTCAGAGCACCTGCGAGAGGCAACCAATCAATGTGCCTCTTTCACATCAATGTTTCTCTCTCTTCCGCTATCTCCCTTCTTCCTTCCCTCCCTCCCTTCCCTGGTTCTAAAAACGAACGGAAAAAATATCCTTGCATGAGGATTAACAAAAAAAACAAAAAAAAAAAGAGGAAAGAAATCATGATATAATCCCCAAACATGGATGACTCTTGAGGACATTGTCTTAAGTAAGTTATGCCGAAACCAGTTTGGCTCAGTGGATAGAGCGTCAGCCTGTGGACTGAAAGGTCCCAGGTTTGATTCCGGTCAAGGGCATGACCTTGGTTGTGGGCACATCCCCAGTAGGGTGTGTGCAGGAGGCAACTGGTCGATGTTTCTCTCTCATCAATGTTTTTGACTATCCCTCTCCCTTCCTCTCTGTGAAAAATCAATAAAATATATTTTTTTAAAAGAGAGAGAAAGAAGTTAGTGTCAAAGAGACAAAGACTGTATGATTCCCCTCACGTGAGGAATCTAGAGAAGTCAGATTCATGGAGGCAGCTGGGGCATGTGACTGCCAGGGCTGGGGGCAGGTCAGGGGGGAGAGCTGCTGTTCCTGGGCACAGAAGGTCCGTTGGGAGGACGGAGCTGGAGGTGGCACACAGCTGTGAACACAATGACACGGGGTGCAGGCCTACGCGGGAGAACTCAACGGGGCGGCCTGAGGGTTACACGTGGGAGGAAAACTACAGAGAAAGTCACGGAGCTGGAGACCACAGCCGTTTGAAAGGTCATGACCTCCGAGCAGGGCCCAGCCTGGGCTGGGGGGGGGGCTCTGGGAAGCTGGCAATCTCTTATGTGTTGGCCGAGGTGATAGTTAGTTCCTTTCACACACATTCTACAGCAGGAGAGAAGGAACACGTAGGGGGTGGCTTTGCAGACTGATGGGGGCCAGCACAGATGGATGGGGTCCAAACGGGCCCAGACCAAGACTTTCAGAGCCGGGGCCAGGGCAGAGGCCGCTGCCCCCCAGGGGAAGGCTCTCTGACCGTCTAACCCAGCGTGGAGCTGGGCTCCCAGGGCTGACCATGGGGGCCGGAGGGGACGGCCGTGCATTCAAAACACCGAGGACAAGTGGCTTCCATCTGGATTCTCTGTCCACTATAAAGTGGGAGAGTAAAATAGACATTTTTCCACTAGCAAACTCTCAAAGATGTACTTTACTTACCAAGTCCTAGAGAAAATACCAACCAAAGCAAGCGCTAACGCTGGACAGAGAAGACACGGCATCCAGGGAACTAGGGATCGACTCAAGGAAGAGGTGAAACGCCTGTGGCAGCTCCCGGACCCGTCTCTTGTCTCCACAGAGTTTGAATGGAACAGACACAGGGACACCCCTTCTTCCAGCCTCTGACCCCCTCCCGCCACCACTTCAGACCCACCTCAAACATCCTCAGCCTCCAAGACCAGCCAGCCCCGTTTTGACCTTGAATCATTGCTGAACAACCACGAGCTTCCAGATTCATCAGAATTGGTCCACTCCGCCCGCACAGACCTCTCTCTGGGCCTCTTTTCAGTGCAAACACGTGGCTCTGGAGGGCGGGCCGAGGAGAAGCACACGGGCACCCAGTGTCTCTTAAAGACGCAAAACCACCTGAGCCGGGTCCGTAGGGGATCTGTGTGAGGCTGGGGTCCCCCATCATGTCCTATTCCCCCAGCTCTGACTTCCTGGAGAACCACTTCCCGGAGGAGGGTGTGAAGCCTCCGCAGGCTGGCCGGCCCCCAGCACGGCCTGGAGCCTCTGGAGCCCAGGCCTGAGGGCCCCTCTGCATTCCCCGGTGTCTGCCTTTCGCCTGCCCTCTCCCGGAGACCACTGGGTGCCCTTTAACGCCCAGGATCAAATGGGAACAGTAAAGCTTTTCACAGCAAAAAGAAGGCAGAAGGATGAGGGATGAAGAGATGATGGAGGGAGACGTGAAGGAGGGAAGGTGTGAAGGAGCCCAGTGGGCGGTGAAGGAGCCTCAGGGACCGCTCTGCAGCAGCCGCGGAACAGCCATCCAGGGCAGGCAGGTCTGGGGGCTGCGGAGAGGTGTCCCTGAGGAATGAAGCCGCCAGAAAACCTGAGGTGTTTGAATGTAACGAGATATGTAAACCTCAAGGCAGAGTTTAGGCTTGAATTTATGTTATACATACAAAGCAAGCAAATAAAACAGCAAAAACTGTGCTGAAACCGGTTTGGCTCAATGGATAGAGCGTCGGCTTGGGGACTGAAGGGTCCCTGGTTCAATTCCGGTCAAGGCATGTACCTTGGTTGCGGGCATATCCCCTGTAGGGGTTGTGCAAGAGGCAGCTGATCGATGACTCTCTCATCGATGTTTCTAACTATCTATCTCTCTCCCTTCCTATCTGTACAAAATCAATAAAATATATTTAAAAAAAAAAAAAACAAACAGCAAAAACTGGACACAGTATTGATTCGGTGTGGGAAGGAGGGGAAACAAGAAGAGTGGGAGCCAAAACCGGTTTGGCTCAGTGGATAGAGCATCAGCCTGCGGGCTGAAAGGTCTCGGGTTCGATTCCGGTCAAGGACATGTACATTGGTTGCGGGCACATCCCCAGTAGGGAGTGTGCAAGAGGCAGCTGATTGATGATTCTCTCTCATCGATGTTTCTAACTCTTTATCCCTCTCTCTTCCTCTCTGTGAAAAAACAGTAAAATATAATTTTTAAAAAAAGAGTGATTAAAAAAGAAGAAGAAGAAGAAGAGTGGAAAAAGCAGTCGTCGTAACTACGTGGTCAGTATGAATAGTGTGTTCTAGTACATCGTTGCAGTGACGTAAACTCTGAATATCTATGTAACCACATGTGTGGCTGATATAGTAATGGGGTGGGGGAGGGGGAGAAGGCAGGAGTGTCTGAAACATGAGCACTAAAGGCCTGACTTGCACAGTAACAGATAATGCCTACGTCCCAAAACTCAAGCAGCAGCCATATGAGCAGGCTTAGATATATGGGGGAGACATATACTTAGATATATGGGGGAAACCAAATAATTAGCTCAAAGCGTTGAACATGGCCCCGGGGAACAGGGAATTCTGGGTGACCCCAGCTTTTCATAGTAAGCCTCACAGAATCTCTGAACATGTGCATATGCAACTTTGGAAAATAAATAAACCCTATATAATAAAGAGGTGATATGCAAATTGACCATCCCGCCTACATCTCTCCCTTTCTCTCTGTAAAAAAATAAATAAGATATATATTTCTTAAAAAACATAGATAATTGAGGTGGAGGAGTGCTCTCCTACTTTCTGTATGTGTATATTTTTAAAAATATATATATTTTTTTATTTCAGAGAGGAAGAGAGAGGGAGAGAGAGAGATAGAAACATCAATGATGAGAGAGATCGGCTGCCTCCTGCACACCCACACTAGGGATTGAGCCCGAAACCCAGGCATGTGCCCTTGACCAGGATCAAACCCAGGACCCTTCAGTCCACAAGCTGACACTCTATCCACTGAGCCAAACCAGCTGGGCTGCATGTGTGAAGCATATGTTTTGTTTTTATGTCAACATATTTTAATAGACCTAAAGAAGAAATGTGTTGAAAATAAATATTTCTGGTCACTGGTTTGGCAATCTTCCAGCCAAGAACTTATGCTTCACCTTTATAGATAATCTCATCTAATAAAAAGGAATATGCAAATTGACCATCACATCGTCACAAATATGGCAGCGCTACAGCAGAGGCGGGGTTTCCATAACACAAGATGGCTGTACCCACTGCAGAGGACAAGTTCCTGTAACGAGGTTTAACGAGCAATCAGCAGGGACCTGGGGCTGCATGGCGCTGGGCTGGGGCAGGGGACCTGAGGCTGCGCCCCCCCACCCATTGGGGCTTGACAGGGGAACTGGGCCACACCCCCACCCTGGCGCCGGGCCAGGGGACCAGAGGCTGTGCCCCTCACCCTGGCGATGGGCCAGGGGACCTGCGGTTGCATCCCCCACCCAGTGGGGCTTGACAAGGGTGGGGCCGGCCGGGTCTGGATCTTGCCCAATGGGGGCGGGGCTGGCTGGGGCTGGGTCTCGCTCAATTTTGAGGTGCTGCAGATGGGTGGGGACTTGACTCTGGATCCCACGGCACACCCCAGACTCTGACAGGAAGAAGATTTTCATAGACACTTCACTAATTTTTTTTCCTCTCTGACACTTCTACTATAGAGAACGGGCAAATAACAATATTAAAATATTTCCTCTAATTCTCTTTTAATGTGCACACATTTCATGCACATTAGTTATTCTCTTTTAATGTGCACACATTTCGTGCCACTAGTTATTTATAAAACTGAGGCAGTTTTAAAATATGGCCACAGAGCAGCAGCAGCCAAGTCCAGAGCAACTAGGTTGGGAGCGGCAGTGACCAGACCCGGAGCAGCTGGTTGTGGAATGAACCAGAGCAACAGAGGCCAGGCCCTGAGCAGCCAGGCCCGGAACAGCTCACTCCTCGCCTGCCCCTGCCCCACGGCTGCCTCTCAGACATGGCTGGAAACTTTCGAGGGAACTTGAGGGTCTGCTGAATCAAGTGATGAAGGCTTAGATCTGGAAGTGTTGAGTTAGTATAGAGCTGGGGTGTTGATCTGTGAGTGCCTTGGGTGGGGCCTGGATGAGGCTAGTGGACCTATTGGGAAATGTCTTTTGTGTGAAGTGTATCATTGGGCATGTGGAGGTATTATTGATATGAGAAAATGCTAAGTAACTGATTTACTATCTGAAAAGGGATTTACTATCGGGGAAAGGGAGGGAAGAAGAGACTGAACATAAACTGTGCACCTATGGATGAGGACAATGGGGGATGGGGAGGGGGTGAAGGGTGGGGTGGGAACCTGGTGGAGGGGGGAAGAAATGAGGAACCTTTGTAATGATATGAACAATAAAGATTGATTTTTAAAAAAAGAAAAAAAGAAAAGCAATACAGATGCTGGTGCTACCTGGAAGTGGGATGCTACTATAATAAACATTTAAAAAAATAAAATAAAATAAAATATGGCCACAAACTATTTTAATGACTTAAAACAATAACCATTTGTTGTTTTTTTGGTTTGTTTTTAATATATTTTATTGATTTTTTTACAGAGAGGAAGGAAGAGGGATAGAGAGTCAGAAACATCGATGAGAGAGAATCATCTATCAGCTGCCTCTTGCACACCCTCTACTGGGGATGTGCCCGCAACCAAGGTACATGCCCTTGACCGGAATCGAACCTGGGACCCTTCAGTCCACAGGCCGACGCTCTATGCACAGAGCCAAACCGTCTTCGACTCCTTCATCCATTTTAGACCCTGACAGGCGATGAGAGGAGCATGGAAAGGACCTGCCGTGGCTGCACGGCAGATTCTGTGACGGAGAGCGGAAGAGGTGCTGCCTCCTCGGGGTAAACACAGAAGACTTGTGCAAACCGACACGCATGGTGTCAGGATGGCAGTGACTCGGTGGACCTGAGGTTGTGAAACATGCCGTAGACATCAGAAAGGGCTTCTACAGCTATATTGGGAGGAAAGAAGGAAGGAGCGGGCCCATTGCTGAGCATAGATGATGTAATAGGAACAGATGACCAGGAGAAAGGAGAACCTCTCGCTTTCACCGGGTTTGCCTTCTGCAGAGAGAAGGCTGCTGGAGATTCAATGGCCTCGGGGGGCAGCCAGGTGGACACTGAGGCCCCACCCAAGTGAAGGGAGATGAGAGAGCACGAGCTCAATGGAAATGTGTCAGACCCCAAATTTGGACGCAGTCCATTTCCCCAGATGCTGAGAGGAGCTGGAGATACGGTTTTGGAACTATGGTAGACAAACTCTGAGGAATTTTAGAAAACAGGGATAGTATTCTGACTTTGAAGTCAATTTAAAATGTAATTTATAAAACTATTCGCCGATGATTTCGATATTAGTCACTCTGACAAGGGTTCCAGATTCTTCAGATAACTTGTGAGCACCAAGCAGCAGGAGCAGTGAGAACTACTCAAGCTGAATAAACCTCGTTTCCCCTTTTCATGGTGTTACAATAGGGTTACAACACTGAAGGAGGGGGGACTTTTAGAATCTTATTTGCTCTCTGTTTGATTTTAAGAAAGAAGCGCCATCTTTTAGGACATCTTTGCAGATCATATAAAGCAACGTGAGCGCAGCTCTGGAATTGGGTGGGTGAGCTGATGTTTGAACATTAATATGAATTAAATGTAGTTTTGGGTGGTATCAGCAAAAATAGGAGAGGGAGGACCTACGAAAATTCACTCCTAAATAAAAGCAATAAAAAAAAAAACAGCAAAAATTATTAGAATCGACTTTTTAAAAACTCTGTAAATTAACCAAAGTCTTACAGCAAGTTGAGGAATGCTTATTCAAAAAATAATAATAATAATAAAAAATGGCTGGCCCAGCTGGTGTGGCTCAGTGTTTGAGCTTTGACCTCTGAGCGAGGAGGTCATGGTCCGGTTCTGGCCAGGGCACACGCCCAGGTTGTGCTCAATCCCCAGTAGGAGGCATGCAGGAGGCAGCAGGCCCCTCTCTCCCTCTCCCTCTCCTTCTCCCTTCCTCTCTGTCTGAAAATCACTAAGAACATAGTTCAACAAGAAAAATAAATAAATAAAATGAGCCAGAAAGTATGGCTTTGGGTCAGAATAGGTAGGGCCTAGGATGTTGGTAAAGGAATTTGGACTACACTTGGTAGTCAGTGGGAAGTTTGGAGTTTCTAAACAGAAACTTCGGAATGGGTACTGTGTTTGTCTGCTCAGCACTCTCTGTGGAGAGCACCCAGTTTTCCCTGGGGAAGGCCTGTTTCCCCAGCCCAGTTCATGGCCTGCAAGTAGAGATAAGTAAACCCCGATTCCACGCTGATTGGGTCAGGCATTTGTACAGGGTCCAGAGAGAACCAATGACCAATGGGAGTCAATCTGGATTTTAGTTATTGGGGGGGGGGGGTGTCAGAGATGGGCAGATTAGAGGAACAATTTGCAAAATTTGAAAAAGATCTATAGATTAACTATGAATGTTAACATTTTGATTTTAATAATTGTACTATATTTAAAATGTTAACATTTAGAGTGTTGATGAAGGGTGTATTGAAATTCTTTGAACTGTTCTTGCATCTTTTGGGTAAATTCTGAAATAATTTTTTAAAATAAAATTAAGGAGGGCTCAGGGAAGCTGCGCCAGGATGGGTGGGTGGGCACGTTCATGAGCGGACTGGTGCCCAGGCAGTGGCTTAGCCTCGCCTGCCGACCTCCCTCTGCCACACCCACACCGGCACCGCGGTTCAAGGGAACCAACCACGGCCAATCATCACAAACCTTCGGCAGCAGCGCCGTTTCACGAGGTGACAGGACGGCCTCCTCTGGAACCCGACCCCATCGGACATATTCGAGTGGCACCTGGAATGTGCCCTGGCACTGAAGACCAGGCTCCCGAGGGCCTCACGGGGACAGCTCTGTCCCTCAGGCTGACGCTGCAGATCGCCCGGTAACACGGCAAGGTTTCAGTGGAATGAAAACTGGGACTAAAGCTCCCCAGAGGCCAATTTTAGACAAATCTTACTAATTCGCTGTGTTAAATAAATGTCTTTTTCTATGCATCACATGAAGTTTTAACTGTTGTACTTATTAAGATAATTGGGTATACGTTGATTTATAAGAATTATTTTGTGTTCTAACATAATTTTGGGGTAATTTGGCTGTATCACAAAATACATGTATAATGCAAGTAGGCTGAGATTTTTAATTTTATATATTTGTATGCAAGCTATATATTTCAATTTCACTTTTAAAATCTCTAAGGATAAAAAATAACCTTTTGCCGAAACTGGCTTGGCTAGGTGGATAGAGCGTTGGCCTGCGGACTGAAAGGTCCCAGGTTCGATTCCGGTCAAGGGCGTATACCTTGGTTGCGGGCACGTCCCCAGTAAGGGGTGTGCAAGAGGCAGCTAATCGATGATTCTCTCTCATTGATGTTTCTCTCTATCCCTCTCTCTTCCTCTCTGTAAAAAATCAATAAAATACATATTTTTTAAATAACCTTTTATGTTTCTTTCATTACTTGTTCTGAAATACTATTGAGATGTCACCAGCTATATCTAACAAGAAAAGGAATATACTAATATATATATATATTTATAAGCATTACTTAATACAAAGTTTTACCTAAATATATAGTGTCCCCAAAAAATGCATATGCACTGTGAATGATTATAAAGTCAGTGTTTATTAATATTCAGTTCACTTTCAAATTTTTAAAAAATCTACAGAAATAAATAATTTTTTGTTAAACATAAATAATAAATTAATTAAATTAAAATGTGAAATTTAGGGCTTGATCAACGGTAGAGAGGATGGCTTTGGGAAATACTAAGGTAATAAAGTGGCGAGGAGCTGGTTAGATACAGATAGATGAAAAAAATAAAAAAAATAACGGTTCAACCTGAGAGAGGGGTAGCCGCCCTAAAGGAAGGAGAGTCTGGAAGAAGGTTTGGGGGTAAAAGGGTGTGTCCATGGGACATGCTGAAGTTTACACGTCAAATAGCCTCCAGGTGGCGCTGTTCAGCAAGCAAGGAAACTGGAACGGGGGCGGGCCCAAAGGCAAGGGCTAAGGTTAGAGACTGTACCTACAGGAAGAAGCTGTCCCTGCAGGAATATGAGAAAACTAGAGGAGACACTGGTGAGTCTCAATGTGAGAAACATTCAAACCTATGGAGAATTTTTATGAGTTTATCTGAGCCCAACTGTCCACAGGTGCTGGAAAGAATATCATTGGATTGAGATAATGGTAGTTTTGCACCTTATTTTATTATTTTAATATATTTTATTGATTTTTTACAGAAAGAAAAGGAGAGGGACAGAGAGCTAGAAACATCAATGAGAAACATCGACCAGCTGCCTCTCGCACACCCCCTACTTGGGGACGTGCTCGCGACCAATGTACATGCCCTTGATCAGAATTGAACCTGGGACCTTTCAGTCCGCAGGCCAACACTCTATCCACTGAGCCAAACCGGTTTTGGCTGCACCTTATTTTATACACTACAGGCCCGGTGCACGGATTCATGCACAAGTGGGGTCCTTCAGCCTGGCCTGCGCCTACTTGCAATCTGGGACCCCTCAGGGGTCATCCCCCTCCCCCGGGGATGTAGCCGGTGGCCAGGGAGGAGCCCAGCTGCTGCCCATCCAGCCCTGCCGAGCCTGCCGCAGCCCGCCCAGGAGAGGCTCCTGCTGCTGCCGCAGCTGCACTTGCCAGCCGCGATCCCGGCTTCTGGCTGAGCAGCGCTCCAGCTGTGGGAGCGCACGGACCACCAGAAGGCACCTCCTGCATTGAGTGTCTGCCCCCTGGTGGTCAGTGTGCGTCATAATGACCAGTCGACCAGTCATTCTGGTCATTCGGGCGTAATGGTCACTTGGGCTTTTATCTAGAGAGATTACAATCAGAAGAGACATATGTGGATTACATGAAATCTAAAGATGACAGATAGGGAGGTGGGAGAAATCGAAGGGGGGGAGAACCTCTGGGATTGTATAAGAAGCAAAACAATAGACACATATTCTTTTACGTGGGTTCCTACGGGATAGTTAACATGGCAGACTTAACAGTCAGAGGTCCCTGCCTGGGTGATTTGGTTGTGCCTGAAGCGGTCTAGAAAGGGGGAGTTACCCTGGCATTCCAGAGGAATGTCATCGTAGATGCAAAAGAAAATAGAGCCGAAACCGGTTTGGCTCAATGGATAGAGTGTCGGCTTGGGGACTGAAAGGTCCCGGGTTCCATTCCGGTCAAGGGCATGTACCTTGGTTGCGGGCATATCCCCAGTAGGGGGTGTGCAAGAGGCAGCTGATCGATGACTCTCATCGATGTTTCTAACTCTCTATCTCCCTTCCTCTCTGTACAAAATCAATAAATAATATATATTAAAATAAAATTTAAAAAAGACAATAGACAGGCTCGGTTAAGGTAAAGATAACCTTTGTCAGGGAAGATTCTAGCTTAGGACAGGACTACCTGCCATAAACAGCTTTTAGTTAAAAAGTTTTCACTTCAGACCATCCTTTGTGGTTCCTTTAGGTCTCCTGAGTTTGTAAGACCAACAAGCAGGCCTTCCCCGAACTTTTCAGATTTAGGATGTGGTCCCTTTCCATCCACAGGAGAAGGCTGATGAGGACAGCGGGGGAAGGAGCCAGCAGGCAGAGCGAACCACGGAGATTTCGGAGAAGGCAGCAGCCGAAAAACACCTCCTCCAGAGGGGAGGTGTCTGGTCGTTGCTAATCCCTAATATATAAAGAAGTATCCCGAGATGCTTCCATCACAGAGGCTTTTTGGACTGAAAAAAAAGGGCCGGTAAATTAAGTTAATAAATGGTTACATGTGTTCTGACCCCTCTCCTTCACGGTTGCTGCTTTCCCAGTTGTGCTAGCTGGTTGTTGAAATGGGAATGGGTGTAACCCTGGGCATATTCCCCACTGGCCTCCCCCATGACCTTGACATCACGAACAGATAAGAACTGGTCGAACACTTCCTCTGGGTCGATCTGAGAGGACAGAGGGAAGCCAAAGGGCAGCTGTTAGAAAGACTCAAGCAGTGCCGTGAGCTGTGAGAGGGTGAACTATGTGACGGAGAAAATGATTCTTCCAGGTTCTTCCGACTCCATGGCTCAGTGCGCTTCTGCTTTTCCCGTTAAATTTAGTTCAGACTCTCAACCTCATATGGTCGCTGTGAGAATGGTAGGAGATAAAGTGCATATCAGTGCCCAGCCCAGGATATATAAGCTGAATGTGCCCATACATATGTAAGCTGAATACGCATCTATAAATGGAGAAATCCCAGTCCAGTCTCCAAGGAAGTCCCAGCCTCGGCCACTAGAGGGGAGTCTTGGTCACACGCCTGCGGGGGAGGAGGACACAGCATGAGGCGCAGGCACCCCTCTGGATGGACCAGCCTTTCCTCAGGCAGGAAACTCACTCCCACTCAGGAAACATGGCTCCATGCTGAACACCACGGAGTTTCTCTGAGTCACCACATTCTCCTGAAGTGGCAAAATGATCTAGCAAAAGTCCCTCGAAGGCTTTACTGAGTAACATCAAAACTTGCCAGAATCCAAGGCCTTCCCAACCCGGCCTCAACCCACCTGCCCAGCCCAAACTCCCCTTAACCCTCTACCCTGCACCGCACTGGACACCGGTGCTCCTGCCTCTGCCCGACTCTGCTGCTCCTTCTTCCTTTCTTTTTTTTAAATATATTTTATTGATTTCTTACAGAGAGGAAGGGAGAGGGACAGAGAGCTAGAAACATGGATGAGAGAGAACACATCGACCAGCTGCCTCCCGCACACCCCCTACCAGGGATGTGCCTGCAACCAAGGTACATGCCCTTGACTGGAATCGAACCCGGGACCTTTCAGTCCACAGGCAGACGCTCTATCCACTGAGCCAAACCGCTTAGAGCTGTTCCTTCTTGATGCCTTTCCCCTACCTCGACCTTCTGAAACCCCACTTCCTTTTCTTCTCTCTCTTTTTTTTTTTAATGTATATATTATTGATTTTATACAGAGAGGAAGGGAGAGAGATAGAGAGCTAGAAACATCGATGAGAGAGAGTCATCAATCAGCTGCCTCTTGCACATCCCCCACTGGGGATATGCCCGCAACCAAGGTACATGCCCTTGACCAGAATCGAACCCGGGACCTTTCAGTCCCCAAGCCGACGCTCTATCCATTGAGCCAAACGGTCCTGCCCTCCCCCCCACTTCCTTTTCAATGACGCCAATGCCACCTCCTCCACGACTCCCTCCTCACTTCTCTAGAGGGATCTCACCCACCCCCAGCTCACTCACACACCCGATGTTACTTCCACGCATCCGGTATTAAATTGATTTATGTAAGTGCATCTTTTCGACAGGTTATAAACTCCACGAGTAGAGAGGCCAGTGGGCAGTCTGCCCAGGGTAACACGGTGAGTCAGTGGCGAAGATGGGGCTCTAACCTGGGCACCCTGGCTCCAGAGAGCCCTGACTCCTAACCACTAATCCACCCGGTACCTTTCCTCAGCCAGAGCGCCTCGCTCGGCGTCACTCCACAGCTTCTCAACCTTGTGAATCACTGGCCTAAGGAGCACCTCACGGACCGGCACAGACTGGTGGGCTGTTGGGAGCCAGCCACTCGGTCTCATTAATCTGAATTAGAGTGCCCGGTCATAGATCCAATTATGAGCAATTGCAGAATCAGAATCACTGTTCCACTTTGTGTCTTGATCTATAATGCATATAAGGACCTCCTCCTGGCTTTTAAGGAAGGAGAAAACAAAGTGGTTCCTTAATGAAGGCCAGCAAATGTGTTTTTCCGAAGCTTCCAGCCTTCTCCCCCTCCCACCCCCGCCCCGAATCTGCGTGTCATCCTTGCGCAGGGCCGTGCTCGCCCTCTCTGTGGGTCCAGTACCTGCGCTGCGGGCTCCACTGCGGAGGGAAGGGGCTGGACTGGCCGCCTCCGGTCAGCGCTGTCTCTGGGGGACAGAATGGAATTAAAAAGGGTCCTGCTGCCGAAACCGGTTTGGCTCAATGGATAGAGTGTTGGCTTGGGGACTGAAAGGTCCCAGGTTCGATTCTGGTCAAGGGCATGTACCTTGGTAGGGAGTGTGCCTCTCTCCCTTCCTCCTCCGTACAAAATCAATAAAATATATTTTAAAAAAAAGGGGGGGGGGGCCCTGCCTCTGTGTCAGAAGATATCATGTTGAGTCCTAGCCGGTTTGGCTCAGTGGATAGTGTTGGCCTGCGAACTGAAAGGTCCCAGGTTCAACTCGGGGAAAGGGCGCATGCCTGGTTGTGGGCTCTATTCCCAGGGAGGGACTTACAGGAGGAAGCCGACCCACCATGACTCTCTCTCATCATGGATGTTTCTAGCTCTCTCTCCCTTTTCCTTCCTCTCTGAAATCAATAAAAATATATATTTTAAAAAAGAAGAAGATATCATGTTGAGTCTCAGCTCCCCAGCTCCCAGGTCCCCCATCTGCAAACTCTGAGAACAAGACAGGCTTGGCCCACTCTGACCCCGAGTGGAGGAGCTGTCTGAGGAAACTGAAGTGGTCAAATAAGTGCGCAAACTGCCAGGTCTGGTACAGAACCGAAAGGTGATGACCCTGAGGGCCTGGGGGAGGCAGAGGAGGGTGTGGGGTAGAAGAGAGGACGGGGGAGACTTGGGGTGTGAACACACCACAGGACAGCCCGCTGATGTACACTACAGGATTGTACCCTGAAATCTACGTAATTGTAACCAATGTCACCCCGATAAATTCAACAAGAGAGACATGCTGACAGGATTTCAGTTTTGCAAACTCCAGCGACCACAGAAGTGTAGCCTGTTTTGCTGTGTTTGAGGGAAGCCTCACGGTGTGGATTGAGTAAACCCGGTCACCCTGCAGGAAGCGTCCGGCCTCTCCCGGCCCCGGCCCCGGGGCGGCGGGCTGGGGTGCCCTCCGCCTCTCCCCCTCCCCGGGGCGACGGGCTGGGGTGCCCTCCGCCTCTCCCCCTCCCCGGGGCGACGGGCTGGGGTGCCCTCCGCCTCTCCCCCTCCCCGGGGCGACGGGCTGGGGTGCCCTCCGGCCTCTCCCCCTCCCGGGCCGGGGCGGCGGGCTGCGCGGGGCGGGGCGCCAGCGGCCGGGCACCCGCCGTGGAAGCGCCGCGCGCGCCCGGGGCCACGTGACGGCGGGGGCCGGGCCGCGCGCTCCGGGCCGGCGGGAAGGGGCGGGCCGGCGGGAAGGGGCGGGAAGGGGCGGGGCGGGAAGGGGCGGGCCGGCGGGAAGGGGCGGGAAGGGGCGGGCCGGCGGGAAGGGGCGGGGCGGGAAGGGGCGGGCCGGCGGGAAGGGGCGGGCCGGGCGGGCGGGCGGGCGGGGCGCGGGCGCCGGGCGGCGGCAGGGGCGGGGCGGCGCGGCGGCGCGGAGGGAGGAGTGGAGATGGCGGCGGCGGCGGCTCCGGGGGGCGGGGGCGGGGAGCCCCGGGGAGCCGATGGGGTCGGCCCGGGGGGCGCGGGGGACGTGGAGGTGGTGAAGGGGCAGCCGTTCGACGTGGGCCCGCGCTACTCGCAGCTGCAGTACATCGGCGAGGGCGCCTACGGCATGGTCAGGTGAGGGCGCCGGGGGCCGGGGGTGCGGGCCGGGGTCCTGGGTGCCGGGTGCTCGGTGCTCTCTGCGCCTGGCGATCCGGGGCGCGGCCGGGCAGGGGGCGCCCCGGGAGGGGCCTGGGGTGCGTTCTGCGTGCGGCCGAGGAGGGGCTCGGAGCCTGGACCGGCCTTTCCGTGGCGAAGGGCGGGGACCAGGGTGTGGGGAGCTGCGGGGACCGGGCACCCTGTGGGCGCGGGTGAGGGAGGAGAACGGGGTCTCGGGACGGTCCCCCCGGAGTGCAGAGGGAGTGAGGATCCTGGGGAGGATGCCTGGGGTCCCCGGGGGACCGCCCGGAGCTGGGGAAGCCGAGCAGCCAGGACTGGGGTGCTGGGGCTGGTCCAGGGCGCCTCCTGCAACTTCCAGGAGGGGCTGCAGTCCCCCCTCCCTCGGTGGGTGCTGGGCTTTGTTCACCTGGGTCGGCCTGCTGCCCGGGTGGGTACCTTGCCCATCAGTCGCCCTGACAGCCGTGCCTGCCTCACCCCTTCCCTCCAGCCCCTCCCGTGACTCCCCCTTCTCCCGGTGTTTGCCTCACTGTCTGTCCTCCACTGGCTCCCAGCCCCAGCCCTGTCCTGGCCTGGGGAGCCCATCCCTGGGAGGGGGGGCCACTCGCATGGAGAGGGTAGCGGAGAGGGGAAGTCTGTGAGCGGTCAGTCTCTTCCTCTCTTTGTGAAGCCGCTGGAGGCTGCCTGGCTGGTCCCCAGCCCTCTCCCTGGAGATCCCAGGCCTTCGGCAGGAAGGAACCAGCATTGTTTACCACTTGGCCGGAGCCCTCTCCCGCTCCCGCTCCCGCCCTGCCCTGCCCTGCCCTGCCCTGCCCTGCCCTGCCCTGCCTGGGTGGGGCCCGCGGGCCTGGACTCCCCTCCACACCAACACCACCTCTCCCGCCCCTCAGCTCGGCCTACGACCACGTCCGCAAGACACGCGTGGCCATCAAGAAAATCAGCCCCTTCGAGCACCAGACCTACTGCCAGCGCACGCTGCGCGAGATCCAGATCCTGCTGCGCTTCCGCCACGAGAACGTCATCGGCATCCGGGACATCCTCCGGGCGCCCACGCTGGATGCCATGAGGGATGTGTATCCTTCACCTTGGCCTCGGAGCTGGGCTGGGAGAACACTGGGCTTCTTTCTGCTTCCTTCTTCCCTGTCGCCCTCCTGAGCAGACCCAGAGAGAAGCCTAGCGGGAAGGCGGCCTCTGGGGCAGCCTGGCCTGCTGCAGCCGGGCCGGGTGTCCGTGAACACGTCCACTCCCTCTGCCTCTGGGGGGTCTGGGCCAGATGGCCTCTACGGGCCTTTGTCTCCTGATACATAGAGGTGTGTCAGGACCCAGCCTCTGCCCCCAGCCAGTTCTTGGTTAACAGCCGCAGTGCATGCCCAGGACTTTCCCGTCTCTAACTCTACCTCCCAACTGCCTGATGAGCTGGGTCTCAGCTCCCTTTCGTGCATAGATGAGGAAATTGGGGCTCAGAAAGCCTCGGCCCCTCCCTCTGCCCCTCCCCCAGAGAAACGCTGTCCTTTCTCCAGACTTCCTGCCGGGAGGGCCCCGCCCGTCACCTGTGGCCTTGCACCTTGCCCAGGGCCCAGCCCTCCCCCATGTCACTTTCCTGCTTAGCTGTCCACTTCCTGCCTGGCCCTGCTGTTAGCAGCTTCTGCTACCCATCACCTCTCCCCCACTCACCCACCCCCAGGCAGTCCCAGTTCTCCACCCAAGCGGGGGATCCTGCCTGCAGGCCCCCACCACAGACTGCGGGCTGGAAACCTCCACACTCCCGCCCAGCTCGCCGTGTGACCTTCAGCATCTTCGTCGATAAAACTGGGCTGGCCCATACCTCCCCAGAGGCCCTTTGAGGCTGATGCTAAGAGATAGTCCTTCTTCTTGTAGAGACAAGCCAAGAGACATTTATGTATGTATGTATGCATGCATGCATGCAAGTTTAATCTTAAAACCTATAAGGACACGTACTCCTCTGTCTTCTGATGTATGGCCACGCACTGAGTAGGAGCGTGCTGCTGGGTTTCTCCTCGTTTGTCTTGTACACACTATCTTTTTAAGGCATTTCTTTTTAAGAAACATTTATTGCATGCCAGATGGTATTCGCACATTATCTCACGTAACCCCTCTCAACAGCCATGTGGCTCAGGCATTTCTCATAGCAACACGAGTCCGTGTTTGCTGAACACTCACCGTGTGCCAAGCACCGGGCTGGCTTCTTCACAGGGGTCATCTCATCGCATTGTCACACCCACTCTGAAAGAACCATTCTCCTGCTTTTCAGATGAGGAAATAGAGGTGCGGACAGGTTGAGGTGGTAAAACCACCAGCAGATTAACCCCAAAGCTGCTGTTCTTTTTTGTTTTTTGAAAGATATATTTTTTTTGACAGAACCAGTTTGGCTCAGTGGACAGAGTGTCAGCCTGCGGACTGAAGTGTCCCGGGTTAGATTCCGGTCAGGGGCATGTCCCTTGGTTGCGGGCACATCCCCAGTGAGGAGTGTGCAGAAGGCAGCTGATCAATGTTTCTGATTCTCTGTCCCTCTCTCTTCCTCTCTATGAAAAGTCAATAAAGTATATTTTTTTAAAAAGATGTATTTTTATTGATTTCAGAGAGGAAGGGAGAGAGAGAGAGAAACACCAATGATGACAGAGAATCATTGCTTGGCAGCCTCCTGCACGCCCCACACTAAGGACCAAGCCCACAACCTGGGCATCTGCCCTGGATCAGAATTGAACCCAGGACCCTTCAGTCCATAGCCAACACCCTACCCACTGAGCCAAACTGGCCAGGGCCAGAGCTGCTGCTCTTAACTGGAGTTCTCCTGCCTCCTGCAGAACCCCAGTGCTTTGCTCAGGGTCACCAGCTGAGACGCAGCAGAGGCCCCAAGCCCAATGCTGAGCCAGGGCCCTGCCCAGCTTGTGAGAGGGGTTGGCAGATCTGTTGAGTCTTAGGGGTGCCAGCTGGAGGGGGTGCGAAGCCTGGCCACCGAAGCCCGTTCTTTTTTTCTTTTTTTAAATAAATATATTTTATTGATTTTGTACAGAGAGGAAGGGAGAGAGATAGAGCTAGAAACTCGACAAGAGAGAGTCATCAATCAGCTGCCTCTTGCACACCCCCCACTGGGGACATTCCCGCAACCAAGGTACACGCCCCTGACCGGAATCGAACCCGGGACCCTTCAGTCCCCAAGCCGACGCTCTATCCACTGAGCCAAACCGGTCCCAGGAAGCCCGTTCTTCTTAACCACGTGCCTCCCGCTGCCCCCACCCGGGGGTCTCCGATACCACCCTCAGCTACATCGTGCAGGACCTGATGGAGACAGACCTGTACAAGTTGCTCAAAAGCCAGCAGCTGAGCAACGACCACGTCTGCTACTTCCTCTACCAGATCCTGCGGGGCCTCAAGTACATCCACTCGGCCAACGTGCTGCACCGGGACTTAAAGCCCTCCAACCTGCTCATCAACACCACCTGCGACCTTAAGGTCAGGGCTGGGGTGCCCGCTCCTCCTCCCGCCAGGGCCTGGCCTTCCGTTTGACTGCTGGCCGCCTGGGGTAGGCGGGCGCTGCAGGCAGAGGGAACCGCAGGGGCAGGGGCATGGCGAAATGGCTGCTTGGGCGTGGAGACCTTGAGCACCACGCTTAGCAGCCTGGGTTGGATTCCAGATCTGCGATTTTGGCCTGGCCCGGATCGCCGACCCTGAGCACGACCACACCGGCTTCCTGACAGAATACGTGGCCACGCGCTGGTACCGGGCCCCAGAGATCATGCTTAACTCCAAGGTAGGGGGCCCGCCCACCCCCAAAGGGGAGGGGCCAAGTCCCAGAAAGCCCTGGAGCCACCTCTGAGCCAGGCAGTGACCCCCTGGGCCGGGTCACATTGCTCCGGTCCTTGGGGTCTGGAAAGAGGCTGAGCATTAGCTCCGCCCAGGCTCTGCTCTCTGCCTCCTGCAGCACTGAATCTAGGGGTGTGGGGGGGGGGGGGCAGACAACAGGGCCCTGGTGAGGCTGGCCCGGGACCCACCACTTTCTCCCCATCCTCAGGGCTACACCAAGTCCATCGACATCTGGTCTGTGGGCTGCATTCTGGCTGAAATGCTCTCCAACCGGCCCATCTTCCCTGGCAAGCACTACCTGGACCAGCTCAACCACATTCTGGGTGAGGGGGCCTGGCCCGCGCGTGGCAGGGAGATTAGCCTGCTGGAAGGGAGACTTCTTTAGGACCAGGGTCGGGAGTCTGGGAGTCGGATCAGGAGTACCACCACCGTTGGAGCCTCCACAGCATCGCACAGGATTTCAGTGACGGATAGAGACTATCCCGTTAGCACACGGGGAGAGCAGGGCTGCAGCCCACGCGTAGGAAGTGCTGGAGCTGAGATCTGAGCTGAGGGCTGCCTGAGTCCAGACCCCTTGCTCCACCATCACAGCGTTGGCTGAAGATAACTGTCAGGCATGGGATGGGTTGGTGGGAGCTCCTGTTCTTGGTTCCTCCTGCTCCCAGAGGGGAGAGAAGGTCTCTCACCAGGTCACCTGCCCTTCCCACAGGCATCCTGGGCTCCCCATCCTCCGAGGACCTGAACTGCATCATCAACATGAAGGCCCGGAACTACCTGCAGTCTCTGCCTTCCAAGACCAAGGTGGGCTGGGCCAAGCTGTTCCCCAAGTCCGACTCCAAAGGTGAGGGGCACATGGGGCTGACGGGGGGTAAAGGCGGGGTGCGTGAGCCCGGCAGCTACCCTAGCCTTCCCTTTGACCCCCGGTTCCTGCCCTTCCTTAGCCCTTGACCTGCTGGACCGGATGTTGACCTTTAACCCCAACAAACGGATCACCGTGGAAGAAGCGCTGGCTCACCCCTACTTGGAGCAGTACTACGACCCGACAGACGAGGTGGGCCGGCCGCCGGCAGGCCTGGGGGTGAGTGGTGGGTAGGCATCCCTCGGTCTCCGGCCTGAGCCTCACATCTCTGCCACCCTAGCCGGTGGCCGAGGAACCTTTCACCTTTGACATGGAGCTGGATGACCTGCCCAAGGAGCGGCTGAAGGAGCTCATATTCCAGGAGACAGCCCGCTTCCAGCCTGGCGTGCTGGAGGCCACCTAACCTGCACAGACGCCTCCGCTCCCCGGGGCTCGGTGAGTGCGCCCCGCCGCCCACACGCTGATTCACCCTGAGACCAGGGTGCCTACCAAACATCCGGTGCAGTCAGAGCTCGCTCATGCCCATGATCCATGTGTACCGAGCAGCAGGAGGGCCAGAGACTGCCCAGACCGCAGGCCTGTGGTCTGCCAGTCTTCATGTCCCTCCTTCCCCCCCCACCCCCCCACCCAAATGTCTCCCATCTGCCAACACCCTGCTGCCTCCAGCCCCAGGGGTCCCTGAGGCTCACCCATCTGAGGCCCCGGGCCAGGTTCTGCCCCTCTCAGAGTGGACAGAGAGGCAGGTGGGGCCGCAGTGGCTTTGGGAGGAGCTGGCAGCTCTCAGCTGACCCAGATACCAGGCTTTCTCACACCTGGCGCCCAGGTCAGCAGTTCACCCACCTTCAGGGGACTCTCACCCACACCTCTCTTCCCTCCTTCGTCACCCCCGGTCTTTCTGCCTGCCAGCTGGAGCCCGAGGGAGGGCGGGCAGACACACCTGTGCTCAAACCCCGGCTCTGACAGGTAGTAAGAGCTGTGTAAGATATTGTGCAAGGCACCCCATGGGCTTCTGCAGCTCCGTTTCCTGGGGACCGCCCTGATAATGAGAGCAAACACGGAGCACCGCGCATTGTTCTAGATGTTTCTGGGTAGGAGCTCATTGCATCCTCACAGCAGGGCCGTGAGACAGGCACTCCTGTTCCCGGCGGCGATGAGGAAACAGGCACGGCTCCCTGGCTGTCAGGACGGAATGAGAGGGGGTGAGGTCAGAGCTCCGGCAGAGGCTCTCCCGGTGCTGATGGTTCCTCTCCTGCTGCCTTTTCGTTTAGGCCGTGCCTCCTGTCTGCCCTCCCCTGCTGGACTGTTAGAAAATGGACCCTGAGCCCAGCCCGGACCCCCGCAGCCCAGGTCGGGGCACAGGGCGGGCCTGGCCACCTTCCCTCGCTTCGCTCAGGCCTCCTGCTTCCCAAGGCGCCCTCCCTCCCTCTCCCCTCCTCCAGGACCTGCGGCTCAGGTGGCCCCAAAGCGAATCCCCCTCGGCGGCTCTGCCTTCCTCTCCCCGGCTACCCCAGTCTCTGGCGGCTCCAGAATCGAAGGGCTCTGGCTGCCCTGGACCTCCCCAGGGACAGTGGGGTTAGGGCACACTGAGTCGGGACTCAGGGCCAGCCACGCCCCACTCACCTCACTCAAACCCCAACCCTTTCCCCTCAAGGAACATTCCCGAGGCTCAAGGGCTAGTATCGTTGAGGAGCAGGGCCCTGCCCAAGCCCCCTCCCCCCCGAGCTGCCACATCTAACTCCTGCTGCTTCTGTGTGTGGTGAGCAGAAGTGGAGGCGGGCGCGGAGCCTGTGCCCTGCCCGCCTGTGCCTGTGTCTAATATATAAATACAGAGATGTGTCTATGACGGCCCCGGCTCTGTCTGTGTTTGCCCACGCGTGTCCCTCGCCGTGGCCGCTCTGAGGACGGGCACTCCCCCCAGCCACCTCCCGCGGTGGCTGTACCGGGCCCTGGCCCCGCGGGCTCCCCATGGCCAGGGCTGAAGAGGGCAGTGTGAGAAGCTCCGCCTCCTGGACAGAGTGGGGTCTATTTCCCCCTTAGCCGCTGTCTTCTCCCCTCTCCGACGTCTTCCTAACCGGCTGGGGCGATCGGGGGTGACTCTGGCACCCCACACCCCCCTGGATTTTCTAGAATGGCAAGGGATGGTACCCCCGGCCACGTGCACAAGTGGCAGGGGGGTAGGGGGGTGATAGCAGTCGTGTGGGGGAACCTGGCTCCCCAGGGCTATCTAGCAGAGAGGGCGCTGGGATCTGTGAGGGTCTGGGGTGTGAGGGCCAGGGCCGCTTGGCCTCGCCATGCACCTGCGCTCCATCCAGCTGAGCCCTGCAGCCTGGCGCTGGGCCAGCAGCAGGCTGAGCAAGTCGCAGGGGCGTGGTGGTGACCAGTGGAGGAATCAGCCTACATTAGCCAGGCAGTCGCAAGGCGGCACAGTTCACCGGCGACAGCTGAGCCGGCGGCAGCCGGATCGGAGCCGGGAGGCCGCAGCCATGAGCTCCGTGCTGTACTACGCCCTGCCCGCCCTGGGCAGCTACGCCTTGCTCTCCATCTTCCTCCTGCGCCGGCCGCGCCTGCTGCACCCACCCCGGGCTCCGGCCTTCTGCCCCCGCCTGGGGGCCCACCGGGGAGGTGAGCCCGGGAGGAGGGGTGTGGGCCTCTGAGGTGGACTAGGGAGAGCGAGACACGTGCCAAGGTGGACGGCAGAGGGGGGAGGGCTAAGGGGCCAGATGTCAGAAAGAGGGCAGCCCGAGGAGGAGGAGAGCAGATGGGGGGGGGGGGGGGATGTGGGACAAGGAAAGAGGCTGCCCACCTGGGCTGACAGGTGACGAGGCAGGGCCAGGGGAGAGGAAGGGGCCCAGCCCCAGGACCCACCGCGCTGCCCCACACAGGGTCCGGAGAGAGGCTGGAGAACACCATGGAGGCCATGGAGAAGTGAGTGCGGCCCCCCCCCGGGGGGCCCCCCCCAAGCTGCGAGGCTGTGCAGCTGGTGCCCAGGGGTGCCACGCGCTTCCTCGTCTGGGTGACCGGAGGCATCGCCCGCACAGCCCGCTTCCATTTGCCCCGCGCTCCCCTGAACCTCCCCGCCACCCTGTGCCCACGGCCCACTGACCTTTGCACCCTCAGCGCCATGGCCCAGCGCTCGGACCTCCTGGAGCTGGACTGTCAGCTGACCCGGGATGGCGTGGTGGTGGTGTCCCACGACGAGAACCTGTCCCGCCAGTCAGGCGTGAACAGGGATGTGAGCAGCCTGGCGTTTGAGGTGGGCCTCGCCCTAGCCCCCCCCTTACCCAGAGAGCCCCCCCCCGTGCCCTCCTGGTGACATGCCTCTGCCCCCCCAGGAGCTGCCCCTCTACAAGGAGGAGCTGGAGGTTTACTTCTCACCGGGTAAGAGCACGGTGTGAGCCCGGCGCTGGGCCAGCCGAGCCGGGTCAGGGCCTCAGCCTCTGCCTTCTCTTCTCCTCTGGCACTTGCCCCTCCTTCCCTGGGTCCCCGCCCCCGCCAAGCCTCCTCTGGCCTCTCCCGTCACCCCCCAGGCCACTTTGCACATGGGTCGGACAGGCGCATGGTGCGTCTGGAGGACATTTTCCAGAGGTTCCCTCGGGTGCCCGTGAGTGTGGAGGTCAAAGAGGAAAACGAGCAGCTCATTCACAAGGTGGTGCTGTGGGCAGGGTGGGGAGGGCCCCGCTGGGAGAGGCCCGACTAACTCCCTTTCATCTCCGCCCTCCTCCCTCCAGATAGGCAGCCTGGTGAGGCACTTTGACCGCAATGAAATCACCATCTGGGCCTCGGAGAAGAGCTCGATCATGAAAAAGTGCAAGGCCGCGGTGAGTCCCTTTCCCTCCCGGCTCCTGCAGCCCCTGCTCCCAGCGGCTGGAGCCCGCCCCTCCTGCGGGCCTAGGCTAGTGGGGGGCCTGGGGGTCCTGGGGGACTTGGAGAGGTGAGCTGTGGGGGAAGTACGTGGCCAAGCCAGGTCCTGCTGCTGGAACAGGGAGGCTGCATTTAGGCCCTGAGTGCTGGGCGAGATGTGGCTTTGATCCCGCAGATAATAGGGTTTCTTGATGTTCCAAAGCTATTTCCCCTGCAGCCCAAGCCTCTCCAGGAGCAGACTGACTGCTCTCACCCCCCTCTCCTTGCCTCCCAGAACCCCGATATGCCGCTGTCCTTCACGAGATGGCGCACGATCCGGCTGTTGCTGCTATATTACCTGGGGCTGCTGCCCTTCGTCCCCATCCCTGAGAAGTTCCTCCTGTGCTTCCTGCCCACCATCATCAACAGGTGCCCACAGGGTCCCCCTCCCCTTCTCCACCCTCCCCCAGGCTGCCAGCTGCTTCTGTCCTTGGAAAAACACCCCACCCCACATCCCAAGCCCCATTTTGTTACCACCTTCCCGGTAACCCCCACCCACAGTACTTTGAAGACAAGGGTTCTCACGCAGCATCCACTGAATACCAAGAGGACCGTGAACCCTGTGAAATTCTATGCAAATGCACTAGGCTGTAGGTGTGGATGGGGCTTCGGAACAAAAGGTTCATGTGCTCGTCCATTCACCCAACTGGTATTTATCGAATGCCTGCTCTGTTCCAGGTGCAGCCACACTAGTAATCAAGCAGGGTGGGTGGGGCAAGGCCCTCCGTTTACAGTCTGGCTAGGGAGACACGTGTTAATGACAGCATCACTCTGATCCTCAAAAGGAAAAGCAAGTGTTTTCCTGCCCGGAAAACAAGGATTAACAAAGTAACATCTGGGGAAAAGGATGGGGAGTTCGGATACTCCGCCAGCTCTGGGGCCGCCCGCCCCCTGCTGTCAGAGAGCGTCCCCGCCTGGCCCAGTGCTGTCTGCTGCCCCCTGTTGTCAAGAGAAGCTCCCAGCCAGCCCCCACAATCCTTTGCTACAAAGACATCTTTATAGGACAGAACTGTGTGTGTGGCGTTTTTATACAGATGGACAGTGTTTCCACATCCCTCAGTTAGCTGAGCTGTACTCTGCAGCACCCCGGGGGTACAGGAGTCATGACCCCACAGAACATGGGGAATCTGAGGCTCAGAGCTTTTGTAACTTGCTCGAGATGATCCAGCTAGAAGTCCAGAGCCTGGCTTGCCCCGAGTCCACCTCCAAAGCCTGGGAAGGGCCTCGAGGGCCGCCCCTGGAGCGGGACAAGCAGGGCGAGCAGCCAGCCCATCAGACACTGTCTGAGCTCAGGAGGCTGGCAGGCCCAGCGGGGAGGACCCCAGACTGGGTGTCCAGCGTGGGATTCAGGCTGGGTTTCAGGCCTGGCCCCACCAGACTTGCAGGTGGCCTCGGGCAAGTTAATAAAAGTCTCCAAGACTTAAGTTTCCCTTCTGAAAAGCTGAGGGTGGGCACACCCTCAACGCATGGAGTCAAGGAGGCAGGAGGAGGATCTCGCTGAACAAAGAGTGAATTGTTTGGGCAACTGCAAAGGTTCTTTTTTATTATTATTATTTTGTATTTCAGAGAGGAAGGGAGAGAGAGAAACATCAATGATGAGAATCACTGATCAGCTGCTTCCTGCACGCCCCCCACTGGGGATCGAGGCCATAACCCGGGGAATGTGCCCTTGACCGGAATTGAACCCGGGACTCTTTAAAAGTCCACAGAGCAAGCCGAAACCGGTTTGGCTCAATGGATAGAGCGTCGGCTTGGGGACTGGAGGACCCGGGTTCGATTCCGGTTAAGGGCATGTACCTTGGTTGCGGGCATATCCCCAGTAGGGGGTGTGCAAAAGGCAGCTGGTCGATGACTCTCTCTCATCGATGTTTCTAACTCTCTCCCTTCCTCTCTCCCTTCCTCTCTGTACAAAATCAAATAAAATATATTTTTAAAAAAATAAAAAATAAATAAAAGTCCACAGAGCAAAACTCTATGCACTGAGCCAAACTGGCCAGGCTGCAAAGGTTCTCTTCGAGGGGGTAGGTTTCACTGGTCAGGGATCACGACCACCCCCAATCTCCACCCTGTGACGGAGACACCCATGGACTCCCCTTCTCCACAGGACCTACTTCCCGTTCTCCTGCTCTGCGCTGAACCGGCTGTCAGCCACGGTTACTAAATGGTAGGTGGGCGAGAAGGCTGGGTGGCGTGTCCCAGAGAGACCTGCCTCTGCCCTTCTCCTCAGTCCCCCCATCTTGACCTTTGCCCCCCGCCACCCCACCCCCCAGGCTCATCATGAGGAAAAGTCTGATCCAATACCTGGAGCAGCGAGGAGTGCAGGTGAGGCTTCGCTGGCA
The DNA here is from genome assembly GCA_963693515.1 of Pipistrellus nathusii. Classification (NCBI taxonomy): domain Eukaryota; kingdom Metazoa; phylum Chordata; class Mammalia; order Chiroptera; family Vespertilionidae; genus Pipistrellus; species Pipistrellus nathusii. The sequence goes on from OY882861.1 coordinate 94,593,451, forward strand.
CAGCTCTGGTTACCGCTCTGCCCTGACCAGCTGGCGCAGTGGGCAGGTCACCCTCAGAGCCTTGGTGTCCTCACTGTAAATGGGCTAATGACAGAGTTGGCTCCTCTGGATGTTGCACCTGGTACTTAGCAAGAGCTTGATAAGCGCTAGCCATTCTGGTGATGTACCGAGCTATCCTGACCCCCGAGGGAGGGCTGGACAAAGGCCAGACGGGAAAAGGAGCCTGCCACCTCCTCCCGCTCCCAAGCTCCCGCTCTGACCAGGTCATTTAATTGGCAAACCTCTGCTGAGCATATATTCGGGGCACTATGGCACTGAGTGGGGAGTTTACCGGGCAAAGTTGGGAAAGGAAGCAGGCCATCACCATCACAGGAAAGGAAAGGGGAAGGCAGGAAGGGAGAGTGCGGTGGCCTGTGGGGTCAGAGGCCTCGGGGAGCAGAGAGGCGCTGGCTCAGGGGCGGACGAGGAGAGCACAGGCGGGAGGCCCCTGTGGGAAGGCCCAGAGGAGCTAGAGGCTGGCAGTCTGAGAGACAGAGGGCCACCGTGGCAGCCTGGAAGCCAGACTGGAGGAAGCGGCACCAGGGAGGCTGGAGAAGGCAGGCAGCTGAAGGACCTTAAGCCAAGGACCTCTACAAGGAGCCTGGGCTTCTGCCCAAAGGGAGAGGAAGCTTTTGAGGGAAGAGACCATTGAGATTTGCTGAGGGAGGGTCATCCGTGTGCAGAAGTGATGTGGGGGCCCTTTGGGAGCAGTCTCAGGAGGAGGCAGATGCTGTCCCGGTCAGGATTTGGGCTCAGATGGAAGAGCAGAGTCACAGACAAGCCGCCGATTGGATGGGGGCAGTGAGGATGAGCCCTCCCACTCCTTGGCGCTTCACTGCGACTGGAGGAGGCTGGACCTCACCGCTCAGCTGGCACATCAGGAACCCAGAGGCCAGTGGCTTGCCCAGGGCACAGATCCTGGTCTCCCCATGTCAGTGCCCACGGGAGAGGACTTGGCAGGCAGGGAAGGGAGAGTAGCAGTGGGCGCGGGCAGGCTGGCGGGGCGGCCTGCTGGTACACAGCCCACGGCTGGCCTCCGTGGTGTGCCTGCTGCCTCGGTTGCCCACGTGAAGTCGCTAAACGGAGCTGGGAAGAGATGGGAGGAGAACATCGTTGCATACTATTTCCACTGGGCACATTGGACAGTCATAAATCCTCTCCAGGACCTAGGGGGAAGTAAGAAGGAGGAAGTGATCCGTTTTTAGATTTTATTGCCTTTATAGAGTTGCAAGTTTATACAGCTTAATATTTAACAATGGCTGTGTTCCAAACCAATTTGAAAAACTTCTGAAAATGGAACCACTGGGAGGCCTGCACCGAGGGGAGCGCTGACCAGCTGGGTGCTGGTGGCGTTCCAGGCCAAGCTGTGGAAAAGCCCCGTCTCGCCCCCCACCCCCAGGTGGTATTCTGGTGCCTGAACGAAGAGGCGGATTTTGAAGCGGCCTACAGCCTGGGGGCCACCGGCGTCATGACCGATTACCCCACGGCCCTGCGGCGCTACCTGGACAGCCACCGCGCGGCCTAAGCCCCCTCCACGTTTCTCCTTCCCAATAAATATTTTATTTTTAGTCAAGACTTTCCGCATTCTTTTTAGAGGGTGGAGGGTGTCTGGGTGTCAGAGATCCTAGAAAACTCTGAAGATGGCAGCCTAAGGCTGGAGTCTGGGACCCGAACTGGCCTGACCCACTGGTTCCGCCACATTCCGGACCCAGAGCGATGCCACTCCCTGTGCCAGCCTGGCCTCCACTCTCCTCAGGAATGTCCCTTCGGAGCCACAGAGAATGGGTCCATTCTTCTGAGGCCACTAAGAGCCAGGCTCACAGCGAGGGCCTGGGCTGGCCGCAGAGGTGGGCATGGCAGGCGGCAGGCCCACCTGCTGCCTCGCCCCGCCAACCTTCCCCACCCAGGTTTTTGCTCCAGACGCTCCCAGTTCCTTGGCCCTCTCAGGTGGCATGTCTGTCACTCACTTATGAAACCGGCTTTCACCAGCCTCACCAGCCTGTGGTAACTGGAGGCCAGGCCGGCCCGAGGCCGTGCAGGGAACCAGACAAGGTTAGCATGGCAGACCCTGCAAACAGTGAGAAAGAGGAAGGAAGGGGAAGCCCGCAGCAGGCACCAGCTCAGCCTGGAGGGCCAGGCTGGAGCGGGTGCAGCTCAGCTGGGCTCCGGCTGGTTCCCAGGCTCCGGCCTGGGGCTCTAACCGACCACACCTTTGGCTCCTCCATTCCGAGGCGGTCCCTGGTGCAATGGCCAAGGCTGAGCACTCGGACCCAAGCGAGAATGCCAGCTCTGCCTCTTGCAGGCGGACAGCCTCGGCAGGCGGGGAGCAGCAGCAGTAGCTGCCTCGGGGCTGCAGCGGGATGCAGGGTGGGCCCGGACGGGGGAGCGCGGGGAATTATGACTATTCTGTCCCCGGGGGCGTGCCTCCAGACACCGCCCCTCCTAACCCCGCGCAGCCCGGGTACCTCTCACACGCGCCCCTCCGAACCGCGGGCGGCCGGGGAGGGGGGCCGCGCCGGGCCGGGCCGGGCGGCAGCGGACCGCGGGCGACACCGCATTTCCGGGCGGCAGAGCAGAGCGGGGGCGGGGCGGCCCGGCCTGAGCCGGCCGCGGCGTGACGCGCCCCCTCATTTGCATGCTGTGCGCCGATTGGCCGCGGCGCCGCGGGGCCCAGGGCTGGCCCCCTCCCCCTCCCGCCGCAGCGGCGGAGCAGCTGTTCTCGGTGTAAACAAGTCGCGGCGACGGGAACCGGGCCGGGGTGGGGGACGGCGCCCCCAGGGCCCCCACTCCCAGGCCAGCCTCCCCGGCGGACCGGGCTCCCGCGCCCAGGCGAGGTGAGGCCCGCACCCTCAGGGCTGCGCGTCGCCCCAGCCCCGCCCCGCCAGCGAGGACTGTCCCCTTCCCCGGCGCCCGCCCCCCGCCCCGCGCCCCAGGTGAGCCCCGGGTCTCAGGTAAGGCTCCGCGATGCAGGTAAGAGCCAGCCCCTCGGCAGAGACGAGGCTCGGCGTCCCCAGGTAAGAGCTCCTCCCCACTCGGTGACCCTCCAACTAAGGAAGGCCCCAGCCTTTTCCCCAGATGAGCTTCCTGCACGGTGTATACGTGCAGTGCTCCCCCCCCCCCCAGCTCCGCCCTCCGCAGCTCACATGAGATCCTAAGACCATCCAATGCCCAGCCCCTTCCGGCTCCCCTAAACAGAGCCGACAGCTCATCCACTCTAAAGCCCCTTCCTCCAGTTTCAGTTAGTTGCCAGGTCAGCTGGGGTGAGGCTGAAAGCAGGTTGGAGACTCATCCTGAGCTCCTCCTAGCCTCAGTTTCCCCAGTGATGCAACTTGAGGCCTCTTCAGTGAGTCAAAACGGAGCCAGCTCTGGCCCCTGGAGAGGCTGCTGGCGCTGGGGAGAGGAGACAGCAGCCAAGTGTGACACAGAGAGTCCCCATGGCCCTGGGCGTGCCTGCTGGTGTGTGCCTGGGGTCCTAACAGGACACTCCCTCCCTCCCCCACAGGCGCTGGGCTCCCTCTGCTCCCCGTGGGCCGCTCCCCGCGTGGGGCCACTGCCCCTGGCCCCCGCCATGGTGCGGATTTCAAAACCCAAGACGTTTCAGGCCTACTTGGATGACTGTCACCGGAGGTATAGCTGTGCCCACTGCCGTGCCCACCTGGCCAACCACGACGACCTCATCTCCAAGGTAACCGGATCACGGTTAGGGCTGGAATGGAAGGCGTGGGGGCTGCTTGGTAGCTCCCCACCAATAACCCTGACCCCCTCTTCCCTCCCTTTCCCTAGTCCTTCCAGGGCAGTCAGGGGCGTGCCTACCTCTTCAATTCCGTGTGAGTATCTGTCCTCCTGTCTTTCTTTTCCTGACCTCTTCTGTGGCCTGTGACCCATGGCACATGCTGAGACTCTCAGAGCCCCCTGGTTCAGGCAAGAAGCCAAGGACAGACACAGTTGGATGCAAGCTAGAGGTGGGCTTTGTGATGGCGGGACCCTCCCTGGGACTGCCCCCGTGTCCCCGCAGGGTGAACGTGGGCTGCGGGCCAGCCGAGGAGCGGGTGCTGCTCACAGGCCTTCATGCTGTCGCTGACATCCACTGCGAGAACTGCAAGACCACTTTGGGCTGGAAATATGTGAGTCAGTGACCTCTGACCCCAAGCTAGCTTTGGACATGACCTCACATCACAGGCAGTCACCTGATCATCTCTCATAGTGGATGGGCCCAGCTCACACAAGTCAAACCGTCTTTTCCTCCCCTGACCATGTTTTCATCTCTCACATCCCACAAAGGCTTTTTTCTCTTTTTCTCTTAACCCATCCGTCTCCTCACAGGCACAAGCACCCCATTTTAGAGATGACGATATAATCAGAATTACCATTTATTAAACCCTTACTGTTACGTGCATAACAACAATCATGACAACAGTCCTGTAGGTACAGTCTACAGAAGAAGGAAGGCCCAGAGGTGTTAGGTAACTTGCCCAAGGTCACACATCCAGCCAGCTGCATAATAGGGAGCAGAATCCGGCTTCGGGTTTTTTTTTTGTTTTGTTTTTTATATTTTATTGATATTTTACGGAGAGGAGAAAGGGAGAGAGATAGAGAGTTAGAAACGTCGATGACAGAGAAACATCGACCAGCTGCCTCTTGCACACCCCCTACCAGGGATGTGCCCGCAACCAATGTACATGCCCTTGACCGGAATCGAACCTGGGACCTTTCAGTCTGCAAACCGACGCTCTACCGCTGAGCCAAACCGGTTTTGGCTTCGTTGTGTTTTTAACTCCAAGCCCTTGACCTCAGCTTCTGTGACCAGAGGATCAGAGAAGTTGCCCAAGACCCCACAGCAACACAGAGCCTGGGTCCATGGGCCTCCTTTTCCACTGCCCTGGTTACCACTGCTGCCGTCCAGGGTCTGATTTCACTCCTCTGAGTTTCATTTCCTTACCTGGCATGGAGGATAAAGCCGCCACTTGGCACCCAGGACTGTTATGGCGATCAGATTAGATGCAGCAGAAGATGCTCTTGGGAAACTGCAGCTGCTTGGAGCTGGGGGCTTGGTGATGTGGAGGCCCCGGGCCGAGACAGCCAGGCAGCCCTGACCGGAGTCCACCCCTGGCCCTGCGCAGACTGGCTTTGTGTACCTGTGCAGGTGGCGTGGCCTCCCGGGACTTTGTAAGGAGCTGGCCAGTTCAGAGGTCAAAAACTCAAGTGCTTGCAGGGCCAAGCAGATCCTGTGGGTCTGCAAGAGGGGCAGCCTAGGCTGTGGGCAAAGGGAGAGGCAGCCAGTGCCATGCTGGAGTCAGCACAGCCTGCCTCTGTGTTAGTATTTCAGTTACTTCTGTTAAACTCTGTTGGCCAAGAAACACGTGTAGGCCCCAGAATTGGCACTCGGGCTCCCAGTTTGTAGCCCCTGGGTCCTGTGGACACTTCCATATCCTCATTGCCAGAGCCAACAGTATCCTTTAGAAAGCACCCATCACTCAGGGAGCTGTCTGCCCCATCAGTGAGAACCAGCTTGGCGTCTGTGGGCAGATGGCTTGGCTTCTCTGGGAGACAGTTTCCTGGGCTGTGGAATAGGGCCCGTCGTACCCAGGCCCCACCCTCCCTCTGTCCCTGCTGGGAAGGCCCTTGCTCCAGGAATGACGGCCTCTCCCCTCCTTTTAGGAACAGGCCTTCGAGAGCAGCCAGAAGTACAAAGAGGGGAAGTACATCATTGAACTCAACCACATGATCAAAGACAACGGCTGGGACTGACCCCCACTCTTGCTGCATGTGGCTCCAGCCCGGCCTGGCCGCCAGGGGGCGCCACTGGCTTCCCTTCTCCGCCGGAAGGGAGCTCTGGACCTGCAGAGCCCCTGCGAAGGAAGGATTCGGCTCCTGTACATATATTTTATTGCATGCACTGTGACCTTGGGGAGGGGGGGTCAGAAGGTGGACTACACCCCCACCCCCACCTCCCTGCGATCTGGCTGGCTTGGATCTCATTTTTTTAACCTCTTCCTGTCCCGCCTACCCTCTAGATATGGCCTGTGTGCTGTTCTCAGCCCAGTGCAGCATCTGCCCTGTGAACTCCTCCCACTGGGCTCCTCTTACCGCACGCGTATCCCCTCCCCTAGTCTGTAGCGTTTGTATATAATAATAAAACCATGAAGTGGAGACGGCCCCAGGCGTATGTGGAATCGGGAAGGGGGAACTCAGGTGCAGAATCCTGTCTCCATAGACCTGTTCCCTGCTGAGCCCCAATGGGGCAGCAGGTAGGCAGGCACCGCGGCTAAAGGTGGGAGTGTCCGCTCCTGGGGCCGGGCCTCAGCCCTCTGGGACCTGGGACTGGTCTCCTGCCGTGGTGCCGGGGCCCACTCTGGCTCCCTAGACCTTGATCTCGGCTGATCGTCTTCTCAGCTTCAGCGTTTGCCACCGCCAGGCGGCCCCCACGGCACCTCTTGATCTCTGTGGCTAAGTTGGCGCTGTGTCTGCTGGGAAGTGTAGTTCCCAGGGCCCCCCAGCACGGGACCTTCTGGAAAACCCAGGCACCAGCCAGATGGAGGCTTGGAGCTGGGGAGATCTGTAACCTTCTGAGACTTGAGTGAGGGTGGAACATGCAGACCAGGAAGAGCTCCAGGGTTTGGCCCTCGGCTGCGGCTGCGGGCTCCAGGGCCCCGTTTAACCATCTGCTCAGGCTCCCTCCCTCCAGCTGGCTCGTTCCCTCCTTTCGTGCTTCATCCCTCCAAGCCCCATCCTCCAAGTGAGGGTGGAGGGGGTCACCTGATAGGGAAGTCTGAGCAGCCAAGGTCTGCCCCAGGACTCCAGGCTCCATCCCAGGGTGCAGGCCCCGCCCCCTCGGTAGCTTATTCCTAGCTGGGGCTCCCCCCCGTGGGAACGGGGACCAGCTGGCCGGAAGCGCCAAACTGCGTCCCTGTCCAAGTGCCGGGGATCAATCAGGCCGAGGAGTTAATTATGTAATGAGGGGCAGGGGGTCGAGGCCAATGAAGACTGCGGGGGAAGGTGCCCAGGTATCCGGCCCCCTCTTGTACCCTTTCCAGGCCCCAGGGGTCTCCACCCCAGCCCAACTCCAGGGCCCCAAAGAGGGAGGGGCTGTGATCCTGGGTCTGGAAGGGGCTGAGCTGTGAGCTATAAAGGGGGCATCTCCCAGCACCAGGGGACTCTAGGCAGCCAGACCCGAGGCCAGACAGGACTACTCCATGTATCATCCAAGAGAGCTGTACCCCTCCCTGGGGACCGGCTACCGCCTCGGGCCCCCCCAGCCCGTGACCGAGCCCAGCTTCCCGCCCGCCCTGGCAGAGGGGTACCGCTACCCTGGTGAGCTTTGGGAGGAGCTCCTGTGCAGGGACTGAGGGTTGCTGTGGACCTGGGCTGGCTCCTCATTCTCCCCCCATCTCCAGATTTGGACACTCCCAAACTGGATTGCTTCCTCTCCGGGACTGAGGCTGCTCCCCGCACCCTGGCGGCTCCCCCACCTCTTCCCCCCCTGCCCCCAGCCCTGGGCGCTGAGCCATCTCCTCCGGCCCCAGAGGCCCTTCACTCTCTCCCTGGAGTCAGCCTGAGCCTGGAGAACCAGGAGCTGTGGAAAGAGTTCAATTCTGTGGGAACAGAGATGATCATCACCAAAGCTGGGAGGTGAGGGGGCTGGGCCGGGGTCAGAGGACCCGGTGTGTCCTGGTGGGGTCTCTTGGGAAAGGCGGAATTCCTGGTGATGGGGCCAGTTTGAGGGTTTCCAGGGGGGGGGGCTAGAACTCTGCCTGAGTTCAGAATGTGATTGTGGTCTGGGCCGTGAGTTCAGAATGTGACTGGTCATGGGTCATGCTGTGGCGAAGGTCTGTGGCAAGAGGCATAGGTCAGTCTGGGCCATATCCAGAGTCTGGCTGGATTCTAGCTTAGTATGTGACCTAGATCAAGGGGTCAGTCTATGGCTCGAGTTGGTCTTCAGACTATCACTAGAGTCAGGGCCAGCCAGTGGCCAGCATCAGGGAAGTCTGGTTAGGATTAGGTTAGCATTAGGGTTTGTCAGTACATGACTAGGTCCAGGGTCACCTGGGAGGCAGCGATGTGGCCACTGTGGCCTAGTGGAGGTCTTTATGTGGGCCAGGAACTTGGGCATGGTATCTTCTGCTACACTGAAAGCAGGGTTGGGAGTGTGTGTGTGTGTGCGCGCGCGCGCGCGCGCGTGCTTTTATTTGTTAATTCTCACCAGAGGACATTTTTTTCATTGATTTTGAGTTGGAGAGGGAGAAACATCAGTGTGAGAAACAACTGGTTGCTGCCTCCCACATGCATCCAGATCAGGGCTGGAGATCAAACCTGCAACCCAAGTACATGCCCTTGACCAGGAATCAAACCCGAGACCTCTGGTGTGAGGGCCAACACTCCAACCACTGACCCACACCGGCCAGGGCTTTTTTTTTTTTTTTCCTTCCCTGAAGCAAGTTTGTCCAGTGGCTGTAGATTCTGGTGCTGGAGACCAGATGAGATCATCGGGGTGGAGAACAGAGGCTCCTGGCAAGATTCCCAGGAGAAAACTGTGACACCCCTGCTTCTGCAAATGGAGTTGGAAGGGCCCGGAGACAGGGTTGTGAGCTCTGCTTCAACCTTTGTGACCGATCAGATCACATCACCTAAGCTGCTCTCATGTTGCCCTTCTATAAAATAGGATGACACAGCTTCCAGGCCCTACCCTCCTCCATTCTAACGCCAGCTGAGCTGGGGGCTCTGCTCCCTTGTCAGTGCTGTGCCTGCTTGTGGCTGCTGGGTAGCTCAGGCTCGCCCGTCTTCTCTCCCACCCAGACGCATGTTCCCTGCTTGTCGAGTGTCCGTCACTGGCCTGGACCCCGAGGCCCGCTACCTGTTCCTTCTGGATGTGGTGCCAGTGGACGGAGCTCGCTACCGTTGGCAGGGCCGGCGCTGGGAGCCCAGCGGCAAAGCCGAGCCTCGCCTGCCTGACCGTGTCTACATTCACCCCGACTCCCCCGCTACCGGCGCCCACTGGATGCGGCAGCCTGTGTCTTTCCATCGTGTCAAGCTCACCAACAGCACCCTGGACCCTCATGGCCACGTGAGGCCCAGGCTGGGGTCCCAGGCTGGGGGTGGGGTGGGAGCCCAGGGCTAGGGGTCACTTCTGCTTCTTCCCTCCCAGCTGATCTTGCACTCCATGCACAAGTATCAGCCCCGCGTGCACCTCGTGCGGGCGGCACAGCTTTGCAGCCAACATTGGGGGGGCGTTGCCTCCTTCCGCTTCCCTGAGACCATGTTCATCTCCGTGACCGCCTACCAGAACCCACGGGTGAGTGACCCTGCCTGAGGGGGGTAGGGGGTGGTACCCTCCCTCAGCTGCAGGAGCTCTGACTCTGGCTATGTGCCCCCAGATCACACAACTGAAGATTGCAGCCAACCCTTTTGCCAAGGGTTTCCGGGAGAATGGCAGGAACTGTAAGAGGTGGGCACTGTTCATTCACTTATTCATTCAACAAATGTCTATTAATTCCCCACTATGTGTGCACAGTGGGTGATTAATACACATTCAATGGTAAATAAAAACATTTATTCATTCATTGATTCAACAAATACTTGTTTAGCACCTAGTGCCAGGCACAATGGTAGGCACCGGAGAAGCATCAGTAAACAGGACAAATGAAAGCCCTGTCCTCATGGAACTAATTCTCTGGCGGGCAAAGTAGACAACAAACAAGAGAAATAATGGAGGTCAGGATGAGTTCTAAAGACAGAAGAAAGCAAGGAAGGAAGAATTGAAGTGTTTTAGATAAGAGGCTTGGAGAGGCCTCACTGAGAGGAGACTTTTGAGAAGACTGGACAGAGCTGTGGGAGGGAACCATGTGGGCATTTGGGAACAGCATGCCGAGTGTGGAGCCAGCATGGGCAAGGGCCCTGCAGGGAGACAGGTTATGTTCAACAGCAAAGGTTTAGTTAGGACTTTGGCTTTTATTCTGAGTACAGTCCCCTGAACTGGTTCTTGCCTTCAAGGCAGAAGAGACAGACATTAATCAAAAGGGGACCCTAACAAATGTAACAGTGTAACTGATATAAATGTTACCTGGGAGGGCAGTCGTGCTGTGGAGGTCAGAGGCCCTCCTGAGGAAGTTAAGCCTGAACTGTCACGCAGGTGAACAGGGGGCAGAAGAGAAGACGGAAAGGCAGCTAGTGAAGATGGGCAGAGCAAGGAAACCACGGGAAAGTTCTAAGTGGGAATACTTTATAGTTATTTAATTCTCTAGTTCCTTCATCTGAAAAATGAGTGTAACACCACCACCTGGTGGGGTGAATGCCTGGTACCTGGTGATAGGGTCGTCACTATCGCTGTATTTCCCAGGGAGCGAGATGCCCGTGTGAAGAGGAAACTGCGGGGCCCAGAGCCAGCAGCCGCAGAGGCCTATGGGAGTGGAGGTGAGTGTAGTCCCACGGTGATGGGGCCAGGCCAGAGGTGCTGATCCTCCTTAGCCCACCCTGGTTCTTTTGTCTCCCAAGATGCACCAGGTGGTCCCTGTGACTCCACCCTGGGCGGGGATGTTCGTGAGCCAGACCCAGAGCAGGCCCCGGCGCCCAGGGAGGCTGCCCCGGCCCCGGCCCCTCTGTGCGGCGGCTCCAGTGCCGAGGCCTACCTCCTGCACCCTGCAGCTTTCCACGGGGCTCCCAGTCACCTTCCAGCCCGGTGAGTGGGACAGGGCACAGGCTGGGCTGTTCCAGTCTGGGTCCCTCTCCAATGTTCTGACACCGTTTTCCCCTTCAGGAACCCCAGCTTCCCTCAGGCTCCAGACTCGGGGCGCCCAGCCCCCTACTCGGCTGCGTTCCTAGAGCTGCAGCCTGGGCCAGGAAGCTCAGGATACCCAGCAGCTGCACCCCCAGCACCCTTTGCCTCACATTTCCTCCAAGGGGGCCCCTTGCCCTTACCTTACCCGGGGGCCTATCTGGATATGGGCTCCAAACCAATGTACTGAGCCATGGCCAGGCCCCTCTGCCTCCCTCAGTCTCCCTTCACAGTCCCCTTCCCCCAGGCTGTAGTCCCCTCACTTCCACTCACCCCATCCCCCACACCAAATGGCTGCCTTGGGCCTCCTCCACCCCACTTCACACTTTGACTTCATTCCCACCCCCCTCTGGCTTCAAAGCTCTGGCTAAGCTTCTGGGAGTCCAGCTGGGGCCAGCTTCCCCTTCCAGGCTCTCACCTCCGTGTGAAGAGGGAGGTTCTGCCGGCCAAATGGGGCCTTGGACCAGCACCACCAACTCCTGGCTTCACCCTTGGGCTCAGCCAGTCATTATTTCCTTGCCCCAGTGCGAGCCACACCAGAGTATTTTTGCTAATAAAACTCAAAAGGCATCAGTACTCTGGAAACATTGGGCGAATGGTGTTTGGCCCTGGGAGGGACTGGGGCTGGGTGAGCAGAGGTCTGTGGGGAGACCCCGCCCCTGATCTAGACTTGCCATTTCCAGCTGCTTGGTTCTGTGTGTGCAAATCCACTCGCTCTGGGCCTGGTTCCTCTTCAGGAAAAAGGGGGAAGCAACGTCCTGACCCTCACTGTTCTGAGAATTAAACAGGCGTCTGAGAGCCTGGCCCTCTACCTCGCTCAGGAACGGTCACTCTCAGGATGGATCCGAGGCTCTGGGAAGTGGGCTGACCTCGCCTCGCCTTCCTGGTGGGTCCATCCCCGGTCCCAGGCAGCAGCACTACTCATCCCCAATCAAGTCTGACACAAATCCAAAGACTGTAGTTCTTCTATTAGAATTTTTTCTTTTTCTCAAAATTTTTATCTAAAAACAAACCAAAAAAAATGAAAAAAAGAAAAACAAAAATTATTGGAAACTTCATGGTTCAGGTGGGGAGGGGAGAGGAGCGTGCAGCTCGGGCTCCGAGCCTCTCCAGAGACAGTCCTCACCCTCCAAGCGCCCTCTCTGAGGGGAGCGAGCGGGGACAGCCCCCACGCCCAGCCTCCGCTGGAGACGAGGGCAGAGTCACAGTGGTCCGAGGCCAGCGGGACTGGGGGCAGAGCCAAAGGGGTCACAGGAAGTAGTCGGCCACGGGCTTCTTGGAGGGGATGCCCCGCGTCTCTTGGGGAGCAGCCTCAAAGATGATAAAATCTTTCTGGAGATGCTCATCCAGCTCCAAGATGGCTGCCACATTCCCACAGCTGCAGGGAGGGAGGGCAAGGGCAGCAGTTAGAGTGTGTCAGCCCAGAGCCCGCCCCCCACCGTGACCTCCTGACCCAGGCAGCTCACCGGTAGCAGTAGTTGGGTGCCGACCACACAGTGAGCACAGTTTCATTGAAGTGCCACTTGTAACCTTCCATCACCAGCTGGTGGGCACGGCAGATCATGTCAATGTCGTTGGCTGCATTGAACTGAGCCACCACGTCACTGCCAAATAGGTAGCCAGCCCCTCGGGGGCTTACACCCCAGCCAGTCGTGTCTGAGGCAAATGAAGGCAGAGATGGGGAGAGGTGGCCTCAAGGCATCTGACTGCCCACTGCCCTTCGAAGGAGAATATCCTGTCCCCCCGCCCCCGCCCCCGCCCCCCATCAGGCCTGTGGGGCAAGAGGACAGGGCCTGGTGGTATTTGGGGGTCCTGAGGGACAGGACTGCAGATGCTGAAGCGGGTAAGCTCCCATGAAGAGACTTTCCTGATAGCTAGAGTCACCTCAATCTGAGTGGCCATGCCAGTTACTGTCCAAAGAGGCACACGGGTGAGTGAAAGGAGCCGCTTCTAAGAACCTCGCCACATAACGGGGTGAACAGGGGATGCCACAGCTAGTCGGGGAGCAGTAACAGGGCACTGGGCGTGGCAGGGAGAGAGTGCAGACTGTCTTACAGCAGAAGGAGCCCTGGACTGGTACCTTGACTTTCAACCTCAGCCCTGCTCCATACAAGCTCAGGTCCCCCCAAAAAGAGGGGTTCTCAGGTGCCGATCATTATATGCATCTGACCTCTGCAAAAGCCCCTTCGCATGCAGGGAGCCAATGATTTTGTCCTAAACAAGCCTCTGACACATAGGCCCTATTCCACCCGAGCTCAAAGCACCCAGCTACCTGTGCCCCTGCTCTGAGAGTGCCAGCCAGGCTGCACGTCAGGGACAGATGCCAGTGCAGACCAGCCCACTTTACTCTTCCCCAAACATACCTGGTCCGACTGTCCCTTCAAGGTTCTTGCTTTTACCAAAGGACTCGGTGTCTCAGCAAACTAAGGACAAAGCCTGGCTGCCCTGCCCCACCTGCCCTCACCTTCAGGGTCAGACCAGAGCAGGTCACACATGGGCCCGTCATGAGGCACCTCCTGCTTTCGGTCAATCGTCCGGATCTGGTCAAGGGTCTGGATGGAGGGGGAGAGGCCCCCGTGCACGCAGAAGATCTACAGGGAGAGCAAGGCAGGAGGAAGAGGCTGAGGCCCAGCGCCTCTCCCCCCTCTCCCACCCCCACGGAGCCCGGGCGGCCTACCTTGCCATCGATGATGGCTGACAAGCTGAGGTAGTCAAAGATCTCAGTGCAGTAGCGCCACACGGTCACCGAGCCGTATTTGCGCAGGCACTCATCATAGAAGCCATAGACCTGTGTGATCTGACGGCTCTCATGGTTGCCCCGGATCAGGGTGATTCGATCAGGATAGCGAACCTGAAAGTAACCACCACGCTAGGGCTGGGGTCCAGGCTCTCTCTCCCTCGTACATCTCCTGACATCTGTCAGCCCCACTCCATCCCATCGCCACCCTGGCCCAGATTCATGCCATCTCTGGCCTGAATGGCATTACACCATCTCACAGGCTCCCAGCCCTCCTTCAGAAATACGGAATCGCCCCCTCCCACCCCACCCCGCCCCGCCGGGGCACCACCGACCAGAGAGAGACCAAGCCCTTAGCTTCAAGGTGCTTCGTCATCTGGCCCCTTACAACCTCTCTCCCACCAGTGGATGTTGTATCCAGTTGAACTCAACTCCTTGTCATTTTCTGAACAGTCTGAGCCTCTTTTCCCTCCCCTACAATGCCACCCCTCTGACCTCATCCTCCAGGGGCCCAATCAGGTGCCCCCAAGTCAAGAAAAGCGTCTGTGACCACCCTTGCCAAGCAGAATCTGTCATCAGCAGCAGCACAGCTCAGAGTTGGGGGTGGATGGAGCAGGAGAGGAGGGCGGAAAGGATGCAGAAGGTCAGGCCTGAGGTGGCCCAGGTTTGGGCTCCGGAAGACAGCGGTCCCCACCTTTAGAGCCAGCAGCAGGAGGAACGTTTCCACGCTGTAGAAACCACGATCCACAAAGTCCCCCATGAAGAGGTAGTTGGTCTCAGGGACGTCGCCACCCACCTGGGGGGAGGGAGAAGGTCCTAAACTGTCCCCTACTCAGTCAAGTGGAAGCCCTTCGTTCACAAAGGGCCCACCTAACTAAAGGCCCTTGCCCCACTCCACTCACCAAAGTCAAAGCTCTCCCTCTCAAAGGGGCCTTCCAGTCACCCCAGGTCACCCTCCCCAGTGTTGACCCACACTCACTCTGAACAGCTCCTTGAGGTCATAGAATTGTCCGTGAATGTCACCGCATACCTGGAAGTGAGAAGGTGTGTGGGAACTCAACGTCTAAAAGCCTCTGCTCCCAGGGGATTCTTCAGATTATCCCTCCTCGCTAAGCCTCTGCTTCTCAGCGTCTAAATCTACTCTCCCACTCCACCGAAGCCGCGTCTGGAATCAACCTCCAACCCACAACGAATGCCAACTAATCTCTGGGAAGAGCGAGAGCCGGGTCTTTTCAGACGTGCGGCTCCTGCAGGGACTCCCCTCAAGGTTCCCAGAATGGAGTTCCTGACAACAAAAAGCTCACAGAAACATGTGGAGTAGAATCACTTACCAAATTAAGGGTCCTTCTGCCCCCGCCAAGAGCATCGCTCCAACAAATCCTGTACTTCCATTTCTTATAGCGAGGGCCCGTGAAGAGGGGGCTCCCAGGGACGAGGGAGCCCACGAGACTACGGAATGTCTACATGCCTAAAACACCACGCTCGGCTTCGGAGGGACAGGGGGTACTCACTGTGACTGGCGAGTCCACCCTCTGCACGTTGCTCTCCTCCACCAGGATCTCTCTGGAGACAGAAGAACAGGGTCACCACAGCCAGGCCTGCCCAGCCCAGTTCCTGATCTTTTTGGGGGGGAGGGGAGGATATGTGGCAATCCTTGAACCTCTACAAGGAGAGGAGAGGAGTGAGGTGTGCAACTTCCCCAGGAAAGGCTGGCCACAGCCCTCTGCTCAGTACCCTCCCGTGGTTCCCCCGCTGCCAACAAGCCAAAGCCTAAACTCTCGTTCTAGCTTTCAAAGCCTTTGCCGGTAGGCTGTGCCTTTCCCAGCCATGACCACTCAACCCTCACCTCCACCGCTTCCTCTCATGCATCCCGCACGCCCAGAAAACAGACCTCTGCCCATACAGCCCCTGCTCCCTGCACTGCTCGCTCAGCCCGGAGGTCTCCGACAGGCTCTCTCCCTCACAGGCCCTTTTCCCAGGCTGACTAAAGGCACACGGGGGCTTGCCCTGGGCAGGCCAGTCATCAAAGTGATTTGTTGCTTTTTTTCATTATTTAGTTAGAGAAAGTGAGGACTTCATTCTTTCTTCTTCCCTTGCAATGCAGTCTGACATGAGTGAGTGAACATGACACAAAAACCACTGTCAGGTTCAGACACCCAGTTTTAGAACCATATTTCATCCTTGATGATAACAGCAGTGGTGAACATTCCAGTTCACACCACACGCCAGGATTCTAGTATGAGCTTTGCATGGATGCCGCATGCAATCAAAGCACGGCCCTCAAAGGCAGGCACTGTGATGACGCCCACTTCTCAGATAAAGAAAATGGCTGAAGTCATACAGGTGGGACTTGAACCAAAGCAACCTGGCTCCGGGCCTGAGAGCTTTCATCAAGCCTCTCCGATGTGGCCCACGACTTGCTCAGCCCTGACTGACAGTCTCCCGGACTCTGCATTTCCTATGGTCCCTCAGGGCACCTGCACGACAAGACAGCCCCAAGGAGGTGTGCTCTGCTTTCTGGGAATGGGAGGGAGAGGGCTGGCTGTAGTCTGGGGGCCCTGCAGCAACCAGCATCTCCAACCCGCATTGCATCTTGTACTGAAAATCGTTCCTTATCAACTGCTTATAATGACCTTTCTTTTTAAAAATATATTTTATTGATTTTTTACAGAGAGGAAGGGAGAGAGATAGAGAGCTAGAAACATCGATGAGAGAGAAACATGGACCAGCTGCCTCTTGCACACCCCCAACCGGGGATGTGCCCTCAACCAACGTACATGTCCTTGACGGGAATCGAACCTGGGACCTTTCAGTCCACAGACCAACGCTCTACCGCTGAGCCAAACCAGTTTTGGCTTATAATGACCTTTCCAACTGACTGGGGGAGCTTTTCATCCCCATCTGACGGTTAAACAACCGAGGCTCAGAAAAACGGGGAAAGATGAAGGTCACAAAGCTGGAGAGTGTCTGAATTGGAATCCAGGAGCCTAACTTCCTGAGAATTTATGCCAACCTCTCCCAGACTCTGGGTCAAACTTCACCTCAGAGCCAGGAGGGCCCCAGCATGGTCTGGAATCGAGACCCAGCCTCTGGCCCCATCTCTGTCACCAGCAGCACACGCCCAGCCCTCTCAGGGCTCGCACCTGCTCACCTTTACTCCACAGCTACCACTGCCTTTGTAAGTGCTCAAAATGCCAGGGCCTGCCTCTGGATATGAACAATCTCATTTGAGTTTCATGATCATTTTGATTTCAAAGACTTGGAAAGGTCAAGTGGCTTGACCAGGTCATACTGTTCAGCGATAGAATTCGTACTGAAGACCGCCTGATTCAAAATCCCCTGCTCTTCGAATATGCTGGCTTTTTAATAAGAGCAAGTTCAGCTCATACACTTCAGGACCCTGTGATTCCCAGAGTTCAAATCTGTATACTCCCTGAGCAAGCCAAAGCTCTCCACACTACCAGCCTTGGCCTGGGTCACTGGTGGGTCCCAGGAGGCCAAGGAGCTAGAACTGGCCCTCCTTCTGACTGGGCCTGGGATAATACTGGCCAACTCAGACCTAATACCTCCTAGCTCTGTGTCCGTTTCAGCTGGACATGACCTTGCCACCCCTCAGTCCTCTGAGCTCTGCTGCCGCTCACAGTCTGTCTCTGCCTGGCTGTCCATGAGCATGGGGTACAGTAAAGACCTGGATGCAAAACCAACCTCCCCTCCCACCACCTGTCACACTGTGGGCAAGACATTATCTTCTCCAAGACTCAGATTCTCTTCGGTGAAATACCCACTCCTGCCCTGCCTATTCCATAGGACTGCTGCAAAACACAATGGTGACTGAATATATAACTTCTCTGCAAACTCCACCATGCTTCCCAAGCTTTAGCTATCACCACCACCAAAATGATCCCGGTGCTACAGGGACAGATAAGACATATGGGAAAAAGAATGGTGCCAGGCAGCAATTGGTTTAAGTTCCTAAAAATGCCATCAAGACAGAGGAAGCAGACAAAACATGGAAGAGCCACAAACAAGCATTTCAAAGGGGGCCTTGCCAAGACCAATTTGGTTCAGTGGTAGAGCATCGGTCTGCAGACTGAAAGGTCCCAGGTTCGATTCCGGTCAAGGGCATGTACCGTGGTTGCGGGCACATCCCCAGTGGGGGGTGTGCAGGAGGCAGCTGAACGATGATTCTCTCTCATCAGTGTTTCTAACTCTCTATCCCTCTCTCTTCCTCTCTGTAAAAAATCAATAAAATATATTTATAAATAAATAAATAAATAAATAGGAGCCTTGCCTGTTCACCAAACCCACAAAGGCCTTGCCTGGGGGCTAGCGTGTCTGGGGTGGGAGGGAGCCAAGCAAGAGTCTGATGGCCACAAACTCAGAACCCAGCGCTGCCATTCTCTCTGTGGGGGATCTCAGTCAAGTCACTATGCCTCTAGGAGTCACAGCCTCTGTTCTGTAAAATGATTTCAGAGAGGAAGGAAGAGGGGGGGAGAGAGAGAACCATCCATGATGATGGAGAATCATGGATTGGCTGCCTCCTGCAAGTCCCCCACTGGGAATCGGAGCCCATAACCCGGGAATGTGCTCTTGACTGGAATTGAACCTGGGACCTTTCAGTTCTCAGGCCAATGCTCTACCCACTGAGCCAAGCCAGCTAGGGCCATTCTGTAAAACAGAGCAAACAATTCCAACCTCACAAGATTGCTGTGGGGAGGAAGTGGATATAAATTCTTTGCCAGTACAAAGCCAGGCTAATAGTGCTTCTGTTACTCAGTAAACATAGGGTAATTTTTCTGGCTCTCTTCTCTGTCCTTTTTAAATAGATTTTTATTAATTTCAGAGAGGGGAGGAGAGGGAGATTGAAACGTCAATGAAGAGAATCATTGACTGCTGCACGTCTCCTGGGGATCAAGTCCTCAACCCAGGCATGTTCCCCACCCAGGAATCAAAATGTGACCTCCTGGTTCACAGGTCGTTGCTCAACCACTGAGCCACACTGGCCCAGGCTGGCTCTTTCCTCACAAGTCTCCAGCTTGGTGGAAGCCACAGACAAATAGCACCTCAGAGGAGGCAGGTAACTGATTTCCTCACTGTTGCCCACATACCTTAGGGCCTCCAATCTTACTCTCACCCTGCTTGGAATGCCTCCCTCCCTGGCCCTGCTCCCATCAGCTACCCTAATTATTTCCATCTTTCGAGGCCCCTTTCTCTTAAGACTTTCCCTGACCACTTCAGTCCACATCAGCATTGCCATCTCCCTACATAGCAATAACAGTGACACCCAGGGTCGTTAAGCAGTCACTGTGCCAAAGCACTATGCTAACTTCATCCCGAGCACCAACTTACTGACTCTTCACAGCCATCTTCCTAAGTACTACGCTTCCCAAATTACAGATATGCGTTTCGGAGACCTCAGGGACCACCACACAGAGAGTACGTGGCAAAGCGCAGATTCCAGCCCACAGCCATTCCAAAGCCTGAGATTGTCATCACGAGCCATCCCGCGCCCACCGAACGCCGCGCTGAATTCTGCTCTGGCCTGTTTGCTACCCTGTCAGGCCCCCACACTCACACAGAGGACCCCTCCGCGCCTGGAAAGCGCAGGACACGGAGAACTGGCTTCCGGCTCCCTCCCTCGGCTGACTTTGAACAGGAGTCCTCATCTGTGAAATGGGGGCAATACTACCCAACTTGAAGGGTTGTTGGTGGAATCTGAAGTAGTTTATAAACCAGAAGTCTTCAGCTTTCCTGCCTTGCTCTTCTGTTCTTGCTGGCGTTCCTGTTTGACACCTTCCTCTGCAAGGCCTGCCCGCAGAGGCCAGTCCCCCCAGCACATAGTAGGGGTGCTTCCCTGCGCGTCTTCCGTGCTTTCTGTCACTCGCCGCCTCCCCGAACACATCACCCCACACTTGAGGTGTCTCTGTCCAGGGCTGCCTTCCCCCTGGCTGCTCCCCGCGGGAAGAGGCCCCTGTCGGCTCTCCTCTGGGGGTGTTTCCAGGACGAGCCGGGCCGAAGTTCTCTGCCGGGCCCCTGGCCGGCCGGCCCTGCCCCCTCCCGCCGGGCCCCCTCCGCCGGGCTCACCGGGCCTTGGCGCACAGGGCCTTGACTTCGCTCTCCTTGATGAGCTCACAGCGCCGCAGCTGCTCGATCTGCCGGTCCAGGTCGCTGATCTCCGCCATGGCCCACCCCGGCGGGTCCGAGCCGGGGCCGCCGCCCCTCCGCGCCGCACAGGGCCCTCCTGGGAGGCGAAGCGAGTCGGTGAGAAGGTCCCTCGGGGCTGCCAGGGTGTGTGTGAGGGGGCCACTCGATTCCGAGGCCGGCCCGCCCCCTCACGCCCCGCCGCCCCGGCTGCTCCCGCTGGGGTCGGCGGCCTAGGGGGTCCCCGGCCCTTACCGCCGCTGCGACTTCGGCTCCGGCTCCGGGGCTCCCCGCCTGCCTCCTTCCCTCCGCTCCGGGCCGCCGCCGCCGCCGCCGCTTCTACTTCCGGCCCCTCCGCGGAAGCACAGGAGGCGAGTTCCGCCGCGCGTCGGATGTGACGTCATACACACCCTGCCCCGCGCCGCGCCCTCGCCGCCGCCTCCGGCCGGGGCGCAGGAGCCGAGCCCCGGATGGCAGCCTCGGCCGGAAGTTGCTGTGGCCGCGGGGTGCGCTCTCGGGCCGTCGTCGCTGCTCAGTGGCGGCGGCTGAAGCCTGTCGGCGCCGCCAGGGCCTTGGTGGCACGATTCGTGGGCCGGTGATGGTCGGCCGCCCCCATTACACCCGGAGGCTGGAACTCGCCTCGCTCACCCCGGCAGCCCGTGCCCACAGGCCTGGCACAGGGCACCCCGAATGCTCTCCGGTGGGCGAAGCGATCCAGCCCGGCCTCTCCGCGGCCACGGAGGGCTCTGCGCGGGAGGGCCTCCAAGTTAAAGGCAGTGGCCACCAGCCGAGGCCGGTCGCATGGCCTGATTTCAGTAGTCCCCTTGACACCCCTCCGTTGCTCTGTCGTCTTCAAACTTTATTCCTTTTTTTTTTTTTTTTTTAAGGAGGAAACTATCTTAGAGGTTAAGTAACTTGTTCACATTTGCATAGCTAAGAATTTGGGATTTGAATCAATGTTGAAATTGGAACCCAGGAAAGCTGTGTTCTAATTTAGCTTTCCAGAATTCACTGTCCTAAGAAGTCCAAAGCTCCCTAAAGTGGTCTTTGAGTTCCTCTGCTTCCCTGGTCGCTTTTGCTGCAGGCCGAGGAAGCAACTAGTTCTTGACCTGGTCTTGTACAAGTTGCTCCCTTTTGGAATGTCCTTTTCACTGTCTTCTATTGACCTTCAGTTCTCATTTGCTTTATTTCAGACATTTCAGAGTTGACGGTAGGCACGGAAGTTTGCAGGGGCACTAGGAGTGTTGAATTTGTATGTAGGTAGCATATACAAATGTACAGAGAAGGAAAGGACCAAGTTTTTAAACTCCTAGAAGGTCCTAGGGTTAATCAGTCTATACCTATCACTACATGGATTTAGTTAAGGTCCAGAGAGATCAGGTCAAGATACTTTTTTTTCCCTCTAAAAGGGCGCTCTGACAGGAAAGGGCCCCTATCAGGAAATCTGAGAAGTGGCAGGAATATTAGGTCCCTGGTGATGACTGGAATCTTCAACAGTTGAGAATATCTGGTATAGGTAGGTGCTGCTGCATTCAGACTGGGTGATTGGAGAAGAGTTCGAGGCATGACAGGGGTAAGCGCAGGGTCTCATGCTGGCTCCACGGAATGTAGCAGCTAGAGGTTCAGTTCTAACTTGGAACCCGAGTTCTGTGTGTGCATTGTTGTGGTGTTGGAGAGGATTCCAGATTCTTCCAGGGGTTCCACAGCCCAAGATTAGCCAGTTCTAATCCCATTCCCTATTAAAATGGGAAGACTGACAAACTCAACAGTGTAGATTAAGGAGATAGGCATTAAGGTTCTTTTTTTAAATATCTTTTTATTGATTTCAGAGAGGGACGGGGAGAAAGAGTTAGAAACACCACTGATAAGAAACATTGATCCACTGCCCCTCGCATGAGCCTGGGGAGTCTGAGCCTGCCATGGCAACATGACCTCCTGGTTCCTAAATCGATGCTCCACCTCTGAAGCCTCGCTAGGCCCACACCTGCAGGACTGCATTAATATTCTTTAAAAAAGAATGCTTTATCCATTTTTTAGACAGAAACATCATAAGAAAAACATCAACCGGCTGCCTCCTGCATATTCCCCACTGGGTATCGAACTCACAACCCGGGCAAGTGCCCTGTGCAGGAATCGAACCTCTTGGTTTATGGGTCAACCCACAACCACTGAACCACATCCACTAGCCTGCATTAATATTCTTGTTTCCACCAAGAGTGTGATCTCCAGCAATAAAGTCTGAAGCTTAAAATGGAAAAACACCCCCTCATACAGAACGTTTTCATGTTGCCTGGCTCAGAGACCCAGGAAATCTCAGCTGTTGTCTGGCTGTTTCTGTTACAAGGGCCTTCTGCACCCGAGGTCTAAGACCTGCAAGTGCTTCAGCCTGCAGCCTCCTACAGCCAGCAGTTAAACACACTCCCCAACTGTGAGCCTTATCTGATGCTGCTAGAAGGGGAAAGAGCCTCTGGTGGTTGAAGGAAATTTCACAAGCTCTCCTCTTGAAACCCTGGGCAATTATAAAACAAAACAGGAAAGGGACCCAACCCCTTCACCATTTCCCTATCTAAGGAAGAACATAAAACAAGAGCTCGCTCTTCTGACTCGGCAACCTCCCCAGACATTCCCCTGACCCAGACGCTACAGACATGGACCAGAAACGCCCCCTTAAATAGATGTTTATTGGCAGTGGGCTGAAAAGGGCATTGGAGTTGGCATACACAGACACCACCACACAACCAGTGTCACAAGGAGGCAGGAGTGCTGGGAAAGAGCAGCCTGAGCCTGGGATGCGGCCTCTAAGAGTGAATGTGGGAGGGGGCGAGGCCTGGAGTGTTCACGGGGCAGCCTTAGATCGCGTCTGCTTAGTAGGCATGGTTAGAGACGAAGAGGGACTGGCTGGCTGCAGCCCCAGCCTGGCCGCTTGGGGTGTACTTTCCTTGGCAGGCAAGGCTGTTGGCCTAAGAGGGGAGAGGAGCCAGAGTAAGGTTTGTGTTCAGAATCGCACCCACCCCGCACTCTGCCCACCTCCGGCTCCATCCTCACCAGTGCGCGCTTGACATACTCCTCCTGGGCGGTCTTCAGGTTCTCCTTCTTCCCGCCCCAGGCCTTCAGGGCAGAGGCCTGCAGGGCGCGGCCATAGGAGAAGGTCAAGGCCCACGGCTTCAGCAGGGGGCACTTGTTGATGGCATTGAGGTTGATGGATGCCTCCTCCTCGCTCTGACCTCCAGACAGGAAGGTGATCCCTGTAGAGCAAAGGTGAGATGGGGAGAGGGGTTGTGGTCCAGGATCCAGGGGACGGGGAGGGTTCCTAGCAGCTGACCGGGAAATCAGACCAATAGGTACAGACTGTGGATACAGTGTGTCTACCTCCCAGAGGGCAGAAAGAGAGCATGGGTCTCACCAGGGACAGCGGGGGGCACTGTGCGGCGCAGCGCAGTGACGGTTGCCATGGCGATCTCCTCGTTAGAAAACTTCTGGGTACAGGCATGGCCTGGGGTGACCATGTTGGGCTTCAGCAGGGTGCCTTCCAGGTAGATGTGGTGGTCACTCAGAGCCTTGTAGACAGCAGCCAGCACCTAGGGTGGGGCAGGACCAGAGTGGGATGGGGTGGAGTAGGGGGACAGGAGTCAGCCCCCAGGCCCACGGCCCAGCTGCCCAGCCCACCACCCGCCCAGGCAGTAAGCAACCTACCTTTTCGGTTACATACTGACAGCGCTTCAGGTCATGGTCCCCGTCGGGGAGGATCTCGGGCTCCACGATGGGCACGATGCCATTCTGTGGGTGAGGGACAGAGTGTATGAGGCCCTGGAGGCCTCCACACTACCCGCAGCTCCTCCTCCAGCTCCTCCTCCTCCTCCAGCTCCCCACACCCACTGGCCAAGGTCCTAGCTCCACGAAGACAGAGACTCGTGGCTTCAAAGCCCTCAGCTTTGCAGGGGGTGGGAGACAGATCTCCTCAGATCAACCCACACAGCCCTCCAGGGTCCCCCCAGGCTCAAGCCTGATGATCGTGAGGATCCGATGGAACAGCTGCCAGGAGGAGGAAGATATCCTGGCAGACGGGCGGCAGGCTAGCTGGCACTCTGGAAGCAAAAGAGATGGGAGCTGGCCTGTTGGGAGTGTGCAGGCCCACCTGCTGGCAGATGCTGGCATAACGGGCCAGAACGTTGGCATTTTCCATGATGGCAAGGGCTGAGGGGGTGTGTTCCCCAATCTTCAGCACACAGCGCCACTTGGCAAAGTCAGCTCCGTCCTTCTTGTACTGGGCACAGCGCTCAGACAGCCCATCCAGCCCTGGGAAGGGGATGAGAGGTCTGAACATGGCAGAGGAGGGGGCAAGTGGCTCCCACTCATCCTGGGCACTTTGAGGGGCACCAACCCAGGTGGGTTGGCCGGCCAGGCAGGGAGCCAAACAGTTCTCACCTTGGGTGGTAGTCTCGCCATTCGTTCCTGCCAGGGGGACCACGCCCTTGTCTACCTGTTGGGTAGGACAATATAAGGCATGTGAGCAATCTCTACTTCCTTCTTTGCCCCACCTTCACCTAATCTCAGTTTATCTCCTGGGCGTCTCTGAGGCAGGACACTGGGGTTATTATTTGACAGACAGCTTGGGACCCTACTAGTTCCTAACTCTGTCAGCAAAACACGCCACTGCCTTGCTCTCAAGACCTCAAAGATTAAAAATACTAAGGTGGGCAGTTTCTAGTTTTCCTTACATCCGGTCTGGGGTAGACTCCACCCAGGTCTCCGGGCTCCCGGCCCAATGTTCACCCCTCCAGCCTACTGCTTTGGGTTTCTTTCCCCCAGACTCACTGCAGATCTCACACTGAGGCCCAAGCCTCCTCACCTTGATGCCCACAACACCCCCCTTGGATTTGATCACTTGGGGGAAGGGACGCCCATCGTCTGTCTTCTGGTAGAGCGTCTCATGGAAGAGGATGACGCCCCCGATGCAGGTGTTCACGCGGTCATCGGCAGTGAGCAGCAGCTGGCGGTAGAAGCGGCGGTTCTCCTCGGTGTTCTCAGTGCCAATGGACTGCAGCCGCTTGGCAATGCTCCCTGCAAAGCAATAGCCCGTGGTCATAGGGGGATCAGCCTGTCACTCCCAAGCCTGGGCCCTCCCCCTACTGGGTCCTGATCGCACCAGTGGACTCATCTGCAGCCAGGATGCCCTTGCCCGGAGCCACAATTCGGTGAGCAATGTCACTCAGCTCCTTCTTCTGCTCCGTGGTCAGCGCTGGGTATTGGTAGGCCATGGTGCCAGTCGATAGGGCCTGGGCAGGAGACAGATGAGGGGGGGAGGGGGAGCGGGCATGGGTTAGCTGGGCCTTCCAGTGGCCTCCCAATGAGCAGAGCCCCTCGCCAGGGCCAAGTTCCCTATCTCCCCTTCCCCATACCCAGCAGGTCTTGGGGTTCTTCCCCAACTCTCCCCTACACCCGACTTCCCTATACTGGGCCGCCTCCTGTACCTTTCCTAACTCCCTGTGTTGCTGGGGGCCGCCCAGCTGAGAGTGGGGTTGTATACTGACTTCTGGGCCATAGGAATAGGCCAGAGCCATGGACAGATAGCTCGTGTAGAAGTTGGACCCTCCTGGCTTGCGCTTAGCCATGGGGTCACCTTGCCTGGAAGCAAAAGCGAACCGCAGTATTTCAGAATTTAGAGGCTGTGCATAAGGCCGAGGGCTGACCCCCTCCTGTGAGAGGAGCCAGAGAAAGGAAAGATCTGTATTCAGTCACACAGCAACCCCAGGGTCAGGTCTGAGGTGAGAGCCCAGACTGCCTGCCGCAGGGCTGTTCCCTCCGCTGAGCTCCGCTCCATCCAGGAGCGCAGAGCTGGGACAGGCACCGAGGCCTCAAGGGCATCCCAAGGTCGGGCTGGAGGGGGGGGGGGGCGTTCGGGAAAGGGCATTGAGGGGGGCGTAGGAGGGAATCAGGAGGCCAGGAAGGCAGCAGAGGAAGCTGGGCAAGGTGGAGAAAGGGGAGTTTGCCGATCTCACTGCTTCTGCAGGGTAAGCGTGCGGAGAGGCAAGCGCCCCACCCCTTCCCCCGAAAAAAGCTCCAGTCTGCTCGCGGGCCGCAGCGGTTCCAGGCTCAGAATCAAGGTCACCCGATAAGAAAAGATAGGAAGGTGTTAATGGGGCACGAGGTGCTGCCAGGGGGAGCCCCTCCTCGCCAGGGGCGCCCGCCTCCCCGGGCAGGGCCCCGCCCGCCTTCGGGAGCCTTGGGGCAGTCTGCGGCCGGCCCCTAGCCCGGTGCCCCCTGGGCCCCGCAGAGGCCAAGGGGCCGCGACCCTCTGCAGCAGGCAGGGGCCCGGGCAGGAAAGGGGAGGGGAGCGGGCTTCTCCGCGGCCGCTTCCTCCCCGCCGTGACTCAGCGCGGAGCCGCGTTGCGCAGGGAGCGGCGGGCGCCATGGGGAGGCTGGGGCCGGGCCGCGGGGGCGGCGGGGATGGAGGGGATGCGGGCCCGGGGCGGGGGGCCCTCTCGGTGGTCTGAGGCCTCCGCACGGGGCGAGGCGCTCACCTGGCACGGGAGGCCGGGGCGGCGGGCGGCGGGCGGCGGAGGCAGCGAACGCGGCGGCCGTCACTGCGGCGGGTTCTGCGGCGCGTTCGGAGCGGAACGCCGGCTGCTGCTCCGGGGGCGGCCCCGGGAGCCGAGGCGCCGCCTTATAAGGCCGCCCCGCCCTCCGCCCGCCTCCCGGGCTCTCCCCCCGGGGCGGCCGGCCCGGCGCCCAATGGCGGGCGAGCGGCTGCGGGAGCCGCCACCCCGAAGGCAGAGCCGGCACCGGAGGCGGCAGCGAGCACCGACCCCTCCCCGCCCCCCTCGGACGTGACTCGGGCCACATCCCGCGCCCGGCCCCCACCTCCCTTCCCCCGCCCGCCCCCTCCCCCTCCCCCCGCCGGCCCGGCCCCCCCTCCGGGCGCCGTGACTCAGCCGGTTCGGGCACCGAGGGGATGGGGCGGGGGCGGGGGCGCGGGTGGAGGAGCCCGAGCTCCGCTTCCCTCCCCTGCCTGGCCCGGACCCGGCTTCCGGGCCGCGCGGCGCCGGGATGGTACACGGTCACCGAACCCCGGGCTCAGGCCGGCCCGGCCGCCACGCCTGCCGGATGCTCGGAGCCCCGGCAGCCCCTCCCGTGTCGCTGGTCCGAGTGCAGGAGCCGTGAGGCGGGCAGCGGCCGAGGGAAGGGCAGCGAGCGGACAGGGAGGCAGCGGTCGGGGCGGCACGCCCGCCGTGCACGCGGCTCCCAGGCCCCGGGGAGCCTCACCAGCGCCGACCCGCCCGAGGCCCGCCGCCGCGCCGCGCAGGCCACGAGCACAGGGTCTGAGCCACGGAAACTGCTCCGTGGACTGACGTCTCAGAATAAAACCCGTCCCCACGCGATCAGCCCCCAGGCCACTCCGCGCCCCCAGCCTAGGTCTCCCCTCACTCGGTCGCCTCCAGCCCTCCCCACCCAGCTCCTCCCGCTGCGCCCACCTGCAGGCCGGAGGAGCGGGCAGGGCCTGGTCAGCAGCGAGTGAGCCGGGCGGCGCCGGGCTGGGTTATAAAGCGCTCCCGCCCTCCCCGCCCATGTCCCCAGCCTTCTCCAGTGACCCCTGCCCTTTCCTCCCCGCGGGCAGGGACCTATATTTAGGGAAACCTGAAGCTCCTGACATTCAGGCCAGCGTGGGGACCCAGTGTGAGAAGCGGGGAGTGAGCTGTGGGCCTGCCCTATTTTAAGGCCGTGGGGAGGGCCCTGCCCACTCACCCTTCCTTCAGAGGAAATGTCTTCCTTGGAAATCCCGACTGGGGCCCTCAAAGGGGAAATAAATCTTTGGGCAGGGACCTGTGGGGAGAAGGGGAAAGGGGACTCAGGTCACGTGGCCTTCCCTGCCTCCTCCTCCTCTGACCCTCTCCCCGGGCTGGGCTCCGATAGGAGCTGCCAGGATTCTCCCGAGCCCATTCCTTTAGAGGGAGTGCAGGGCAGGTGCTGTACCCACACCCCAAAATAACCAGGAGCCCATGGACTGGGCATGCTGGGGTACCCAGTGCCACCCATGGTTAGCATGCGTTTACTGGGGAGGGAGAAGGGGGGGCACCTGCCAGGGCACCAGCCCCTCTTTCCGTTGTCCTTGTGGAGGAACTGCAGGCTAGCCGGCCAGTGGCTCCCCGAGTCTTGCTCTGATGAGAGCCAAGTTCTCCACTGCTGGTTCCCAGGCCAGTGACCCAGCCAGTCCATCCGTGGTTCCAGTGGTCTGAGGCCCCTCAGGGAAGCGGGCATGTGGGCCCTGGGGGCTGGCCACTCCCCAGAGGGCAGGGGCATGGGTCCTCATCGGAGCTTGATCTCAAAGCAGAGGCAGTTGAGGCTCTGGCAGTCAGGAAGCTGGCACGCACAGGCACAGTCGCAGAGTGGGCAGCAGCGAGGGCAGCGGGGGGCCCAACCCTGAGGGAGAGGAGGAAGGAGTGAAGGAGCGGACAGGAGCCGGGGACCAGAGCCAGCAGCCCTTTCCCTCTCAGGGGAGAAGGGAGAGGAGGCCTGGGAAGTCCATTGCCCAGTGGAACAGAGTACCATCCACCGCTCCTGCGGACAAATCAAATCGTGCTGTTGGGAAATCAGCAAGGAGGCAGTGTTCCAAACAACTGAGTTCAGGAGCTGGAAGGAGTTATTCGGGGGGTTCTCTCTCTCCCCCCATTTTATAGGCGAGGAGACTGAGGGCCAGAGAGCTGCTGGCCTGGTCCCATGCTAGAAGTCTGGTGTCCCAGCGCTCAGCTCAGTGATGGTTCTTCTGCATTTGTGCAGCCTGGTGCGGCCCAGTGTCATTGGAAGTCAGAGGACAGGGAAAGCACTCACACATTTTCTTCCATGATGAAAACGACTTGTTTGTTTTGTGGATTTATCCCCTGCCATGAGACCAAACTGCAGGATCTCATTCATGGTTTCAGAGCACCTACTCTGTGCAAGGCACAGGCTGCATTCATGAATGAGTTTTTAAATCTCTCAAGTGTTCTTTAATGATGGTAATTTGCATATTTAAAATTGTTAACGTCTCAAAAAAGTCATATCTCCTAATCTTCAGAGCCCTGAGTAGGGAAGCCTCTTCACAAAAGAGGAAATGGAGGCTCTGAGAGTGGAGCGTTTGCCCAAAGGAACACATCCAGGGATTGCTGCTGGGAGGCACCTCGGCTGCCTGCTCCCCGTCCTTAGATCCCCTGGACCAGTGGTTCTCAACCCTCCTAATGCCACGGCCCTTTCACACAGCTCCCCCTGCTGTGGTGACCCCCAACCATAACATTATTTTCCTTGCTACTTGGTAACTGTAACTTTGCCACTGTTAATGAGTCGTAATGTAACTATTTGTGTTTTCCAATGGTCTTAGGCTCTACAGCAGGTTGAGAACTGCTAGCAGACTGGCCTAAGGCCATCGGAAAAGTGGGATGAATGGATAAACCAAAGCACATATTTCCTCCCTCTGTAGGCAAAGGAGAAAAAAGAGCTGCTCCCGTTCCCGGGAACCAGGGGGTCTGTGTCTAGGGGAACAGGAACAGCATGTCCCAGAGACAGAAGGGAGGCCAGCCGACTCCAGCGATCCTCTCCTGTCCCGGGCAGAGCCGATGTGAGACTGTTTCAGGCACTGAGTGGAGTCAGGCCAAGCGGCTGGGGCAGGACACGCACAGGCTGTGTGACAAACTGGCACCCTGAGCCCTGAGGAGCCCTAGTGACAGTCACAGTTGCAGGGATCAGACCCTGGGCCAAGCCAGGAATAGGAGAATGACCTTTTGAACAGCTGAGGTTTTGGGGTGCGGGGCCGGATTGCTGGTACTATCAGATATCACTGGGGCGCCTGTGAGGAGGAGGGACCTATCTCCAGGCAGAGGGGGCTACTGCCACCGGAATTGGCTGCCAAGGAGGAGGCTGAGAGTGTCATGGTGGAAGGGACAGAGAGCACAGTGGTTTCTCCGCGTGTGTGTGTGTGTGTGTGTGTGTGTGTGTGATGAGGGTGTGGTTTGGGGTGTCTCTGGGGAGCCCCAGCCTGGGGATGAAGTCAGCTCTGTGGGGTTTTGGAGGACCACACAGCCATTCTGTGCACAAAATTGGTGGCGAGAGAGGCTCCCCTGCCCTCACTCCCGAGAAGCGGGCATTAAAAGCGTTTCTGGCTCTGTCCCTTGGAGCTAGTCATTAAAGACTGGCTAATGCATTTCTCAGCTCCTGCAGGCAGCCAGGCGGCTTCTGGAAGGAATCTGCTGGTTAAGTACATTAAACAGAGCTCTGCAGACTGTTAACCCCCTGTTTCCCTGGCTCTGGGTGTGCCACTGATTTCTTCTTCGATGTAGAGAAGGCCAGCCACCTGCACTGGTTGGAGCCCAGGCTCAGCCTTGAGGCTAGTTGAGGCCCAGGCTTGGCTAATTCATGTTTTGAGCCTCAGCTTCCTCTGCTCCGGGCCCACTTCTTCAGGTCATCGCTCGGAATCAGAGGAAAGGACGAAGCACAATGCCTGATGCTTAGTGAGCACCCAGTAAATGAGCAGCTCTTTACCTTGTAGGTGGGGCAGGACCATGTGAAAACTTGTTAAAAATTCACACTCTGCCCAGCTGGTGTGGCTCATTGAGCATTGACCTATGAACCAGGAGATCATGGTTTGATTCCCACAGAGCACATGCCTGGGTTATGGGCTCAATTAATTGGCATGCAGGAGGCAGCCAATCAATGAGTTTCTCTCATCATTGATATTTCTATCTCTCTCCCACTCCCTTCCTCTCTAAGTCAATAAAATATGCATTTTTTTTTAAATGTCACAAACTCTAATCAGTCCCATCCTAGACCTTTCTGGTGCGTGCTTCCAATCAGGGCTCAGAACCTGCATGTGTCACCGATTCTCACACTGTTTAGCGGCCTGCCTCCTCCTCTCTGGCCTTCACCGGAAGGCAGCCCTGTGAGGCTGGGACCATGTCTGCCCTGTTCCCCCTGAGCCCGCTGGGTCCAGCTCAGGGCCTCAGCAATGACTCCATAAATCTCTGGTTAAGTGAATAAATAATGAATTAGACACTTGGTAACAGAAATCTAGGTTTCTGTCTTGGCGCAGTCACTCAAGCTTCTATGAGCTGCAGTTTCAACAGCTGTGGCGTAGGCGAGAAGGGGGTAATATTTGTGATTGTTATGTTCCTAAGGAAACAGAAGAACCGAGACTTCAATGCACCAACTACAGTCAGTCCACGTTATGAACCTGCTCTTCTGGCCTCACTCATCCCTCCTAAGGAAGGTCACCTCTTCAAGGGTAGCAGCTTTATTGTCTAAATCTTTGAGCCCCAAATGATTATTGCCTGGAAGGCAGTCAGTTACACAAATGCCAAATGGCCTGTCCCCTGCAACCAGGCTTTGCCCTGAGGACTCTCACTCTCTACGGAACAACTTGCTGTGCGAGACTCTACTGTGGGGAATCGGAGAAGCGGCTAACCTTCCCTAGGCCAGTTTTTCCCCTGCAAAGGGGGATACAAATACTTACCTTCCTACATGTGCGGGCACAGATAGGTGACCGAGGTGTGATGTTAGTTGAAAAGGGTAAATTGCCCGGCCAGTGTGGCTCAGTGGTTGAACGTTGACCTATGAACTAGGAAGTCACAGTTCGATTCCGGTCAGAGCACATGCTAGGGCTGCAGGCTGGGTCCCCAGTGGGGGGCATGCAGGAGGCAGCCAATCAATGATTTTCTCTCAACATTGATGTTTCTATATCTCTCTCCCTCTCCCTTCCTCTCTGAAATCAATTAAAAAATATATTTTAAAAAAGAGTAAGTAGCAGTTGTGATCACATATGTGGTATGACCCATTTTTACCAAATAATAGTAAAATACAGCAGTGATAATACAGTATGTCAGTACTATATATGAGGGTCATATACAAAACAGCAACCTCGGTTAGAGAGCTGGTTTATAAAGTACCTTATATTCTCTATGTGTTTCCCATGCACACTTTGTAATCAATGCTTTTTGTGAACAGAAATAAATAGATGCAGGTTTTATAAAATACCCAGCTCCCAGTGTTGTTGAGAAACTAATAATGGAACGTAGTATTCACTCAATGAACAGGATGAGCTCTGTGAGAAGGTGTTTTTTCTTTCCACTACCGTTTTCAGAGGTGACTGTATGCTCTACACGTTACACACATCACCTTTCTCCGGCTGATACCCTGCTTTCCTTTTCCCAAGCAGGTTTCCTCCCTAGAAATGATCTGATATGTTGTTTTTGGCTGTTTCCACGGGTAAAAATTCTAATACTGGAATTGTGCTGAATAATGAATGTGGAACAACAACAACAAAAATCAGTGTGCGGATGGTGCCTAGATCCGGCCCTGGGGGTGAGGGGTCAGTGTGAGCACTCACAGCTTCAGTGGGCTGGGGGCAGCAGGCATCCAGGTAGTGAGCGGGGCTGGGCAGGGGGAAGTCGCAGGCTTCCGCACAGGTCCAGCAGCAGTCCTGGGGCCTGGAGGCGCCTTGCTTCCTGCAGGGGGAGCTGCAATCCGTGCAGCAGCCTTGGGCCTAGGAAAGGGCAGGGCTCAGGATCCGGCCCAGGAGGCAGGGAGGGACAGCCAAGATAGAGTTTTGGGGAGAGGGGCAGAGAAGGCTCAGCAGAGACAGCAGAGGAGGAGTTCTGGTCTTGGGGAAGGCTTAGGTGGGGGGGACTGCCTGGCAAAGGAGTCTCCGAGGAAGGGCCTGCCGTCGAGGGCACAGGGTAACCGGGTTCCTCTTCCAGAGCCCACCCCTCGGCCCCGCGAGGCTCCTCACCAGCAGGCAGTGCCTCGTCAGCAGCACGAGGCCTAGCAGCAACAGATAGATGCCCACCGCGATGAAGACGATGGCAGGGATGGGGAGCAGCAGGGAAGGACTGCCAACGGGAGCCGGGGTGGGGATCCAAGGGGAGGAGGCCTGGATGAGCACAGGAGGAAGGGGTGACGAGGAGGCAGGAGAGGCTGCAGGGACACAAATACCAGGAGGGACACGGAGGTGGCCGGAAACGGGGGAGGAGCAGCCACCGGATGGAGGGTGAGTCCACAGGACCACATTCTTGTCCCCCAAACCTCCTCTTTCCCTGTCATCCCCATTTCGACCCCACACGGGGCTTGTTGGTCATTCTAGACTTCACCAACACTGAACTCCCCCTCAGAAGGTCTCCCCCAACGGACCTGCAGTCCCCGGGTTCTTTACCAGCCCTCAGCCCACAGAGCTGCCCCGGAGCTGTCTTCCAGCCTGCCATGTTGCCCCTTTCCACAGGAATTGTCCTGGGGTGTTCCCCCCTCCTTACCAGCCGTTCACGGCCCTCATGACTGAGGCCAAACTTATCTCGGAGACAAAAGCCCGGGCCCAGCCCCATCCACCCGCCTCCCTCTCTACTCTCCAGCCGCGCTTAGGTCCCAGCGGTCCCCCAGGGCCCTGTCCCCTCCCACCCCAGGCCTCCCCCCATACTGTTCCCTCGGCTGGCGGCTGGCCATGCCTCTTCTCCGGTTACTTGGCAAACCCTGGCCTGGAAGGGCGGGAAGTGCCCCCCTGGGGGAGCCCCCTCCCTGGCACTCTCTCACTCTCCGGCCCTGAGCGGGAGGGTTTATGTTGAGCAAAGAGCCCCCTCTCCTGTCCCGCCTGAAGGCCGGCCCCGTCGGGACGAGTTTAGGGCGCGAGGGCGGGGTCAGGGGCTGCGACTCACGTCCATGGGGAGGACGGCGCGTCGGTTCAGGAGCTGCAAAGCAGAGAGCGTCCGGGCTCAGGGGCCGAGCGGGGCCGGGGTGGCGCCCGCTCCCCGCCCCCCACTCCCCGCTCGGGGACAGGCCCAGCGACGGCCCCGGTCCGGACGGCGGAGATGGGATCCCGGGATCCGGGGGCCCCGCCCCGGCCCAGGCCGCACCCCTGCTGCCCCCGCACCCGGGCCCTCCACCCACCGCCCGCATCACCTGCACCCGCGGCGCCGGACCGTCCACGGACTCCGCGCCGGGTTGGGTACCATGGGCCGCGGGGGCCGCACAGTCCGCAAACCTCCCGGGCTTCCTACCGTTGCCATGGAAACGGCGCGCTGCTTCTACGGCGGCTGCCGAGACCCAAACTTCTTTCTCCCCGCTTCGCTTCTGCCGCTGATTTTCTTTCTTTTTTTTAAATACCGTCTGTCAAGGTTATTTATTGATTACAATTCCTTGTATCATGATGGTATGCCCATTCCAACTATAGTTTCGAAATGTAGCTTTTATTATAAAAAGAATAGCTACATTTCTGTGACTATGCCCTTATAATTGCATTTCATTATGTGCAAAATTATCTTTCCTAAGCACAATAGATACTCGTGACTGCCGGTGATTTTCAGAGGATAGCAGCTTTTTTTTTTTAATTGATGAGAGAGAGAGAGAGAGAGAGAGAGAGAATTTTTTAAAATATATTTTATTGATTTTTTACAGAGAGAAAGAGAGAGGGATAGAGAGTCAGAAACAGACAAGAGAGAAACATCTATCAGCTGCCTCCTGCACACCCCCAACTGGGGATGTGCCCACCACCAAGGTATATGCCCTTGACCGGAATCGAACCTGGTACCCCTCAGTCTGCAGGCCGACACTCTATCCACTGAGCCAAATTGGTTTCTGGGAGAGAGAATTTCTTGTTCCATTTATTCTTGCCTATTTATTGGTTGGTTCTTGCCTGTGCCCTGACCTTCAGGACCGCCCCCTCAGCTACAACACCAACTTGCTGTGTGACTTCTTTGGTCAAGCCACTGGGCCTCACTGAGTCCATTTCCTCCTCTGGACAAGGGGGAGCAGCTACCTCACAGGGACACTAAAAACCAAAGCTACTTCTTTTTTCCCCCTCTTTTTTTAAATATATTTTATTGATTTTGTACAGAGAGGAAGGGAGAGAGATAGAGAGTTAGAAACATCGATGAGAGAGAGTCATCGATCAGTTGCCTCTTGCACACCCCCTACCGGGGATATGCCCGTAACCAAGGTACATGCCCTTGACTGGAATCGAACCCGGGTCCCTTCAGTCCCCAAGCTGACGCTCTAAACCGGTTTTGGCCAAAGCTACTTCTTAATTGTCTGGAATTATTCTCAGTATTTTTTCAACCAGACCCTACCCGTTTGTATCGACAGTCCCCTAGCTGAAGATTTCAGTCTGCTCAGGTGGTGTGGCTCAGTGGTTGAGCATCTGCCTATGAACCAGGAGGTCACAGTTCCATTCCCTGTCGGGGCACATGCCCAGGCTGCAGGCTCCATCCCCAGGGGTGGTTGGCAGGAAGCAGCCTGTCGATGATTCTCTCTCATTATTGATGTTTCTATCTCTCTCCCTCTCCCTTCCTCTCTGAAAGCAATAAAAATATATGTGTGTGATTTTTTTTGTTTGTTTTGTTTTTAAAAAAGACTTCATAATCTGATTTCTTGAACCATCACTCATTGTCAAAGCGATTTCCTTCCACCACAGCAGATCTTGTTCCTTTTCTATTTTTAAACCTGGGAAGGCTCCTGGCTGACTCCAGGATAAAGCCCAAATGCTTCTGCTGACTGTCAACACCTTCCAGTCTGGGTCCTGCCTGCCTCTGGCTGACTCATCCTCAAGGCTCTGGGTCTCCACTGCCAGCGAGGCAGACAAATTCCCTCCCCTCGCGTTGCTTACATTCTTCCTCCTGGGGGAGGGGGGTCAGATACAAATGACAGTTTTGCGCCCCATCAGTTCCTTCAAGGTCCCATCATAGGGCCCGTAAGGGTTCCTGAGCCAGTGCACGGGGCCTCACAGCTCCACGCCTTTGCAGATGCTGTTCCCTCTGCTGGCACCGCACCCTCCCCGTTCCCCTTCTGCTGAACTCCGGCTCCATCCTTCAAGCCTCAGTTCAGGTTGCCCCAGGGATTCTTCCTGCCAGCCTCCGGCAGAGGTGGCCGCTTTGGGCACCATATACCTGCCTCTCACTTTACTAGAAGGCATTTGAATCCTCCACCCCGGTGCCTGGCTCCCCGGTCACACTGTGAGTACCTGGGTCTGGTTTGTCCCCATGTCCCAGGCCCTAGCACTTGGCCTGGTCTTGGGGGTCTCCAGTGAGTAACGCCTGATTCTGTGAATGAATGGAATTCAACTGCATCCACCAACAAAGTGCTGTCACCCAGCTGCCCCGGTTCCGTGGCTGTCAGGGAGCAGAGGCACTCAGACCGCCTGTCTTCATTCCGGACACAGGCTGCCGTTTCCCCAAAAGCTCGTTGCCAAATGCCCGCTTGTGCCCATGTTCTCCATCCATCACCTCACCTGGCTGCTGCCCGGGGCTTGCCTACGCCATGAGGAGCCACAGAAACCGCCAGGTTCCTGGCCCTCCGCCCAAATCTCATCTTCAACCACACGAGGTGCCCCTGGATGCCACCCTGAGCCCCTAAGAGGGGGCTTCAAGCTCAGGAAACTGGAGTCCAGCTGTCCCAACGTCACCATTGTTGATTCTAAGATAGAGTCAGATTGCCTTGTTTTAAAATATCCTTTATAGAGAAGTCGCCGGGGTCTTCTAGGAGTTTCGCACTTGCAGACGCCGACCGGTTTATTCAGTGGCGATGCCGCGTGGAAGCCGAAGCCGCACATCCGCATGGCCCCTCCGGCCAGCCGGGCACCTCCAATGAGAGCTGCCCCCAGGCCAGCACCAGCAGCTCATCCGCCAGCACCAGCTGCAGCCTCTGCTGTTGGCACACCTGCTGCCGCGCCCCGGCAGCCAGGTCTGACGGCCCAGGTGACGACCACTGCCGCCGGGGTGGCTGTGGGCTCTGCCGTAGGCCACACGCTGGGCCATGCCATCGCTGGCGGCTTCAGTGGAGGAAGTAATGCGGAGCCCGCAAGGCCCGACATCACTTACCAGGAGCCCCCGGGAACGCAGGCATGCCAGAGCAGCAGTTTGGCCCATGCCACTATGAGATGAAACAGTTCTTGGAGTGTGCCCAGAACCAGGGTGACCTTAAGCTTTGTGAGGGGTTCAGCGAGCTGCTGAATTTGCAAATGGATTAGCCTAATCAAGAAGGTCAAGTTGAAGAAATGGGAAATCGTCTCTCATGTTTAAGTTAACCTAGTATAAAAATATAATTGATACAAAACTACTAAATATAATTGAAATATAAAACTACTAGTTAACTCTCCTATATCAATAACAGTTTCCTCACTTCAGAATTGCAGTGGAAAAGAGTGTGCTTACTGTGTAGAAGTTCATTAAGATAATAATTCAGTTTGGGGCTGAGCAGATGTGTGTGTGGCCTCCTTAAACCAGCTTTTGTGATGTTTGTAAATCAGTTACAATAAAGTGATTTTCTTCTGAAAAAAAATAAAGTAAAATATCCTTTATAATAAAATCTTAATATGCAAATCCACCAAACAGTGGAACGACTGGTCGCTATGACATGCACTGACCACCAGGGGGCAGACACTCAATGCAGGAGCTGCTTCCAGCCCACAGGCCCCAGGCCAGCCAACGCGGGTGCCAGCAGGGGGTCCCCCAATCACCCTGCCAGTTGACCCGCAGAGGGAGGCGATCAGCGGCAGTGGTGGCAGGGTGATGGGGGGGGCAGCACTGGTGGTGATTAGGCCAGTGCTGGCCCCCGATTGCCTACTGGAGCAGGCAGTACCAGCCTGTCCAAGGCGGGTGCCAGCAGAGGACCCCAATCACTCCACAGATTGGCCCTCATTGCTGGCCAGGCCTAGGGACCCTACCCATGCATGAATTTCATTCATTGGGTCTTTGGTATATATATTTAAATTGATTTCAGAGAGGAAGGGAGAGGGAGAAAGATAGAATCATAAGTGATGAGAGAGGATCATTGATTGGCTGCCTCCTGCACGCCCCACACTGGGGTCAGAGCCCGCAATCCAGGCATGTGCCCTGACCTGAAATCGAACCGTGATCTCCTGGTTCATAGGTCGACGCTCAACCACTGAGCCAAACCGGTTAGGGCGAGGCTGTCTTCTGGCCGGCCCCTACCTTCGTTGCGGAATCCCGAGGCCCACGGCGAGGCCAGCCCAGAAAGGCTTCAGGTGGCACATGCTCCCTCCTCCTCTTCAGCTCCTGCCAACCCAGAGCTCTGAGCCTGGCAGGGCCTCCGGACACTTGTGCGGCCTGCGGTGGCCGGGCTCACACTGCTGGTATTCCGTTCCTACCACGGGCTCATCCATTATGCAGGAGGGCGGACGTGCCAAGCCAATAGGAGGCGTGATGTAGGCTCCCCACTCTGCCAGGCTCCTTCTTCCCACATCACACCATGTGCCGGAGGCCGGAAGACACTGGCCTCACCATAGCCGGCCAGCCATCCGTTCTCCCTGCCGTGCAAAGCTGGAGCTGGAGCCGTCAGCACGGGAGCTGTGCCTGCCCCTCGGAGAGCGAGGAGGGGTGAGTGGGAGACCGAGCCGCAGAGGAAGCAGCGAGGAAAGGAGCCTTGGAAGGCCTGGGCTTGGTTGTGCGAAGGGAACTCGGCAGCGCTGATTGGATCTCACACCTCCAGCCCCTCCGTGGGCACCAGGCAGCACTGCCTCCCGGAGTGGAAGAGGGTTCAGCAGCTCCTCATTACTCAGGAGCGGCCCTGGGGGATAAAACGCTGAGCCGAGCGAGCGAGCGGAGCAGGCACAGGACAGGCGTCTCCGTAGACTTGATGTTATTTAATTCTGACAGCACACCCAGGGGCAAACACCTTTTTTTCTTTCTTTTATTTATTTTTTTTTTCTTTTCGTTTTCCAGAGGGAAAAGCATTCTGACCCAGTTGAGATGGGATTTTAGAAGTGGGAAGACCTAGATTTGAATTCTTGTTCTGCCACCACTACGCACCTGTGTGACCTTGGGCAAGTCCACCGAGGTCACAGCCTCAGCCTTCCTCACCAGGGATCACGTGGAGGCTGCCAGGCCTTATGAACCCGAAAGGGAAGGTGGGCAGAATATCTGGCGGAGAACAAGGGCTCATTTAAAAATATAATGATGACAACTCTTTTTTAAAAATATATTCTTATTGACTTCAGAGAGGGGAGAGAGATAGAAACATCAATGGTGAGAGAGAATCATTGACTGCTGCCTCTTGCACGCTCCCCGCTGGGATCGAGCCTGCAGCCTGGGCTTGTGCCCCTACGGGGAATGGAACTGCCACCTCCTGGTTCATAGGTCAACGCTCAAACACTGAGCCACGCTGGCCTGGCACAATGACAACTCTTAACATCACCCCAGTCACCCAGCACCCACGGAGGGGCATTGTTCTTGTGGGTAAGAACCCCCAGGCGCAGAGGCCTTAAATCACCCGCACAGCTTCTCCCTGCTGGCGGCTGGCGGCTGGCAGGGTGATGTCTGAGCTCGGGGGGGACCATGTGTACAACGGAGGCTCAGAGAAGTCTAACGCTTGGCCAAGGTCACACAGTCAATGAGACAAAAAAAAAAAAAAGAAGAAGAAGCCGAAACCGGTTTGGCTCAGCGGATAGAGCGTCGGTCTGCGGACTGAAAGGTCCAGGGTCTGATTCCGGTCAAGGGCATGTACCTTGGTTGCGGACACATCCCTGGTGGGGGGTGTGCAAGAGGCAGCTGGTCGATGTTTCTCTCTCATCGACGTTTCTAGCTCTCTATCCCTCTCCCTTCCTCTCTGTAAAAAAGTCAATAAAACCTTCCTCTCTGTAAAAAAATCAATAAAATATTTTATTTAAAAAAAAAAAGGAGCTGGACCCTTAGTTTTCTGACTCCAGCGGACCTGCTGTGCCCCTCAGCGCGCCCTGCGGTACAGCCAAAGGGTGGGCCTGGGCTGTGGCCTGGCCGCGCTGGGCCCGCCGGTGAGCGCGGTGAATAATGAATGTGCCGCCGGCGCCCAGACGCTCCCCCAGCGCCGCGGGAACCGGACCCTCCGGGGTATCATGTGGGAACCAGGTCACTGTGTGCGGACGGCTTGCTGGTTACTTATTCACAGCCTGGATGTCACACCTCACACCTCTGCAGAGAGGATGGAGCCGGCAGCCCGTGGCCGAGGAGCCTGAGGTGGCGGGACGCGGTGAGCTGGGCCGGGGGTGGGGGGTGGGACCGTCTGTGAGCAGATGTGTGCGGGGGGCGTGGGTTCAGGGACCCGCCCCGAAGCGAGGCCCAGCGGGAAGGTGGGCCTGTGCGTGGCACTGGGGCAGGGAGTGCCCCCCACGCTGCCCCCTGTGGGTGCTGCCCTCAGAGCAGCTGGCAGCCCCCTGTGCCCTCCCCAGGGGTGTTGGGATCCCAGATAAGGGATCGCGGTGTGTGGCGTGCACACGTCTTGGGTTGATTTGAGGTGGAACTCAGAGCCGCAAGGAGTGGCTCTTTCCAGTCCTCCCTCAGCACCTCTGCCGGATCCGGGGAAGCCGCGGGCGGGCCTGCCAGGAGCCGTCCGCACCTCTGGTCCAGGCTGACGTCTCCTTTTCTCTGCGGGAGAGCAGGCCTCCAGCCAGACTGGAGCAGGCGATAGCATCGAGCTGGAATGTTAGAGCAGCTTTTTCACCTTATCGAGGCTTGGTGACGGTCTATTTAAAACGAGTGGTGATGGCTTTCTAGTTTCTATAGTGATAAAAGTTTCCTTTTAGGGACATGGTTAAGCCCCGGCTGGTTTGGCGCAGTGGATAGAGTGTCTGCCTGCAGGCTGAAGGGTCCCGGGTTTGATTCTGGTCTGGGGCACATGCCCGGGTTGTGGGCTTGAATCCCAGTGGGGGGCGTGCAGGAGGCAGCCAATCAATGATCCTCTCCTCATTGATGTTTCTCTCTCTCCCTTCCTCTCTTAAATCAATAATAATAATAAAAAATTTAAATAAGTGTACGTGCCGTAACCGGTTTGGCTCAGCGGATAGAGCATCGGACTGAAGGGTCCCAGGTTTGATTTCGGTCAAAGGCATGCACCTTGGTTGCGGGCACATCTCCGGGGGGAGGGGTGTGCAGGAGGTGGCTGATTGATGTTTCTAGCTCTCCCTCTCCCTTCCTCTCTGTAAAAAATCAATTAAAAATATATTTTTAAAAAGTACACTGTTAAAAGCAAGTACTCTGGAAATCCAGCTTCTAGGCTCAAACCCCAGCTCTGCCATGCACTGCCTGTGTGACTGGGCCTCACACAGCCCCTCTGTGCCCAATCTGTGCCTAACTCCCTCTCCCTCACCGTAATAGTGGCTTCTCCCCCTTAGGTTACTGTGAGGGTCCGTTAGTTCATATACGTAAAGGGCGTGGCTGTGTGACTGGCAGTAGTAAGTGCTGTAGAGATGTTGGTTATCATTAGGTCAAACAGGAAACCACACACACAGAAAACACTTCTTTGGACCCATCCCACCATTGTCCGTGTGGGGAAAGGACGCTTCGGGCAATTAACCCCTGAGCTAGGACCTCAGGGGTCTCTGATCCCCGGTCCCCTTACCAGCCTTTCCGTCCTGTCACTCATGTAACCGCCCGGCCTCGGCTTATTCACCTGCAGAATGGGATAAGCACAGTCTCAGTGGATGTCGGGACGGGGTGTAAAGGCTCAGAAAATGAGTTGGTGTGACGTCTCTAATGCAGCCTCAACAGGGGTGCTAACATTGCCTCCAGGGGGGGGGGGGGAATAAAAATCTCACTATTTTTTATATATAAAGCACAG
Source organism: Pipistrellus nathusii (assembly GCA_963693515.1). Lineage (NCBI taxonomy): Eukaryota > Metazoa > Chordata > Mammalia > Chiroptera > Vespertilionidae > Pipistrellus > Pipistrellus nathusii. The sequence continues at coordinate 94,634,688 of OY882861.1, forward strand.
ATATACAGTAAACCTGTCACCAGGATTTCACAGAGTGGTGATTAGGAAGCAAAATATCTAAGCAGGCTCCTGAGGAGAGCATTCATGAAGAAAAGCTGAGAAGCCAAGGTTTTTCCAATGTGGGTCATAATTTTTGAAATGGGCGTCACGGGGCGTGGCCGGAATTTGGGGCGATGAGACCGATGCAGGAGACGCCGAAGTGCCCTGTACAGGACCCATGAGCAGGCGAGGGGGTTTGGGTTCAGTCCGAGTGTGTGTGTGTGTGTGTGTGCTTTTTCTCCCCTGACTCTTTCTCTCTCAGACAGCCATGCAGCCCTGGGCTGAGGAGAAATTGCTAACGAAGGAAGGGAACGTGGGAGAGGCCAGATCTAATGACACTGGGGCCTGCCCTTCCCTGGCTCCTGGCCCAGGTCCTTCCCTTTCCTGTTCCCTCCTCCGGGGAAGCACAGGTCAGAGGAGCGTGGCTGTGCCTCAGCACCAGAGGGGCACTGTCTCCCACCTGCTGCTCTTCGCCCTTCCTCTGCGCCCCCTTCCTCTCTCCTCTCTCCTCCCAGCTTAGAAGGCAGCAGTCATGTGGACCCAGAGTCCTAGCTCTGACGCTTACCATGCAGCCGGGGGCAGGTCATTCCACTGCCCTGAGTTTTCTCAGCTTTAATATGGGGAGAGTGCTTGTAAGATTGTAATGATCCTTAAATGAGAGGACGTCCCCCAGCCCGATGGCTCAGTGGGGAAGCATCCACCTATGAACCAGGAGGTCACGGTTCAATTCCCAATCAGGGCACAAGCCAGGTTCCGGGCTCCATCCCCAGTAGGGGGCATGCAGGAGGGAGCTTGGTCAATGATTCTCTCTCATTATTGATGTTTCTATCTCTCTTTCTTCCTCTCCGAAATCAGTAAAAAATATTATTTTTAAAAAGTGAGAGAATGTCTGCAAAGCATATTAGTATTTCAGTGCTAATATAATTGTGTACTGCAAATGCTCATAATAATAGTAGCTAACAGGCCTGTGCAAAGTAGTTTATACACACTATTTTAAAAAATATATATTTTATTGATTTTTTACAGAGAGGAAGAGAGAGGGACAGAGAGTCAGAAACATCGATCAGCTGCCTCTTGCACACCCACTACTGGGTATGTGCCTGCAACCAAAGTACATGCTTTTGATCAGAATTGAACCGTGACCTCCTGGTTCATAAGTGGATGCTTAACCTTTTAGTCCAAAGGCCGATGCTCTATCCACTGAGCCAAACCCGTTTCAGCCACACTATTTTTTAAAATGTATTTATATTGATTTCAGAGAAGAACATCAATGATGAGAGAGAATCATTGATCAACTGCCTCCTGCACGCCCCCTAGTGAGGATCAGGCTTGCAACCTTGGGCATATGCCCTGGATTGGAATCAAATCCGGGACCCTTTGGTCCCCAGGCGGACGCTCTATCCACCGAGCCAAACCACCTAGGCCCTAGGGCTGTGCACGCTATTTCTATTTAATCCTGACAATGAGCCTGCACAGGCGCTGGGAAGATAACTCCAGACCAATGCCAGACCACACCTAGTTTCCAACCTCAGTTTAAGCGCCGCCCACATTTCTTTGTGACTGCATTGACTCCCTTTCAAAAAGCCCTCATAATCCCACATACTGACTTTGCTTACAGCATATTGGCCAGACCTCTAGCTGCAAAGGAAACTGGGAAATATAGTTTTTTGTTTTTTTTTAAATAGGCACATTTATTCCCCAACAAAATAAGAAAGACGATGAGAATGGATACTGGTTAGGCAACCAGGGGCCTCATCTTCAACAACCTTATTTTAACCTTTAGTTTTCAGAAGACCATCCAGAAAAGGAAAAATGGAATAGCTAAGGAAGCAAGAACTATTAACAGAAATAAGCTATGAAAATATGATTGATATGTCCAAATTGTATTCAATGGTGTTTTGTTTCATTTTATTTAAATTTTCAGACCCTATAGAAAAATGAATTTATGAGTTTTCTATATCTGCTTAACATTATAGAGACCAAAACATTCTCTATGTATTGGTGGAATGGAGAAAGACACTACCTCGTTCACTTTCTGACAGTTTAACCGAAATAAGGTACCAAACCTCTCCATGCCTCAGTTTTCTCATCTGTAAAATGGGCACAATAATAATCCTTACCCTCAATGCTGTTTTGAGGAAATGACAATGTCTAGCACCTAGTAAATGTTACACAGGTAGCATTTAGTGAGCTGGTATTTTTACTTTCCCCGCTTCACAGAAAGAATTGAGGCTCACAGAGATTGGCCCCCCAACATTCCAGGAAAGGAAGAGCCTATGTTTGTTAAACATTTTTAAAATTCTAGTTCATTTAAATAAAGCGCACAAATTATAAGAGTCTGCCCTAGCCGGTTTGGCTCAGTGGATGGAGTGCCAGCTTATGGACTGAAGAATCCCAGGTTCGATTCCAATCTAGGGCACATGCCCGGGTTGCGGGCTCGATCCCCAGTAGGGGGCGTGCAGGAGGCAGCTGATGTTTCTAGCTTTCTCTCTCCCTTCCTCTCTGAAATCAATAAAAATGTATATGTTTTTTAAAAGTATTTCCTGAGAACGTTTGCATGCAGCTACACCAGTGATCGATATAAGGACATCCTTTTATTTGGGGCTCGGAAGGCTCCCCTGAGTCTCCTCTCAGTCAACAACTTCCTCCAGCTTCAATGCTTCTGATTTGTCATGGAGGTATTTTGCCCGTTTTGAACTCCATCCAAATGGAGCCATACGGTTTGGCTCAACGGATAGAGCGTCAGCTTGGGGACTGAAGGGCCCGGGTTCGATTCCGGTCAAAGGCATGTACCTTGGTTGCGGGCATATCCCCAGTAGGGGGTGTGCAAGAAGAGGCAGCTGATCGATGATTCTCTCTCATTGATGTTTCTAATTCTCTATCTCTCTCCCTTGAGCTCTCTACAAAATCAATAAAATATATCTTAAAAAGAATTTAAAAAAAAATGGAGCTGTACAGAATGTTTCTGCTCTTGCCTGTGGCGTCTGAATCTGAAGCCCAGGCGGTGCCATAGCTAAATAAACAATGTTCCTCTTTTGTCTCTTACTCTGGGATCGAACCTGGAACTTTGGCAAATTGGTCGATGCTCTAACCAACTGAGCTACCCAGCCAGAGCGCCCTGTACTGTCCTGTAAAGCAACGACTACTTAAGCTATTCTTTAAAAAAAAAAAAAAAAAAAAAAAAAAATTGCCGAGACCGGTTTGGCTCAATGGATAGAGCATCGACCCGGGTTCGATTCCGGTCAAGGGCACGTACCTTGGTTGCGGGCATATCCCCAGCTGGGGGTGTGCAGGAGGCAGCTGATCTCCTCTCTCTCTCTCATCGATGTTTCTAGCTTTCTATCCTCTCCCTTCCTCTCTGTACAAAATCAATAAAATATGTTTTAAAAAAAATTATTGATAGTTATAGATGTCCCCCCTCCCTCCCCCCCTCCATCCATCCAGCCTCCCCTCCTCTGGCCTCACCACTCTGCTGTCTGTGAACATGGACTGTGCATACATGTCCTTCCCCTTCTTTCATCCCCCGTCTCCCCACTGCTGCCAGTCTGTTCTGAGCTCCCCGCCTCTGGTTCTGGTTTGTTCCTTTCGCTGTTCTTATTTTGCCCTCCTGACTCTTCCTTTCTCCTCTTCCAGCTCCGCCCCTGAGATGCAGCTGCCAATTCTGCCAGAGAAGCGCTCCCCTCCCCTCCCCCTCCCGCAGAGCAGGCCCCTCCCCTAGGGAGCATCATAGGGCGCCCGCAGGTATCAGGGGGGCCAGAGTGCAGACTGCACATTCCAAACCCTCCACTCGCCCTCCACTCCACTAGCGGAGCGGTCTCTCCCTCGGGCCTTTGCAGTTTGACACGTTCCTTGCATCCTGAGGAGCTCCCCTCAAAGGCGGCGGGGTGGGGGCCTGGGATGAGAAGGGGGGAGCCCTCTCTGCTTGCACCCCCTCTGGGGCTTCTCCACTCTTCCTCTCCCCGGAGAGGGTGGGAAAGGAAGCTTTTCCAGACAAAAATCACATAGATGTAAACATATATGTTTTCAGGATTATTGTGTTTAGTGATATAATGCTTTGGGTTTTTTTTTCTATTATTTTTAATACCTTTATAATTTGAACACACACACCCCCCTTTTATGTTGAGTTCTAGAGACCGCCTCCCTCCCCAGCTCCCTCCTGGCCCTCAGAGGGGAGGGCCTAGGAGAGGAGCTCGGAGGGAGGGGCAGCGGCTGGGAGGGCCTGGGTGGAGCCGAGGGAGAGACCCACATCATCAGGGTCGAAGGAGAAAGCAGAGACTTTATGGTGTGGATGGACGGGGAGGCACTGATCAGCGTCAGGGTTTATAGGAAAAGTGACATTGTGGGGATTGGGGTGATAACAAAAAATAGGACGTCCAGTGGCCTTGAATGAGAGGTCATTTAAAGAACAATGTGGGCCGAAACCGGTCTGGCTCAGTGGACAGAGCGTCGGCCTGCGGACTCAGGGTCCCAGGTTCGATCCAGTCAAGGGCGTGTACCTTGGCTGAGGGCACATTCCCAGTGGAGGGTCTGCAGGAGGCAGCTGATGGTGTTTCTGACTCTATCCCTCTCCCTTCCTCTCTGCGGAAAGTCAATAAAATATATATTTTTAGAAAGTACAATGTGGATCCCAGAGGTTAGGAAAGAGCTGTGCCGCTCCTTCCGATGGTCACCGATGCAGGGATTCCATGGCCGTTGCAGCTCCTGGGGTGACGGGAGCTCTGGGTCCGAGGACGCGATGCGACGGCATTCTCAGAGCAGCTCTTCTCGCCTCCTCCGCCGCAGACAGGCATGCCCCTGCTCTTCCTGGTGGGCTGCATCTTCTTCCCGCTGACCTTCGCCCTCCTCTGCTGGGGCCTGCAGAGCCACGCCAGCCTGCGCATGCCGAGACCAGAGGCCGTTTTGGTGGCATCCAAGTAAGAGTTCTCGTTTGTAAACAGGTTTAATAAGAATACCTACCTTCTGGTGAGCACTGACCTATGAACCAGGAGGTCACAGGTTCGATTCCCTGACAGGGCACGTGCCAGGGTCCTGGACTTGATCCCCAATCGGAGGTGTGCAGGAGATAACCAATAGAGTATTCCCTCTCATCACTGATGCTTCTCTCTCTCTCTCTCCCCCTCTCCCTTCCTCTCTGAAATCAATAAAAACATGTTTAAAAAAAATCCACCTTCCATTCTTCACGGAGACATGGAGGGTCAGATGAATCATGTGGGTGAAGCAGAGGTTACAGTCTCCTGCAAGTAACAGAAGGGACTTTCGCTGGGACTTCCTGATTGGAGGGAGGACGAGGGCTTGGGCCACGGCTGTGGGCTCCAGCCAAACATGATGGTGTTAAAATGTGGGCCCAACGTTGTCCGACCTCCTGATTCTTTTTTTTTCCTTTTTTTTTCTTCTGATTCTTTCTTAAAAGAAGTTGCATGTTTAGGTGAACTCTCCTAATTTCCAAACACTGACAAATAACTTAGAACTTCAGGAATTACTGTGTCGGCAATGCCATACTGGCCAAGCAAAGCACGTCTGCAGGCCAGGCTGGGCCCTCGTGCTGTGAACTTGTGGCCTGTTTGACAAAGTGTAATATACACTCGAGCTGCCATCCAACCTGAGGTCGGAGGGAGAGGGGGCAGCAGGGCGGAATCTGCCTGGGCGTCTAGTGAGTTCCTGGAAGACAGAAAACGGTCACTGCCTACGTTACCCCCATCAACGGCTGCTCGCCACTGCCCACCGCCCCCAGCTCTGCACCTGTGTGTAGCTGTGCCATTCTTCCCCTTCGGAGTTGTGTAAGCGTAGGTTTGAAATCCAGTTTTGCCAATTCTTTTTTTTAATGATGATTCAGCGGACATATGAAGGATGGATAGAAACTTAGAGTTTAAATATATTTTATTGATTTTGTACAGAGAGGAAGGGAGAGAGATAGAGAGTTAGAAACATCGATGAGAGAGAGTCATCGATCAGCTGCCTCTTGCACACCCCCTACTGGGGATGTGCCCGCAACCAAGGTACATGCCCTTGACCGGAATCGAACCCGGGACCTTTCAGTCCCCAAGCCGACGCTCTATCCATTGAGCCAAACCGGTTTCGGCCAGTTTTGCCAATTCTGTTTTGTCTTGGGCAAGTTTTCTTCTTCTTCTTTTTTAATCTCTAAACCCAGTTTCTTGTCTGTAAAACAAGGGCACTACCATCCGGGAAGATGGCGTGAGAATGCTGTAAATCACTGCCGGGTGCTGAGCCCACAGTAAACCTTCTCCAAGTTGAGTCCGCTTACGGGAAGCGCTGAGGTCAGGAAGCTGCGACCACTGTTGTTTTTAAAATTGTCCCTGGCTCCTGCCAAGGCCAGACACCTCTGAGGGTCTGTTCCCGCAGCTCGCCACTAGGGGGCAGCGTGCAATAGCAAGTCCCAGCTCTTGGACTCGGGTGGGAGGGCGGGGTGGAAGGGGTTTGGACAGGCCAAGGCAAACGTAGGGGATCTTAGTGAGGGGCACCTTACAGGGCAGGTGGAGACCAGGGGTTTGGGTGCAGGTCCCAGGTCATGCAGAAGTCCACAGGACTGCTGGGTGCCTGATGGGAAGGCAGGCAGCAGTCGGTTCTGTCTGGGCTCCTGACCTGCGGCCTGACCTTGGCCAAGTCACGAGGCTCCGGGCTCCTTACAGCTGAATGAGGGGCTTCCATCAGCCGATCCCAGGTCTTTCCGACCCGGGAGCTTGGCTGTCCTGTGCAGCCGCGGAGGGAGAGGCACAATAACCTAGAGAGAAAGAGCGACCGGTGACTAGGGGGCTGGGGGGGGGGGGGGCGGAGCATCCTAGGGCTCCAGGTGGGTTTCCTGAGGCAGCATTTCTCCTCCCTCTGGAACCTCGTAGGAAAGGTTCCTGCCTCTCTCCTGTGTGTCTCCGGGACGATCACTGGCGGCCCAGGGGCTGTGTTGAAGTGTTTTTATTTCTATCTGTTCCTTGAAACAGCAAGACCCCGCTTTCTCCTGCTCCTCCCCAGGGCATCCTCTATCCCCTCCCGGGGGGCCCCCTAAGCTGGGCCCCCAACAGCCACTGAGAAACACGCTGGGTGGCATCTGCAAAATGCTGGTGGGAACCACGGGCAGGCCCATCAGGGGGCTCAGAGCCCCCAGCCCCGCTGGCCGAGGAACCTGGGCCACCTTTCCCCCCAAGAGGGGGCCTCCCCTCCCCTGGCCCTGCCCGCAGCCGCTGTCTCTTTAAGGGCTTCCCCCTCCCTCGGTCTCCGCTCCCCCCTTCGCTGTCGCAGCCGCGGCTGTGGCTCAGAGCTGCATGGGGAGACGCCACTGCAGGTCCGGTTTCTTGGTGTCTGGTCGGTGCCATCATCTCCCCACCCCTCCCCCGCCCGCCCCCAGCTGGTGACTTACCCTCCCCCTCCCCCTCCCGCCGAGGGGGCAGGGGGCTGGGCATGGGCATTCTGTGATGCCCCACGCAGCGTCAGTGCGGGGCAGCGGGGGCCTGTGGCGGCGGCGAGAGGCGGGAGAGCAGTGCTGACCGCTGACCACTTGCCCCGCTGCCGCTCCTCTCTCTCTCTCCCCTCCCCCCTCCCTCCCTGCCTCTCAGGGCTGGCCCCACGGTCCCACCCCTCACCCCCACCCCGCCTCCTCGGGCCTCCCAGCCTCTCCACGTAAGCCCCCCTCCCACCTGCCTCGGCTCTCCCTCCCCTCCCCCACCCGCATCTTCCTGCTCCTCCACTACCTCTCCCTCTCCGTCCTCTCACCAAGTCCTCCCGCATCTCCTCCCTCCTCCGCTGGCTTCCTCCGGCTCCCCTTCTGGGATCCTCCCTCTCCCGCTCTCACCCCTCTCCCCATCCAACCCGACTCCCTTCCTCCGGCGGGGCCTGCCTCCCTGCCCCATCCCTTCCTGCCCTGCCCCTTCGTGCCCCTCTCCCTCGCTCCCCGCTCTGGCTTTTTGTCTTCTCTCCACCTCTAACTCCCTGCAGCTCCGTCTCCCGTCCCTTCCCACCGCTCCTCTCCCCGCCCGCCCGCCCGCCCGCCCGCGGCCGAGCCACCATGCTGACCCTGGTGGCCGGGGGGGTGGTGTTCCCTGGACTCTTCCTTCTCTCCAAGAACACGCTGCAGCGGCTGCCCCAGCTGCGCTGGGAGGAGGCCGACGCGGTCATTGTCTCCGCCAGGTAAACCGCACCCCCCGCCCCCTCCCCTCCCCTCCTCGGGCTTCGTGAGGAAGAATGGAGCCCGTCCTTCCGTGGACCCCTGGCCTGGCGGGATCTGGGGGCTCCTGGAGGGGTCTGTGGGCGGTACCTCCCAGCTTCCCTCCCTCCTCACTGCCTTACTCTGTCCCAGGAGACCTCATCCAAACCCGGCCATCTGGTCTACTCGCATTCAGCCTGCTTTTCTTCCTCTCCTCACTCACCCTCCCAGGCTCCCCAACAGGATCAGCATGTGACTAGAACATCCTACAAGCGATCGGGCCCTGAGGCCGGGGCCTCAGAGCTGTGTGTTGCTCCGGGCATGTGTAGCACATGGGGGGACAAGGGGCAGGCAAATGGAAGGTAGAACTCTATACAGTCTGGACTAAGGGCCAGCGTTGGGGAGGGGAGCACGGCGGCAGTTAAGGCTACAGCAGGAAAGTGCGGGGGGGGGGGGGGTGAGGGGGATTAGGGGTCATGGAGGGACTAGTTAATGACCAGTATGATGACGGGGCAGCTGAGTGGTGCAAGTGCAGGCCCAGGGCTTCCCCTTGCCATCCTGTGCTGTCCACCCCCCCCCCCCCCAGGGCCATTGTTGTCAGCCACACATTCTCAGCATCGCCTCGCCCCAGGGTGACCCTCCTGAGTCCTGGGAGGAAGATAGACTCTGTGCTCACAGAGGAAGCTGGCAGCCAGGGATGGGAGGAACTGAGGAGTGGCCGCTGGGCAAAGGCAGGAGCTGTGGTGGTGGCGCCGAGCCTGGGACAGGCAGCTTTGGGAAGAGATGGGCAGGAGGGACCTGAGAGGGAACCAAGTCCGAGGCATCGCCACTGGACAGCCAAGGGGAGAAGCCAAGGGGTGTGTCCGCTCCCTCTATCACCGCTGCCTCTCCCTCCGCAGGCTGGTGTCCTCTGTCCAGGCTGTCATGGCCTCCACCGCCGGCTACATCGTGTCCACCTCCTGCAAGCACATCATTGACGACCAGTGAGTGCCCGAGACCCCTTTGCCCGAGTTCCAGCATCTTGCGGGGGGGTGTGTGACCCCTAAGATCTGCTAGGGGACTCCTTCAGTGGTCCCCAAGCCCTTCGCTGGGCCTGAGCAAGTTAACTGCAACAGCTGCAACTCAACACCCAGGGATAAATTTATCCACGTCCTGTCCTTAAAGGTCAGAACCAGCCGGAGAAGGAACCGGGATCAAACGGGATTCTGGAAGCAGCCCCTGGGCTTCCCAGCCTCTCTATCATAGGTTCCCCCCCTACCTCCTTCCACCCTCCACCCTCCAGACCCTGTTTCCAATCAGCAATAACTGGGTTGCCTCATTCTTCATGCCGGGCTCACCCCTCACCTCCTCCCAGAGCCCAGGAACCCAGCCCCAGCTTCATGCATGAGGGAGAGAGGAGAGATGACAAAAACAAGGCCACTAGTGGCGTGTGTGTGTGTGTGTGTGTGTGTGTGTGTGTGTGTGTGTGTGTAGAGGTCAAAATTTGGCACTGGCAGCTGCTGCAGTGCCCGGTGCTTGCCAAAGCCCAGGCCTGAGAGGTGGGGCCAGAGTGGGGAGGAGAGGGCCCCTGTCCATGGTGCTGACGGGCCAGCTCTGGGTGACCCACGGGCTGCGCTGGAGTTGCCTGCAAGGGTGCTGACGACGCCCCAGCTTCACTTTGGGCCCTGCCTCCTTTCTGTGGTGGCTGTTGAGCCCCAAGGACCTGTCTGGTTGAGCCTAAGCTAGGGGTGCCCCATCTTTCCCTGCAGATGAGTTCCCTCATCTGTGGATGGAGGTACATGCCTGCGTAGACAGGCAGCGGGGAGGAGTTGAGTTGTGTGTGTTCAGGGCCTAGCGCAATTCTGGCTCACAGACACTGATACGGAACTCTTTCTTCAGACCCCCCCCCCCCGGGTGACTGAGCTTCTGGCCCTCGCCCCCTCTTCTCCATCCCAAAGCCCAAAAATGAGCCTGGATCCTCACACATCTCCTCCCCTACCTCCCAGCAGAGCCACCTTCCGCTTCCCTCCTCCGGCCTGGCTCCAGTCTTCTCCCTCCCCTTCTAATCCTCGGGTAGAAGAGGGGGGTCAGGGCTAATCTAGGGGCCACAGCTGTTCCTATTCCAGCACCTGATTGCTTAGCGGTTGGGTCTGGGTGTGAAGTTTCACGCTGCTGCCCAGGGACGGGGTGTGTGTGTGTGTGTGTGTGTGTGTGTGTGTGTGTGTGTGTGTGTGTGTCTTAGATCCCCTAAAAGCCAGTGGTCCCGTCCCCTGTCAGCCTGTGCTCCTGGCCGTCCCGGCTCTAACTTCTCTCAGCTTCTGGATGCCTTTCCACGTTCTGTCCTCTGTCACTAAGCCGCTCCTTCTCTCTCCTCCTGGTCACGCTCCCGCAAGGGTTTCAGCCTCTCTTTTCCTGAAATCACCTGCCTCCCCCAGAACTCGCTCCCCAGGGCTTACATTCAGCTCGAGCCCACCTTCACCGACACCCCCCCCCCCCCGAGTCTACCTCCAGGTCTCCCTCCCTCCCCTGCAGCAGCTCCTCACGTTTGGTCTCAGCCCGGCTCGGTGCCTTTTCTCGGCTGACTCGGCTTTGTCCCTCCACTGAGCGAGGCCAGGTCCCCGACCTCCCACCCGCCTCGGCCGTCACAGCACTGTAGGGCTTATAACAGAGGTCGCCAAGCTCGTTAGTCCACAGAGCCAGATATCAACCGCCCGACGATGGAAATTTCTTCTGAGAGTCACATTTTTTAAACTTAAACTTCTTCTAACACCACTTCTTCAACATAGACTGGCCCAGGCCGTGGTGTTTGTGGAAGAGCCACACGCAAGGGGCCAAAGAGCCGCATGTGGCTTGCACGCCACAGTTTGCCGACCACGGGCCTACGAGAAAGGGCTCAGTGCACTGACTCCAGCAGAAAAACGCAGAGCTGCATATCATGCACTTTTCATTTCTGTTTACTCTCAGTGCACAGGACTGGCTCTGCTCTCGGCTCCTTTGGCTCAGCGTTTTCTCTGCGGTGCCCGGCTGTCCCTGAGACAACAGACCTCAGGCCGCACCCGGGGGCTGGCCTGCCATGCCTGCTTCGAGTCTTCCAGGCCAGAGCTGACTGCGAGGGAGGCCTGTGGAACCAGACTTACATTTTTTTAATGTAAATTTTTTAATATATATATATATATATATATATATATATATATATATATTTTATTGATTTTTTACAGAGAGGAAGAGAGAAGGATAGAGAGTTAGAAACATCAATGAGAGAGAATCATCTATCAGCTGCCAAGGTACATGCCCTTGGTGGGAATCGAACCTGGGACCTTTCAGTCTACCGGCCAATGCTATATCCACTGAGCCAAACTGGTTTTGGCCAGACTTAAGTTTGTTCCTCGGCCAGGTCACCTAGCCCATCTGTTCCCCTTGGTAAAATGGAGGGAATACCACACCCGCTTTGAGAGGGCTTTTGTGGGGGAGTGAGCCAGTTGTGCACGGAAAGGCTTAGAGTATTAGGATGGTGCCTGCACATTACAACTAGGCAGTGCCAGCCAAGATGGTCTCTCCCATCGCTCTCGCCCCGTGTGCCCTCACCGCCCATGCCTTCCACATCCTGCTGAGCTGGTTTTCTCTCTGCCTCTGGTTTCCCTCTTGCCCTTCTTCTCCCACCATATTGCAGAGAGAGATGAATGAATGAATGAATGAATGAATGAATGAATGGATATGAAAAACTGATGCGTTTTGAAGTCTGTCTGGGTTTGAATCTCATCACTGCTGCTTTCCAGCCGGGACGGCGTGACTCCCAGCCGGTTCCGCCCTCTGACCTGGTTCCATGGGCAGCCCGAGCGCCCACGCCCGCCTGGGGGTGTGAAGAGCACTGGGGGCCGGGTTCACAGGCTGCATCCGGCATCAGCGTCAGCCCCGGCCTTTCCTCCCGACACCTCCTCCTCTCTGCCCACAGACACTGGCTCTCCTCCGCCTACACACAGTTCGCAGTGCCCTACTTCATCTATGACATCTACGCCATGTTCCTCTGCCACTGGCACAAGCACCAGGTCAAGGGGCACGGAGGGGACGAGGGCGAGGCCCGCGGCCCGGGCAGCACGTGGGCCGTGGCGCGCGGCTACCTGCACAAGGAGTTCCTCATGGTGCTGCACCACGCCGTCATGGTGCTGGTGTGCTTCCCGCTCTCCGTGGTGAGTGGCCTGTCCGGGCGTGCGCACTGGGGAGCCTGCGGCCCTGGTCAGGGTTCCAGCGCGGGCAGGGCCGGGGCGGGGGTCCGGGGGGGAGGGCCAGGCGGGTGTCTTGAGCACCAACCTGGCCCCGGGCAGCAGGAGGGCCTGGGGGGCTGTGCCCCACGGTGGGGCCTGGAGCAGCTGCGGCTGCAGGTGTCTGAGCCTCAGTTTCCCCGGTGTGACACACCGCACACCGTCTCCCCTACAATGGTGCGGGGTGCGGGGAGGAGGGTGCGGTGAGGTAGGTCGGGAAAGGGGTGCGGGGAGGGGGGTGCGGTGAGGGGGTGCAGTGACGGGGGTGCAGGCTCTGGGCATTAGGCATCTGGAAGGTGGCCGTGCTTCCTTCCTCCCCTCGCAGGTGTGGCGTCAGGGCAAGGGGGACTACTTTCTGGGCTGCCTGCTGATGGCCGAGGTCAGCACGCCCTTCGTCTGCCTCGGCAAGATCCTCATCCAGGTGAGAGGGCCCTGAGGGAGTGGGGCCCGCAGGGAGGCGCGGGGCGGGCGGGCGTTTGCAGGAACCTGCAGGGGGTCGTGAAAGGACAGGCGCGGTGTCGGGTCTGGGAGCCTAGAGCTGCGGGAGAGGAGAGGGCGGGGGCGGGGCCGGCTGGCCGGGGCGGGGCCAGGACAGAGGGGCGGGGCCTGGCTTACTGGGGCGGGACTAGGAGGGCAGAGGGGCGGGGCCTGGGTTACCGGGGCGGGGCCTGGAGGGCAGAGGGGCGGGGCAGGGCTGGCCGGGGCGGGGCCTGGAGAGCAGAGGGGCGGGGGCCTGGAGAGCAGAGGGGCGGGGCAGGGCTGGTCGGGGGCGGGGCCCGGACAGAGGGGGCGGGGCGGGGCGGGACGGAGCCAGCCCGCCTCACCCAGCGCCCCCCTTCGCCGCCCGCAGTACAAGCAGCAGCACACGCTGCTGCACAAGGTGAACGGCGCCCTGATGCTGCTCAGCTTCCTGTGCTGCCGGGTGCTGCTCTTCCCCTACCTGTACTGGGCCTACGGGCGCCACGCCGGCCTGCCGCTGCTCGCCGTGCCCCGCGCGCTCCCCGCGCACGTCAACCTGGGCGCCGCGCTGCTGCTCGCGCCGCAGCTCTACTGGTTCTTCCTCATCTGCCGCGGCGCCTTCCGCCTCTTCCGGCCCCGCCGCTCCCCGGCGCCCTCGCCCCCGCCGGCCCGGGACTGAGGGGGCCAGGGGACCCCGCCCGCCCTTCGCCAGCCCCACCCCATCACCCCCGGGGACGAGGCTCCGGGGCTGCTGCGGGGGGTGTGGAGCCCGGAGCCCGGCAGCCCGGACTGACGATGGACTCCGCAGGGTGCGTGCAGGCCGGCAGGGCTCAGGGACCACAGCCCTGGGCCCTGAGGAGCGAGGGCAGAGGCAGGGGCACCGCTTCCCCTCCCTTTAAGGCTTGAGGTTGGTGGGGAGGTTGATGGAGACTCAAGGGGACCAGGAACCAGAATGTGGGGTGCCAGGGCCACCCCAACCCAGCTGCAGCTCCCCCCAGCTCCCTGCTCGGGGCTGGGCCCCAGCTCCTCTCCAGGGAGACAGGCCAGGCTGAGGGATCTTATTTATTCACCCAAATTCTAACTAGGCTGCTGGGGGCGGCGGCTGCTCTCCCCCAGCCTTCCCCGCGCTGAGCACCCCGGGCAGGTGCGGGGGTCCCTCCCCCCTTAGGCTGCACACCTGCCCTCAGGCCCTGGCATGTCCCTGGTGCTACAGACCCCTCAAGGCTTCCTCCAGTCTGGGGTGGGACCCTGGGAGGTGCTTCCAGACCGCTAATAAAGACGATCTGCGCGAACGCCGCCGGCCTCCGGCCCCGTTTTTGAGTCGGGGGTGAAGGGGGGGGCGGGGGCGGAGAGCGGGAATGACCCCGGGACAGGGCCGCCCGGCTGGTCACCCACCGAGCAGTCGGAGGAGAAAAAAGCAGAGCGTTTATTCCTCAGCGGGGGAGGCGGCGGTCTGCGGCTCAGCCCTGCGTCGGGCGGCTGGCTCTTCAGGCCCCTTTCTGGCAGCTCCTGGGAGGATGGAGTCAGAGGCGGGAGGCCGCCCACGGGGGGGGGGGGGGGGGGGGGCGGGGGCAGCCTTACATGTGTGTGCAGAGCTTGAAGAGGAGGAAGAAGGCAGCGGCGGTCAGGATGCCCACCAGGATGTGGTGGAAGAGCTTGGGGGTGGACCCTGCGGACGAGGCGGGGAGGGCCGTGCTCCTCTCGGCGGCCAGCCCAGGCTCAGACCGGCGCCCCCCTCAGGCTGCTCCTACCTGGCCGATCGAAGACCACGGGCTTCTCCCCGATGAAGCGGGCCACGGCCAGCTGCCGGGCTCGGTCGGAGTCCGGGTAGTCGAAGAAGTCGGGCCTGTCTAGGAAGAGCCGAGCCTCTGCCCCCCGCGCCCAGGCCTCGGCGCCGTCCCGGCCGGGTGCTGCGGGCACGGCAGCGGCTGTGACCAGCGAGCAGACCCCGCCTCCCCTCCCCACGCGGCCGAGGCAGACCCGGGCCCGCCAGGCCACACGGGTTTTGTCCCGGGAACTTCTCAGAGATCAGCTGAGCTCCCCACAAGGAGGCCCACACTGGAGGGGTGGAGGGGAGAGAAGTGTGGAGCAGAGAGAAAGGCCGAGGCCTGGCCTCCCAGCCCCGAGGGGGACATGGATCCCTCCCCCCAAGCTTTCCTCCTTCCCAAGGCCCCTAGCACCGCTCCCCACCTGTTTCAATGGCCCCCAGCCCAGCCAGCCACACCCACACCCTCGCCCACTGCCAAAGCCTCATGGCCTCTCCGCTCCTGTGCCCGGGCTGCGGCTCTGTGATGTCACAGCCGGAGCCCTATGACCACACACTCTGGGGTGAGGGGGAGAGAAAGTGCTGGGGCTGGAACCCTTCCCCAGCCACATTGGAGTCAGCAAGGGGGAGGTCGGAACCCAAAGAGCCCTCATCCCTTGGGGTGAGCAGTGGCAGCCCCAGAATGTGGAAACGGGAGGGCTTGGTGGGGCTACGGGGCCAGTGTTGGTAGAGAAGGAGCAGGTTTTTCTGTGAAGAACGGGCAGGGCTACCCACGGTCAGCTCCCCTCGGATCAGCCACCACTCACTGAGCATGTATTCCCCCGCCAAGCACTCCCCGCAGGTGGACGCCTCTAACCCTCACAACCCTGCGAAGGAGGCACTACCGTCTCCACTGCACAGAGGAGGGGGCCAGGCACAGGTGGGAAAAGTGATGTGGGCAGCACACACTTCCCAGGGGGTGCATCTTCCTCCCCGAGGCTCCCCCTGGCTTCACATCCCCAGATTCAGAAGCCCAGGCATGTCCCCCATCCAAACCCTGTCACTGAGCGCTCAGCCCGGGAGCCGGGAGAAGTCACAGGAGATCCCCACTAGGTGGCAGCATTGACCGCGCCTGCCCGCCAGCTTTCCCTCTGCTCCTGGGAGACACACCTCCCAGCTCCAGGCCCTCACCGCCCGCTGCCCACAAAGTTGCCTCAGATGCTTCAGGAGAAGGCACTGCAGGGGGAATGACAGGCATGGGACCATCTCCCCGAGGCAGCTCTAGTCATGCACAGAGCTTTTGGAGGCTCCCCTCTCTGTGTGGTCTCCCTCAAGGGCCATCCCATTTCCCCTCTCTTGTCCCCAACCTTCTTTTATTCGTTACTTCCCAGCAGCCACCTTCACTCTGCCAGGCCCTAGTCTGCTTCAAAGAGTTAGCTCCCCTCTGATTGGCAGGTGGGGACTGTCTGTCACAGATATGTCCCGCCCTACCCAAGCCCAAGGACACGTCAGCGTCTCCTTGGTTTTCTCACACAGACGCCTGCTCATGTGTGAGGCCCGCTCCCTTCTGCACTGGGTCCCCACCCACAACCCTCCTGCTCTCGTGGACTGCCCACTCATTCTCCTCACCGCAGCACGAGGAGGCACTTGCCATGTCCTGCTTCCTAAATATAATAATAATAATAATAAAAAGCCCAGAGAGGAAAGGGGGACAGAGGAGGGAAACTAACACCTTGGGGGCCTCCTGTAGGGCCGGCTCAGGTGGGCCTCTTCTCCCTACACTTATCTCTTCTAAGACAGAGAGTGACCCAGTCTCAGGCACGTAAGGGGCAGCAGGGACTCAACCTGGTTCCTGGCGCTGGGCCCATGTGCAGCTGCTCCGGGGGTTTAGCGGGGAGGAAAGGGGCTCAGAGCCCTCAGCTTTTGGACTGGATTTTGCAGTTTCCTCAATTGCCTCAAAAGACACAGCTGCCCTCTCTCCCCGAAAAGGCCCTTTCGACTCAAGCAGTGAATTATCCATTCGTTCACTCATCCAGCGATTAAATACAGGCATCGAGCTCCTCCCAGTGTGCTGCTGGGCTCCATTGTGGCTTAGGTGACATGGCAGGCCCCCTGTCTGCCTTCAGGGCGCGCAGGGGAGAGAACTCAGGGATGCAGATTGGAGCACAGAGAGCACCTGAGGGGCTGGCTCTCCTCGCCGTCTCTACTCCTTCACGTTGGATGGATTTGTCAACGCCTTCCAGCCTTTCTTTGCCCCACCACTCCACCGAAACCACTTTCACCAATTCCACCAGTGACCTCAGAACTTGCCACATCTAATGGTTACTTCTCTCATCCATCCTGCCTGCCGCTCAGCATCCGGAACCTGCCTCCACGCCCCGGCCACGCTCACTGATGTGCGGGACTCCTTGTTCTCTAGCCCACTCAGTCTTGGACCTTCTCCTTGCTATCTATACCCTGTCCCCTAGGTGATCTCATCCAGCCTCGCAGCTTTAAATACCATCTATATGCTGGTGACTCACAGATGTATATTTCCAGCCCAGCCCTCTCCTCGGAGCTCCAGATTCCTCTGCCCGATTTCCTGCTTCATGCGCCTGTGGGTCCCCAAACACCTCCGATTGATTCTCCTACCCCAAACCTGCTGCTGCTCTCCTTGGCGGCCAGGGTCCCAGGGTTCCTCCAGACACTCTGCTCAGCACAAAAGCCCAGGGGTCATCTCAGATCCCTCCCCGCCTCTCTTCTGACGAGCCCTTGATCAAGACCTGTTGGCTTGATTTCCAACCTAAACCTCAAACCCACCCACTTCCTCCCCCGGGAAGTCCCGCCCCCTCATTGAAGCCAACCCCACGTCTCTCCCAGCTCAGGCTACAGCCTCTGCGCTGGTGACCTCCCTCTGTTCACTCTTCCCCCTGTTCACTCTTCCCCCGGAGAACAACAGGGAACACACATCCTCCACTGAGAGCCCTCCCGTGGCTTCTGTGGCTCCCGTGGCTCCCGTGTGGATTCTGAACTCCCCTGGCCTTGGAGACGTGCCCAGCCCTGTCCACCCACCCTCTTCGGATCTTTCCAGGCTCCCCTTCCTGGGCACCCTGCAGCCTTGGCATGAGCCTCTGCCTGGGCACTCTTGCTTCACGCCTGGGCGACCTCATTCTCATCTTCCAGGCCGGGGCTGGGACAACACTTCCCCGGGGACGTGCACTGAGCTCCCACACCGCGTGATTGTCCCGTCACTGCCCCGGTCTCAGGCCTGGTCTGTGTGCTGTCTGCCTCTCTCCAAGGCTGTGAAGCCAGAGACGATTGATCCCGGCCATAGTCACAGCACATCAGTAAACAGTAGGTATTCGATAAGTGTTATTCACTTAATGGATAGATGAAAAGCCTTTCCACCTCTTGACAGATCAGGGCTCAGCCCTTCGACCGGGCTCTCGGCGGGGCCTGCACTGAGCCCTGGAGAAGACGCGGTGGTGGCGGGATGCCGGGCTCTGAGGCCCAGCTCTGCCGCCGGCCGGGCCCACCAGCTCTGGCCCCGGATGGTGGCATCTCCCTCGGCCCGGCTCCTTTCCTTTCCAGAGAGCCCTGAGGAAGCCTAATGGTTGCCTTTACTTGGAAATATGTTCTTTTAATGCATTTGAATAGGAAGCATATGCACATGGTGCAAAACTCAAAAGGCATAACGGATATACGTTGGAAATAACTCCTATTCTGGTCTTGCCCTGCCTCGCAGCTGCCGCCTCAGAGGGTGCCATGGCTACCCCTTTCCTGTACCTCCTAGAGGTAATTTATGCACAAATAAACAAACACATACACCCGCTCAGCTGGAGCATTCCCCGCGTGCTGTCCTGTACCTTTTCCCAGTTAACCTGAGGCTGGAAGGTGATTCCGTACAAGCACAGAAAAGGCCTCTTTCTTTGAAGGCTGCATGCTATTTTTTTTTTAAAAAAAATTTTATTGATTTTTATTTTATTTTATTTATTTATTTTTTTTTCTCCCCACCCTCCCGGCTGCATGCTATTTCATTGCGTGAAACTGTGTCATAACGGACTGAATGGGCCCCTACTCATGGACATTTAGGTTGTTCCAACTCCTTTGCCAATAACCTTCAATTTCTATTATTTTGCTCATGGGACCAGCATGCATATATATGACAAAATCCTAGAAGTGGCATTTCTGGGTCAAATAATCTGTGTCTGGATCCTTTTGGTGCCACCATCAGACTGGCCTCCACACAGGCGCTGCTCGGTTACCCACGGCCCCACTGACATCGTGTGTTAACCGATGCTTTGAATTTCGTGATTTGGTAGATGACAAGTGCTGTCTCTCTAGTTTGACTGTTTTTCTCTCTCTTTAAAAATTTCGTGTTTAAAAACACACTCACTACAGATCTTTTTGTTATTGTTAAATCCTCACCCGAGGGTATTTTTCCATTGGTTTGGGGGGAGAATGGGAGAGAGAGGTATTGGTGTGAGAGAAACACATTGATTGGCTGCCTCCTGCATGCGGGCCAGGGAGAAGCCTGCAACCAACCTTGACTGGAATCGAACCCGGACCCTTTGGCCCACAGGGCAAAGTGCTAGCCACTGAGCCAAACCGACTAAGGCCACATCACAGGACATCTTAACCATTTTCAAGCAGACAGTTCACACTGCTGTGCAGCCACATTTCTCTTTTAAACCACATTTAGCGAGGCCAACTCAGTGGCCGGCCCAGCAACTTAGTTGGGGGAAGGAGGTGACAAATGTAAGCAGGCAGGACACGCGGAGTCCCAGGGCCAGCCTGGGCGGCACAGGCCCCTGGGCAGAGGGGGTGTCCGGAGGCTCCCAGGAAGCGGGGGGTCGGAATGGTCCCGGAGGGAGGGCAGCCCTCCAGCAGAGGCTCCTACGGGTCCAGGTCCGGGTGGGTCCAGAGAGCCGGGTGGGTTCTAGAAACTACGTGCAACCTTCCTGAGCTGAGAGGAGCCGCGGTGAGGTGAGAAGTCGGGGTCTTGGGCTGAAGGGCCGGGGACGCCCTGGGAGGACTTTGGCTTTGGGGGAGGCGGCGTGGGGCAGAGAGCGCAGGAGAAGAGAAGGCGGGAGGCCGGCAGGTGGCAGGGTCCGGGGAGAGCACCGGCGAGGACAGGATGCCGCGCTCCGGGGTGCGGAGCGAGCTCGGGCCCCTGCGCACGGGGCTGGCCGGGTGGAGGCCGGCGCGGGCGGCGCGTTTCCCAAGGGGACGCCCCCCTGGGAGAGGGACCCGCCCTGGGGTGGCTGGGTCACCGCAGACACTGAACCGCCCGAGCGAGGAGGCGGGAGACCACAGCCCGGACCGTCTCCCTCCGCGGACGGAACCCCCCCGTGGGGCGCGGGACCGCAGACCCAGGCCAGGGCCGCGGGCGGCTCAGACTCCCCGCCTGCGGGAGCCGGGGTCACTGCGGCTCCCAGCCCGGCCCGCAGCCCCGCCCCCACGGCTGCGGGCCGGAGGGCCTGGCGGGAGGGGCTGAGGATGCTCCGGGGACCCGGAGAGAGCCCGCGTCGCCATGGCAACCAGGCGGGCGGCGGGTCCGGAGACTCCGGAGGGAGGAAGGAGCGGGCGCGGGGGCTCCGAGCGGGCCGCAGGGGGCGGCGTCGGGGGGGGCGGCTGGGGAACCCCGCGCCGGGAGCTCGTGTGTGCGGGTGTGAGTGCGGGTGCGCGCGAAGTTTCCCGGTGGGTGTGCGGCTCCCGGGCTTGGCTTGTGTAAGCGCGCACGTGGGCCCGCGTGTGGGGGTGCCTGTGCGGGATGCGGGGCCGGCCTGCGTGCTCGTGACTGGTGTGCACGCGTGTGCCTCCCGAGTGCGCCCGGCCCGCCGCTCCCGGCCCCCCCGCCGGCGCCCGCAGCTCCCGCCTCCCCGCGCGCCCTCCGCCCGCACTCCCCGGCTCTCCGCCCGCCGGTCACAGCCCGACTGCGCTCTCCCGCGGCCCCGGAGCCGCCGCCGGCCTGCTCCGCCGTCCCCGGCGCCGGCACCTGTTGGAGGCGCAGACACAGGTGCGGGGCCGGGGCAGGGGGTGCGGTGCTGCGGGTGGGGTGGGGGCGGGGCGGCCCGCTCAGGCTGCAGGTGCTGGCGCCCCTGGAGCCCATCTGGGAGGAGGCGTCCGAGGAGGGGCCGGGCCGGGGCTGCGGGCGGGGGCCGGGCAGGAGGCTGCCCCGGGGCTGAGCGCGGGGGGAAGTGAATGCCCGGACGGGTGGGTGGCCCCGGGCTGGACCAGCGCCGCTGCAGAGGGATGGGCAGAGCCCGGAGACAGAGGGGGCCAGGGGTGGCTCCGGGGAGCAGGCAGGCCCAGGGGCTGACGGAGGCCGGATCGAGGGGCAGGAGCTGGAAGATGACAAAGGGGCCGCGGTGAGTGGCCAAGGCTGAGGGGGGCCCGGACTTTGGGGGAGGCATTAGCAGCCGCCTGTGGAGCAAGGGCCCAGCTGGCCTCCCTCCACACCCAGAGGGGGGCCACGCCGGGAGGCGCTGCTGGCCCGCAGCAGCAGCCACAGGTACAGGACGGGGCTCAGCTGGACCCTCCCTCCCTCCCCCAGACACGGCGCTGCATGAGGGGCCGCAGGGGCGATCGCATGACCATCAACATCCAGGAGCACATGGCCATCAACGTGTGCCCCGGGCCCATCCGGCCCATCCGCCAGATCTCCGACTACTTCCCCCGCCGGGGGCCGGGGCCTGAAGGGGGCGGGGGCGGAGGGGGCTTCGCGGAGGCTCCTCCCCGGCTGGCCCCCCTGGCCCTGGCCCCCCCTGCAGCCCTCCTCGGGGCCACCACGCCCGAGGACGGGGCCGAGGTGGACAGCTACGACTCGGATGATGCCAGTGAGTCTGGGGCTCCAAGGGCCCAGGGGGGTCCTGGGGGCCCGGGGCCTGTGGGAAGGGGATGGGGCCCCTCGGGGTGTATGTGGGGGAGGCAGTGGGCGCAGCCACTACAGCTGCAGTCAGTGTGGCGATTACAGCTTCAGCAAGGCTCAATATTCAATATTTCTCCTGAGACAAACACCCACACAGCCCAGTTGCAGCCGAACCAGGAACCCAACACAGGCTGGCAGGCTGACACGCACGCACCTTCCCAGCCACACACAGCCGGCCGCCGCCGCTCACACACCCGCCTTCCCCGCGGACCCACCGCTCTCTCCGCCAGCCACGCTGGGCACGCTGGAGTTCGACCTTCTCTACGACCAGGCCGCCTGCACGCTGCACTGCAGTATCCTCAGGGCCAAGGTGGGCAGCCCCTCCCGAGCTCAACCCTGTTTGCCCCCCCCACCCCAGGCCACACCCCCGCTCCCCTCCCCACGCCCCCACCCAAGTCCCCTTCTCCCCGGCTCTCCACACCCCAAGGA
Source organism: Pipistrellus nathusii (assembly GCA_963693515.1). Lineage (NCBI taxonomy): Eukaryota > Metazoa > Chordata > Mammalia > Chiroptera > Vespertilionidae > Pipistrellus > Pipistrellus nathusii. The sequence continues at coordinate 94,656,659 of OY882861.1, forward strand.
CCCACTCTGCTGAGGGAGGGCAGGGAGCTCACTGCTCCGTCCTTCCCTCCTCGCCAGGGCCTCAAGCCCATGGATTTCAATGGCCTGGCCGACCCCTACGTCAAGGTGCACCTGCTGCCTGGAGCCTGCAAGGTAATAGCCCCTCCCCCCCGTGTGACGCAGCCTCGGGGCCTGCCCCCAGCCTCCCCCTGCTTTCAGCCTGTGGGTCCAGGGGACATGCGCTGAGAACCCTTCGCCCCCACTGCAGGCCAATAAGCTGAAAACCAAGACGCAGAGGAACACTCTGAACCCCGTGTGGAACGAGGACCTGACCTACAGCGGCATCACGGACGAGGACATCAGCCACAAGGTGCTCAGGTGAGGCCCCTCCTGCTCCCAAAGGTTCCGGCTCCGCACCCCCCACCCCCACCCCCCGGGATGGCCGGCACTGGAACCTTCCATGGCTGGTTTACTTCCCACGAAGCCCCTCTCAGCTGCTCAGGTACAATCAGAGGCGCCCCATCCCCTTCGGCAGCAGGCCACCCCAAATGCCTCCTGCTGCCTTCAGCACCGCCCTCTCTGATCCCCGCCATTACTTATCCTTCCCCTCTGGCCTCTTCTGCCGGGAGAGTGCTCCCTGCTTCCGCTTCTCTTCCCGCAACCCTGACCTCCACTCCTCAGAGGCCCTGCCTCCCCCCGAGCACGCTCCCTGGTCCCGGCAGGCCAGGCCCGTGCAGGTCTGCCATCCTGTGGCTCTGCCCCTCCGCCTCTAAGGAATGAAGTCCTAAGGGACAGGAAACTTGCCCAGTCACCCCCGAGGTGTTATGGGGAGAGCAGTCCCTGACAGGAACCAAGGGCAGCAAACCCAGGCTTCTAGAACTTTCCTTTATTCTTGGGCAATAGGGAGTCATGACAGAGTTTGCATCAGGGCAGGGGCATAGTCAAGGGCTGTGTTTTATTTAAAAAAATTTTTTAGGTGTTTATCAATTTATTATTTTTATTTACTTCAGAGAGAAAAGAGAGGGATAGAAATATCAATGAGAGAGAGAGAGAGAGAGAGAGAGAGAGAGAGAGAGAGAGAGAATCATTGATTGGCTGCCTCCTGCACGCCCCCTACTGGAGATGAAGCCCACAACCCGGGCATGCGCCCTGACCAGGAATTGAACCGGGACCTCCTGGTTCATAGGTTGATGCTCTACCACTGAGCCTGCCGGCCGGGCAGGGCTGTGTTGGGAGATCACCTTGATGCTGTGTGTGAGGTGACTGGAGGGAGGGCAGAGGCAGGACCAGAAAGGCAGGCCCATATTTCAGATGCTAGAGAATGAGGACTACATCGCTCTGGCTGCCCCGTGGCGTCCAGCCTGGGCCGTGCCTGTTTACGTTTCTTCGTTTCCCTTGACCCTGTAGTGGCTTTGGGAGGTGGGTGGGTATCAGCTTCGTTTTACAGATGAGAACTGAGACGTCAGGAGGTTGACTTGTCCAGACTCATGCGGCTGCTAGTAAGTGGCAGAGCTGGGAATGACCATTCCTACATGACAGCTACCCACGTGTCACAGCAGAAGCAAGTGCAGGGGCTGAGGGAGGAGACAACAGAAGTGAAAACACGGATTATCTCTGGTCCCACAGTCTCTCCCAGCCCGCTCCCGCTCCATGCAGCCCAGGGCAGGAGCTCCGGGGAGGGCTGCCTTGTCCAACTGCCCAGGCTCCTCTCACATCCGGAACTGGTGACCACACCCACCAGTGCACACCCTACGCACGTTCAGCAGGACCCTGTCCACAGGCCAGAGGCAGGGATCGGGAGGGTCCCCAAGACCCGTGAAGGCTTCTGGAAGTCGCTGAGCAGATCCTGATGGGTCAGGACAGTCTGGGCAGTGTGGAGGGAGGGGAGAGGAACAGGGGCCAGCCCACTTTACAGATGAGGTGTGGAGCACTGGAGGCAGAGCAGGACCTGCTCGGGTGCCCAGGCTCCCTGGAGTGGGCCCAGGAGCCGGGGGCACTGACCTCGGTTTCCCTGCAGGATCTCCGTGTGCGATGAGGACAAGCTGAGCCACAACGAGTTCATCGGGGAGATCCGAGTACCCCTCCGCCGCCTCAAGCCTTCGCAGAAGAAGCATTTTAATATCTGCCTCGAGCGCCAGGTCCCGGTCCGTAGGGGGCTGCAGAGCGCTGAGGGGAGGGGGTCCTGGGGAGGCCAGGTTTCCAGAACCTTCTCTCTGCCCTCAGCTGGCGTCACCCTCTTCCATGTCGGCAGCGCTGAGGGGCATATCCTGTTACCTGAAGGAGGTGAGGCACCTCCTGGGCACGGGTCCGGGCGGGAGGAGCTGAGGGTGCAGGCTGAGCCCTGTGTCTGCCCCCAGCTGGAGCAGGCGGAGCAGGGGCCTGGGCTGCTGGAGGAGCGAGGGCGCATCCTGCTGAGCCTCAGCTACAGCTCTCCGCGCCGGGGGCTGCTGGTGGGCATCCTGCGCTGCGCCCACCTGGCCGCCATGGACGTCAACGGCTACTCTGACCCCTACGTCAAGACGTGAGCCCCCCCTGCCGAGGTCCCCCTTCCCTCCCTCCCCCCGTCCCCAGGGAGCCTGACCTCTGCCCTGTCCCTCTCCGGCCGATCCCTGACCACCCTGCTCCTCTGCCCCTGCCCCACCGCCTTGGCAGGTACCTGAGGCCAGACGTGGATAAGAAATCCAAGCACAAAACAGGCGTGAAGAAGAAGACTCTCAACCCAGAATTTAATGAGGTGAATGGGGAAGGGATCAGACATCAACAAGGGGGGGGGGCGGGCAGGTAGGGGGGCAGGCAATGCCTCATGGAAGGTGTGGCTTGCCCTGTCCCAGGAGTTTTTCTATGAGATGGAACTCTCAGCTCTGGCCACCAAGACTCTGGAAGTCACCGTCTGGGACTATGACATTGGCAAATCCAACGACTTCATTGGTGAGGGAGGAGCCCGCTGGGTGGTGCCGAGGGAGGGAGGGCGGGCGGGCGGGCAGAGTGGCGGCGAGCAGGGCCCTGACTTTGCCTCTCCTGCTCCCCAGGTGGCGTGTCCCTGGGGGCTGGTGCCCGGGGAGAAGCCCGGAAGCACTGGAACGACTGCCTGCAGCAGCCGGACACGGCCCTGGAGCGCTGGCACACCCTGACCAGCGAGCTGCCCCCTGCCGCGGGGGCTCTGTCCTCAGCCTGAGCGAGGCGAGCAGCTGCCCAGCTCAGGCTAGGGCTGGGTCCGTACCAACCTTCGCACGAGTGTGTTGCACGTTTACAGGGGTGGATGCCGCCCGCCCTGCACTACCTGTCTTATGTCGTGAGACTGTGACCGTGGTCCGTCTTCCTGTGGGGACTGTGGAGACCTGTACTCACATATGCAAACCTCCTCCTGCCTGACTCGCTACCACATGCAGATATGCAAACCCCCGTCCTGTGCACACCGGCAGGGAGCGTCCTGCCGGGCCTGCCGGGCCCAGCTGCTGCTTCTCCCGGCCGCTCCCGGCCGCCCGGCCCCTCCGCACGGGGAGGAGGTCGGATTGGGGGGGTTCGAAAGAGGAGACGTTTCCAAAAAAGAAAAGGACAAAAAGCAAAAAAGAGCCACTCCTTTAATACAGAACCTTCGTTAAGAACGTCTAGCCCTGTACAGCTGCCCTTTTAGACGGGAGGGAGGCCCCGCGGGGTCTCGGCCTCCCCGGGGTGCAGATGTTCCAGCCACTCATCCCACCACTGTCCCCAGGCCGGGGCCGGGGAGTGAGGGCAGCTCCTGCCCTCCCCGGCGAGGGCCCTCCTTCCAGGGGACACGTGTGCATGTTTACGCCTGTTCTGATCGTGTCAGTGGCCGCAGCATGGCACTGGGCGTCAATAAATGTCTCTGTGGAAGCTGGGGCTCGTGTGCTGGCACAGGGGCGGGCAGGGGCTCGGGCAGAGGGCTCACTCCGGGATGTCGATCACCAGGTCATCGTCTCCATCCAGGGCATCGTCCCCGCTGCCTGCATCGCTGAACATCTGCCGAGGGACTGCGCTCAGGATCGTGGGGGGGGGCATCTTAGGGGGAGGCAGTGGGGCCAGGGCTGCCCCCACCCCAGCCCCAGAACCCCGGCTGGGAAAGGTCAGCGGCCCTCCCACAGGGCAGTCAGGGGGTCCCACCGCCATCTGCAGCAGGGGGGAAGAAACACAGGGCGGGCCGTCAGGAAGGAATGGGACCTCCAGGAGGCAGTTCTGGGGGTGGGGAGGGGCAGAGGCTCATTCAAGGGGTGTTGGACGCAGCCAGGCCAGCCATGCTGGAATCAGGGGCCTGCCCTACCGGTAGCCACTTCAGTCTCAAACTAGCAGGTGCCTGGGGGTAGAGGGTGGCAGTGATGGAGGCAGTGATGAAGGCGGGTGGGGCTTACAGGAAACCAGGAGGGAGAGCTGGGCCCGGCCTCACCGGGAGGCACCTGGGCAGCTCCTGTGAGGGACAGCAGCACAGCCTGGACCCGCCTGCCTGCCTCTAGGCACTGGATTCCACCGGCCACCACTGGCCTCTCTCCTCCTAAGGGGGCTCGCTGGTTCGGTGGGAGGGGTGTCCTAGGTCTGCACCCCGCTACGTGAGGCCTCATATCTGGGACGGCCCCTCCGTGGGATCCCGCAGCCACTGGCCCAGGCCAGGCCCTCCTCTCAGCTCACCTGGGCTACGGAACCAGCCTCCTAACTGGACTCCCTGCCTCCAGCCTCTCCCAGCTCCAGCTCCTCCTCCGCACTGCAGCCAGAGCGAGCTCTCTACAACACAGACCTGCACGTGTCACTCCTCCACGGGCGGCCTCAGGCTCCTTGCTGCCCGCAGGACGGGCAGTGCTGCGTGCCTGAGACGGCGAGCGGTCCTTCCACCTGCAGTGTCCTCTCTAATTGTCAAAGTCCTCTGTGTCCTCTGAGGCTGGGAAGTGGCCTCGTCCTGCCCCACCCGCCAGCCCATCCTGCTAGGTCCTTACACCTTCCCCAGAGCGCTCCGGGGCCTCACGCCTCGCCTGAGCACATGCTGGGCACATGCTGACAGTGACTCCCATGAATGCTCTCTGACCATTCTGGTCACCTGCAAGGGCGGAGGTCACGGCCAGAGGAGAAAACAGCTGCCAGGGCCCCATCGGGCAATGCCCACCTGTCTGGGCGGGGTGGCAGCGAATGCTTACGTGTGGTCTTCACAGCGGCCCTTCTCACTGTGTTAACCCCTCAGCCTCACGGCTGCCCTCCCCGCTGTGGAGGGCCAGAGCGGGTTTTTAATCGGGGTCAGCACCTCAGTGACAGCCAGGACTGGTGACAGGAGGCCCAGCACCCTGTGTCCAGTACCAGGCTCCCATGTGCACACATAGGAGCGGACAATGGCTGAAAAACACAGCGGCCTGAGGACTGTCCGCGCCTCTGGCCACTGCTCCTGAGCCCCGCTCAGTTCCCACTTCCGCACCCTGCTTAGACTCACTCAGCGGCCTCCTCAGGGGACCAGCAGCGGCTACCGTTCACCTGTGGCTTACCAGGGACCAGGCACTTAACTCCTGTTAACTGACAGACCCAATGACCTCATGAGAAGCTGAAGCTCGGAGAGGTCAATGACATGCCCAAGGTCACAGGGAGGAGCTGGGATTCAAACCCAGCCGAGTCTGACTGAAGCCCAGGCTCTTAACTGGCCTGCTTCCCCTCCTCACGCCACGTCACTCAGAAGCCAGCGACCCCCACTCCCTTCGCGGACCCGCCAGACCCTGGGCCTCAGGCCTTCTATGACCCCCACATGTCCCCCCAATCCTAGTTTTTCCCAACACTGTTCCTCTCATCCTCCTGCTCTTGCCCAAACAACCCGTGGCCATGTCCTTTGTCTTCCTTCCACCAGCGCCTCAGCCTGTAATACCCAATCTCTCTTACCCTGGGCTCAAGTGCTACCTCTTCTTTGGGGCCTTCCCTGAATTATCCCCTTCCCCAAGCACAGCCACTGATCTGGGCCTCTCTCCCAACCGAATTCTCTCTCCTGAATGTCTGCACCTTGGCTCCAGCCTGTACCTCTTCCACTCTGACTCAGCGCTGGACGCACCGCCTCCTGTGTCACGTCTCCTGGAGCTCAGTGCGCAGGCCTCTCCTCTCCTCCACCCACAGGCTCACTGCCGATCGCATCCACTTCCATGCTGATGCTTTCCGGGCATCACCCCGTGAGCCCAGGCTCATCACCCAGTTGTCTGCTGGCATTTCCAGACAGAGTCTCAACACGTCCAAAACCACACCCGGCGTCTCTCCGCCCTGGCTTCTTTCTCACAGCCAATCTGGTCTTCCCGTGGCTCATTCTCTGCAACAGACCCTCCCCACTGCTATCTGGTTCACTGCAGCGGCCTCCGCACTGGTCTCCCCATTCCATCCTGACCAGATTCTCTCCCTCTCCCCTTCCCCTCCCCAATCTATTCTCCACACAGCAGTGCCAGCAATCTTGTTACCATGTAAATCAGATCAGATTCTCCTCTGCCCAATCTCTCCAAAGACTCCCTATTCATTCACAGCCTTTACACACCTGCAAGGCCTTACACAATTTACCGCTATTTCCCTGACCTGCTCCCTGAGCATTCTCTCCTCTCGCTTTCATCTGATCACACTGACTCCTTCCTGGTGCTTGAACAGCCAAATATGCACACACTCTGCTACCCCACTGGTTAGCCTCTGCACTGGTTGGTCTTCTGATTGGAACACTTTGCCAGAGAGCTGCATGGCTTCTCTCATTTCGGTGAAGTCTCTGCCAAATACCATCCCAGACCACAGGAGTGCCCATCTAGTCTGCTGCTCCCCTCCTCTTCACCTGGCTCCACTGTTCTGCACGGACACCTATTAATTTTATTTTCTGCCTGTTCTGCTAAAATACGAGCTCCTGCAGGCAGAGGTTTGTTTTGCTCACCACTTCATCTGCAGCACCGAGCAGTGCCTGGTGCGCAGCGGCCACTCGGTAACACCTGCTGATTACATGTATTCTGATTGCTCACTTTCAGACACAGAGTCTGAGACTTGGAGGGTGGAAGACCCTGCTCAAGGTCCCATGGTTTCAAGGGGTGCAGCCTTGCTTGATTCTAGATCCCACAACCCCTCTCTCCCTCCCTCCGGGCTGCCGGGCATCACAGAGGCCTGGCCCCAGTCACCACAGCAGACTAAGGGCAGGACCCTAGCATCTTTACCCTGAGTCCCCCAAGGCTGGTCCTACCCCCAATTTGTCTCCACAGCGAGCCTGTGAGCCAGGATTTCTCTGATCCATGTCTCTCAGTACTTGGCCGTGGGTTGGGCCCCTAGCAGCCCCCAATAAGTCCTTCAAATTCTTGAACAGGCCCCCAGTCTCTGTCCTGAGCCTCCCTCAAATGGCTCTCCTGTGCCATTCTGGCCCCTCCCTAACATCCCCGAACTGGGTACCTTGAGTTTCCGGGGCAGGCGGGGCCGTTTCTCCCGCTTGGGCCTCAGGGGGCTGGGCTCGGGCAGCTGCAGGGCCAGGTAGTCAGAAGGGAAGGGGGGGTAGGGGGGAGAAGCCAGCTGCAGGTGGGAGTGGGGGATGGAGATGGGAAATGGAATGGATGGGTGGGGGGTGAAGGGAAAAAATGCAAACAGGAAGAAGAATGGAAAAACAAGAGATGATGATGAGTGTGGCTTCTGAGAGCAGAAGGGGATGGGACAGCAGCAGGACTTTGTCCTGGGGTCTGCTCTCCTCAGTCATATCTGCCCCCCATTCCTACCAGCGAGAACCAGGCAGCCAGGACTCACACCCCTCCAAGGGATGTCCCAGAGCTGGGCCAGTTTCACCCCGAGGCCCGGCCCCTCTACCCAGATGATCCCACCTCCCTCCCAGGCATCTCAGTTACCATTTCCCATCCCTGAGCCCCACTCACCGAGCTCAGGTATGGGGAGGGGGCCCCGGAGGCCTGCAGGGGAAACCCTGTGGAAGGAGGCAGAGAGAGGCTGGAGGGGGAGGGGGCACCCCCCACCGGAGGGCTTCTTCTCCTGGAGAAAGGAAAGGGAGGGGTCAGAGGGAGCTGGGAGGCCCAGCTGCCCGCCCCCCCCCCCCCCCCCGACTGATGGCTTCTTCTCACCTCTTGGGGGCTGGCGTGTCCGACAACTTGGGTGTCCCCTCTGTCTCACTGTTATCTGAAGACGCAGTGGCATCTGAGTCTGGGAGGGGGAGAGCTGGTCAGTGGGGAGGGTTCCTGTCCACCCCAGAGGTATAACCTCGACTCTGTGGAAGGGCTGCAGGGAAGCGGACTCTCCAGCTGGTGCATGTGCTATTCGGGGAGCCCAGAGATTCTACGTCTTACGAAGTCCTTTACGACTGACTTCCACACACACGTCCTGCCGGCTCCTCCATGGCAACACCTGTCAAGCACTTCCTCCTGCCAGACCCTGACCAGGCACCTTGCATTCACCGCCCCCCAGCCCCCCTTGTCTTCAACCATCCAAAGGAAGGTGAGGGCCTCACCCCCACTTTCCAGATGAGGTCACTGAGGTCAAGAGTGAGGTGTGGGGCTGAACTCGAACCCTGGTCTCTGACTCCCTGGCTAACTTCCGCCACTCTTTCCTTATTCACCTCTAAGCTGCTTTCAGCTCCCGCCTCTGCTCCACTTCCTACGATCCAGGGTCCTGCTAACCCATCTCTCAAATTTCTCCCGTCTTCACCCACTCCCCATCCCAACCGCCACAAGATGAAGCCACTGCCCTGTGTCAAAGCCACCTGAGCAGGCAGTCCCACCTCTCCTGCAGCACACTGGCCACTCCAATCCAGAACCACCCAAGTCCTGATCACATCTGAAATGCTTACTGTGGCCTCAACCTGCCTTCCTGAGCTCCCAACCAAACTACACTCTTCACATCATGCCAGCCAATTTGATAAAAAAAACAACGCTTAGCCCAAACCGGTTTGGCTCAGTGGATAGAGCGTCTGCCTGCGGACTGAGAGGTCCCGGGTTCGATTCCGATCAAGGGCATGTACCTTGGTTGTGGGCATATCCCCAGTAGGGGGTGTGTAGAAGGCAGCTGATCGATGTTTCTCTCTCATCGATGTTTCTAACTACCTATCCCTCTTACTCCCTTCCTCTCTGTAAAAAATCAATAAAACATATTAAAAACAAAACAACGCTTACTTCCCAGTCTGTGCTTCTACCTACAAGGTCCATCACTCATTTGACAAACAACTGCTACATGTAATGTGCGTTTCTCAATTTCTTGGCTGAGACATATCCTTTAAGAAGCAAATTAATATGTCTGATCACTATTGTACACCTGAAACTAATACAATATTGTATGTCAACTGTAACTGAAAAAGTGTGATTGAATGGCACCTCTCTGAGAAGTCTTCCAAAATCCTCAGGCCCAGCTAATCACTGCTGTTCCAGAACTCTCCTCTCACACGTCATGGTTCTCCTTACACTGTGCTAACTGTGTCACGTGTGGACATTCCCCGACCAGACTGTGGGGTTCTCCAGAGTACAAGCGGGGCTTGTGTGTGCAGCTCCTGCTCTTCAGATTTATCACTCTGACCATGAACATGCTGGCTTTCTGGCTTCCTACCCTGAAACTCCCCTTGGTCAGAAGTTAGTTGGAATACCTGAGGGAAGGAACAGAAGGCAAAGAGAAGCCAGAATAAAAGCCAAATGTTTTTGCCATGACCTAGATGAGCTGGCTTCTACCTTCTGCTCTGACCTCATTTATCATCTGCTGTCCTCCTATAATATGTAGATGAGTGGTGGTGTGTGTTCCAATCAAATTTTTACAAAAACAAGCAGTCTGGCTGAATGTCATCTGCTGACCCTGCTCCAGACCAATGTTTAAAGGGGCCACAGAGAGAGGTGATTGTTCGTGACATGGCTTCCAAGGGCCCCATCCTGGAACAGAGGCACAAATGCCACTCTAGGGCTTTTCAAACTGTGGGTCCCAACTCATTAGTAGGTCATGAAGTCATTTTATTTGTTTGCAATCAGCATTCAGTGAAAAAAAAAAAAGTCTAAAAAGTGTCAGAAAAAAATGTGTATAGTGCTGAAACCAGTTTGGCTCAGTGGATGGAGCGTTGGCCTGCGGACTGAAAGGTCCCGGGTTCGATTCCGGTCAAGGGCATGTACCCTGGTTGGGAGCACATCCCCGGTAGGGGGTATACAAGAGGCAGCTGATTGATGTCTCTCTCTCATCGATGTTTCTAGCTCTCTATCCCTCTCCCTTCCTCTATGTAAAAAATCAATAAAATATATATATTTAAAAATGTGTATAGTGATCTTAACAGTTTCATTAAATTTTGTTTGATAAGTATTTAAGTAGAGACTTATTCATGATGTAAAATATATTGCTGATTGTAAATAGTGTTTTAAAAAGTTTGAAAAGAGCCGGCACCGGTTTGGCTCAGTGGTAGAGCGTCGGTCTGCGGACTGAAAGGTCCCGGGTTCGATTCCGGTCAAGGGCATGTACCTTGGTTGCGGGCACATCCCCAGTAGGGGGTGTGCAAGAGGCAGCTGGTCGATGATTCTCTCTCATCGACGTTTCTAGCTCTCTATCCCTCTCTCTTCTTCTCTGTGAAAAATCAATAAAAATATATTTTAAAAAAAAATTAAAAAGTTTGAAAACAGCCCTAGCTGGTTTGGCTCAGTAGACAGAGCATTGGCCTGCGGACTGAAAGGTTCCAGGTTTAATTCCGGTTAAGGGCACATGCCCAGGTTGTGGGCTTGAACCCCAGTGGGGGACTTGCAGGAGGCAGCCGATCCATGATTCTCTATCATGAATGTTTGCATCCCTCTCCCTCTTCCTTCCTCTCTGAAGTCAATAAAAATATATTAAAAAATAAATAAATTGAAAACACGGCTTTATATGCTTTAGCCACTCTTCAGACTCTTCTGTTACCTCAAAGTATTTGCATTTTGTTACTCTCTCTGCCTGGAAACCTCTCATTCATACCTTCTAACATTGTTGTTTTTCTTCTTCTTTCTAGCTCCAACAGTACTTCTAAAAAGGGCCTTTCTTGGACACACTGTTGAGACATCACCTGCTTTTAAATGGTCTGTAAACCAAGAACGGCTTTTATATTTTTAAATGGTTGGGAATGAAGGGACAAAAAATATTTTATATGCAATTCAAATTTCATTGTCCATAAAGTTTTACTGAAACACAGACATGCTCATTTATGTATATATAACACCTTCGGCTGCTTTTGCACTGCAACAGCAGAATTAAGAAGCTATGACAAACACTGTATGTTGTGCAAAGCTTAAAATATTTCATCGGTCCTTTACAGAAAAAGTTTATCATCCTTGCTCTAGCCTGACCTTATTCCTATCAAATCTAACATTCTCATTTCTTGCTTACTTATTATCCATCTTGTCACCACAGTATCTCCAAACACAGTGCCTAAAACACAGATGTTCAGTAAATGCCTGAGGGGAGGAAGAGCAGAGGTGGAGGGCAAGCAGCTAGGCTTAAGAACCACTGGCAGCTGTATCACCTCCGCAGCCTAAAAGGAGGGGCCCAGTTAGCTTGCTCAAGTGCCAGGAACCAGTCCTCCCTCCACCTATCACTCATGCTCACCCGAAGAGTCTTCATCCACGTTCTCGTACTGCAAGAGCCGGTCTAGGAGGAAACTGAGGAAAGAGGCGGGGAGAACAAGAGTGTTTACTGCTACTCAGCAATGTGGTCCTGGCCCTGGCCCCTCTAGCTGGTCCGCTGGAACCTAGCAGCAGCCCCAAGGCAGGCACCATGCACGTGTGACCCTATTCCTGTAACTGGGTCCGAATATGCACATCCACAGGGACCTCATCACCCGCAGCGCTCCCTTCTCCCGCCCGGCGTGTCTCACCTCTTGTCCCGGGACACCTTCAGCAGCTTCCTCTGTGCCTTCCTCAGCTCCTCCTGAAAGCACTCGTGTTCCTGTATCACAGTCAAGGTGCGCGCTGAGCCGGCGGTGGCCCGCAAAGGGGCCCGGAACCTGGCGACAGCTCAGCCCACTCCATTTACTCGTGGGTGAGCTGCGGTCCTGCCGGCGACAGGCCTCACCCCCCACCTCCTCGCCCCATCACTCACGTAGATGAGGAACTTGAGCTTCCGTTTCAGGTTTCGGTATTTCTTCTTGTAGTCCACTTCGCCGTCCGCCGGCCCGTTCATGACCGGCCCCGCGAGCGGCGCCCGGACACTGAAGTCCGGCTACCCTAACAGCTCAGCCCCGCCCCAAACCTCCGCTTCCGGAGACTAAGGAAACGGTGCCTGCGGGGACTACAACTCCCGGCGTGCCCCGCGCCCAGCTTTCGTTACCACCCAGTGGCCCTCCCAGGGAATACCGGAAAGGAACTCTGCTTCCAGGGACTACGTTAACGCCCACGCTGGTGTCGCCGCGACTTGATGATGTCACAAAGATGGCGGACGCTGGAGGTTCGCCCTTACTGTTTCTACATGTGCTCAGAGATTGGAAGGCACAAGTCTCTTCCCCCGAGGAGTCCTAGTTTCCAGGAGAGATGTCCCTTCAGTCTTTCTAAGTCACAGCGGCCTAGCTTGCCCGAGACCACGGACGGAGGCGTCGCGGATTGATTACGTACACCCAAAGGTTGCCCCGCCGAAGGTTTCTATCGAGAATTTTTAAAAAACGATCGATTCTAAAAAAAAAAAAAAAAAAAAAAAAAAAAAAAAAAAAAAAGGTAGGGGGAGGAGCCGCGAGACCCTCCAACTGCCGGGAAACCAGCCCAAGCGCCCTGCAACCGACACCCAACGGTCCCTCGCCTTACAACGCCACTGCACTGCGCGTGCGCACGTTCCTGTCAAACGCGCTAACGGAGGCCGAGAGGAAAAAGGGCTGGGGCCACCAATCCCAATCGAGCAAAATGGCGCGGGAGAACGAGATGCGGGAGTTTACCCGTAGCTTCTTCCGAGGCCGTCCGGACCTCAGGTGCACTGGAGGTCGGGGTTGGGGTGGAAAAGGGCGTGGCCGGCCGGGGACTCCCCCTTGACATCTCTCTCCGCAGCACGCTCACCCACTCCATCGTGCGGCGGAAGTTCTTGGCTCACACCGGCAGCGACCACCTGAGTCCCAAGGAGAAGCAGGCACTGAAGCGGCTCGTGGAGGAGGAACTGCTGAAGATGCAGGTGTGGGCGGAACCCCCTCCACGGGAGGAGGGCTTGTTGCGGAGTAGGGGCCGAGAAGGGGTGTGGCAGAGCATCACCTCGATACGTTTTGCCCTCTTGATGCACAAACAGGTGGATGAAGCGGGTGCCAGAGAAGGACTAAACCTTGCCAAGAAGACAAAGAGGCCACCCACATCCTGCAATGACCCAGAGAGAAAAAGGTTCCGTTTGAATTCAGATTCAGGTTAGTGCCTTCTGCATAGTTGGTTCATTCAGAAAGTATTTACTGTGCATGTAATATGTCCCAAGGCACTGGATGAGGTCGCCAGGAACCAGGAACACGGTGGACTGATGGCTGTTTCCTGTTGTCTCTGCATTCATCTGTCAAATCAGGGTCTGAGACAACCTGTCCCAACCTTCTGTTCTCTCCACATTCCAGAGCCCAGTGCTGCAGCCTCCAGTCCAGACTGCTTCAGCCATCCAGCAAAGAATGGGATGGGGGCGGCAGTCAGTCTCACAGAGGAGAGTCCAAAGCAGGCCTCAAAAAGAGCAATTGCGAGCAGCGACGAGGAAGAACAGCAGAGGGACCCGACTGCATACAAGACTGGATTAGAGGAGGAGGAGGCAGTGAAGGAGAGCTCGGAGGAGGAGAGCTCTGATAGAACATGTAAGGTCTGGAAAGAAGAGAGCAGTGAGGAAGGGAATAAGGAAAAGGAGTCCAAAGGCAGGACTAGGAAGAAACGTGTGACCAAGGACAGGACCCAGTGGGCTGGTGGCAGAAGGCAGAGTGGCAGCAGCGAGGAGGATGGGGAAGACAGCTGCGGGAAGGTGAAACCAGCTACTAAAGGCAGGGGAAAGTCAGCCAAAGCAGAAAGTAGAAAGACAACCAATGGCGAGGCAAGTGACTCGGAGAGGGAGGCGAGTGACAGTGAGGCAGGGGGGAGCCTCCAGGGCGAGAGGAAGGGCCGCTCTTACAGGAAGAGCTCCAAGAAAAGCAGGTCACGAAGCTCTTCGTCCTCTTCTGCCAATGGCAGTCCGGAACCCAAAGGCAGGAAGGTGAGGGAGAAGATGGGGCGGGAGGCCACAGTTAAAAACAAGCAGGTACCAGGCAAGATGTCAGCTAGTAGGAAGCAGGCCATCGAGGACAGTGAGGACAGTGAGGAAGAACTTGCCCAAAGGATGGAAAACAAAAGAGCCAAAAGACACCAGGAAAGTGCAACGGAGAGTGAAGGGGAGGAGACCCTAGCCAAGAAAGAGAACAGAGAGGAGGATTGGAAACCCAGAGCTCCGAACAATGGAGGGGAAAAGTCAGCTTGGGAGGACAGGAGCAGTAAGCAGAAAAGCCTGGCAGCAGAAGTGCTGGGGGACGGGGCGGACAGAGAGGAAGAGAAGGAAAGAGCAGCAGGTAGCGGAGATGACAGTGAGGGAGATGAAGAGCCCCTAGTGCAGAGGAAGGGCAAGGACAGGACCCAGTGGGCTGGTGGCAGAAGGCAGAGTGGCAGCAGCGAGGAGGATGGGGAAGACAGCTGCAGGAAGGTGAAACCAGCTACTAAAGGCAGGGGAAAGTCAGCCAAAGCAGAAAGTAGAAAGGCAACCAATGGCGAGGCAAGTGACTCGGAGAGGGAGGCGAGTGACAGTGAGGCAGGGGGGAGCCTCCAGGGGGAGAGGAAAGGCCGCTCTTACAGAAAGAGCTCCAAGAAAAGCAGGTCACGAAGCTCTTCGTCCTCTTCTGCCAATGGCAGTCCGGAACCCAAAGGCAGGAAGGTGAGGGAGAAGATGGGGCGGGAGGCCACAGTTAAGAGGGAGACCTAGAGTGAGACCAGCAGACCTGACCTTCAGCTGTCGTCTTTTCCTGCCAGGCTGGTCGTGACGAGGACCACCCTGCTGTGATGAGACTGAAGCGCTACATCCGGGCCTGTGGCGCCCGTCGCAACTACAAGAAGCTGCTGGGCTCCTGCCGCTCGCGCAAGGAGCGCCTGAGTGTCCTCCGGGCAGAGCTGGAAGCTCTGGGCATGAAGGGTTAGGCCGGGTGTGCCCTGGGGCTGCAGGAGGTCCTTGGCTGCTGGGGGGAGAGGATCACAAGCCTCTTCTCTCCCAGGTAACCCTTCTTTAGAGAAGTGTCGGGCTCTGAAGGAGCAGCGTGAGGAGGCAGCCGAGGTGGCATCCTTGGACATTACTAACATTATCAGCTGTTCGGGTGAGAGGCTTCTCCCTGCCCAGAGACTGATGGGGCTTGGACTTTCTCAGACAACTAATCTGCTTCTTCCCCCAGGTCGGCCACGGAGACGCACGGCCTGGAACCCTTCAGAACCAGCCGCCCCCGGGGAGCTGTACCGCCGGACCCTGGACTCGGAGGAAGAGCGGCACTGCCCCCCACGCCCGGACTGGTCTTATATGCGTGGCATCATCAGCAGTGACGGCGAGAGTAACTAAGCTCCCCATCTACCAGGAGGAACTTTATGCACCTGTAGAAAGCACACATGTATAGCAACCCCAGCCAACCCAAACTCTGTGCCCAGAGAAGCACCTTTCTTCCGACTTGAAACCCCCAGTTACAATTACTGGGATTCCATTTCTGCTTCATGTCCTCAGTGTACAGTGCTTACAGTTTATTTTTTAAGACTCAATAAAGGAATGTTTGAATCACCTCATCAAAACTAGTCCCCCATGCTCAAACCCTCCCCCCCTTTGGGCCAGGAGGTTGAGAAGTGGCCACTATCCTCCCACCCACCCCATCTAGTTCCCTTTAATTTCCCTCAGGTTCTCCACAGAAGTCCCAGCTTTCAGACCCTACCATCCAGTCTGCCATCAGGCTCTCTCAGGAGAGCGTGGCTCCCGGTGGAAGGACTTTGACAATCTAGCTTTAAGAGTGTGAAGCACAAAATGAAATAACTTGGAAACAGCTGGTGTTTGTTTTCCTTCCCCTTTAAAAAACAGCCCCTTAGCCAAAACTGGTTTGGCTCAATGGATAGAGCGTCAGCTTGGGGACTGACGGTCCCGGGTTCGATTCCGGTCAAGGGCATGTACCTTGGTTGCAGGCATATCCCCAGTAGGGGGTGTGCAAGAGGCAGCTGATCGATGACTCTCTCTCATCGATGTTTCTAACTCTATCTCTCTCCCTTCCTCTCTGTACAAAATCAATAAAATATATTAAAAAATAAATAAATAAATAAATAAATAAATAAATAAATAAAAAACAGCCCCTTGGTCTATGGGCCATCTCCTTCAGCATTCAAGGGGTGGGAGTACAGGATCTACACCTTACCAATCAGAGCACCGTGCCAGGTCTCTGGCTATAGATGGAGCCAATGAGATCACTTCAGGAATTTGCTGGGATTCTTGCTGTTGAAGTTGCTGGTAAGATGTAAGCCTGGAGATGCTAGGAGTTTGAGCATGAAGTGAACCTTCTAAAAATCTTTGAAGCCAAAAGCAAAGGGAAGCAGAGGTCAAAGTCTAATGATCTGCCGAAACCTATTTGGCTCAGTGGATAAAGCGTCGGCCTGGGGACTGAAAGGTCCCGGGGTTCGATTCCGGTCAAGGCATGTACCTCGGCGGGCATATCCCCAGTGGGGGGTGTGCAAGAGGCAGCTAACCGATGATTCTCTCTCATCGATGTTTCCAACTCTCTATCCCTCTCTCTTCCTCTCTGTAAAAAATCAATATATATATTTTTTAAAAGTCTAATGATCCCATCTAAAGCTCTGAGTCTAGTGATGGCCGAAGTAATTAAAAACACTGCAATTTTTAGTTCCACAGCCCAGTAAATTTTCTTTTTAAATACAAGTAACATCATCACCTGCCACTGAACAGTCCTTAATGCACAGCTTAGAAAGCATGAGTCCTGGGGTCTGTTAGAATAACCAACAGTTTATTAAAAGCTTGCCATGGGGCTCTGTGCCAGCCCCGTAGCTGGGAGGGGCTCACATGACTGCCCTCAGACCTGGGAGCAGCCCCCTCCAAGGTTCTTCCCTTGTTCCCCTGCCCCAGCTCTGATCTCAATAATAATAATAATAAAAAAAAGACAAGACGGCACAGGACTTCAGACGGCAACAGGGGAATGGAGAGACCCAGGCATCCTGACCCCAAGACCCCATCCTATCCTTCTTCCTAAGAAGGCCCTTTCCTCCCGTACTCCCCACCCCAGACCCCCAGACTTGCTCTGTCACTTCCCAGGTCTGCGGGGGCCTGGCGTCCCCAATCCACGGCCCCAATGCAGGGAGTTTAGTTCTCTGAATATATCTAGACCCACCCTTCCCCTCCCCCAGGGGACTAGATGAATATTTGACACACACATCTCCCTCCTTTTCCAAGGCGGTGGTGGAGAGAGACCCTGGCACCATGGTGGGGAGGCAGGGGCTCCTAGTCAGCCTTGAGGAACCTATGCCCAAGCTGACCCTGGGCCACTGGCCAGCCCAAGAAGCTCATGAGATGAGGAGGTTTGAGGAGAGCTGGAACTAACATCCATTCCCCCACCTTTGGGTGGGCCTCAAGCTTATAAGCCCGCCAGAATCAGGCTCCACCCACCCTTGCCCCTGCCCCTCCATCTGCTTATCCACCTTGCACTTCAGGAATAGAAGTGGGAGGAGCCATTGAGGATGTGGGAAGCGACACTGGTGCTGCGGCTCAGAGGCCCAGGCACTGCGGCAGCAGGTGGGCCCACGTTGTCACTGCCACTGCCCCCCGAGGCTGCCCGCCGCAGGGGCTGGGGGCTGTTTCTGAGCAGTAGCAGGGCTCCACCACGGGGTGTCCCACTCTGTGCTGGGGGCCCCAGCCAGTTTGGGGGACCTGGGGGAGCCAGAAGTGAAGGCTGACGCCAGGCTGGGGGGGGCATGCCAGGTGGAGGAGGGCCATGGCTCCAGTGTGCCCCTGAACGGGGAACAGGGCGGGAGGGCCAGGCAGGGGCAGGGGGTGGAGCGGGATAGCCTTGGGCAGCAGCCTCGGCTGGGATGCCCCCCAGAGCCATACTGGAGAAACCCAGCCTCATGCTCTCAGCATCGAAAGCCTCGATCTCACGGGCCTGCCGTTCAAGCAAACTCCGGATTCGTTCAGAACGCCCCGTTTGCAGGGCCAGCAGCTCCTCTTCCACCTGAGAGATTAGAGAGTCCACTGAGGGTTCGGGGGGAGGGGGAGGGGGACTGCCCACCCCATCCTGGAGGCCAAGCCCTCTTACCCGCTGCTCTAGCAGTGCCCGCCTCAGAGCTACTCTCTGTTCCAGCTCTCGCAACTCCCTCTCATGCTGACTCTCGGTGCGAATCTTGATCTTACTCTGATACGCATTGAGGAGCTCCAGCTCCTGTTGAAGCTGCTGCCGAAGGGCTTGGAATTCTGCCTCTTGGGTCTCATCAAGCCGCAGCTGGAAAATAGGAAGAACCAATTTTAGGGGCCTCCTTCCCAACCCCCACAGTCCTCCCCTGCCCCAGGTAGGCCTGGGCCCTAAGGTTTCAAGAAGCAGCCAGTGTCAACATCTACCAAAATGAAAGGTCGTCATACCCTGTGACACAGCAATTACACTTCCAGGAATTTATCCCCAAGGTATACTTGCACATGTGCTCGAAGGTGTTCACTGAAGCGTTGTAATAGCAATATACTGGAAACAACCTAAATGTCCACCAATAAGGGATGGGTTAAATAAATTATGGTATATTTATACCATGGAAAATTCTATGCTGTTAAAAAAATGAGATATGTGTACTGACATGGGAAGAGGTCCAAGAAATATTAGGTGGAAAAAGAAGTTAAAGAATAGTATGTAAAGTATGATTCCATTCTTGTTTCAAAATTTTATGTAACTTTCCAATATGCACAGGAAATAATCTAGTACAATTAATTATTAATATACTTCAATGAGAAGTGGGATTGGGTGAAAAAATGGCAATGAATAGTGTTACTTTTTATACCATGTGTATATTTTAAGTGACCCATTCCATGTTACTTATGTGTGATCACTTTTAGACAGCAACCTTCAAAATCCTCCAGAAGTCAGAAAATTGACCTGAGGGCTATAAGCATTTTGATTTGCTATTCATATTAAACTAACTCAGGCTCAAGGAAAAACTACAGCCGCACTTTCCTTGGTAGTTCTTGGTAGAATAGGCAGGCTGGCTTTGTTAAGACCTTAAGAAAATACTCAAGCGAGAGAATAAAACCATTGCAGAGAATACTGACAGTGGGAGGTATCTGAGGTTTGCGAGGAACAAAAAGCCCCCTCAAAAATCCACCCCCTCCCCTGCTTTCATTGCTCATAATCAAGTGGGAAATAGCGGCCAATCTCCACCATGCTCCCTCTCTGGACCCCAGGCCTCACCGCCTGTGAGCTGAGCATCTCTGAGATGGACTGGTCGTATTGCTCGGCTAGGATCGCCAGCTTTCGGGTCTGTTCTTCCTTGAGCCGCTTAAGAAGGCTCTTGTGCTGAGCTTTAGGCGTAGTCTCCAGCAAGTGTGCCCGCAGAGCCTTGTACTGCCGAGTCTGGATCTTACACGTCTCCTGGAACTGCTTCTTGATCTGCAGCTCCTTAGACTATGCAGTGGATGGACCGAGGGGAAATGGGGGCAGGGGAAAGGAAGAGGGAGAGGAGGAAGAGGAAGAACAGGAGGAAGAGGAACAGGAGGAGGAGGAACAATCAGGGGAGAAGGGGGAAAGAGAGAGGAAGAGACAGAAACAGAGACAGGGAGAGGGAGAGAAACAGAAAACATGTTAGACAGAGGGGGCGGGGGGAACTGTATACAGACAGACATGGAGAGATGGGATTGTGTTGAGAGAGATCAGGAAGATTCTCAATGGGCAAGAGATGCAAAGGAAACAAGGTTCCAAGAGCATGTTCACAGAGTTGGGTGGAAAACTCACGAGAAACAGCAGGAGTTCATGGACAGGGAACTGAGAATCTTTAGAGTACTGAGGGCATACAGGTAGCTTTAACCAT
This sequence comes from Pipistrellus nathusii, assembly GCA_963693515.1. Taxonomy (NCBI): domain Eukaryota; kingdom Metazoa; phylum Chordata; class Mammalia; order Chiroptera; family Vespertilionidae; genus Pipistrellus; species Pipistrellus nathusii. Next base: position 94,676,602 of record OY882861.1, read on the forward strand.
GCAGAGAGAAAACATGACCTAGAGATAGAAGCATGTGAGCAGATACAGAATGTGTATAAGAGAAAACCAAATCACACAACATACTCGTGGAAAAGAACAACACAGCTAAAGACAGAGAAAGGCCCAGGTTCAGTACCTCTGGGCGGGAAGGAGGGAAGGACAACCACCGAGCTGAGAAATGGATAAGAAGAGGTGGCCCCATCTCAGGCCACATGAGGCAAAGGGGCAAAGAAGTGGCCAGAAAGGGCCTGACAAGTTCAATGGGCCAACAGCTGCCACCCTGGCCAGATGTCCACATTCCAGACAGCCCCTTACACACTCAGCTCCCATTCCAAGCCCACAACCAATCCCATTTCCACGGCCCCCATACTCGTGCTTGGCCCCCAAACTCACCATCCCCTACTATTCAGGGTTTCCAGTTCCATCCCCCAGCCCTCTAGGATAATTCCTGATGCCAGGAGAGAAATTCAGCTCCCAGAAAGGGAACAGGTTGGGAGCAGCAGGGGATGAGGACAAAAGGACCCAGAACCTAAGGAGTCTCATAAGGAATCCACAAATGGGAACTGTGGGCATAAGATATGTCAAAGCTCGAAGAGGTCCAGACCCCCAGCTGGTGGTGGTCATGATGCAATAAAGTTATGATGGCAGAGAGGATGAGGCTGAGGAATGAAAGGGGTTGAGATAATGTAGATGGAGGTGAAGAGGTCATGGGTCTGGGGGCCAAGGGTCTGGATTGGGGCATACCAGGGAGGCTAGGCGGCAGGACAAAGCAGACAGAGGCAGCCTGGGCCAAAGGTATAGTTCCTCTTAGATATTTTATTTGTGTTTGTCTTTTTCTTTTTTTGATGGGGGGAAGGGGATAGGTTGGAAGGGAGACAGAAAAACAAAATCAAAGAGAGAAAAAAAAACACATGACTCTTTCCACCCACCACCACACCTGGCCCCAGGCCTGAGTCGATGAGGGTGAGGATGAGCACACACACAGCCGGAGAACAGCAATAACTTAGGGTGGGGAGGAGCCTCAGGAGAACACAAAGTGTAACTCTGAGCTCTAGCGGAGGGGCTGCCTGTCTAGAGGTCCAAGGGCTGGAGGTGGAGGGAGCACACCGAGGAAGGAGGGGTGAAAAGGAGGATGGGACTGCAAAATCTTCGCTGAGTAGTGGGAGATAAAGTGCTCAATGCTCTAGATTCGGGCTGAGGAAACACCGGAGTTGGTCACCTCCAGGGAGGCAGGGCCCGGGACTGACGGGTTCGGGACTTCCGCCCAGCTAGAGTCCCAGGTGGTGGTTGGTGAGAGGCAGGGGGCCCTCGCCTGCGCTGGCTGCGTGGCAGCAGTCGGGGAATACGGCTGGGCCGTTCAACTCGAAGGAGGCCCCAGCTGGCCAGTGTGTGGATCGCCCAGGGAGGTAAGCGGGAGGCCAAACCTTGGCTGGCCCGTGCCAGGTGCCCGTTCCAGCCCTTACACAGGGCCCAAAACCTTGCCAATAGAGCTAGTGGGTGTCGGGAAGCCCGGGAATTACTCCGCCGAGGCCCAGGGACAGGCAGTCGACTGCGGAAGCCATCCTTGTTGGTCTTGGGGTAGAGGGCAAACAGACCCCGGTCCCCCACAGCCCCACAACCCTGTAGGGCCCTAAAGGCCAGGGGGGATAGGCGCAGCAGAGCCCGTAACCAGAGCCGAGAGATGCCCCGGCGAATCTGAGGTCCCTGCTGCTGCACCCATTTGCCCCCAGCTGCCATAGCTGCCAGTGGTAGAACCAGGCCTGGCCAGGCTAGCAGCCAGGCGGCCCCAAGGCCCAGAGGGACACCTATAAGGCCCCGGCACCAGCTCAGACCCAGGATAGCCCCCAGTGCAGTGGCCTGGGCAAGGAGTAAGAACAGACTGGGGGGCAGATGCAGAGCTGTACAAAGAAGTAGGTAGGAGGCACCCAGGCCCACCAGCCCCACCTCAAGGGCTAGCAGCGAGGCCTGCAAGCCACCCCCACCCTGGGCGGCCAGCAGAGGGAGCAGCAGCAGAAGTAGTAGGGGCAGGAGGCCAGAGGAGGACCCCACTGCAAAAGAGAGGCCGGCCAGGAGGCCATGGGACAGGAGTCCAGGGAGCTGGCTAGCAGGGCCAGGTCTCAGATATGTTGGAGGGGGTTCAGGGGGGATGTCTGGTGAGGGACAGCCATCTCCAGGATCCCTCGGAGTCCTAAATGGAGCCCCCTCCTCCTCTTCTTCCTCTTCCTCCTCCTCAGGGACTGGGGTCAGAGCTGGGCCCTGGATCCAGCTAAGCTCAAATTCCTCATCCAGGAGGCTCCTATCTTCCTTCTCCCACAACATCCATGCCTCAGCCAACTCCTGTCCCACAATGTTCCTCTCCTGAGGTGTCAGGGACGGGACTCTTAGCTCCTCTATCTCCTCCTCAGTAAGACCCCAAACTTCCTCACCAACCAAACACCTATGTTTTTGTGGATTGGGACTAGGGGTTCCTAATTCTTCCCCCAAAATCCTCTGCTCCTCTGGTTCCAAGGTGGCCCCTTCCTTTCCCAGAATCCTTCTCTCTGGAATTGCTTGCTCCTCCTCTCCCAGAATTCTTTGGTCAAAGACTGCCTCCTGGCCAGATGAGCAGGGATGCTCTTCTCTAGGGGTGCCTGTGCTGGGTGGTCCCAGAGCCCCAGGAATGGGGAGCGGGAGGGCCGGGGGACGCTGGCCTGCACGTACTTTGAGGCTCTTGGGCTGCTGGCGAACCTGGGCTGCATGCTTCTGCCGCAACTCTTGCTCACGCCGCTTATTGTACTCCAGCTGGTTGCCCAGCTCTGTCTGGTGCTGCAGGCGGGTGAGCTCTGCCCTTGTGCGCTGGACAGCCTGGAGCTGTCTCAGCTCAAGCTCCCGTGTGGCCTCATGCTGCCGCAGCAGCAATGCACACTCCAAGTCCTTCTGTGTTTGTTTCTTGTTCAAGTCCTGAAGCAGAAGAGGGGCAGGGCCCAGAGTCCAGTTAGAAACCTTGTTGGTGTGAGAGCCCCAAAACTCTTTGGCAGAAGCTGATGGTGGGAAGATGAGGATATAAGGGAGCCAAACTCCTGGGAATAGAATTCTAGGGGAACTCTAGCAGGGTCTTTCTGGTGGGCATAAGAAGCAAGAGGGGTGTTCAAGGGAAGCCGAACCATCACATGAAGGTGGGCTGAGGGGAAAGACGACCATAAGTGAGGCAAATGAAAAAGGAGCCTGGGCAGGGCCAGCATGGCTCAGTGGTTGAGCATTTACCTATGAACCAGGAGGTGGAGGTTTGATTCCCGGTCAGGGCACATGCCTGGTTGTGGGCTCCATTTCCAGTATGGAGTATGCAGGAGGCAGCCAATCATTGATGTTTCTGTTTTTCTTATCCCTTCCCTTCCACTCTGAAATCTCTCTATATCTATATCTATATCTAATCTAATCTATATCTAAATCTGGTGTGGTTTTCTTTTTAAGGATGTCTGGGATCTGGGAGGGAAATGGGATGACCCACCTCTCGCAGCAGATCCTGATCCAGGCTATGACGAGCCAGCAGCATTTTGCGCTTATATTGGCGACATTGCAACTCAAAGTATTGGCGCTGCCTCCGTAGCAGCCCTGCCTCCTCTTCCGCCTGGCACTGCTGTAGCTGCTCCTTCTGCCGCAAAAGCCACTCAGCCTTCTCCCGCTTGGGTGTGCTGGGGTTCTCCTGAAGCTCCTGGGCAGTGGGGAGAGCAGGGCAGTTAGGGACTGCCTCTCTTACCACCAGGCCCCAGCCACGCCACTGCCGGAGCCTATCCCACCTCCTTTAGCTGCTCCTTCCGAAGTTTGTAGGTTCGCTTCTGCGCCTCCAGCAGGGCAGCCAGCTCCTTCTTCTGCTGCCCAAGGATGTGCTGCTGAAACTTTCGTTCCTCAGCCTGGGCAGCTCGTGCCTCCTTCTCCCCGATGGCCTGGTGCCGCCGGGACAGCTTTTCTGCCTCAGCCCCAAAGCCAGCTCGCTGGGCCTCAAGTTCTCGCTGCAGCCGTGCACTATGCTCCTCGCGTTCACCCCTCAGCCGTGACTCCAGGGCCAACAGCTGTTTCTGGTGCTGCCGTCGCATCCGCTTATAGCCACTTAGCTGCTCCCTCAGAGCTGAGTCCTGCTCATGCTCCTGGATCTGACGGCTGACCTGGGGCGGGAGAGGATGAGAAGAAAGGCTCAGCTTGGCCCCACTTGATTAGCACACACAGTCTTCATGCTCTATGAAGAAAGAACATGGGCTTTAGACGCATGGGTTTAATTCTCACATTTGGTATCTTCCTCACACATAACCTCTCTGTGCCTGCCACCTCAACTGGATAATGAAAATATAATTAACTTCATAGGTTGATGAGAAAATAAGAGGTGTAAAAGTAGGACAATTCAGATTAGTTCAAAAGAGTAATCATACAGCCCAGGCAAGTCTGGCTCAGGAGACAGAGCGTTGGCCTGTGAACTGAAGGGTCCTGGGTTCGATTCTGATCAAGGACACATTTCTAGGTTGCGGGCTCGATCCTGGCCTTGCTCAGGGTGAGTGCAGGAGGCAATCAATTGATGTGTCTCTCTCACATCAATGTTTTTCTCTGTCTCTTCCCCTAGCTTCCACTCTCTCTAAAAATAAATGGAAAAATATCCTTGGATGAGGATTAATACAACAAAGAGAGAGTCATCATAGAGACCTGGATCCATGGCCCAGCTCTGCCACTTACTAATCATGTGACTTCATGCAAGTTAAGGTTGCTAAACCTTGGTTTCCTCGTCTATTAAATGAGGCCATAATACCTCCTCATTGAGGGCTGTGGAGATTAACTTTGATACATACTAGTATGTACTAGTGTCTAAATCACTGTGAATCACTAAATGTTGGCTTTGTTCTCCTTCAGCAAACACTGAGAACTGGATCTGGGCCATGAGATGTTGGAATAACAAGAAGACTGGGACTGGATGTCCTCAACTGAGATTTGAGCTCAGGCCCATTGTCCAGGTGGCCATGGCCTGAAAGTCACAGATTTCTCTGCACAGTATCACAAAGAACCAAGCATCACAGGATTTGAAGAGTTGATCTAACAGAACCAACCACATGCAGAGACCCCTAGACCAAGTAAGGGGATTGTTGGCTTTTGCAGCTAAGCAGGAATGTAATCTAAACGTCTACCCACTTTTCCCTGTTAACTGAGAAAACAACTGCTATAAGTTAACGTTAGGAAAGGACTAGCGTCCTGCTTACAGAATTTGACAACCATCAACAATGCTAGGATAAGTGCCTTAGGCAAGCAGGCTCTGAGTCATGGCTGCCTCACCTCTCCAATGGGATCATACTGGCTCCCTCCCAGAGGAGCTGGATTAAATATAGGCATGTATGTGACCTGAGAACCAATCACTGGAATGAGGCAGATACCTGAACACCACCCTAGCCCCTCACAAACACAGAATCCAGCACATCTGTCATAATGCTGTTCAGGAGCACCCATTGGCCAGGGGCCTGGGAAGGCATCCGAGCAGACACAATTTAAGTCTAGCCACAAAAATGGAGTAAGAGTTTGCCGAGCTAGGAATGCCCAATGTGGCCAATCCCCTGGAGGTTGAAGTGAAGAAAAGAGACAGCTACCAAAAGTGAGGGTAGAATTTGAACTTGACCATGTGCCACAAGGAGGAAATAATTTCTGGACATAGATGACTGGGACCTGTGGCCCACGGGAGAATGGATGCCCTTACCAGGGAAGCAGTACGGATGGTGGCAAAGTGGTCTCGGTTGCGGCAGTAGGCCCGGCGGCGAGCAGAAGAAGTGGTAGAAGTGGGAGCTGGGGCTGCAGGCTGCTGAAGAGGGCCCTGGGTCAGCTCTGGCTGGTAGGGGTCATCATATAGGTTGTCAGAGCCCTGGAGGGAAGGTGGAAAGGATATACAGGCTCAGAGGCCACTGGGCCCAAAGGCAGTTCCTTGGAGACCCAGTCAGATTTAGAGGAGGCAGTCATGCTTGGGAGGGAGAGAAGGGAACCCAGACGATGTCTGAGCAGAAGAGCTGGGGCTGGGCCTTTCCACTGTCAGGCCTCCTCAGGGTGAGCCGCATACCGGCAGCCGGTGGATGATGGAACTGTGGGAGGTGACTGTGTGTTCCCCTTCCTGCATCATGGCCATCTCCCGGGCTTCAGGGCCTTCCTCCTCTTCTTCCTCCTCTTCCTCTTCCTCTTCCTCCTCCTCATTGTCTGAAGCATCTGCTAGGCTGTTGACTGAGCTGCTCTGACTAGAGGCGCTGATGGACATGCTGGGCACTGAGTGGCTACTCTCTAGACTGGTCAGCGTCCCAGCTCGGTGCATGTAGGGCTCCGCCTCCTGCAGACAGGGCGTAGGCTGTTGGGCAGGGAAGGGGAAGAACAAGGGGTGTGTACATGGAGGTAGCACAAGGAAGACAGTGGGTGTGAGGAGGGATGGGCAAGGGGGCCAAGCAACTGCTAGGAGGCAAGTTCAACATGGTGGTAAAGGGTGGCAGGGCAAGCTGAGTCACCTCCTCCTCCTCTGGGGCTTCAGCACCAGGGCCATTGGGTGCCTCTTGGAATAGAATCTTCTTCATCTTGCGGTACTGCAGGTTGTCCAGCTCCCGCACAGCATCCTTGGTCCTCTGAATCAGGTCCATAATGACTGTGGGTGGCCGCTCCCGGAGCACAAAGCGGTGCTGGGGAAAGAGAACACCGAGACTCGTGGCCAAGCACCCCTATGATCCCCAATATCCTATGGGTGCTGGCATTCCCTCTAGCCTGAGGCAATCCCCTGGGACCCATGTCCTCATGGGTGGATACTGGCCTTGTCCCAACACTTTCTCCCATATTAATTTTCACCACCCAATCTCCCCAGGCTTATTCCTTCACCAATGGCCAACAGGCAAGACCAGTCACATCTGGATTCCAGTCCAGGTCCTCTATCAAAGTGCTGCATGTCCGTGGACATGTCATGAGGCCTCATAAGGTATCCCACAATTACAAAACAGCTGTCAAACCAGACAATCTATGTCAGTTCCCAACTAGGGCTCTGTAGGCCCCCATGGGTCTGTGAAGGGAATAGGGGCCCCTCTACTTTTGCTAAGTCAAAAAACACCTAAGGGAAATCATACATTTACCCATGAAAAGACTACACAGGCTTTTGGCTTGATTTACATCAGATCAGCGTGGTAACCCTGGTTATCGCATGCTGACCAGAAGTTCTAGCTCGCAATTATATACATCTTTGATTAATAAAAGATGGGAAAACAAATTATTTCTTAATAAAGGCAGTCTGGTAGACAAAATTTAACAGGGAGGGGGTGGGAATTCATAAATGAAGTTTTTGGTAGGAATCACTAATTTCATTGAGGGATTTCTTGTAGCTCAAACAAGCTACAGTTCTAGAAGAATCCTAGGCCAGTGAGTCCTCACCTTCAGAAGAACCTCTGAGGTTGGTCTGTCTTGAGGGATTTTCTGAAGACAGGAATCGACAAAATTCCGGAAGTACTCAGACCTAGTAGTCACAGGAGGGGGAGGGAGGAGTGGGAAAGGGATGAGTCAGGCAGCCTTACCCTATGGCCTAACCCTTGGGCCCAGGGATCCAAGCCCTTACCAGTGTCCTGACTGGAGCACAGGGGACTCATTCTGTGCAATGTGGTATAAGGCACTCATCGCATTCATGTTAAACAGTGGTGGTTTCCGTTCCGCTACAAAGAAAGGTCAAGTGGGAGAAGTGAGAGATGGCAGTGAGCAGAGGAGACTGGAACAGAAATCCGGAGATTTGGGTTCACATTCCAGCTCCTGATTTCTTGACTGCGAGACTCTGAGCAATTCCCATAACCTCAATGCACTCCCTCTTGAAAATGCAACACTGTCATTTCACCTGCACAAGGTGAAATACAGATAACACAAATAGCATATGCAAAAGCACCGAAGAAGGCAGAAGAAAGTTATCAGCCAAATTAATATTTATTAGGTGCCAAATGAGAGCAAAAAGCTCGCTAAGTGTTATGGGGAAGGTAAAGGAAAACAAGAAATAGGTCCTGTCCTCAACAAACTTCAATCTGACAGAAAGATTAAATAAGGTGGACAAATAATATCAAGTTCAAACTATTAACTGGCACAAGAGGGAGATAGGTAAATAAATGGCTGGCAAGCTGGAAGTGTGGTGGGCCTTCCCATTGGTATATTTGCAGGGGATTCAGGGAAGGTCTTTTGGAAAAAGGGATATTGGAGCTAGACCTTGGATGAGAAATTGCAAGCCAGGAGCTCCAAGTAGCTCAGTCAAATGTCTTTGTTGTTTATGCTTTTGGCCCACATAAGGATTTTTAAATTAAATTCCATATAACAAATAATAATAACCTAAATCTCTAGTTCATCTTAAAAACTTAGATCTGGTGAATTAGAGCCTACATTCTTGCATAACAATGGGCTGGAGATAAGCAATAGCAATCTCCAGTTTGCCAAACTTCCAGTTTGCTTTTCTGATCCTATCAGTTGCCACAAGATTGATGTGTGTTTTTTTGGGATTTTTTTTTTTTAATCGTAGAGAAGTATTTCTCTGTACCTATGTCTCTACCAAAACTAGGAATAAAATGGACAGTTCAAGATTTTTCTTATTCCTGGCCAGCTTCAAGTATTTGCATAACCTGTCTGGTTGCGGTCTCAAATGGTAAATGTAGACTTGCAGAGATGGACATGTACACATTTCTGCTCTTGGGCAGGGGACACAAAAGAAATCAAGGCAGAAAGTAGAAAAGTTCATGGCACACAGGGTGGAGCTCCGAAGACAAAAGCCAGGCTTTAGGAAGCAGTCTTGAGCTTGGTGTGAGAAAAGATGGGATGACTTCAGTCTTGAAAGCAACAGAGAGCCACTGCTGGCTCTGAGGAAGAAAGTGAAACAACAGAGCTTAAGCAACTCTGTGACGTAAGAGAGATTGTAGTAGGAGAGATCACTGCAAGAAGTAGCTTATAAGTGTTACTAACAGCATCTTTCTTTCCCTTTTGTTTGTTAATCCTCACGGAATGATATTTTCCCACTGATGTTTAGAGTGGAAGGGAGGGAGAAACAGAAGAAAAACATCAATATGAGAGAGACATATTGATTGGTTGCCTCCCACATAGGTCCCTGCCAGAGCCGGGGATTGAGCCTGCAACCCAGGTACGTGCCCTTGTCTGGAATCAAAGCCATGACCCTTCAATCTACGAGCCGATGCTCTATCCACCGAGCCAAACCTGAGAGGGCAACAGCATCTCTTTCTTGGGACAACTAGTCTGTTTGGCACCCTATTGAAGGTCTTACAAACATTATCTCATTAAATAGTTGTTTCAATAGTGCAGGCTGACAAAGATGAGAACCTTGACATGGCTTCAAGGCCTTATGAACTCATTTGAGCCTAACTCTGTCGTATCACTTACTGCTCTTTACTGCATTATTCCAAACTAGGGGGTCCCTCAGCCTGGCCTGCACCTTCTTGCAGTCCAGGAGCCTTTGGGGAATGTTCACCTGCCGGTTTAGGCCCACTTCCTGCAGGACTGGGTCTAAGCTGGCAGTCAGACATCCCTCTCACAGCCCAGGAGCCCTCCACCTGCCGTTAGTCAGACATCCTTAGCTCTGCTACGGAGGCAGGAGAGGGTCCTGCCACCACCACTGTGCTAGCCAGCATGAGCCAGCTTCTGGCTGAGCAGTGTTCCCCCTGTGGAAGCGTACTGATGACCAGGGGGCAGCTCCTGTATTGAGCATCTGCCTCCTGTTGGTCAGTGTGCGTCATAGCGACCGGTCATTCGGCTGTTAGGGTCAATTTGCACATTACCCTTTTATTATATAGGATAACTGAAACTAGTTTCAGCTCCACATGCCTGCTCTTACCTGTCTGGAATGCTCTTCCCTACAGTCTTCAAACAGCTAACTATTATTTGCTTTGTGACGCCATTTATATATTTCTGCTACGGGGAGACCTTCCTCAGCCTCTGAACTAGGTCATATCCCTTGTCTTAAGAGTTGTACTATTCTTTTAACTCCCCATTCAGCTCTTATTACATTGAAAGAAAATATGCCAGTTTCTCCAACTTGAATATAAATTCCACGAAGGCAGGAGACTTATTCACTGCTATACCCCCAGAACCTACTAGCATATACATGGTACACAGTCCATGCTAAAAGGAAAATGTTAGAACTAGAGTATTAGATAGGAAGAGGTGAATGCTATGAAATCTTTAGGTATAAAAACTGGCATAATTTGCCTGAGCCATTTTTGTTCAGTGGATAGAGTATCAGCTCTCGGACTGAAGGGTCCCAGATTCGATTCTGGTCAAGGGTATGTATAGCGGTTGCAGGTTCCCCAGCCCAGGCTGAGGTGCGTGCAGGAGGCAACCAATTGATGTGTCTATCTCAAATTGACGTTTTTCTGTCTCTCCCTCTCCCTTCCATGCTCTAAAAATTAATGGAGCACTAGCCGGTTTGGCTCAGTGGATAGAGCATTGACCTGAGGACTGAAAGGTCATGGGATCAATTCCGGTCAAGGACACATGCCCAGGTTGTAGGTTTGATCCCCAGTGGGGGGCGAGGAGGAGGCAGCCGATCAATGATTCTCTCATCATTGATGTTTCTAATTTCTCTTTCCCTCTCCCTTCCTCTCTGATTAAAAAAATAATAAAAATTAAAAAAGAAAAAGAAAAATCAATGGAAAAATATCTTTGGGTGAGGATTAACAAAAATAAACAAATAAAAAATTGGCAGAATTTGACAGCTGCCTATATTGGAGATCAAGAGTAGAGTCAAAATGAACAGAAGCCTGGAAAACTCAAAGGATGGTATGGTATGGGGATAATAAGGGAAAGAGAAGGGAATGAAGGAAAAGAGGATGGAGGGGCAGAGTGGAGGCTGTCCTTACCCAGTTCGATGCACGTTATCCCCAATGACCAGACATCCACCTTGCCGTCGTACTGCCCTTCATCCATTGCCAGGATCACCTCCGGAGCCATCCTGGGGGTTCAGATCAAAGAGGCTAATTACCTGCCCAGACCCTGCCAACTCCTGCTCCCAACTTTCTGACAGCTCTCACCAATCACCACCACTCCCACTCACCAGTACGGGGTGCCCACAAAGGAGTTGGCAGGTGCCATGATGGATGCGGAGCCGAAGTCCCCCAGCTTCACCAAGCCAGGCTCTGAGAGCAGGATGTTTCCAGCCTTCACATCCCTGCCAAGAAGCAAAGCGCAGGAACAAGACATGCATCTTAGGAAGGCTGAGTGGGGGCTCCGGCACCAAGTTCCAAGAAGGCTGTGGCCCAGCTAAATGCAGAGCACTCCCCCACCCTCCCAACCATCCGTGCTGCTTGTACCTATGGATCATGTTGTGGGAATGCAGATAAGCCAGACCCTGAAGGGCCCCATGGGTCACAGCTGCAATCTCCACCTCCTGGAGGGGCTTCTTATGCACTAAGGAGTGAGCGGAAAACATCAAGCTGAGGGAGCCCACGGGTGGGCCTGGAACAAGCTTCCCTTAGCCCTCCCCCTACGGCTTCTCTGCTCTTCTCCCTTCTCCCACTGAGAAGGGACAGAGTTACTCACCTTCTAGAAGGTCAGAGGCTGAGCCCAGGCAATACTCCATCACCAGCTAAGGAAGGGTCAAGGGTCAGAGATCAGCAGAACTGGCCACCCCTGGCCCATCTCTCTTGGGCAGAGATCCAAAATAGAGAGCTTCCTTGCTCTATCCTCCACTCAGGCAATGCCCCGAGGGTAATAGCAGGGAGGAAGGACAACTGAGAAAATGAGGGGGTGTGGGAGAGTCCCTAGAGTCAGAGCCTCTCCCACCTCGATCCCTTCAAAGCTCCAATCTCCAGGTCTTCCAACCCATGTGCCCTTGTCCCAACTGCTAACAGTCATTGACACCCTTCAAACCAGCCTCTCCTTCTGGGCAGGCTCTGCTGCTCATGGCTTTGTCTGAGAAATAAAAAGGCTGAGAGAGACTCACTCCTTCCCAAGATCCCCACACCAGCACTCCGAATAGAGCTCACTCCTTAGTGCATAAGAGACTAGACCAAGGTAAGGATGGGCCTGAGAGGGGCAGAGATCAGGCCAGAGACAGGGGCCAGCTCACCCAAGCTGTGTGTTCCCTCAGGTAACAGCCCCGGTACTGAATGGTATTGGGATGCCGCAGCTTCTGTAGGAACCGAACCTCCTTGATGATGTCCTGCCACTTCTGGGAGGCGTCAGGGGGAGGAGAGACTTACTCAGTCTGCATCTTGATAGGGGTCTCCTACCCCCGACCTGTTCTTGGTAAGCCTGACCCACCTCATTAGACTGCTTCCCGCTGTAGGACATCTTCTTGATGGCCACCACCTCATTATTCCGGACATCCCGGGCCTAGACGACCAGACCAGAAGGTGGAAGTCCATGGGGGGGAGGGGCAGTGGAGAGGGTAAGAATGCAGTCCCCATCCCTGCCCTACCCCTCCCAAGCCCCAACTCACAAAGTACACAGCTCCAAAGCTGCCATGGCCAATTTCCCGAAGGTCAGAGAAGAGCTTTTCAGGGTCATCCTTGAAAAAGAGCTCAGCCACATCAGGGTCCTTCAGGCTCCCAGCCCGGCTCCCAGCTGGCATGGTGGCCCCTGAGGGCCCTGAGCGTGGGGCCTGACCTGGAGAATGGAAATGGGACCAGGGGTGGGGCTCTCAGAGAAGGAAGGGAACTCTCAAGTTTCTGCCTTCTCCTTCCCTAGTTCCCTGTGGAAGGGGAGGCACTGGTGAGGAGGGTTGGTGAGATTAGGAACAACATCAAAGCTCAAAAAAAGAAAGAAAAAAAAAAAAAGAATTTGTCCTGGGAATCAAAGCATAAACCACAGGGCCAGAGTCCCTAAAACAGCTAGGAAGACTGGAGTTAAGCATTCTTACCACCCTCCTCAGACCTTAACAAGTCCCATTTCCCTATAACCCCTACTTCCTCCTTCAAGAATAAAAGATTCTGCCTCCCAGCCAGGTCCCCAAATCCCCAAGTGTCGTGTCCCACAAGTCCCACAATCCAAATTTCCAGGCACCTTCCCGTTCCTCTGAGAGGCCCCCTCCTCCCTCAACCTCTCACACTCGGAGAGAGCAGGAAATGGCCAGGCCGGAGGCAGTGGAAATCCGGCCATTGTTAGACGTGGGTACTGGCCCAGAGAGGCCAGAAGACTCATTCTCAAAAAGGGCCAGGGACACTGGCAGGGAGACCTAAGGTAGGGGGACAGGGAGAGGAATGGTACTGGGGGCCTCTCTGTGACCTGGGCTGTCTTTTTTGTCCAGCCCAATTGCACAGGCATCACACACAGATACAGGGCATTTACGGTGGACAGTAACATTTATTGAGCATATGTAGCAATACCTTACATGCATTTCCTCTTATCCAGTCCTCACCGCACACAACCTTACGAGGTTATTGCTAGTACCCTTGCTTTGCAGGTGAGGAAACAGGCTCAGGAAGGTTAAATGACTCCCCCAAAACAGCACTGTGAAATAAGCAGCGCAGGATCAGGATCCCATTTCACAGAGGAGGTCACTGAGGCACAGGAAGGAAAGAGGACTTCTCCAAGGTCAGAGAGCAGGACCTCCTCCTCTCCAGTCAGGCCAGTCAGGCATGTGCGCTCACAACTCTCAGCAACTCACAAGCTCAGCTCCCTCCTACAGGAAGCTCTCCCTGATCACTGGGTGCTCAGGGAGAACTGCTAGAGCACCCGGCCAAACATCCAGAGCAACTCCAGCATCAAAGCCAAGACCCCCACACCCACAAGGGGAATCCAGGCCAAACTCCTGACTAAGCACTTGTTGGAATTCGGGCACAAAGGAGCCTTCAGAGGAGCTGGACTCCCGGGGCAGAGTTCTAGCTCCGTGGAGAGCCTACCATCCAGCATGTAATTACACTGTCATGCAGTGTTTCCTATTGTGTTGTTAATTTTGTCTCAGCTCACTGGAAGCCGGTGGTGGGCAAGGAGCAAGCCCAGCTCACTCTAGTGGGTCCCCAGGGTGCAGAGGGTTCAGAATAGCCTGGGAGATGACGGACTGCCCTCAGCAGCTCCCAGGCTGCTCAAAGCAGGCCCTTTCTCCATTCTCCTGCCAAGCACCCCTCACCCCAACCACATAACCACACACAAAGGCAGGAGCTCAGAACTTGCCAAAGGAATCTTCTTGACCTCTTTACCAGCTCTCAACCAAGAATGCCAATACAGAAACCTAGGCCACATGACATGGGGCCTCTTCCTCAGACAACATCGAACATTTGAACGACGACCAGGATCTGTGCTAACTCATAGCCACCTAAATCAGCGCCGTTCTGCAGGGGAGGAAATCCAAGCATGTCCACCCCTATACTACCAGTAGTAATTTCATCCTCAATCTACAACAGGGCTTTGGTAAGTGCCTTATACTTGGTCTTCTCAGTAAGATGAATTTCAGCATAGGGCTGTTGTGAAATTTTTAATGAGATCCCACACTTAGGAACGCTATGCAGACATTTGGCATATGGATTTTTCCTTTCACGCCTCCAGGGTCTCCACAAGGTTTGAATACTTTGGGGACATCCTACCCCAGCAGCCTGGCTCTAACTATTGAGACACCATGGTAGCTATCATTGTCAGAAGAGAGGCCCTCTCAGGTGCCTAGGCCAAAGGCTGGGATCACAGTACAGCTGAAGGTCAGAGTGGAGAGAAAACCCATGAGGCGGTTTCTGGAAAAGCTTCCTAAAAAAGGAAACTCTCTTCCTCCCATCCTTAAATCTTACCACAACTCAAATCCTCATTCTGCCACTGAGTGACCTTGGGCAACCTCTCTGGGCCTCAATATTCTCAACTGTAAAATGGGGAGATAGCAGTAAAAGGACAGAGGCCCCAGCCAGTGTGGAAACAAAACGTTGCCAGTTTAACTCCTGGACAGGCACATGCCCTGGTTGTGGCTCGCTACCCAGTGGGGAGCCATACAGGAGGCAGGCTATAGGTGCTTCCTTCTCATGTGCTTTGCTCTCACATCGGTGTTTTTCTCTCTCCCTATCCCTTTCTCTCTTTCTCTCTCAAAATCAATAAAAACACATATATTTTTTAAAAGGGTGAAGGGGGTCACATGAGATAATGAGTGTAAAACACTTGGTTAATGATGGATCGCTGACAAATGTATGAGATTTATACGATACAGCCTGGGGAAATATTACCAGGCACCGCCAAACCCAAATGCACACACACACACACACACACACACACACACACACACACTTCCTTGAAAGGACAAGAGACCCAACCAGGCCAAGCCTAAAAAACGGAAAAGCAGACCTACCATGGGGATCAGAGACATGGGGAGTAACACCCCCGACCAACCAGCTAAAAGGGCTATCACAGTGGAGAGGAGGTATTTGTGGGGGGCAAAGGTAACGGGGAAGATCAGAAAGGTGCAAACCCATCTGATCAGCTCCCACACCCAGGGCGTGAAGCCTGGTGACATCAGAGACCCTGTCACCTGAGGCCCCCCATCAGACAGGCGTAAGGAAGGAACGAGAAAGAGGAAGAGGGTGGCAGCAGAAGGCTGGGCTAGCCGGAGGCTGACCACTGGCCCAGCTGGGCTTCCCCATCCTGAGGCGAGGGCCTGCCCAGGCCCAGCTGCGAGAAAGGAGCACCCTTTCTTCTCCATCCTGGACACAGGGACCCGCGTCCCTGCACCCGTGTCTCACCTGGTAGGGGTCACTATGGTGCCCCAGCGCTTCCGACTCCTCCTGGGGTCCTCCAGCGGCTCCGCCAAGCTGGGAGAGGGGCAAGGAGACCGCTCCCCTCGCCACCTCCTCCTCGGCTGCCTCCCTCCCCGAGGGGCGGGCCCGGGAAGCCTCCCCGCGAGGGGAAGGGGTGACAGCCCGGCCTGACCTCGCGGTCCAGTCCTCCTCCTCGGGGGCGACAGCTGCGGAGTCCCGGGTTTCTGACTGCGGGGTCTGAACCCCAGGTACCGGAACGGGGGCAGCTAACCTGATATCTGATCGCGTGGGGAATAAACCCCGGATACTGGTGCCCGCAGGGCCCCGAACCCCAGATAGAGGAAGCCCTGCAAAATAAGACCCCAGCTTTAGAGAGGTGGGGACCCAAGCCGCGGGGACCTGCAATCTGTGGGGCTAATACCCGGGGGTCTGAGAAACGAGGGCTCAAGCCCGGAAATCCAGGGCTGAAGCACCAGAGCCCCAGGTCTCCGGCCGCCGACAGGGCGCCCACCCCTAGGACGTCCGGCCAAATGGCCCCTCGCACGTCAGGGTCGGAGGGTGACAGCCCCTCTCCCGCCCCGGCCTCCTCCCCTTCTCCCCCTCTCTCCTGCGGGGAGCCGAAAGGTGGGAGCTAGGGGCAGTCCCGGCGCCCTCTCTCCCTCTCCTCTTCGGTCTCAGCTTCTCGCCGCACCACAACCCAGGTCTCGTCCCGGTCTCCCTCTCCCTCTTCCTCCCAATTCCAAGATGGAGACCGGGCGGGAGCGCGCAGGCGCCGCGGGGACGCCCGGCCGAGGAGGGCGGGGCCGCTTCCTCCGGGGCCCGCCCCTCTCCTGACCGCCGTGGCCTGGAGACCCGCGGCTCCGGGCCGCAGTGCGCACGCGCCCCGCCACGCGGACCGGGCGGGCGGGCGGCGGGAGGAGGGTAGGACGGGGAGAGGGTGGAGTCCGGCGCCTCCCGACGACTGGCGGTGGAGGGCGCTGCGGCGCATGCGTCCGCCCGCCTCAGCGGGGAGCTTGTTGCTAGGGGAAGCTCTGAGGGGGCGCGGGCGGAAGGAAAAAGACGCGGTCGGCGCCTGCGTGCGGGGCAGATCCTGGGAGGGGTGAAGGGAGGCTGGTGTGTGGCGCGGGAAAGGCGGGAATGTGGGCTGCAAAGGATAGTAATCCGACAGCCTGGCCACGGGCTACCAAGTTTGAGGAGTCTTTGGTGGGTAATCTGTCAAATCCTTTCAGCAAACTGAGGCCTTTTTCGTGACTAAACCCTCCTGACTCTCTCAACTTGCTGAAATTATTTCACAGGCACAAGGTGGCAGAGCTGGGATCAAAACCAGGTGTTTTGCAAATCTGAGGGATAACCCTGGGAATGGCTGCAGTGACCCAGGCCCTATGACAACTGTAGCCTAAACTAAATATCAATAAGGAAAAAAAAAACAACCCTAAACCTCCCAAACCAGCCTTCACTTAAAATTCCCACCTCATCTAATTCCCAATAAACACAATGGGCAGCATTGAGCAAAAATAAAAATAAAAAAAATCCTTTTATTTCCCCCCACATTTTTGCTCTCCACTTTCCGCAATATCTCTTCCAACTCAGAACCAAGGCCCAAGAAGTTGATTCACACCTGGAGAGAAAGAAAATAAAAATAAAAAACAGAGCAGATGAGAGAGCCCTTGGGGAAAGCTCTGGAATTGCTGCAGAAATTGAGGAAAGAACTGAGGAAGTGACAACCAGAGATAGGTACAAGCACTCCTCCCAATTGGGATGGCCTGAGGCCCCAGGAAGTATCCTTTTCAAGTCTGCTCAGGTCTAAGGAAGGCCTGGTCTCTCTCCTCCACTCAGCCAGTCTCTTCCATCAGCACAGGTGGCCCCATGGCCTGCACAAGAGTTAAGTCAGAGCATCTTAGCCTGGCAACTCAGGAGCCTCATTTCCTGCCTCAAGTAGGTGGCTGAAGTAGTCAGGCACAGCCCTAAGCAAAATAAGCTAAGTTGATCTTGAATGTTCCGTTTCTCTGGCCCTTCCCTTTGCTTACGCTGTTTCTACTATTCCCACGGTTATGTCCTTGCAGCTAGCTGAAGCCGAGAGCAGTTTAAGAACTGGATACAGAATGTATGACTCTCAAATTGTATGAGAACCACTTACCAGGGTGAGAATATTTTTCAGAAATATTTTCCCCCCTCAATGAGCTGATACACAAACTAGTTAGCCAATATGTTTCCCACTCACTGCTACTTTTGTGGGGCTGTGCCCTTCCAAAGTTTCTGTTAGCAGAATCAACTTTCTCTAAAGGCAATGACGGCTAATGGAAAAGAGAAAGTGCACGGGCACATGGTATGTGCCTAGTAACAGACATCATCAATCAATTCTTGTGAGCTGTTCAGGATGACTTTTACAAAATTTGAGTCATAAAACTGGATATCAGAATTTCAGCCCAAAAGCAAAACAAACATTATTCATATCCAGGACATATCATCATATCTGAACCCTCTTAATTCACCATTGTTACCAAAAAGCTTCTTGGATGTGAGCCAGATCTATGGGTGAATCTTATTATTGAACTGTTAATAGAAAGAAGTCACAGAAGAATATGTAGGATCCCATGTCTATAAAGTTCAAAAATAAGTAAAACCAAATCATATTGTTTAGGAATGACTCTATCTCAGTTACAATTTCCACTCCCTCCCCACCCCCTATTCTCACAGGACTGGGGCAAAGAAACTTACCTGAGAACAAGACAGGAACCAGACCGTGCTCTCAGAGCCGGGTTCTAGACCAGTAGGACTCCCGCCGAGGGTGGAAACACACAGCAGTCAAAAGGCAAAGAAGGCCACAGAAGAGAAGCAGGAAGGAGCCCAACACAAGCAGCCTGGAGCCACACAGAGCCAGCTCCTCCTAGGGGTGGGCACAGGGAGGAAAGGAGAAATGAATGAGACAGAGGGAAGATAGAGAATCTTCCCTTAGGAAGACATCTCACCCCCAGCCCAAGGCTATGGAGAGAAGCATCCATGGAGAAAAGACCTCTCCACATCCAGGGAGCAACTAAAGGGAAATGTTATTTCTATACAAGCTAATTGTATGCATGGTCTTCAAACTGCTTTCTTGCCCAACATTGAACTCCCTGATAATGACTCTATGAGATTTCACTATTATCCACATTTTAAAAACATGCAAGCAGGGCCAGGTCTGGAAACCAAGATCTCTGATTCCAAGCTGCCAGGTGATGCTCCTGGCCAGGGTATCTGCAAATGTGAGGGAAGAGCATGCGGCAGCCTCCTCACTGTCTCTCCTGCACTCGGCCAGTCTCCTCCATCAGCACCGGGGGCCCCATGGCCTGCAGTGCCAGGTCACAGCATCCTAGCCCGGCACTGCAGTGCCTCACAGTCAGGCTCCTGCATCTCTCCTGCCTCTTCCCCCATCACTTTTCAGTCTCTAGGCCCGAGCTCATGCTGGTCCCTTATGCCTGGAATGTATTTCTTTTTCTTGAACCCCCTCTAGTGCATTATCTGCCCAAATATTCCTCATTCTTCAGGGATCAATCACTCTGACAGGGCAGAACAAGCCTGGGTTGAAATCCTGCATCTGCTGTTTAAGTAGTTGTGCGGCCTTGGGCAATTTATTCCCTCTCTCTGAACCTGTTTCCTCATCTGTAAAGTGGGATAACAGCTGCCTCAAAAGGATATTTTAAGTGAGACAATGAATCTGAAAGCACTTTGTATGTTATAAACTACTGTACCTTTCTTAAATGCCACCATCTCCGTGAAACACTCTCTAAAAATGTTCAAGTTAGAGTCAACTGCTCCTTAATCTGTTGAATAATACTTCACTCATCTCTCTATGCTAACAATTAGTTTATTCTGCCTCTTGTCCAGCTTCTGAATTCCTTTGAGGTAGAGGTCATGTTTTATCGTTATTTAAAGACATAGTCAATAGTAATATCTGTCATTTATCAAATTTCTATTATGTACCAGACACTGTACTAAGTACTTTACACTCATTCTCATTTATTTGTTGGAATTAGGCAACAGTATCATGCTTTCCATTTTACAGATGAGAAGCTGAGGCTCAGAGAGACTTGGGTGCTTGTTCAAGGGCACAGCCTCCCAGCCAGTATTACAAAGCCTACTAAGCAAAATGCCTTCAAGCCCTGGCTGGTGTGGCTCAGTTAGTTGGAACATTCTCCCTTGCACCAGAAGATCGCAGGTTCAAGTTTGATCCTGATTGGGACCCGTACAGGAGGCAACCAATCGATGTATCTCACGTGTCTCTCTCTCTCCCTTTCTCTCTCTACAAAAATAAAAATAAAATAAAATAAAATGAAAAATTTGCCTTCAGGATATAGTGCGCAGCATGGAAGTCTATGAAACCCTGACAATCTGAAGCTCTTACCGAGGTGAGCAGTTTGGTGAGCACAAGGCCTTCCTGGCTCCAGACCCCAACACAGTCCTCACCCATCCTAGGGCTCAGGGTGGCATTTCCTACTCCTTCCTCTGAGCAGGAGATGGGTGGCTGGCTGGAGGGCAGGAGTCCTGGGGCGGCACTAAAATACAGGCAGGTCCTTTCTGTGGTCACCCTGGCTGTGATGAGGACCAGCTCTCCTGCAGAAGATCCTAAGAGAAGCATGGGAGAGGAGATGGAAGAACATGAAGGGTCAGGTGGGAACCATCCCTTTTCAGACTTCTGTTCATTTCAAAGGCTTCCTACAGTTCCAGGTGTGTTAGCACTGGTTCTAGTCAGTAAAGTACTCTATACACCATCATTTACATAATTTAAAAATGAAAATAACTAAGTACTAATATAAATAAAAATTAATTTAAATTAGCTTACAAACAAAACAAACACATCAGTATTTACGAGGTAGCAGTGAACCTGGGAGAGATACAGATTGTCAATGTCAGTTCATATAAACTAGTTCATCCTTTTTTAAGAAAGCTATTTCCACTTGGTATGAAAATCCATTAAGGTTCACATCCCCCCTGCCTTGTGTTTCTCAGTGGTGAGAGCGTGGGCCCACATACAAGAGTCATGGGATCGATTCCCAGTCAAGGGTACATACCTGGGCTGCAGGTTTGATTCCCCAGCCCCGGTTGGGGTATGTGCAGGAGGCAACCAATCCATGTGTCTCTCTCACATTGATGTTTCTCCCCCAAACCCATTCCAGTCGTTCTAAAAATCATTGGAAAAAATATCCTCAGGTAAAGACTAACAACACAACAGAAAAGCTTCACATCCCATTTCAAATTAGTGGGAAAATAGCCTATTTAGTCAATGGCTTTGGGACAAATCCATTTGTGAAAAAAGGTTAGACTCTTATCTCACACTATAAAATTAAGTCCAGATATATTAAATACCTAAACAAACAAACTAATTAAAATGAAACAAAAACCTAAGTATTAAAAAAAAAAAAAAAAAAGGGAGAATATTTTCTAATTTTAAAGTTGGGAAACCCTTGCTAAAAATGTCACAAAATCTAAAAGCCTGGGAAAGCCCTGACTGGTTTTGCTCAGTGGATAGAGCGTCAGCCTGCGGACTCAAGGGTCCAAGGTCTAATTTCAGCCAGGGGTATATGCCTTGGTTGCAGGCACATCCCCAGGGTGGGGTGTGTGCAAGGCAACTGATTGATGTTTCTCTCTCATCGATGTTTCTAATTTTCTCTCCCTCTCTGTAAAAAAATCAATAAAATATATTTTTTAAAATAAAAAAATAAAAGCCTGAGTAAAGAACAAGAGCAATAAACTTAACCTCCTAACAAATTGAAGACTTCTATATAATGAAAGGTAAGTTTAAAACACACACACACACACAAGAGTGCTTGCTTGGCAGCACATATCCTAAAATTGGAAAGATACAGAGAAGATTAGTATGGCCCCTGGGTGAGGATAACACGCAAATTTGTGAAGTGTTCCATATTAAAACACACACACACACACACACACACACACACACACACGAGCCCTAGCTGGTTTGGCTCAGTGGACAACTGATAACACTTCACAAATTTGCGTGTTATCCTTACCCATGGGCCTGCAGACTGAAAGGTCCCAGGTTCAATTCCAGTCAAGGGCACATGCACTGGTTGTGGGCTCCATCCTCTGCAGGGAGTGTGCAGGAGGCAGCCAGTCAATGATTCTCACTTATTGATGTTTCCATCTTTCTCTCTTCCTCTCTGAAATCAATAAAAATATTTTTTTAAAAACATACACAAGAAACAGACTGGTTAAAATACCTATAATAGATTTAATTGGCAAAAAGTTTACTATCCAGAATATATAAAGACTTAAAAATCAAGAAGATAAAGACAACAAAAAATAAGCAAAGAAAGTGAATAGGAAGTTCAGAGAAAACATGAAAATGGTGAACTTGTAAGAAGATATGCAACCTCACTATTAATCAGGACAAAGTAAATTTAAAAAAGTAATTTCTTTGCTCATTAAATTGGTAAAAATGATGCCGTAGCCAGTTTGGCTCAGTGGATAGAGCGTCAGCCTGCGGATTGAAAGATCCCGGGTTTGATTCCTGTCAAGGGCATGTACCTTGGTTGAGAGCACATTCTCAGTAAGAGGCGTGCAGGAGGCAGCTGATTGATGTTTCTCTCTCATCAAATTTTCTATCACTCTCCCTTCTTCTCTGTAAAAATAAAATAAATATTTAAAAAAATTAAACCAGTATATATATTGTAATTACAATTGAGAAATGTACATGTAAAATTCTATAAGGGAACTCCCCCTTCTTCCGTGTTCCCCAGTTCAGTCACCCAGTCCTGTCAATCTCACACTTCTAACATCTCCCTCAAATCAGCACCCTTCTTTCACAGCACTGTCTTAGCTCAGTTTTTCTCATCTTTTTATTGCAATCACTTCCCAACTAGTTTTCCTGAATCCACATTCCTTCCTGGCAGTCAGCCAACAAGTATTATCTTTTTAAAAGGACAACACAAAAACAAAGTCTTCTTTTCCTGATTAAAATCGTTGAGTTTGCCCAATGTACTAAATAAAGCCCAAATGCGTTGGCTTGGCACATGAACCCCTCCATGGATTCTGAATGCTGCTTCAGGCTCATTACCTGCCACACACTCAGTAATCCTTCCCCTGTGCCAGCCAAACTGAACCCTTGGAAACTTCTGAACGTGCCATCATGGTCCCCCATCTGTATGTCTTTGCATATGCTCTTCCCTCTGGCTGGAAGGACATCCTTATCGGCCTGCCTCAACCTCAGCTCAGGCACTGTGTTCTTGGAAAAGCCTGTCTTCACCATCCATGCTCGACAGACTTCTGATTACTCCCACTGCACACACTGAAAGTTATTTATATAAAGAAAGCTTACAACTAAATTAAAAGACAAATTACCCAATTTTAAAAATGACCACAGACTCTGAATATATATTTCTCAAAAAATATGCCAATGGCCAATAAACACATGAAAAAATTCTCAATATCATTAGCCACCAGGAAAATCCAAATCAGAATTACAGCGAGACACTACTTCACATAGGAGAGCTATAATAAAAAAGACAGAAAATAGCAAGTGTTGAAAAGATGTGGAGAAATGGAACCATCATACATAGCTGATGGAGTATAAAATGGCAGAGCCACTGTGAAAATACTCTGGCAGTTCCTCAAAAGATTAAACAGAGTTACCATATGACCCAGCAATTCCACTCCTGGTTATACACCCAAGAGAAATAAAAATATATGATCACACAGAAACTTGTACATGACTGTTCACAGCAGCATTATTCATAAGTCAAGTGGAAACAACCCAAATGTCAATTAAATGATGAGTGCACAAATAAAATGTGTACTAGTCATACAGTGAATACTGATAGAGGAAATAAATACTGATATGTACTACAACAAAATGCCAAGTGAAAGAAGCCAGTCACAAAGACCATTATTATATGAAATGTCCAGAGTAAGCAAATCTACAGACAGTAAGCAGATTAGTGGTTCCTCGGGTTGGGAGGTTAGGAGGAAAAGGAGAGTGGCTGCTAATAGGTACAGAATTTATCTGGTAATGAAAATGTTCTAAAATTGTGATGATGGCTGCACACTTTTGTGAATATGTGTAAAATCATTTAATTGTACATTTGAAATGAATTTTATGGCATGTGAATCATTTCTCAATAATACTATTCTGTGTCAGATACATCCCTTTATTCTTGCTCTTTGATCACACAGATGTATACGGAGACATATAAAGACCTACCCCACTTATATACACATATGTGATTCATAGGAGAATCTTAGAATCATAGTTTTGAAAAGGACCTCAGAAGTCACTATTTATTTATTTTAATCCTCACCCAGGGATATTTCCCCGCCCACCCCCCATTGATTTTTAGAGAGAGTAGAAGAGGGAAAGACAGAAATATCGATGTGAGAGAAACACATCGACCAATTTTCTATTTTATTTATTTATTTTTAAATATATTTCTATTGATTTCAGAGAGGAAGGAAAAGAGAGAAACAGAACTGTCAATGATGAGAGAGAATCACTGATTGGCTGCCTCCTGCATACCCTCTACTGGGGAATCAAACCGGCAGCCTGAGCATGTGCCCCGACCCAGATGGGGAACTGGTCGATGTGAGGTGTGATGAACTGTGACCTCCTGGCTCATAGGTCGACACTCAACCACTGAGCCACACCAGGCGGGCCATCTCCCAAGTTTTTAGATAAGGAACCTGAGGCCAAATCTCACACAGGAATCAATGGAACCCACCAACTCACTCTCACTCACTATTTTCCCAGACGACTTTAAGTGCTTTGGGTGATGTCTAATTTTTTTCTGTATCCTCCAGAGCACATAGAGCTGTGTTACCCACACAGCAGGCACTAAAGACATTAGTCCACTGAACAGATCGTGCTTCCTGGACATCCTTGAGGAAAGAGCTGCCTCTATGAGAAGGCTGGAGGAATGAAGAGGGAGGACAAAGAACATTAGGCCACATTCAGCCCATCTCATCACACCTCCAAGGATAGGATCAAAGCATCCCAGAGTTAAGAGGAGAGAAAAAACATTTATGGAGAACCTACACAGTGGGCATGGTTTTCACTCTAAGTACCTAGTCCTGATTCCAGTAGAAGTGACTAAGGGATGGGCCGAAGGTCACCAGGCTGGCGAGTTCAGAGGCACGCCCCACCCTGAGTGTTCTCAGACCCAACCCCCACAGTCCTCCATCTCACCTTTCAATCCCATCTGACTACCCCGGACCGTGGCTTGAAATGTCTGGGTCTTGTTCCTGTCCGGACCATCTCCGAAGTTCAAGGTGGTCAGCAAGCCCACAACGTGGGACCCATGCCACGTCCCTGTGACTGTCGCGGTTGTAGGGCACAGGGTCAACTGGCCAAAAGACCTCAAGAAGGAGACCCAGTCCTGTGTGCAAAAGGAAGGCGGGAGAGAGGTGAGAGGTTAGCAGCAAGAGCAGGCCTCCCTGGGGCAGATGAGCAGGAGGGTACTCACCTGAGGGATGTCAGGGCTGCGCAGGCCAGTCCTGTGAGTGAGGAGGAAGCCACCGAGGCCCAGGCCAGAAAGGCCAAGAAGTAGCAGGATCAAAGTGGCACAGACCAGAGGTGGGTGGTGGGCCAGACAGAGATGCAGGTTGTGCCCTGCCTGACAGCTGCCCATGGGGAGCAGAGGGGTCTGGGCCTCCACGGAAAACCTGCTGGAGGACAGGAAGGGAAAACTGGACCAGAGCCTGCCCGTCAGAAGGCACTTACCCATCTTTACTCAAAGGGCAGCTAAAGCACCAAGGAGACAAGGGCCACAGACAGAGGCAGAGCCAGGACGAGAATCTAAGGCTCTTGACTCTGAGTGTCCACCTCCCTGCGCTACGCAACAAATGTCTGCTGCATTTCCATTTCTGAAATAATCAAGGCGGAAGTGGAGGGCATACTGTGCTGGAAAAGGGAACCCGAGAAGGGGAATTCTTAAAAGTAGAAATTCAGGAAACAGCTGCTCTGGGCCTAGGGTTTGGCTGCAGAACAGCCAATAGTAGCCCAAAGGACGTCTCTGGCGAAAAGAAACCCATTTTGGAGTTAAAACTGCTCAGCTTGCATCCTCCTCTGCCCTTCCGTGGCTGTGTGAGAAAAACCAGCCTAACTTGGGGAGTTTGAGAACATGTGAAATGGGAGCTCTGACCCATGTAACCAGGATTAAACGTGGCAGATAAAGCGGTTTGCTTTATACTTGGCCATGCAGGAACTCAACAAATGTCCATTTCTTTCCTATTTTTTTTTCTTTCTGTGTCATATTTATCTTCACAAAAGGCAAGCGAGGCAAGGCAGAAACTGAGGCTGGTGGACTTGAACATAGGAACCGTGTGGCACAGGTCGGAAGCCCAAGGAGTGCTCTTTCCCAGGCGAGAAGCGACCGCCTGGTGCAGAGGAACATCTGGAAAGGGGCTGCGGGGAGGGAGGAGCGCGCCGGGCAAACGCCGGGGTCACAGTGCTCGCCCCGGCCCCGCCTCCCTCCCGGCTCGTTGGAAAGCGGGGGAAGCAGGAAGGAGAGGGCAGCCTGCGGGTCGGGGCTGACGGTGCCCGGGCCTCCCCTTCCCCAGCGCCCCTGCAGGAACTCTGCACGGCACCCCTTCCGGGTCTAGCAGCGCCGGGCCGCCCGCCGCCCGCTCTCACCGCTCCGAGCCGGCGGAGGCCCGCGCCCCCCGCGACGTCACGCGTGGAGCCGTGGAAGGGCGGGGTCCGCGCCCCCAGCCCCCGCGGCGGGGTCCGCATGCGCAGGGCGCGCGCCGGCCGCGCCTCGCCTCCAATCCGGGGAGGGCTGTACCAAGAGGAACTGCAGTGAGGGGGCGAAGGGGAGGAACCAACCCCGCGGGAGGTGGGCGACGGGAAAGCGGCGAGGGGACGAGCTCTGAAGGCATTATTAGAACTCTAAGCCCCATTCCGCGGGGGTCGTCAGGGCACGCCATCGCGGTTCCGGCCGCCTGCGTTTTCCTGCCGCTCGGATCCCCCCCGCTCCAGTGGCACAGCCCAACCACGCCCAGGCCCCGGAGGACTTGGCTCCGCCCCGGGGTGGGGCGGGCCTGGGACGCGAGCCTTCCGGGCGGGCAGGGTTCATTCTCTGCAGCTTGATAGCTGTATTTGCCCCCTTTACGTCTGGTTGGCCCTGGCTTTTAGTGACTCCTCATGTAAGGGTCCTACAAGCTGCCATGGATACCGTTTCACCTCAGTCCTGCCCACACTTTATAGTTAAGGACTGCCGAGGTCCGTCTTAGGTGAAATAACGGGCGCAGAGAGCCAGGAACCTGTGTTCAAACCCTGACTCTGCCGCTGCACAAACCAAGCTTTTCTGGGGACTGAGTTTATCCTCTTCAAGAGGACCTTTCTGCACACCTCAGTGGTTGGGTGGGTGGGAAGCTGAGACATCGGTAAAACACGAGCCCAGTGTTCACTGAGCACAAAGCCAGCCCAGGACAGACTCTGCTGCAACAGAATCTGGCATTCAGCTTTCCTGAGGCTTCCTGTGGCTGTACATCATCACCTCCACAGGTTTAGAGCACAATATCCTCCCAGATACTGTCAATTGACATTTTACAATGGTGCCATTATGTGGGGGGGGGGGAAATAGTCTTATTCAACAAATGGTGTTGGGAAAACTGGATATCCGTGTACAAAAAAATGAAGTTTAAACCCTTACTTTTACAACATATACAAAAGCTATTTCAAAATTCATGCAAAAACTAAATGTAAGAGCTGAAACTATTAATCTTTTAGAAGAAAACATATGGGAAACCTTTATGACATTGGATTTGGCAATGATTTCTTGGATATGACACCAAAAACACACAGGCAACAAAAGGATAAAATAGATAAACTGCACTACATCAAAATTTAAAACTGTGCATCAAAGGGCACAACAGCCAAGTGATGATTCTCTCTTATCATTGATGTTTTCTCTCTCTCTTCCTCTCCCTTCCTCTCTGAATCAATTTTTTTAAAAAAAGGAGTAAACGTACATTACAAGAAGCTCATCAAACTTCAAATAGTATAAACTCCAAGTAGATAAATTCAGAGACCCACACTGACACATTATAAACAAACTGTCAGGACCCAAAACTAAACAGAAAATCTGGAAAGCAGCAAAAAAGAAGTAACTTGTAATGTACAAGGGATTTTTCAATAAGAAAAATGTCAATATTTCATCAGAAGTCACAGGGGTTAGAAATCAGTGGGATAACATACTTAAGTGCAGAAAGAAAACTCTTGTCAACCAAAAATTCTATATCTCGCAAAATTGTCCAATAATAAAGGAGAAATTAAAACTCCCACATAAACAAAAGCTGAGAGAGTTTATTACTAGTAGACTTGCCCTACAAGAAATGCTAAAGGGAGTCATTCAGGCTTAAGTAAAGGGGCACTTTTACTTGAAATTTATGAAGAAAATAAGAATACTTACAAAGGTAACTACATAGGTAAAATACAAAAGTCAGTAATGTATTTTAGATTTTGTAATTCCTTTTCCTATAGGATTTAAAAGACAAATGCAAAAAACAATAATTGTAGATCTATTTTAATAAACACACAATGTATAAATATATAATTTGTGACAATAACAATATAAAAGGGGAGGGACAATGCTGTATAGGAACAGAGTTTTTGTGTAGTATTGAAGACAAGTTGGTGTTAATTAAAAATAGATTGTTATTATTTTGAAATGATAATTATAATTCTAAAGGTAACCATCAGAAAATAATGATAAAATATACAGAAAAATGAAAAGGGAGTCAAAATGGTATAATATTGCTCTAGCCAGTTTGGCTCAGTGGACAGAGTGTTGGCCCATGGACTGAAGGGTCCAGGTTCAATTCTGATCCAAGGCACATACCTCAGTTTCAGGTTCAATCCCCTGTGTGGGAGGCAACTAATATATGTGTCTCTCTCACATCGATTTTTCTTCCCCTTCTACTCTCTAAAAGTTAATGAAACAACGTCCTCAGGTGAGGATTTACAAAATATTTTTTAAATGGTACATTTCTAAAAAAAATTTAAATAAATATTGGAGGAATGAGGATAGGACAGATGGAAAAACAAAACAAAACAAATAGCAGAAGTAAGTCCTTCTTTATCAGTAATTACATAAAACGTAAATGGATTTGAAAAAGAAAACATTATATGCTGTTCACAAGAGATTTTAGATCCAAAGGCACAAAGAGGTTGAAAGTAAAAGGATAGAAAAAAAAGATATTCTATGCAAATAGTAACCAAAAGAGAAGTGGGGTGGTTTATGCTAATATCAGACAAAATAAACTTTGAGTCAAAAATTATTTCAAGAGACAAAGAAGGAAATATATATATATATATATATATATATATATATATATTTAAATATACTTTATTGATTTTTTACAGAGAGGAAGGGTGAGGGATAGAGAGTTAGAAACATCCATGAGAGAGAAACATCAATCAACTGCCTCCTGCACACCCCCTACTGGGGATGTGCCTGCAACCAAAGTACATGCCCTTGACCGGAATTGAACCTGGGACTTTTCAGTCCACAGGCCGATGCTCTATCCACTGAGCCAAATCGGTTTCAGCAGAAGGAATTATATATTGATGAAAGGGTCAATTCTCATGAAAATATTAAAATTATAAGCATTAGCCGAAACCGGTTTGACTCAGTGGATATAGCGTAGGCCTGCATTCTGAAGGGTCCCGGGTTCGACTCCGGTCAAGGGCATGTACCTTGGTTGCGGTCACATCCCCAGTGGGGGGTGTGCAAGAGGCAGCTGATCTATGATTATCTCTCATCGATGTTTCTAACTCTCTATCCCTCTCTCTTCCACTCTGTAAAAAAATCAATAAAATATATTTTAAAAAATTATAAGCATTATACATACTTAACGATAGAACCCCAAAATATATGAAGCAAAAATAGGAAAAAAGTTGAAGAGAGGAAAAAACAGTTTTTTAATAATAGTTAGAAACTAGGTATAAATGTTTAATCACTATGTTACAGGCCTGCAACCAATAATATTGTATGCCAACTATAATTGAAAAATAGATTTTTTGGTTAATTCTCACCCAAGGATATTGTTTCCATTGAGTTTTTTAGAGAGAGTGGAAGGGACATAAGGAGAGAGAGAGAGAGAGAGAGAGAGAGAGAAACATCGATGTGAGAGAGACACATAAGATTGGTTTCCTCCTGCACGCTCTCCATAGATTCCAATTCTGATCAGGGCACATACCTAGGTTGTGAGTTTAATTCCTGGTTGGAGCACATGTGGAAGACAACTAACCTTTTCTCTCTCTTTCTCTCTCTCTCTCTCCATTCCCCCCTCTATAATCAATAAGCATATAATCAGGTGAGGAATTGTATGTAATGGAACTAAATAGAGGTAATGATTGCACAACATTCTAAATGTACCTAATGCCATTAAATTATACTATTTTAAATGGTTAAAATGGTAAATTGTATGTTATATATAATTTAACCATAATTTTTATTTTTTATTACAATTTTTTAAAATGAGTTTATTACTTTTCCTTAATATATACTCCTGTTAACGTACCTTCACCTCAGGTGACAGTATTGCCATCCAAACAGTCTCCCAGGTAAGAACCCTGCCAGCCTTGGCACATCTCCCCTCCCCTGCCACATCTCACCCAACAGCAGAACTGTCTTTGGAAGCCTTTCTCCCCTCTCCATGCCTGCCGCTTCTGATGACCTCAGCCTCTCCTCTCTCATCAGGACTATTGCAGCTGTCTCCTAACCCTTCTCACCGACTCCAGTTTCTCTTCCCTTCAGCTCATCATCCACGATCCTGCTACTCTACCTCAGACCTCTGTTAACTTTGGGGAAAGTTCTCATTTCTGGTACATATTAGATCCTTACAACCTAGCCTCAATCCTCCTTTCCAGCATCACTTTTCACCCCAGCCACATAAATGTTTTTCAGTTCTAACTATTCCACCATATTTTATTTTTTAAATATATTTGTATTGATTTCAGAGAAGAAGGGAGAGGGGTGGGGGGGAGAGAGAGAGAGAGAGATCAGTGATGAGAGAGAATCATTGATCGGCTACCTCCAGCACACCCCCCCTTTGTGGACTGAGCCCACAACCCGGGAATGTGACCTCCTGGTTCATAGGTCCATAAAATGTAAAAATTACATTTTTTTTTCTATTTTTGCCCCGCCAGCTGGGCGACACCACCATATTTTTAGATGGTTCTCTCCTCTCTGTGAGACACACTTACTGACTTCTGCCTGTACACAGTCTTTCTTCAAGACCAGCCTCAAAGGTCACAGCCTCTGTTTGTTCCCCACTCTCAGAACTGAATCTCCTCCCCCATCATGTCTGTAACACTCCATCCATTTCAGGACAGAACACCCTGCGTTTTAACTTCTTGGAGAACATCTCTGTTCTTTGCATTGTGAATTCCTGAAAGGCAAAGACTGCGTCACATCCTCCTCATCTCCATAACCTCAACACTCAACAAGGTACCTGGCACGTGGTAGTCTCAAAATGTTGGCGAGTCTCTTCTCCCATTCCCCTCAGCAACTGTTCTAACTCTCTGCCATTCTCCTCAAACCCTTTACCCAACCTCTGACACTTCCATCTGAGCTGTCAGCAGATGACCATTTCCATCACCCATGAAATCCTTTAACTTTCTGCCCTTGCCGCACATCCCTGCACCTCACGGACACATCTCATACATAGACCTCCGAACTCTCCTCCTTGCCTCTGTTGACAGAGGAAGACATGCCCTCCTCCAGCTCATGGCCAATTCTTTCACTGTGCTTTAGACCCCCTCTTATCTCCTCAGGGCTTCCTCAATCAGCCTTCTCTCCTTTTCCACCTGTATTTATTAAACAAATATTCACAGAGCAACTCTGTGTGCATGGATGCTGGAATTATAATGGAGAATACGTTAGTTAATATTCCACACCTCATAGAGCTTCCATTGTAATGAGAAATGTAGACAAATAATTTTGCAATAGATATGGAGGAAATGAATATGAAGATGTAGGAATAAGAGACAGGTCACTTTATTAATTTTTTAATTCCTCACCTGAGATACATTTATTGATTTTTTATTTATTTATTTTTTTAGAAAGAGGAAGGGAGGGAGGAAAAAAAGAGAGAGAGAGGGAGGGAGGGAGAGAGAGAGAAACATTGACTGGTTGTCTTCCACATACATCCCGATGGAGCAAGGAATGGACCCTGCAACCTAGGTAGTTGCCCTTGACCAGGAATCAAACCTTGGACTTTTTGGTGCATGAGCCAATACTCTAACCACCGAGCAACATGGGCCAGGGTAATGTCAGACCTTTTTTATGACCTCTGTTTCTCTCTGTCTCTGTGTTTCTCCTTGTCTGTCTTTCTCTGTCTCTGTTTCTCTCTCGTCTTTTAAATCTTTTTTGACCACCTCTTTCAAAATGAGTGGCTTGGTCAGAGAGGCATCCAGGAAACTCAGGAGTATGGTCTGGTGAGAAAGGGGACAAGACTGGGACTAGAAACCTGAATGGGAACCTGATCTTGCCACAGAGAAATTCCTGACCAATGTGGCTGTGGCCCACCAGACCGTCCAGAGCATGTTGACTCAGGCTGTTATGTAAGATCCACGGAGTACGTGAGAAGCAGTCAGAGACTCCCTACCGTGGCTGTATTCGAAATGGGCGCTCTGAGGAATCAGTTCTTCTCTAGCAAGGCCCAGCCTGACGTGAGCATAGGAGGCCTGTTTAGATTCCAAGGGCCGCATTGGCCACGGGGGTCTGAGATGTCAAAGGGTCAGAGATAGCCCCAGTCCTAGGGAAACTGTTTCATCATGCAGGGAAACTGAGGAAGAAACCTTGGCCTGCCCTGGCCGTTGAGAGCATCGGTAGAGCACCAAAGGGTCCCAGGTTTGGTTCCTGGTCAAGGGCACGTACCTGGGTTTCTGTTTTCTCCCTGGTTGGGGTGCATGTGAGTGGCAACCAGATGATATTTCTCCCTCACATCGATCTTTCTCTCTCTTTCCTCCCTCCACCCTCCCTTCTACTCTCTCTGAAAAGCAATGGGAAAATTCTCAAGTGAGGGGGAAAGTGAGGGAGGGAGAGAGGGAGGGAATGATGGAGGGAATAAGGGAGGGAATGAAGGAGGGAATGAGGGAGGGAATGAGGGAGGGAATGATGGAGGGAATGAGGGAGGGAATGATGGAGGAAATGATTGATGGAGGGAATGATTGATGGAGGGAATGATTGATGGAGGGAATGATTGATGGAGGGAATAAGGGAGGGAATGATGGAGGGAATGAGGGAGGGAATGAGGGAGGGAATGATGGAGGGAATGATGGAGGGACGGAGAAAACCTTGGACCGCAGAGCAGAGGAAAGGGGTTTGGTGAGCATAAGGGTTTCCAGAGATCATCTCATGCCATCAGAGGCAAAGATGTCTGGCTTTTTGAGCAAAGGCCGTGGTGTGGGAAATGGCAGGGATGCAAGAAGGGAAGTGAATTGGTGAGGTATAAGTGCCATCACTTAACCTAAAGCTTTTCCTCTTCTCTCCCGTCTTCACAGGCCAAGGCAGCTGTCAGAGAATTGGGGCCTTAGCTCCTATGATTCCAGAGCCAAAGGGTCCTGGGAGATATTCTAGCCAACATCCTGGGTAATGCTAGAATCCTTACAACTCTAGCCTCAATCCACACACTGGCGGAACTCCCAGAGCTCTCAGAGGCCACGGGACCTGCGATACAAAACCCTTCTGTTTTCTCCTCAGGAGAAGCAGACCTGGAAGCATTTCCCCCACGCCTCCCTCTGCCTGGCCCGAGCCCAGCTCCCAGTGAGGAGCCTGTACCTGAGACAGCTGCGCTGACCGCCCCTCCAGAGAGCCCAGGTTCCTCTGTGATCAGGCCCGCTTCATCAAAATAAACTTTGACCCCTGAGGACTTGTTTCTGAAGGTGTTATTCTGTACTTATCACCGTTCCCATGGCTACAGGCTCACAGTGAGAAGGAATGGGTATACATCAGCAGCATCCTGCAACAGGACTTTGACCTTACAGACCAACACGCAGCAGGCAGCCTGGGGAATGGCACAGCATGAAGAGCGTTTAGGGTTCCGAATGGCTTAAGTAGCCAAGGACATTAAATAAAGCAACACATGTGAGGATGTGTTCTAATCCATGGTTCAGTTTAGTTACTTAGCAGTTAATCATTCATAACAGAAGTAACCTTTTCATCTAATTGGGAAATCATCCAACCAAAAGGTTGCAAACTGGCAGCTGTCAGGCCAAATCAAACCTGTGGACCTATTTTATATCATTTCAGAGTGTTTAAAACTTGTTGGAGTCAACTTTTAAAAAAATCAGTATCTTCCAGTGGGGGAAAAAAAAAATCCAATTTCTGCCGAAACCAGTTTGGCTCAGTGAATAGAGCGTCGGCCTGTGGACTAAAAGGTCTGGGGTTCGATTCTAGTCAAGGGCATGTACCTTGGTTGCAGGCACATCCCCAGTAGGGGGTGTGCAGGAGGCAGCTAATTGATGATTCTCTCTCATCAGTGTTTCTAACTATCCCTCTCTCTTCCTCTCTGTGAAAAAATCAATAAAATATATTTTTTTAAAATCCAATTTCCAATGTCAATGCCCTTCCATAAAAGGCTACCAAAAACACAGCAATAATTGAACAAAGCTGGGCTTATTGGCTCATTGCAATAAAGGTGACCACACATTATGGGAAGCTGGGAGCCATCTCAGTAAGAGAATGTTATAAATGACTTCTTGCCCGGCTGGCATGGTTCAGTATTTGAGTTTCCACCTATGAATCAGGAAGACATGTTTTGATTCCCAGTCAGAGCACATGCCCAGGTAGCAGGCTCAATCCCCAGTGGGAGATGTGCAGAAGGCAGCTGATCTCCCTCTCTCTCTCTCTCTTTCTCTCTCTCTCTCTCTCTCTCTCTCTCTCTCTCTCTCTCTCTCTCTCTCTCTCTCCCCATCCTCTCTGAATTTAAAAAAAATATTTTAAATAAAGAAATGATTTCTTATAGGACTTGAGCTTGTGTTAGGCTTCTGGGAAAATTTCAAGAAAAGGGGCTTTGCTCTGGTTTTGATGTTGTGAGGAAGTCAGGATAGTTCTATGATTTAAAATCTTAGAAATAGCCGAAACCGGTTTGGCTCAGTGGATAGAAAGTCAGTCTGTAGACTGAAAGGTCCCAGGTTAGATTCCAGTCAAGGGCATGTACCTTGGTTGCGGGCACATCCCCAGTAGGGGGTGTGCAAGAGGCAGCTGATCGATGATCCTCTCTCATCAATGTTTCTATCTATCCCTCTCTTTTCCCCTCTAAATAATCAATAAAATATATTTAAAAAATAAAAAAAATTAAAAAAAAATAAAAGTAGGAAGGAAGGAGCAAGACTAAAGCTACAATTGATAAAGAAGCAGAAGTGATTTAAGTTACCAGGATGGGGGTAGTTGGTCATTTTCGTGGTTTGGATAATGTTCTTTTGTCTGTTCAGACATAATGACAGTGGTCTATTTTTGTCTTGGTCCCTCAGTCACAGAGTAGCCTTATCTCTGTGATGCTGGTGTTCTGCAAAAATGTGTTCGTCAAAAGAAGAAATAGTGCAGCTGCAAGTGTCATACCAGTTCTTATCAACATCAAGGCCTCAGTGACAGCAGCAGGCCAGCTTCTGGCTTTCAGGGGCTGCTTCCTCTTTCTCAGTCTCTCCTCTTGGCTAAGGGCAGATGGAGTCAGACCTCAGAACTTTAATGAAGTTCTTCACCATTTCAAGATTTTGCTCATCAGGAAATTGTCAAGAAAATGTCTATAGTTACCGTATTTTCCGGCGTATAAGATGACCCCTAATTTTACAGTTAAAACATAGGTTTAGACCTATATTCGCTGTATAAGACTACCCCCCACTTCCGAGGCAACACCAGTTCTTTTTGTAATAGACCGCCTCTCTGACTCTGGCCAATCTGAGCAGGCTTTTTACTAGAACACAATGTAGCTTCGGGTACAGAACATTTATAATTTGCATGCACAAAAAGCCTGCTTGGATTGGCTGAGTTAGAGAGGCGGTTTATTAAAAAAAGAACTGGTGTTGCCTCGGAAGTGGGGGGTAGTCTTATACAGCGAATATAGGCCTAAACCTATATTTTAACTGTAAAATTAGGAGGTCGTCTTATACGCCAGAAAATACGGTAAACTAAAGTTAGTCGCTGCTGCTGCTGTTTCTTCTTCTTCTTCTTCTTCTTCTTCTTCTTCTTCTTCTTCTTCTTCTTCATCATCTTCTTCTTCTTCTTCTTCTTTTTAAAATATATTTCATTGATTTTACACAGAGAGGAATTGAGAGGGACAGAGAGAAATGTCGATGAGAGAGAAACATCGACCAGCTGTCTCTTGCACACCCCCTACTGGGGATGTGCCCGCAACCAAGGTACATGCCCTTGACCGGAATCTAACCTGGGACCTTTCAGTCCGCAGGACGCTCTATCCACTGAGCCAAACCGGTCCCAGCTCTCCTTTTGTTGCAGGATTATTAACGGTGAAGTGGCACCAGATATCCTTGAGTTTGGTTCAGTGGATAGAAAGAATTCAGAGCCAAGACTCAAATACAAGCAAATGTTTATTTAGAAAGTCACAGAGGTAGAAGAAATCAGTTACAGAGGCAAAATAAAGGGAAGAAAGGAGAGAGAGGAGCGAGAGGATGGCGAGAACTCAAGCTGAGTCCTTGGTCTTGATCTGGCGGTTTCAGGGAGGATCTCAGTAGAATATTCATCAGCTTTCTAGGCGTGTCCTTTCAGAGGGCATTAATCACTGCAGCTGGTCCTCATGTCAGCCAGGGCCTTGCTGCTTTTCTGCATCTGGAGTTGAAACACAACTGAGGCCTGGATGTCATCTCTAGTTTGACCAATGTCTGTCTCTGTAGCCAATAGACTCGAGGCTTTGTTCCTAAGATAATTTGATGCAGGTTAGAACCTCATTGTCCTAAGGGCTTAAT